>CM055208.1:17248140-17989198 GCA_029224185.1 Karalla daura | reverse complement strand
CACCGAGTGCTGCCATTCACTCACCTAGCTGGGCCTGGTTGGCGTCTGCCATCTGAATGAGAGCACTGTCCTTCTTATTGTAAAGAATTTTCACCCTCTGGACATCGCCATACACTCCTGTATTTGAGCCGCAGGCAGGAGGAGAGAAGGTTGAGGTGGAGAGACAGCAGATAGTTAGGAAAACTAGCACTGTAACGAGGACATTTTAAAGAAAAGAAACAAAGATGGGAGAACAGCAGAATAAACAAGGGAATTTACAGCAGACTTGAAAGTAAGAGAGGTGTGTAGAAGGAACTGGTAAAAAGAGAGGAGAGACACCCTCTAAAGTTGTCAAGCTGAGTCAGGAGGCTATAGATAAAAACAGCATGCAGAAGCAATACCTTAATCGTGCATTAAGTAACTGTTTTGTTGCACATTTCTGGGGGCAAATTCATATTGAATAATCAATATTCATGATACTGAATATTAACATTAACTTTTTAACAGGGGGTTAACATATATACTACAAATTACCAATCGAGCTACTGTGTACAAATGTGTCAGCTGACAATAATGATAATACTGATAACTAACAATATCCATAAGTAATAGTAATAATAATGACAAATGTTCCAAAGATAAAATGGAAATAGAACAAACAGAAGGAGGGTAGAGAACAGAGCAAGGACAGGAGAGAAAGAGATAAAGAGAGAATGTGTGAGAGTCAAAGAGAGATCGAGAGATTAAGAGGAGAGCTAGAGAGTGAGAGAGAGCTAACGATAACATACCGAAGAGGGTAAACAGACTTTGGGGCGTAACCATCTTTAGAGGGAGAGAAGAGCAACAAGCAGCGTGAGACAGGTAGAGAGGTAGAAGAGTCGGAGCGGAGCGGAGGTAGAGATGGACAGATCAATCCAGAACGGAGGTAGGTAGGAGGAATGGTGGTTTTGTCCCCCCCCCCCGGAGAGTGATGGAGGTGGTGGGTCATGGAGGGGAGCAGGCGGCAGAGGAGGAGTCATGGAGGTTTTTTGGGGGGGTGGAGGGTGGGATTATATAGGAGCAGTTATTTAAGTCCCCATCGGCACAGAGGGACAGGGTAGGTATATGAGAGAGAGAGAGAGAGAGAGAGAGAGACACAGAGAGAGAGAGAGAGATATGAATAGGGAGTTCAATTCAAATTGGGGTGAAAATAAATTTAACAGTGAAGAGGGAGGAGGGACAAAAAATAAAATATAGGTCAGTACACTGGAATAATGCAGGTAGTTTGGTCAGAGATAATGGCTTGGATAGACGTTTTCTTTTGTCAAAATACGCTTTTACCATGGAATAAAGAGAGAGTCATGTCAAAAATCATAATAAAATCAGCAATATAAATTCAGAACAAACAACATGCAGCAGGTCTGAGATCTGTCGATTTACAATCTTTGAGTGAGGAAGGATGGCACCACAAAGATGAGAATAGCTGAAAGGGGGGCGGGGGGGGGCAGTTACACCATGCAGTTTAGTTTTGGCTGAGCACCACAGTTTGGCAAGCAAGAGTTGATGTGAAGGCCACGCGAATGGACAGTGGCGTTCAAACAAGTCCCACGGGATGAAGGGCGGGCGGAAGCGCAGTATCTTAACGTCAGGGGGTTCAGGTCTGAGCGGTTGAGATACTGCCTGGGTTCCGCCATGGCACATTCATTCACAGCCAGCGAGAACAGAGACACAGAGAGAGAGAGAGAGAGACACAGAGACGTTAGGCGACACAAAGTGGAGCCGGGTGACACGTTTCGACCACTGTTGCCGTTTTCTACCTCCGCCTTGGCCGAGATTTTGGATGTCACTGCTGTGACGACTCATTTTTTTTTACACTGCAGTTGGGACGAGTTAGGCGGGGGGCCTGCATGTGACCTGGAACTGACCGAAAACTGTCGACTTAGGAGGGTGTGAAGGTAACATTACGCGCAGATCTGCGGGCTGATCCGTCTCCACGGCAACAGATCCATCAGCAGAACACGCTTTGCTTGCCTGGTTTCACGTCACGCCGAGCCAACCAACTTCCTCATTAGCCCTAGCATTATCCTACACGCGTGATCCTATGCGGGCCTACACGTCGGAGGAGTGTCTTGGCACTGAGGCACAGTTCAGAAGATAAGCGTCAACTTACTTCATCGATGAATACTGCAATGCACTAACGGCTGTATCCGTTTTGCCGCCTGGTAAACGTTGCTCGCCCGCACTTTAGGAGCACTTTCCCCAAAAAGAGTCTATAACATTTAAGCTGTCCCCGTTATGAAGCTTTTATGAGGCTATACTATTTGGCAGATAACGGGGCGAAGGAAGAATATCGTTTTTGGAATGGAATGGTATCGGCCTAAAAAAGAAGAAAGATCACGAGTAACTGTAAATATGAAACTGTGTCACCCATTGAAAAACTAATTGGACGCTAACGTCGGCGCTTGTAAAGAAAAAGAAGACGCGTGGAGGAGCCGGTAAGTCAAGCGTCTGAGGCAAGTGTTTGGTCTCGGGGCCGAGGGACAGATAAGAAGACCGCAGCACGGGTGGAGGAGAGGTGAGCGGAGCTTCGAGAGAGACGCGGAGGAGAGACAGTCAGCAGGGTTAGGTACAGTTTGCCGAGGAGAGGGCAGGGGCAGAGCGCTGGAGGAGGACAGAGGGGAGGACTGTGGTGTGATGACAGCGATGACAAGTCCCCTCTCTCTCTCGCTATTACACAGACATAATGAGTCCTGAGGGGTGGAAAAACAACAGCAAGGCCCTGGGCATGTTAAGGACACTAGAAAAATACAACACAAAAAAGGTTAGACAGTTTGTCCTGCGCCATATTTAAAAAAAACTAGCCGGAATGACAGAGGAGATACAACCCGTCTGTTCTGATTGGCTGCCATTTCTCACCCCAATTCCCAATATCGATGGCGCTCTAGAGTCATTGTAACGAGCGGCTGCGAGTTCAGCCCTGTTCTGAAAGTACCCGCTTCGGAACGCGTTTCGCCCAACACTCGTCCTGCTCGGAAGTCTTCAATTAAGACCAAAACCGCGAGAGGTGACGGCGGCGAAAAGGCCAAACGGAGCCGCCGAAGCCTCGAAAGGCGGCGAAAGGCGGCAACTTGCCGGGAAGACGACCGGCAAGTTACTGAAGCGTTGTATCGGAGCGTTCACTTCCGAGTTTAGAAATGGCAGGCCTCGTACGCGGGGGCCAACGCGGAGAGCCGAGGGCTGGGGCTTTTAGGGCAGCGGACTTGATCCGAGTGACTGGTGTGTGTGTGTGTGTGTGTGTGCGCGGACGGGTTACTGACCTCCTCGTTGAGGTTGCTGACCAGCAGGACCCCACTGGAGCCTGTCTGTCCAGCCAGGGCCACCCTCCCTGCGGCAGCGGCAGCAGCTGCCGCCGCGCTCAGAGGGTTCAGAGCTCCTGACGGGAAGCACACGAGACCATCATGGAGTGGAGAGCAGCACCAGCCGCCGACCACAGCGTCGCGACAGAGCACTGACTCGAAACGCTGCCCGGCAGAGGCGGCGTACGAACGGAATGTGGAAAAGGGAAGAGGAATGAAAGCGTTAGCTACCTGGTATCTTACCGAGGAGGGAGTTGGAATCTTTGCTGAAGGCTGCCACCGCCGGGTCCAGGCTGGGCTGGCCGTCGCCGGCAGGCAGCTCGGGTCGCGTATAGTCACGGCTCTTGTCGTTGTTGTACTTGACATTCAGATTGACCAGCTTGGAGAAGTCGATACGCAGGGTGCAACACGAGTTATAGATATTCTGGCCATCCAAAGCCTAGGGGGGGGGGAAACGAAACGCAACCATCTTCAGCCATCGATTTCGCACAGCTGAACAGCCAACGATTTGATAGAACTTGTTTCAGGTGGACCTAGAATGGCTGAATAGACTGTAAAGCGTCTCAAAAATGCCGCCCACCTCTATAGTATGCCTCACACTGACAAGTGGTCTTGTCCGCCCCTGATAGGGATCATCTAGAGACTTATGGTTTACGGCTTTCCCCAAACTGGGTGGCACTGAAGGGATACCACCACGGAGCACGTACACATCCAGCCAGAATGGGAGTAGAAATCAAGTATTGCGAAATGAGCAGGTTTCACGAGGTTGAGAACACTGCCATTTCACCTGCTGTCTCGAAATGTAAAGACTGTGTGACGTGATGAGGTTTCGGGGCCGGCCATACGTCATTCAACAAAGCCAACGTAAGGAGCCATTCTGAGCTGCTTTTAATGAAATGAAATCATTCACTGTGAGCTAAATGGTGTGCGTCCTCTCACCAGCTTGGCCTGCTGCGCATTCACAGGATCGCTGAACTGCAAAAGGGCCTGGAACTGATTGTTCTTGGTGAACGTGATGATCTTCATGACGGTGCCGAACTTGGAAAAGATCTGTCGACAGAACGAAAAGAGGAAAAAGAGAAAACGCGAATGTCTACGTCGCATCGACGGATGCCGCGCGTTCTAAAAGCGCGCCTCCCGTCGGGGAGTCGGAGCGGCCGGCGCTTGCCTGCTGCAACACGTCCAGCGTCACGGGGTAGAACATGTTGTCGATGATGATCCGCAGCACGGGGCTGGAGGCCGCCGCCAGAGCGTCCTGCACGTCTGAGCTGGGTGAGCCGCCCGACTGGACCGCCGACACCGCCTGGAGCACGGCCTGGGTCCGCTGTAGCCAAGCACAAGGCGTCAGGCGTCGGCTTTGAACACACCGTGACCCCCGACTCACCCCCCCCCCCCGACTCACCCCCCCCCCCACATCTGGACGACATTGCATTTTCTGAACATCCAAGTATTCTGTTAGCGCAGGGTACTTTAGGGGTGTAACAAAATCAAAATAATACTTAAACGTCTCATAAACAAGCCCATGGTACAACATTTATCACGGTACTGTAAGGCACGTCAACAGCAGGGATGTCGAAAGCTCCACAGTGTGACACTTACTCGATGATAAAAGTACTGGAGAAAAATGAAGACGCAGAAAAAAAAACTACCAACTTAAACAGAAGCTTCCAGTGTCTTCGCTTTCAAGCTTTCAGGCAATGTAGGGTCTGAATCCAGCTTCACCAAGCAAACCCAAGCCAAGAAACAATGGTAACAAGGGGGTAAAAACAAAAAACAGTCCCTGCAGGAATGTACCCCAGGCCTATGGGCCTGGTTGTTGTGAAGCCTAGCGAGCATCTCATCATGGGGCCATACTGAGTCATCTTTATCATCTCGATATTGCCGATACCTTAACGTCCCGCAAGCGCGCAGGCACGCACACGCACGCACAGACACACTTGACTAACCTGATTGCCGGCATCGGTTTTGAGTTCTTTGTGATTGGAGAACTGAATGAAGACTGGAACATTGCGGACATGAGGAGTAACCGTGGTGTAGTAGTTAACCATGGTGATGGCCGCCTCTTCTGTCCCCATTTCCAAGAAGGCCTGTGGGGGGGGGGGGCGGAGATAAAGCTTGGATAAATTCCACACCTTTCAAGACATTTCAAGAAACTGGATGCAATCGACTTAGCAGGCTCAATGGACAACATAACTGCAAAGTGTCACTGCTGTAACAAAACGGCTCATGCCAGATCAAATCATCTGAACTTAACGGTCAGTAGATAATCAAGTCTATGCAGTCCAAAAAAAAGCACTTTGCTTTGCAGGAACGCGGCACAGAAATCCCCAGTATCTGCCTGTGCCTGTGCAGCAGGCACGATGAAGGATTCTACGCGGACGTGGGGGCAGATGTGAGACAAAGTGAGGGGTGGTGAAAGCGCTTCCTTCTTCTGCACTTTTGCCCGTCCTCTGGTTCTGTCCGCCCTCTCAGTGCTGCACCGTGTCAAATGCAAGCAGAGGTGTTCGGGCACACTATGAGGGATGCGACCGGTGGGATGTTGTGATGAGGGCACGTTAACACCCGGCATCAATGCGGGGTCAATGTGGATTGGAGAGCCTTTCCCACTGCCACTAAAGGCCAATTTGTCAGCAGGTTTAAACAGGTTTTTTGGGCCAGTTGGAAAGGGGCGTCAACCTGTGCCGTGAACCTGAAATCAGACTACTGTTTTGCGTTTCTCATACACTTAATGTCGGCTCCCGCGACTCACCTGGTTCTTTCCCTTAAGCGTGAGGATGTTGGTGACTTTGCCGAAAGGCAAGCCAAGAGCGATGACTTCGGTCTCTGAAGCCTCATTGGGAAGCTTCCGGATGTGGAGCACGCGAGATGGTGGGGCCTCCTCCAATCTCAGCTTTTTACTGTCACTGCCATTGGAAGCCCCATCTAAAATTTCAGCACAGAAATGAAGCGTGACAGATCAATGCAATCAAGTACCCCATTAACTTGTAAAGTTTGGGCGGATTTCGCATTTGGAGATGTTGCAAAACCCATAACCTTCAACACCAAGAACCTCCCTCTACCGAGAGGACACGCGTATCATCACAAACCGAGTCCCCTCAGGCAGCAGCTGTTAGCATGTAAAGGCAGATTAGACAGCATTGGGAGCTTAGTCAGTTGTTTTTTTATGTTGCTTTTATGATCTACTAGCTCCATAACTTAAAAAACCTCCAATGGAATGAAATACAAAATGCTGTATCATCATAATCTACCATGACAAATGTTTTCCTTTTTTGAGAAACAGTGAAAATGTATTTTTGATAAATGGAAAAGTCTGTGTGGATCGTACATGCTGTGATGTCTGGAGATGCTCTGTAGTCGGAACAAGTTGGTGTCAATGAGGCAAAAGTTGTGAGGCGGGGGACTGATTTAATGCGTTTTACTGTTTGAGAACGAGACAGGTTCAATAGGTTTAAAGTCATTAAAATGTATTCAGTGTTGGGGCTACATTTTAGTGCAAGGTGCACATTTATTACATATGGTTCATTGGTTTAGGAATTTCAGAAATGTTGAGTTTTTTTTGCAGCCGAGGCGATCTGGAAATCTAGCAATTTTCCACATCATTTTCCACATATGTGAAGTGGGAGTTCCTCAGAAGTTGTTGTTGTGTCCCTTAGCTTAATGGTGTAAATAGAACTTCAGGCCCGCATTAACAGAGAGACAGAGGGAGAGCGAAAGCGAGAGAGATGGGTGCGCGGACAAGAAGTGCATTCAGGCACTATCAGAAATTTGAGAATTAGGGATTTGCAGCTACTACAGTTGGAGCAAATCAGTCACCCGGATCCTTTCCACTCAACGTGATCCTTCAAAAAATTTGCTTCATCGGCAAAGGTTTCCGCTCACACGATCGGACTGGGGACATTCCTCACGGACGCGGTCAGAACAGAGAAAGTGGCAGCATGAGCAGAGCTGCTGGCCTCGTCTTGGCAGCTGAGCTAAATGACCTGCAGGGATGCTTTGTTTTGCACACAGCAGGCTGTTGCTGTCCAACTATCATTGTTATTATAACTTACACATTGGGCTGCAAATTGAAATCACCATTATTCATTATGCTGTTCATGATGAAATGTGATCATGGTGAAACATGTTTCATTGGTAATAAAGTTTAACAATTCAACTTAAAATCAAAATAAACGACAAAATTTATCAGTACAATTTATAATAACACATAATAATGAAATGTAGATAGTAATAACAGTTGCAGCTAAGCAGAGATCATGGGTGTCGCCGGAGGGCCGAGCCGGACCGGACACACCGCGGGCAGTGGAAAGTGAGGGATGCTCTACAGGTCACATGAGAGAATGGTTCAGCTCACGCAGCCCGTTTCACTGACCAAAACCGCCTGTCAATGCTTTGTTTTTATTCCGTCTGTCCCCACTGGTCAAAATCAAGCCCCTCCCTATCCCTGTTCAGGGGTGGTCGGAACGAACTCACCACTGATACTGCTCATGCCAGAGTTGGGACTGTTGTACATACTCAGCTCATCTGATCCTCTCTGCAAAATGAGACAAACAAGACAGTTCGGTTAAATTGCGATACAATATGGAAAGCTATTACGACTTTGGAGAAGGGCCTCAATGGACGACAATGAAGCAGAGCTTTCTGAAGACAGCTTGAAGCAACACCGTGATCGTAGCAGAGGAGGAAAGTGATGTAAAAGTGACATGACACAGCACGTGTAGTGTGGCTCTTTGCTTCCTGGTGTGACTTAAATCTACATGAATTCCCAGAAAGTCCCAGAAAATCCCAGAAAACCCTGCTGCAGATGTCAGGTCCCCTCTGCTCTTGCACCTAATTAATGGGATGAATAAGAACCTGGCTGGGGACCCAACTCCACAATGGCTTCACGCAACCCCTTCTGGTTCCTGTTTGAATGAATTTAAACCAATCGTTCAGGTTTTTACGCAAGGAAACGGGTCCCAACGGTGCCGAAATAAATCACACCAATTTCATTCCATGGCCGTTCCAGTGCGGTGAAATCTCAAAACAAATGCTTAAAAGAAAGACAATCGCTTTGGCATCAGCCGTTCTGAAAAAGAGAATTTAAAACGAAATGTCATCAAATCTGGAGTGTACGTCTTTCCCCCGTTTGACTCGCGTTTCTGCATAATTCGCATAGAAATTTCCTTCCATCACAGCTATTTTGGCTCCAAATTACAAATGAAGAATTCATTTAAAACCCACTTTCTGATTTCTGGTATATTTTCTGTGCAGTGTTTCTCTTCTTTTATTTATGTAAGCTTAATGTACCTGAAGCTGGTTCTTCCACGGGTCTTCCTGGTTATTTTGCCTCTTTTTTATTATCAGAATATGAAAGTGTTTACATGGACTACTCAGTCCATCGGTAGCTCTTATAAAACACTGATTATGCAACAGTCAAGAGGAAGGCTTCGGTCTCCGGACTTCTCTCACACTGCTACAAAATTGTCTAAGATACAGCATTGCTCAACTACATCCCATGTCAACTGCACGTGACAGTGATTTTTGTTTCAGACAATTGCAAGTAATGACACTGGCATTCGTACGCACCTTCAGTTGTTGCATACGAAATGCACAAACGTATTGAATGATGTATTTCGGTGGGTGCTGGACTATTAAAGTTATGTCGAGCTACATCTAGGTAGGGGATAGAGAAATGCTTTCTCATGTTCACTCGTGTAACATAAAGCCATTCGCTGTGCTTAGTACCGTAAGCATGAGTGAACCAAACGGCACACCCACACTGTCCAAGGCTGGCTCATATGACGCGTGCGGCCAAAGCTGGAGGAAGACTCACCTTAACTCCAACTGCAACATCACCGATGCTGAAAGGAAAGAGATTCACTTGGTCAAAAAGAGTTTTCAAAGAAGCCATATTAGAAAATATTTAAGAATAAGATGAAATACAGTCATGCTGTGACAATTCGTACATACATTTGTGAGCACCAGGGATGTAATGCATCTTTCATATGGAAATATTGCGATAATAAAAGCGCCCCAGACATGTAACGGTATGAAAAGGTAGAGCTCCGGGCAAACACCGGGGCTCAAAGACTACAAAGACTATGATCCATGGGTGTATTATAATACAGCCATGGGTGAGATGTTGGACAACGGGGAGACAGATGAGGATCCATGAAAGCATGGATGCTCCCACCACGACGCAGGAGAGCAGGTAAAGGGACAATGCGAAACACTTCCCTGGCGTATCAGATGGGCCATCAAATACTCCCCCACAACACCTGTGAGGTGGGGGGGTCCCCATGCTTTACAACCCCCTACCGTCCTTAAAAGAGGGGGTATCATAGGAAATACGAGGGGCATTCCGGTAGCACTGGTAATTTTGTTTTTCCCCCACATCTTTCCTCAATTCTGTAACGGTGAGTGCAGATGCATCCCAAACTGCATTAGGAAGAGAACGAGACATCCAACAGCGTGTACTTGGACATACACTGCGGCGTATGAGCCAAATTAGAAAAGAAAAAAATACATGTGCAAATTCCTCGCAGCTGTATGAATAACTTGTGGCACCACCTGGCAATAAATACGATGCCGGTCACCGTTCACAATCAATCAACATTATCGGGTATGTTGACGCAATTCTGTTTAACGCCGCTGCACCCAAAGTGGATTTATCACGTCTTTCAGTTATCGTTTAGTTTGCGGTTTGTTAAACACAGCCCTGTAAATGACCCTGAATTCACCCTGCATGCTTCTCGCCTCACCATCAGCCAAAGCCAAGCCGGTTAGCTAGAAAACAAAGGCTCGAGCTTACTGTATTTTTGTTAGCATCACGGTCTACTGCGAAAACTCACCAACTGCATTCAGTGCTTTACTATGTATTGCTGCTATAACTATACCTAGACTTTATGTGTACGCTACGAAAGGCTGTAAAATAGACATACACGCAGTACTTAAATCCCGTAGGCATAACAAACAGCAGACGACGGCTAAGTTAGGCTATCATGCTAACGCTTCCTTAATGGAAAGCGTGGCTATGGAAACCCGTTGACAAGCACACGACTCGTGCTCGGCCAGTCAGTCCAAAGATGCTTTCATTTATTCCTATTTATACCCGTACGCAAGTCAAATGGAACAGGTATCGTTTGTGTTTAGGGATTACCCGTCCATTTCCGTAGAGATATCTGCGCTGCCGGGTTTGTAGCCGTTCCACTTCACGCCGTCCACGCGCGCACAGGCGCACACAGATAGTCAGGGAGGCTAACGCGCACGCGCGCACACACATGCACGAGAATAAAATGGAGGCAAGCTGCGTGAAGCAGGGGGAAGCTGCCACGGAAACGGCCGGAAACAGCCGAAGCTGTTCAACCCGCTGATAACAGACAGGACATGACCACAGGGCCCGACGGATCACTGCAGCGTAGGGCCCGAGCTGGGGTGCAACCTTTTGATATTTTTGTATATGCCTAGTATGGGATTCGAACCAGGGCCGCTCACGTAGCTCCACTTCGCTCCGCCATGACACCAGTAAATAAATGAATGAATGAATGAATAAATAAATAAATGAAATAAATAATTCCAAATACGAGCATTTTAACATTTCAAATGCACCCGCCTTATTGAGAAACATATAGAAGCAAACCTAAAGGTTGAGTTTAAAAATGTGCAACCATTCTTTTATTTTTCTTCTCTCAACTACCTGAAATATGAGAATGTCCACGGCAGTGGTTCATCATATCACCTGGGAGACAGATCTCTCCTGACACTTAAAGTTTTTCACATGTGTGTGAGAGACCACGTCCCTTATGTACCAGAACTAAAATTCACCTGTCAAGCATTGTTTTTCCTTTTTCCTCTGTTACATAGTATGATGTTCAATTAAAGAGTTGGTTCCCTGTTATCATCAGATGTGATGTCATCATCACAACTGAAGTTGAATCAAAGAGACAACCAATATATAATGACACGTCACTCTACCAAGCTATAAAGAATTTCAGTACTTTATGACAACAATCACAATATTCAAGACAACTTGACGCTGTAGTATTCCCTTCGGTCCAAACTTCAGAGGGTTTTCCCACAAACCGGCCAGAGGAGTTGCAGGAGGCATAATTCAGTGGCCCTTCAATCAAAAACAATGCATAAACACATTTGATACTGGTAAAAGACACCCTTGATGTTCTACACATCATGACATGAAATGTTGAATGAATTACTGACACAGTGGCACATGCTGTGGTGTGACTGAGGACAGGGATTGTAGCTTAAGCAGTCATCTTAGTGTCTTCAGCCTGTAAAAAACATAACCAGGAATATTGTCATTTGTTAGAAAGAAAAAACAGGCACTTACAACACAGTTACATTTTAAGTTATGATTTCATATAAATGCTCAACAATATTTTTCAGGTTTTGAGTATCTTCCCTATCATAAATACTATATTATATAGGGCAGCAATACTGCTGAAAAAACAGATGTTTGCTCTGTGGGTTGGTGAATTGGGCTTCTTAAGTATTCAGCCTTATTTGTTTGTGCTGGTATAGTCTGAACTAAGGCTATAATAGCCCAATATAGTTGTTTTCCTTCGGGTGATTTCCTGCCTGTACCTGTACCTCCACCTCTGAAAAAGTTTTTTTTTTTCTCTTCACCTGCTGCACTCCATCTGATTTCTGCTTTGCTTTGGGCATATTATTGCCGTTTGCTCCATCGCAGTCTACACAGCCTTGGAGTTTTTTTTATAGGCCCTTTTATGGGCACTGATGGGGTGGTTACCTATGCTAATCATATGGTAATTGGATTCAATTGGCACACGCTCTCAACTTAAGAGGAGATGGCATTTATCAATGTAGGAACACAGCTGCGAACAATTCTGAGGCTTATGAACGCATTGATGAATCTGATATAGGGTTTTCTTAAGAAACTTCTTAAGAACAACTGACAAAAGAATCTCAGATGATTCTCAAGAAGATATTGGTGAATGAGGCCCATTGATCTTAAATATCCAGGGGTGCTCATCTTCAAGTAAAGTGCAAAGTCTCCCATAATATACTTTAGTACAGTAGTGAAGTATTATTACTTAATTACCATACAACTCTGATGGATAGGAATGAATGAGCCATGATGTTTAGTCAGGTACCTAGTTCTTATAATACATTCACGGAAGACAGAGCAAGACAATAGCAGACTCAGCACAGCAACTGCAGTACCAATGTAAGTAAATTACCCCATGATATATATTGTGAAATGTGAATGAATATATTGATGAAATGAACATTTATTAGTCAAGTTAGTTAGAAAGTTTATTAGTTACATAATATTGGCCAAAGTTCTACCGTCCTTGTATTTTCTGTCAATTTGGTATGTATGATGCGACAATAGTGACACCATCCCAGGTGACATCCGATTAAGTGTCCGACAATATTTGCCAGTAAGTGAGGTCATTATCTAGTGCGCTACATGTAGTGCCCTATGTAGGGGGTAGGGGTTACGGGTTAGGGGGTGGTTTGGGACACAGCACTGGATAGAGACCCAAACATGGCAGCCCATCAGTTCCTATGGACACACATACAACTTTCTTGTGCTTTCTGGGTCCATGAAGTTTGCACAGTAGAGTCACTCCCATCATCCAACACGGGTGTAATGACCAATCTGTGTTTGGGTGAAAGCACTGCGAGATGACACATATGGGCAATGACAGTGCAAGTGAACTGCTGTGATGTCATGCAGAGTAAACTTTTCAGAGGCTTTTCTGTCCTTTAATTCTTTTTTTGAGACATAAACAGTCCATGAATTAAAAATATATAGATTAGTAATTAGCTATGTTTGCAGGTGGGGGTGTCCTGTCAACATTTTTACAGCTGTCTATTGCTGTCGAAGGGTTAAAATGCTTCCTGGGCCCAGTGGGATTTCGGCTGCAGTGGAGGGCACTGGGGAAGAGGGATCGGACCTGGACCCTGACCCTGACAAGGACAAGGTATAGCAACATGTAACTTCATAATTATGGATTTTTTTTCTTTGTCTAAACATGACTTTTATGTATATTTCTGTCTTCATCTCAAAGATTACCAGGAAGTCCGCCCTAGAGGAGCTATTCGAGGATGAGGACAGAGATACTTCTGACATCAGCGACCATAAGAAGTGCCCTCTCCATAGCTGAACAGGTCCAGAAAGAGATTGAGGTCTACAGAAGTCTGCTGTCAATCCCATCGGGACAAGATCCTGTAGCCTGGTACTGGAGGAAGCAGGACGGCCTCCCCATATTGTCAACTCTTTAAGACACATACCTGTGTGTACAGGCCTCATCAACACCGTCTGAGAGGGTTTTCTCATGTGCAGGACACAATCAGTCAAGAGAGGTGTCGTATTTTGCCAGAGAAAGCATATATGCTTGTATTTCTGCAAAAGATTTGCTGAAGGTTGAAGCTGAACTTCAGTTTTCTGCTGTTAGTTCTGAAACAGTTATTTACAGTAGTGCTTTTAGATTGGATAGTTTTAAAAGAAAAGTATCAGTTCCAGTATTGTTTAGGTAATGGTATCATTTTAAAGGTGTTGGTTTGGCACCGTTATCGGATAAAACAATACCCAACCCTACTTGCTGATAGTTTTGTAGACTCTCTTCATGAAACCCTCGACTCTGTTGCAAACCTAACAAAAAATATTATATCTAGAACAAGATCGACTCCCTGGTATACACCATGAACTCGCCACCTAAAACAGCTAGCACGTAAATTAGAGAAGAAATGGTGCTTGACCAGAAACAACAATATTTCTCAGACGTGGAAAGATAGCTTGAGAACATATAGGGTGGCTCTGTGTAATGCCAGAGCCAGATACTACTCCTCTCTAGTTGAGGAACACTAGAAAATTCCAGCCCGCTGAAATGTACTCCGGGATCTGTGTTTTTAACCTGGTTGAGAAATGAGTCTAAAGTTGCCATAATCAAACCTCTTCTTAAGAAACCTTTCCTCGATTCTAGAGAACTACAGGCTGATCTCCAATCTTATCTTCATCTCAAAAATCCTAGAGAAAATCATTGCCAACCAGCTCTGTGAACATGTTAATAACAATAGCTTTTTCTTCCTTCCAGTCCGGTTTTTCTTGTTTCAGTGCTTGTCTTGTTAGATCTTAGTGCTGCCTTTGATACAGTTGACAACCAGATCTTAATACGGAGACTGGAATATCAACTTGGAATCAGAGGCACTGCTTTAGACTGGTAACCTTCCTATCTTTCAGACCAATATCAGTTTGTGCGTGTCAATGATAATCAATCTCCATGCACTGAAGTCAGTCACAGGGTTGCACAAGTATCTGTGCTCGGTCCAGTATATATGCTACCTCTAAGCGACATCATCAGGAATCACTCAATAGATTTCCACTGTTATGCTGACAACACCCAATTATCTATATCTATCAAGCCGGGCAAGCTCAACCATCTACAGCAGCTTCAGTCCTGCCTTGATGACATTAAGGCCTGGATGACTAATAATTTCCTCCCCCTGAACTCTGAAAAAACAGAGTTACTGCTCACAGGTCCCAAACACCTACTGACTCTATATCTGATGCCAAAGCTCTACAAAATAGATTTGCTACTCCTTCTGCCACTGCCGTAAGGAAGGTGTTAGCTTTGATCAAGATCTGTCTTTTAGCTCCCACTTAAAATTTATCCCACGGACTGCCTCCCTCCACCACCACCTACTCCCTCCTCACTCAGCAGAACAGCTGGCCCAGGCCTTTGTTACTACCAGGCTGGACTACTGCAACTCTTTAGTGGATATATGCTCCAACAGGTCGCTGAGAACTCTGCATCTCACTCAGAAGATGGCAGCTTGTGTCTTGACTAAAACTAGAAAGAGAGATCATATCTCTCCTGTTCTGGCCTCATTGCACTGGCTTCCTGTAACATTCAGGATTCAGTTCAAAATCCTTCTCCTTGACTATAAATCTCTTCATGGTCTGGCACCCTCTTCTCAGACCCGATAAACCCTATTGCCCCAATAGGACACTCCATTCTCTGGATACAGGCCTACTTGTGGTTCTAGGAATCTGTAAGTCCAGACCCTCTCCTGTGGAACCATCTACCAGCCTCAGTCTGGGAGACAGACACTCTCTCTACCTTCAAGAGTAGGTTAAAAACCCTCCTCTTTAACAAAACCTACAGAGAGACCTTAAATCCTAGATAAACTGCTACAGGTTAAGTCTGCCGGGGGTCCCCCGCACATTGAGCTCTATCTTCTCCGTCTCATCCTCCTCTTGGTCTCTCGTCATCTGTCCTCCACTTCCCCCTCTTCTTCCTTATTCCTGACTATGCAGGACCAACATATGGACCGGGGACCACACATCCCTGGAGTGTTCATGCTTTCTTCCCTCCCAGATTCCAAAGGTGCTGAGTTGGATCCAGGACTACTTCCATTAACCCAGCTCTTCCTGTTGCATGCACTCTTCTATTCTGGACTAATTTGACCTCTGACCTATAATCTAAACTGTTGCCATCGGTACATGTATTTCCCCTCCTATGCCTCTCACCCTGAGGTTTCGCCCTTTATTTCCCTGTCAGGGTTTTTGTTGGGAGTTGTTCCTCAGCCTATGTGAGGGTCTAAGGACAGGTGGTTTTTACTGTGTACATATTGTTGCTCTCTTTGTAAAGTGGCTTGAGACAATGTCTGAAACGAACTGGCACTGAAAACAAATAAAATTGAGTTGAGTAAAAGTACTTGATGAAGAGAATTTCAGCAGCAATTTTACAGTTTTTTTTACAATCGTCTTAACACAATGACCGATACCTCTCACACATTTCCTACATCACACGACTGACAAACCTGCTCACTTCATGCTTGGAAGCTCACATTGTAAACGAAACACCTACACTAGTTTTCAAAAGGCAAGAATATACTACATATAATACTATACACCAGATCAACCGAACACCAACACCTATTTGCTTCTATCAGAAACCATAAATCAACCATATAGCCAATAGTGTCGCAAGAAACACTAACATCAGTTAGATCTACAGAAACTGCAGTGTGTTTCAGGTATATTTTTTTCAGGTATACTTTTTTTCAGGTAAACTGCCATTTCTTTTGAACCTCTTCCAGGTCTGTTGGGTTCTTTTGCATGTAGTAGGCCTAGATGCATACATGTTTTTTCTTAATAGCAAACATTCAGTTGAAAAGAGTTTACGGCAAAAGAGTCTCAACTGTAATGGAATTTTAGCAAAGACATGTCGGAAATGATGCATGTCTGCAAGAAAATTAAATCATTGCCTTTCACCTAGTGCTGGGCGGTTCAGGACTCATCCGGGTTAATCACCCGGATCCTTTAAATGACTCATGAATCATGAATCCGAGGTCTCCATTGAACCGGATCCGCCGGGTCCTAACTGACAGTAATGAGTGGATCCACTGGTTAAACACACCCGGGTCTGTAACAGATCCCGGTGCATTAATACGGATCCGGCGAGACCTGAGTCCTAAACCGCTAACCAACACTAACCCGGATCCGTGCGGATCCGTCGAATCCTGAGTCCTGATCCGCTAACCGACACTAACCCGGATCCGTGCGGATCCGGCGAATCCTGAGTCCTGATCCGCTAACCGACACTAACCCGGATCCGTGCGGATCCGGCGAATCCTGAGTCCTGATCCGCTAACCGACACTAACCCGGATCCGTGCGGATCCGGCGAATCCTGAGTCCTGATCCGCTAACCGACACTAACCCGGATCCGTGCGGATCCGGCGAATCCTGAGTCCCTAACCGTAACCGACAATAATGAGTGGATCCACCGGTTAAACACACCCGGATCTGTAAGGAGAGGGGATCCAGAGTCACACCAGGCGTTGCGCATGCACGCACATGAGTTCAATAAATTCGTTTTTTATGTGCCTATCCACGAAAGATTGTATTTTATCCACGGAAGACATCATGTGATGTTAATGTTTTTGTCTGTGCTCGAAATGCAGGGAAAGTAGCCTACTGCATGATTTGGAAGCAATTTTCAGACAATGTATTGTTAGGGCAATGCACTGATAATTACATTTGGTGCTGATCCGGGAACATTAATAATTAGTAATAGTTTGTTTACTTATTTATTCTTATTCTCGGTTGCATTTTGCGATTTTGCTGTTATGCCTGTTTAAGTTTTGTATTATTTTTGGTGTGTTTAAATAAACATTTCTCTTGTTTTTAACCTTAGTTTTATTTAAAAGTGATTCATTCCGATCACAAGGCACGTTACTTTCTATTTAGTAATACTGACTCAAGTGACTCAAGTGACTCGCAGATCCGGATCAGTTCAGTGAGTGACTCAGAGGGATCCGAATCCTTAAAAGGATCCGAGTTTTACAGCTCTACTTTCACCATGTGGATACAAACAGAATGCACAGATGAAAAAAATCTTGTGCCTAACCTGCCCAGTCTGCTACACTGGGCCACATAGCCTTACCAAGATTCCATCTAATGCCTTCCCTGCCAAGGCACCTGGGGAAGAATCTCTCCGCACGTCGGATCCATCCCTGACAGTGCTCAGGCAGCAATCATGGCCTCCAGGAGGGCAACCGGGGTACGTGGCTGATGGTCACAGAACCTCCAACCTCCACGCTGGAAAGAACTCCTCAGTGGGGTTGAGGAAGAGGGAGTAAGGGGAAGAAAATTGACACACCATCCTAAACATGTCTGCCACTTCATGTGACCAGTCACCAAAAATGGGGCCCTACGCCAAAGAGACAAGAGGTGAGACAACTCAAATTCCTGGCTTCATCAAGCCTCAGTGGGTGATGAGGGTTGGGGCTTGAATGTAACACCATTTCAATGAGTTAATTTGCATAACTTCAATCAACTTCTTTTCGTGACAATTAGAAAAAGCAAAAGATCATTTATTTGAATCTATAAAGTGAAATGCTGTTCACTTGAACTTTAGCCTATTGGTTACATTTAGAACATGAGATTAATATCCTTCGGGATCAATTATCTTATCTTATTTTAAGTATCTCTATCTGTTCTGACATACTGGGTGAAAGCATTTGCAAATTTGTGAGTTAAAGTCAATTGTTTTGGCTTTGGTAGAGCTTGTTTGTAAAAGAAGTCAAAACATTTTGTAAATGTGTCCACTGTATGCAGTCTGTGTCAAACAAACAAGAAATGTTTTAATTGTATAGGCCACACAGGCTGATGTTGTGCAAACTGTGTGAAGAGTTTTGGAAATGTATCAGAGGTACTGGAGTTTGTGTTAAAACTACTGTAAAAAAACCCCAAAAAAACTAAAATTAAATCATTTTGAAATCAATGTTTGCACGCCCTTACCATAACTCTTAGTAAATGCATGCACCACAAAACAATGTTAGGGCTAGAAAGACGAGGTGGAGGCTGGATTGACCGCAGTGCAGTTTTTGCAAACGGGCTCCAACTGCTGCAGTACAGGGGGAACAAATAAGTCGACGTCACTGCCAAATGTAATGTTACATCGTTACATTTTACAGTGCAGATGGCACCAAATGGACTTAACAGCTGTGGCGTTTGCAACTATTTTTCAGTTTACTCTAGATTCTTCCATTTCCACACTTCCACACTGCCAACACAAGCACCTTTGGGGTCAAACGTCCAGGCAACTGTGATCCAGGTCTGACAGTTCAGGATCACGCATGACCTTGTGAGTTGCACAGCAGGGCTTTGCTTATGGGATGGGGGAGAAACGGTTCTCAAAACAAGGATCAAATCTCCTTAGGAGTTGGGAGAGCGCCAGCTTTATTGATCATTCAGTACACTGCCAGAGCTAGTGAAAGCATTCTAAGTTACGAGAACACTTTTTATAGACATTAACGCATCATGGTCCAGCAGACAATAAATAAAACCGTGAATATCAATGCAACAAAAACCACCTCAAGTTCTGAAGAAGGCTGTAGATGAACAATGAAAGAACATCTGCAATTAGCAAGTCAAATGTACAGATATTGGGGAACTTTGCATTAATTGTACCTAGGAAAAAGGAAAGGAAAGTAAGATGCTACAAGAACATGTGGGTTTTCAAAGAATTAGATTTTAGCTCTCCACATGCTACCCATAACTGTGCCTCATATCCAGCAGAGGAAGTCCGAGCAAACTAACCACAGGAAAGGGAAAAGGGGGTTTAAACAGCAATGGCAAATCCATTGTTGTATTAAAGAATATATCTGTAAATGGTCTAAATAAACTAAAATAACAATCCTATGACCCAACCGTTCCTAGCAATCAGGAGCTTCCTCTCTCCTCTGTAAAATGAGAACTCGTCACAGTGCTGACAGGAAGTCAGGCAGATACATGGCATTAGGTACCAAGCAGAGGAGCAGAAGAGAAAAGCCTGTCTGGTAGCTGATCATTATTCAGAGGCTGTTTACAAACAAAAAAAAGAAAAACAGTAATGTAGGCGTGTCACACAAACGGAAGTCGCAGTGACCAGGCTACCAGGAAAAAAATGGAACTTTAATTTCAAAACGTATAAAATTGGTTACCTGTTCATTCGATTTTCCTAACCAAGTGAGGATTCAAATCTAAAATCAACCACACCTCTGTTTATCTTCACCAGTCTCGTGTTTCTCAAATTTCTTTTCAAAGCACGTCTACAGCTGAATTGATGGGGGCAGGTCACAAGTTTCACAGTCCATGAATGTGTGAGAAATCACAGAGTAACCTGTGTTTGTGTATGTATGCATGCATGCATGAGTGCATGTGTGCAGCCCTTAGGAGGTCCAGCGCCACCAGGCCACTTTCATGCGATCCCAGACGGCATTTAGAGAGTCGAATGCTGGGCGCACATCCAGGACGGAGAACTGGTAGGTGTCTTTGTCGATTTCGCCGTCGTAGTAGTCAATGATGTAGCGCACCTCCCTCCCACAGCGGTCAATAATCCAGTCGTGGCGGTCGAAAGGCAGCTCATAGCTGAGGAGAAGCAGAGGGGGGATTTCAAGAGAGGGTCAGGTCAATCTTGTATTTCCTTCTTAGTGAAGATCTTCTAGGAGCGACTCTGGGAACATGTCCTTCTTTTAGGGTGTTATTAAGAAGCTCTTTGTGCTGAAGAGTTTCTTCATGGATCTGGGAAACCCAGCCAGTGTCACAATACCTGATTGTTGGTTGATTTGCCATTACCGCACAATTGTACATGAAATTGTACATATATAGCCCACACCTCTCTATAAGCCCCAGGTGTCCATGTTGTAACATTGGATATTTACAAACAAAGATGTTACAAAGATTTTTATTTTATTTAATGTGAGTGAACCTGAACCTCAATGATGCCAAATTCCCTGACTCCTGTGCTAGTCATAGCTTGTCCATAATTACCTGGTTGGAACATAAGGGTCTTCGCAAGAGCACTTGGCACCAGGACACTCTTGGTCCCAGATTGATGATTGAATTTTTTTTGTCGTATCAGCTAATCTACAGCCATGTGTTCTGGACACCCAGATAGAGAAAGAAGCTTAGGTGTCAACCGATCACCCCTCAGTGGTACGTTCGATCGGACGGCAGGGGAAGATGCCAGACAGACATGGGAGGTCCAAACGAATGGTGAGGGTTTGAACAGTGATGCGGACACTCTACAGGTCCATGGTGGTCGAGAGAGAACGAGGCTTACCTATGGTTACAAGCTGTGAAATGAGTTTCTGTGAGCCTTTGGCTGTGAGCATGATGAATTAGTATTGGCTCAGAATGAGCTTAGAATGAAAACCATCGTCTTCAGTCAGTGGAGAGTCTTTCAAACTATTCGACAGAGCAACTGCAAACTGTGCCGACAGCCTGGTACAAAAACACAACTCATGCAGTGAACTGTCACTAAACTACAGAAGGGTCAAGTGTAAGACAGCTAACCCCATCCAGTGGCGAAGGCGAGCCCTGGGTGAGAACTCCTTAGCTTTACCACCGAACCTCTTCAGGGTGGGCCCGCAAGGACATTCCCTGGAAGAGAAACAATTGTCAGTATGTTAATGGGCAGAACGCCGAGTGCTTATCGTCTTCGGCTGGTTGACTCACGCTGCGTGCATGGCCTCCCACTTCAGGATCTCCTGCCACGCCTGCTCATTGTTGGTGTTGTGGATCTTGATGATGTTGGTCATGTCGTGGGGATTGAGGTCATCTTCGCGCCAGCGCCACCTGCGGCACAAACCAGACTCTTAGATGGGGGGGAGTCCGAAGAAAACGGTCACTGAAATATAGCCGGGTGATTGTCTGAAAGAAGTTTACAGTCAGGATGCAATTTTGTCAAGAGAGACAAAAAGAAGAGAAGAGCCTTCCTGTCGCACCACTGCTGCTTCCCTGTGTAAACTAACAAAGGCTGCAGCTCTGAAGCAGTTGGTTCTCCATAGAACTTAACAACATTGAGTTTTCTTGGATCAATGGAAGCAGTTTCCAATTGTTGGCCTGATGGAGATTTGGCAGGGAATGCACCCTGAATAGGTAGCAAGTCCTTTGCAGGGCACACAGCATTTACTCTCTCAATCATACCAATGGACAATTTAAATTCTCCAAATGACCTTGTCTGTAGGTGGAAACCCATGAGATAAATGGCCAGCAGCAGTTGGGATCAAACCCACAACCTTCTTGTTGTGAGGCAACAGCACCAACCACTGCAGCCTCTGGCCCTGTTAAAACGTCAATGTCAGTCAAAAAAAATGATGCGTTCAAAGCATCGAAGCATATTTCTTATGTGGTTCACTATTATTACAGTTACAAAAATAGGATTGGACGTGCAGGTTGACATTACATGTAAAAATCTACCGAATGACTTCCATCTAAAAAGGCCCCCACAAGGCCCAAAAGTCTTTTGGTCGCATCAGTCGCACATTTGGAGAAAGAATGCCATGCAGTTTGGACAGACCCTTTCCGCAGCATGGCGTTCCAAAACATCTGCTCGGATGGGTAAACCCAGTTCTTCTCCGTGTTGTGACGGGGAATGGTGGACTCCTCTCTCTTGACAGACAGGCTGAAAGGCTGGTCTGGAGCTGGGACCTGATTTGGAGGAGGCATCTGTGCACAGAGAGGCAATGCAGACCATTGGACCAACATCTCCCACAACCGGCGCAAGCTGCTGTCTATTCTTTGTTGAATACTATACATAGGACAATCATGACAATGTTATTTTAATATTATAAAACTATATAAAGTATACACACATTGTATATACATAAAGTGCACATATATGACGTGACACAGAGTTTCAACTCAATCCACCTGTTCCTTTTGCTAAAAACCCTTCAAAGTTGCAAATTTATCCCATTTCCAGCATTCCACTCCCACATTTCCTCTAACCAAGTGATGCATGTACCATATTAGCAGGGTCAATGTCAGCGTTTGGGCTTGCTCCAGCTTTCATGGGACACCCCACAAACTCATATGCACGGTCCTGGTGAGCCGGCCCCGTGTCCGTTTTATGCATTGGACAATCTGATGGAGGAGACGCTACAACAGAAAATAGCAAATCAAAATTCCAACAACACGACAAGATGAACCCTGACAATATGCAGAATAGTACGAGCAGAATAGAGCACATAGCATGACTGGCATTTAAGGGTGTTTGAGACAAACTGGATCAATCCCCGGAGACAAGAGTATTTAGGCCAAGGTCAAGGCAAACAAGCAATAGACTACAATCATAATTGATACCTTTGGTTGACTGCGCTTGATGCATTGGACACTCTGTTGGTGGAGACACTACAACAGGCAGAGACAAACAACAGGACATGTTGACATGATGGGGCAGTGAGTAACAACGGAATTGTATAAGATTTCTTAATTGTACCTTTAACTCCTCGTGCTTCGTGATTCATGGGGCAACCCTGAGGAGGCGCAGCCATCATGGCCTCTGCCTTGACTGTAGGAGTAGCCGGTGTGGACAAGGAGGCTCCCATTCTGCCTTGCCTGATTTGAATTGTTTTTCATCCACAAAAGTTTCACAGTTTCAGCAAAAGTATTCAAATATACAAAAGCCAGTACTATAAAAATGGATGAAGGAGATAAAGGTTAAGGTCAAAGATAAGGTAAATGGAGGGCATAATTCCCATTTATAGACATTTTCTGAAGATGGAGTAGCCCAGCAAGGAGAATTACAGGACTTGTGTCCTGTGTGTGTGTGTTTCAATACACATTTAAGCCATAAAGGAGCAGCATTGCCCATCAATCTAGAGACCAGGTGAGAACGCTGATATTTGGAATGTTTGCTATATCGACAAAAAAAAGATTATTTCAACTGTTATATTTTCATGGTCAAACTCCTTGAATAACAGTACTTCATTCACCTCTTAGTTGCCCTACTCCGTATACAACTCCAGGCAAAAATCATGAAACCACCAGTCTTGGAGGATGTTCAAAAAAAAAAAAGCCATCTCCCCAGTGCCTTTACCTGACATGTAGCCCCACATCATCAATGACTGTGGAAATTTGCGTGTTTTCATTTGCCAGTAGTCTTCATAAATCTCATTGGAACAGCACCAAATTCCAGCATCATCACCTTGCCCAATGCAGGTCACCCAACAGCTCTCCTAGGTCTGATCACTCCTTTCTAACCCGCTTTACCTAAAAAAGTAACTTACTGAGTCCAGAAAGTTACTATTTGAAATGACTTCAGTTTTGTGCCATGTCTGTGATCTGCTTTTTTCCTACAAAATTAAACAACTGAATCAACATTCTCTAAGACTGGTGATTCCATAATTTTTGCCAGGGGTTGTAGTCACCGTTTAGACTGAGTCTTGAGCCCTGACAGGATGACTTTTTAACCTGGTTCCCTCATTCTGACCCGCAACCGAGCATATAAACACTACTCAAGCTGACACATTTAGAATACAGGCAGATGCGGCTACCAGCGCGAGCTCTTTACAGGTGACGCCAGGACACCGGAGAACAAGTTAGCAGCTATGCTAAAGGCAGCAGTCATTTTCTTACTTCTTTTCGAGTTTATGTCCGCCAAATGCGACGGTTAAATAAACATTGTATTAGATCAGTCTAACCCCATCATGTCTTGAAAGTAGTAACAGTACTAAAAGGTAGGACTGACCTGTGGGAGAGGCTGTCAGTGCAGCTTGCTACCGTCCCAATGTCAACGTGCGACTTCACTGGGGACGTCCTACGTAATGTTACCCAGGGGTAGTTCCGGTTGCACAACTACACGGAAATACGATCGTTGGACCCCTTTGCGCATGTGCAAAGGTGCCGCCATCTTGTATAGCAAAATACGGCAACTCCACTTGGACAATTTGACAATAGGGTTTCACCATGGCTGTGTCCGAAACAAGCCCCAACCCTCCGTGACGTCACCCATTGGTTTGCGAAGGGCACGAATGAAGCCAGGACTTTGAGTTGCAGGCGGCAGCCAGTTAATCATGAAATTATTTGCAAATCGACCTCCATATTACACGCAGCCACATGAAACTTTAGCTGTTGAAGCCGGTGTGAGTTATGAAAAAAAAATATTGAATGAGTATTTCATGATTGAAAATAGCGTTTTTTGACTGGGTGTGTATTAGAGAAAGTGTTTTTTGGAGTCAGGCCTAGCGGATCACCGTGGTATTGCAAAAAAAGTGACTTTCGCGTAGACTTCATTTTTCGTACCGGAAGACTACGTCCATCTTTTATATACAGTATATACAGGGGTGTATGACACCATTTTGTTCATGCTATATTTTGTGTTTTGTCCTTGTGATATGTTGTAAATACAGATAAAGGTACAATATTAATTCTTTAACATTTACGTTTACATGTGAGTCAAAATCTGCACTGCCCCTTAGGAAAATAACTACATTTTATAAATGAGCCACTCATTATTGATAAGATATTGTCATATAAGATACTGTCATGCATATTATTTGGAGTGTGAAACAATAGACAGCTGTTGTCTTTTTAAACATATTTCCTTTAGGTGATGCTGACAGATCTGTTCCGAACATGTTAAAGTCCAGTATGACACATGCTTACTTACTTACTTGCTTACTACTTGCTTCTTGCTTGCCTAGCACATACGACTTGCTTCTGCATCAAGGACCTTAAAGAGCCTGCGCAGTAGAGTCACTCCCAGCATGCTTCATGGGCATGATGAAAGAACAAAGCGCGTTTGGGAGAGAGCGCTGCACGCTCATGAACACTAGCGATTACAGTACGTCCATAAAGTTAATGCTGATGAATGTGTACTTCGATCTGAAAATGCATGTCACGATTTGCAAATATGTAACTCGATCTGCAAATGCTTATCTCAATATGTGTGTGTAGTTAGATTTGTAAATGCGTACTGACATTTGTGTGTCTGTACACAGATTTGCAAATGCACATGTAACGGGTGTGCATCCATAAAGGAGACCACGACCAGTCTTCTGCTGCTCTTTAATATTTGGAAACTTCCGGTGCTGGACAAAATAAAAGAAATCAGGGCTCTGAAAATTTTCTGTACGCCTCAGACTCCTTCCCTCAGTCGTCCGGTGCTGATTAAAAGAAGCACCTTGATGACATAGATGTACACAAAATTGTTTTGTCCACATGAAAAGAAAACATAAACAGTACACTTTAAACACAGTTTAACATTTGCTAATTCAGATAGATATACTGACCATGATGCACATACGAGACGGGAAAAGTCTGCCCACAAAGAATACATTCAGACAAAACTCAAACTGCTCATTCATAGCCCAATACTCAACATTCACACACAGACAAATGAAGTTTTCTACAATGCATTTTCTTGTTAAAAGGTAAAATAAATATTCAAAAATGGTGAGCATTACCTTCCCTCAGTCGTCTGGTGTTGATTAAAAGAAGCACCCAGGTGTGAACGGAAGGACTGTGCAGTCTTAAAGGTACAGGCACCATGGTCTGAACAAAACATTCAACTTCAAATGTGAATAAAACACACCTTACCAATATTTAATGTTAAATATATATACATATGTCAGGATTTGGTGATATTTCAATAAAGAGATTGATAATACAAATTTGACCTTGTCACATTCACCCCTCCTGAAATTCACCAACATCCTGACAGTGGGAAAACACTGAACTGCAAAAAGAAAACACATGTCTATCGTTGACATAGTCTGGCACAAGCAGAATGGACCTAGTCCACAGTCAGCTCAAAAGTTACCTCACATTCAAGGTTCAGGGAAAGAAAGAGGTTGATCAGGCCTCTGGATACCCTTAGAGTAATGCAACGCCTAGTGCGCCACACAAGGCTTGGCCTCTCAAAAAAATACTGTCACATTAACATCTTCATGTATCAATGCACATAACTGAGTCAAAAAAAACAAACAAAAAAAAACACCAACATCATTACCTGTTGTACATTGCATACATCATGGCTCATTTCTGCAAAACAAGGTGGGATTGGGAACGTCCTCCAAATAAAATGTTTGAGCCCCGAAAAAATGTTTTTGAACCATGGATTCTATCAGTCTGTTGACTGACTTGACTCTTCCTGTTCGTGTTCTAACCTGACCATCCGCCACAGGCTGTGTGTACAGGTCAGTGTGGGCAACGTGCAATGAGAGTGAAACATCTGAATGTGGCCCGGATGAGATGGATGAAGAGTCTGCAATGACACCAGCAGGGTCGCGTACTGAAACAAACTCGACCATCTCTTCTGAATCGATTGACTCAGACTTAGGCGGGACTGCAGGAGACGCGACTGAAAACTCCCCTCCCTCACTGGGATTCTGCGCACGATCAGTCACTGTCAATAACTCAGATGTCGAAGTCACATCCTCACAGTCACAGTGTTCCTGATCAGACTCCTCGCTAGCCAAAGACAGGTCACTGGTGTGAGCATCCCGGCTCCCATTTATCCCAGAGAGTGGTAAGAAATTAACCTCCAGAAAAAGATTCCTGTGTACCACTCTTGTGTGTCCCTCAACGTCCTGTATCTTATAAACATGGATATTGGGATTGGCATCCACAACCATGTATACTCCATCCTCCCATTTGTCGGCCAACTTCTTCTTCCCCCATTCTCCTTTATTCGCCACCAAAACACAATCCCCTACAGACAGATATGTGCCCTTCACGTTTGTTATACTGCCGGGCCTGGTGCTGCCGTTCAATGGAAGAATGTTTCTGATCAATATCCATAGCACCTTTGAGGCAGGAAAGCAGAGACGTAGCATATCAGTCATAATCAACAACCCCTGGATCATTCAGAACTGACTTAAACTGACTTAAACAAAATATCCAGAAGAAGATCCTGTTGTCTCATGAACAGTGGCATTGTATGCAAACGTGAGAGTCTAGATTTGTTGTGGCCATCTGTGTTTCTCATTAAGGGGAAGGGTACGAAGCATATTGCCCAGGGTGCGACTGAATCGCTTTGTACCCCCATTGCCCATCGGGTGGTAGCCTGTCGTGTGTGTTTTTGCCAAACCGGCCAGGTGAAGAAGCTCAGTGATGAGTTTGCTCTCAAAGTTGGTACCCTGGCCGGAATGGCCGGGGAAACCATAGACACAAAACACACTATCCCAGAGCTTTTCGGCAACTTGTTTTGCAGTCTGGCTGGCACAAGGAAATGCATGAGCAAGCTTCGTAAAATGGTCCGTAGCCACAAGGACATCCACAGATCGCTGTTTGCTATCTTCTGCCGACCAAAAATCGATGCAAACCAACTCCATTGGGGCAGAACTCTTGATGCTCTCCAAAGGCGCACGAACAGCAGGCTCTGGCAACTTCCCAAACACACATCTCTGACAGCACCTGGCATATTCTCTGACATCCGCTTCCATGTCAGGCCCGTAAAATCTCTGCCTCGCGAGCGAGAGAGTTCGGTCCTGACCCTGATGCCCTGCCAGATCATGAATGCCTGATAATGCCTTTTACTCAAAGGTAACACATATTGAAATCTCCTCTGCTTAGAGATAGGATCCTTCGTCACCCGATACAACACAGTCTCAAAACTTTTGAGTCAGCCCCATGCCTCTCATGCCTGGACGGCCGTTTCCCAGTTGTAACAAATGGCTCAGCTCCATCAAACCAGTCAGTGCCTGACAAAGAGCTCACCTTGTGGCACCTGAGAGAGGACAGCTCCGAGTCCATCCAAAGATGCATCAACTTACAGAATGAATGGTTCATCGAAATTGGGATGGGCAAGCACAACACATTCCAACAACAACGTCCTCAACTGGTTAAAAGCTGACTCACATTCCACTGACCAGTCTGCGGGATAGGCACCTAAAGGCTTCTTATCTTTGGCCGAACGTCCCCGTCTCTTCTGTCTGGCTGTAAGCGCGAACAAGGGCTTCGCAATAGAAGAACAATTCGGGATGAAATGCTGGTAGTAAAATACCATGCCAAGAAAAGATTTGATTTTTTGAAAAGAAGGTCTGCACTCATCCTCCTCCATAAGGTCTCGTACTGTCATTTTGGTGATGACCTCCACCTTAGCAGGATTGACAGCCACCCCCTCACCATTAATGACATGCCCCAGAAATCTGACTTGTTTCTGAAGAAGATGACATTTCTTAGGGGCCTTCAACTTCAAGTTGTTCTCTCTCAGCCTCTGGAACACTGTATGGAGTCTGGACAGGGCCTCATCCTCTGATGGCACAAAAACAAGAAGATCATCAAGATAACACAGCAGTTTGGTGAAATTCATGTCCCCAAAGATCCCAGTCATCATCCTCATAAAGGACGCTGGACTGTTACACAGTCCCTGTGGCACGCGATTATACTCATGCGGTCCAATGGGGGTTGTAAAGGCTGTGCACTTCTTGTCATCTTCATGCATCGGGATGTTGAAGAAGCCAGAAGTGAGGTCCATTGTGCTAAAAAAACAATTGCCGCCCAGAGCAGCCAGACAGTCGGACTGATGTGGCAAAGGATGAGCGTCTTTCAGGGTTTGGGCATTCAGTCTTCTGAAATCTGTGCAAATCCTCAGCCCACCATCTTTCTTCAACACCATTACCAACGGCGAAGCATACTAATTTGAAGATTTCCTAATGATCCCTTTCTCCTGAGCACCAAGACAGGCACCGGGAGAGGTAACAGGTTGCTGCTTCAATGAACCAGCTTCTCGTATCACTGTATGCGTTTGTTTTATCTCCCTGTCAGACTGGTTGTCATCTGCATACGGCTGCTTCTCTGCAGGAACAAGTAGACCATGAAGAGCATGTAGATCCCCAATTGCCAGGCATGGAAACACATCAGCCAATTTACAGTTCCTCTTAAGTGTGATAGCTTTGTCAGATGGGTTCACAACCGTCATGGGCACCCATCTATCACCCCAGAGAGGTGCGACTAGACGGCCCACGGAAGTGGAAGCGGTTGGCTCCACAATAACTGTGCTCCCAGGAGACATTGGCACGTTTGCAGGGAGCCTACCCAAAACTAAATGCTCATGTCTGGGTAGGAGAGTCACTGCTTGAGTGAGCTTGACGGTCCCTATTTTGTCAAGAACCTCACTCCCCCTCCATCGCACGACACTGGTAAACACAGACAAAAAATGATCCACATCGGGGTCAGACTGATGTTCAGGTCTGGTAGCCATATTCCAGTTGTCGTCATCACCCTTCAGGATATGAGTCACATGTTTAATGAGGTTTGAACCCAAGATGACATCATCATGTTGACCGGGGACAACTAAGGTACAATGCAGCCAACACCATAAAGTTGCATCTCCAAATCATAAAAACCTTCAGGTCTAGTCTGCAGACCACCACAACCAATCAAAATGATGCTTTCCTCTGGGTGTTGCCTCTCAGGCAAAGCACCGGCAGAGCTGAGTTTCTCCACTGCTTTTTCACTGATACCACATGCCATAGAACCAGAGTCCAACATGCCTTTGAACTGCACACTGCGGTAGTTCAGAAGTAACCGGTGGGCATCAGTATTGAAAATCCCTCTGTACTGAATCACTTCACTCTTCATGGGGTTTTAGCGGGTCCTGATCCCCGTTCTCTCTGGTGAGGACCAGAGAGAACATAACTCAGGTGCCAAGGTCAATTTTATTGACGGAATTGGTGCATCATGAGAGACTAGATTGGTGCATATCGAGAGACTAGATGAGAGACTAGATGGTTCCGTTCTGGCCCGAGCTCTGGATGGTCTTTTACTGGCCAAGGTCTCCGAACAGACAGGAGTTCTCAGGTTAATTGTTAGTGGAAATCATGCTGAGGTTCCACTTTATCTCTTCACCGACATCCCCTATTATTTTAGGGTATCGCTGGCTTCAGGAACATAGCCCAGTTCTAAACTGGGAGACTGGAGAGATCTGGGGAGAATATGTCAATAGGAGTAACGCCTGTGGTCCGTGAATACATATATCTTGCCGCTAAATTGCTAGACGAATAAGAATAAGGCACTGTAAGACGTATCAATTGAAAACTACGTTGAAATATTCGATTTCCACCGGAATCCTCTGCTTGAAACGAGTAGGTTTTATTTATGCGGGGTATCAATTGTGTTTTCGTGTACGGGCGTAATGTGCGCATGAAGACGCACAAAATTTTGGTCTCTAGATTATGTACTTTTCCACATGAATTAGTCATGAGAACACGTTGACCATGTGAAGCAGGTGTTGCAGAAACTGTGGGACAACTCAATATTTTTTAAAGCTGAGAAAAAAAGCGAGTTTCATGTCAGGTCTATGTCATTATCGAATTGTTATTATTGTTACCATTATTGGTAACATTATTGAACAGGAAGCAGTCCGTATGGATCCTGCTAAGGTGTCAGCTGTTAGTGAATGGCCTCATCCTAGTGACAGAAAGCAACTCCAGAGATTTCTGGGGATTGCAAACTTCTCCTGACGGTTTATCCAAAAATACAGTCGAGTAGTGGCTCCTCTTCCTGCTTTGACTTCGTCTAAGAGAAAGTTTCTTTGGTCGCAGGAGGCAAAGTCAGCATTCTGTGACTTGAAGGCTTCACGTCTGCTCCCATTCTCATCCTGCCTGATCCTTCGCTTCAGTTCATTGTTGAGGCCCTGGATGTAGGATTGGGAACCGTCCTTTCTCAGCGATCCAAGGATGATAATAAGCTCCACTCCTGTGCGCAACGGCCGAGAGAAAAACGCACAGGAGTGGAGCTTGACATTGGCAAATTGGGAACTGCAAGCAGTCAAACTGGCGTTGGAAAAGTGGAGGCAGTGGGAAGAGGGTACCGGAGAGCCGTTTCTAGTTTGCACTAATCACAAGAACTTAGAATACTTGCGATCAGCTAAGAGGCTTAATCATTTTGTGCTGTCATATCGACCTGGGTCTAAAAATACTAAGCCTGATGCTCTCTCCAGGGCTTTTGAAGAGGAGAGGGATTCTGACAAGAGGAGTGACACTATCCTCCCCTCTTCATTAGTTGTGGGTGCTGTTACATGGAGGGTGAAACAGAATGTTCTTCAGGCTTTAGTGGGAAGGGAGGTATCGGGTTCCTGTCCTGAGGGTAAACTGTTCGTTCCTCCTGAACTTTGGTCAGAGGTCTGGGCATGATTCCAAGTTATTTTGTCATCCAGGATCATGGCGGACTATTTGGCTGTGTCACAGAGGTTCTGGTGGCCATCTTTAAACAAGGATGTTGGTGAATATGTGGCTGCCTGTCATGTCTGTAGCCAGCAGAAGACGTCTAATCAGGCTCCAGCGGGTTTGCTGCATCCACTTCCTATTCCTTGTCGTCCGTGGTCGCATGTCTCCTTAGATTTTGTAACTGGGTTACTGTTATCAAAGGGGAATACAGCTGGTATGACGTCACCGAGGGTATGACCCTCGGTCACGTCACCCATTGGTTTGCGAAGGACGCAAATGAAGCCAGGAGTTTGAGCTGCAGGTGGCAGCCATTCCTCGTAATGGAGCCAGCAGAAACCAAAAGGGTTCGAGAGACGGATATAACTTTTCACCTCCGTCCTCCTCAACACACCCATTGATCCATACGATCCGTTCTGGATAATGGAGAATAACACGGCCATACGAACGAGGTAAACACAGTCTGTTCGTTCAATTACTGACGCTCTCTCCTCTGCAAGTCTCCCCTGTCAGCCAAATGGACCCACCCATATTCATTCATTTCTTTAAGCGCTGATATCTTATTAATCATGGAATTATTTGCAAATAGACCTCCATATTACATGCTTGCACATGAAACGTTAGCTGTTGAAGCCGGTGTGAGTTATGAAAAAAAATTATTGAATGAGTATTTCATGATTGAAAATGGCGTTTTTTGACTGGGTGTGTATTGGAGAAAGTGTTTTTTGGAGTCAGGCCTAGCGGACGACTACGTCCATCTTTTATATACAGTCTATAGGTGCATCATGTTGTTCGCCTTCATTGTAAGGCTTCAGCTGGAAGACCCAATAGCTCACTCAAAAACAGGAATAGAGTTTGACAAGGCTTTAATAAAGTACAAACAAAAACAACCTGGGACCCTTGGTCGCTACAGGACAGAAAACAACAAAAATCTAGCTACTCTGGAAAACAAATGAGCCTGGGACCATATGGTCTCCACAGGACAAAAGCTAACTTTACTAGAAACAAAATGAACCTGGGACCCTATGGTCTCCACAGGTGACAAAATGCTATCTAAACAAACTCTAAGAAAACAAAATGAACCTGGGACCTAAGATCGCCGCAGGCAGAATCAAACAGAAAACTTGCAAATGCAAACTTGAACAATAAACTAGAAACAAAAGACAAGGTTTTACAGGGAAATCACCAAAAACCACCTGAGCTAACTAGAACTAAGCAAAACCTAAGCACTGACTGAAAAGTAACAACAGAACAAAACCTGGTTGAAGGGGAAACCAACCCAAATGGCAACAGGACACAAGGACAGGGCAAGAGCAGATCAGGAACAAGGAACGGAGAGTGAAATACGGTCTGGCAACTGGCTCCTCACACAGGTGAGCTTATATATTTAGTTGATGAGCCAGTTGCCAGCCAATCAAGGAGAAACCCTATCATTGGCTCCACCACCAAAAGGAGGAGCCCAGGATCAGGTAACTGACATTGCAAACAAACAGGGCAAACAGGCAGACAGGCGACAGAATCCTAATATTCATGGCATTCCTCAGGACATTGTGTCAGACCGGGGCCCTCAGTTCACGTCGTGTTTCTGGAGAGAGTTTATCTCAAGTATTGGACCTTTGGTTAGTCTCGCGTCCGGTTACCACCCCCAGTCCAACGGTCAGACCGAGAGAATAAACCAGGAGTTGGGGAAGTTGCTGCAATGTCTCTGTTCATCTAATCCAGCTACCTGGTCATCTCTCTTAGATTGGGTGGAGTATGCTCACAATTCTCAGGTCTCTCCATGTACTGGTGTATTTCCATTCCATTACTCACAAGGTTTCCAGCTTCCTCTGTTCCAGGTCCATGCGGAGGCGGCTGAGTCAACTTCGGTCTGTTTCTTCCGTCTCCATTGTCGACGGGTGAGGAGGGCGAGGCTCCAACAAAGTCAGGCTCAGCAGATGATGGCAGCTAAAACCAGGCGTTTTCCAGCCCCTGTCTACCAGAAGGGGCAGATGATCTGGTTGTCTTCTCGGGACCTGCCCCTGAAAGTTGTGTCCCATAAGCTGGCTCCCAAGTTCATGAGTTCTGAAATGTCTGAAAATGAGATGTATTGGACTGATGATGTCTAGTTGTGTTTTTCTTGTTGGGTTGGGATGTCGGGAGCCATCCCTAGAGGAGAGGGTTCTGTCATGCTTCTGTCTGTTCTCTGCACTTGTGCTCCTCCTCTTGGTCTGCTCCTCCTGTCTTGTTAGTGCTTTCTTCCTATTGGCTGTCAGTTGACTCATCAGCCGGGTATTTATACCCACCTGTGCTGTGAGTCAATTGCCAGACCATTGCCTGCAACTCTCTGTGCCTCCTATTCTGCTTGTGTCGTGCTTCGTTCCTGTCCTGACCATTCTGATTACTGTCTGTGTTGGTTTCGCATTCGACCAGGTTTTGCTTCTGATTTGGCTTTTGGTTTTCTTCTTGTTCTTGTTCTTTTTTCTTGGTTACTTTGGGTTCTTGGTTACTTTGGGTTCTTGGTTTTCCCCTGTTAAACCATGTTTTTGCTTTGTTTGTCATTTAGATTAGATTAATCTTTTTTCCCTCTAGAGGCCTTAAGCCCCAGGTGATTTTCTGTTTTGCTTTCTATTCTAGATTAGTTACGATTTACCTGTGTGGTGGAAATTTTACATGCATCTAGGAACACACTGATAAATCTCAGTATTCATTCAGTTGTAGCCTGAACTCTGTGTGATGCAGCCATCAAAGACTCGACTTCACTGTGAGATAAACTCCCTGCTCTTAGCACCTTCATTGTTACGCCTATGACGGTGTCCTGCTCACAGGACACCAGTTGTAAAGACTTGCTCAGCTCCTGACAATTTGTTTATTGTGACTAAATGATTTTCACACTAAGGGGTGTGTTCCTGGAGGTCAGGATAAAATGCATTGTGACCTTTCCTCAGGGAAGCAGTCCTCTGATCCACTGGCTGTGGTCAGTGCGTTGTCTTCCTTCTCTGCAGAGAATAGAATAATACCAATAAACACTTGGTACCTGTTCTAGTCTTGCTTTTTGATTTTCCCAGACATATGAAGAATTTTTCCACAACAATTTGGTGTCAGAAGTGGGATTCTACTGCTGGAATCAGGAGCGAACAGCACTTTGTGGACATTGCTGGGCAAATACCCATGAGAAAACGAGAACTATTTTTTACCTGACTGACTTGACTTAGCTTACAAATTTAAAAAAATGGTACAAATGGTGTTTTTAGAAGTAGAGAAGGAGAACAAAAAAACAGCAAAAGCAGGAAATTCAGTGAATTGCAAATTATGACCAACTTTAAGTCACACCAGGAAGAGAGATCAGAGAACAGGAACAGAGAGGTGTTATAATTCTTTAAGGTGCTTAAGGAGCTGTTTGCAGAAGGCTGTATGGGAACAAACAGTACTCAGGACTTGAAACCATTCACACATCATGAACAGTTAAGTATAAATGGGAACAACATTAAACATTTAGTGAGAATTACTCTATATTGAGCCATGTGTTTTGTCAAAAGGGGGGAATAAAGAATAAGAAGAAAAAAGATATTGAAAGACCACCATAGAAGCATTGCCATCAGAGATAATATCCAGGGGGGAAATTCCACATAAAATTAGCTGTGGTAATGGGAGATATTTTGCTGATAAGATCATTGCAAAGTTTAGTGAGTTCCCATAGACTGATTTAAAGTATCATTGTGCTTAACATGTGGCTAGTGCAGGAGCAGCAGAAAGATAAAAGGAACTCTAAGGAAAGCTAAGTGTGTGAAATGCAGTACAGAAATGGGATTGTCTTGGACAAATGTTTGCCTATTGTGTTCATGTAAATCCGCATGCATGTCAAAGCAAAGACTAACTGAAGTCCTTTGAGATCTGGTTTGCCTGACCAATGCATCCAGGTGGGACCGATGTGGAGGACCAGCAGAGAAAATCCTCTACAGCAACAGCATTTATGGATGCAGCAAGGGTCCAGTATTATATTGTCCCTATAATCCCTATAATGAGCCTATTCAATCCAGCCAGGCAACTGGTAAGGAGAAAGGACCTGAGAACAAAAGGTGGGAGCACTAGAACTAGTGTTTCTAAAGTACAATCACCAAAAGATACAACTGCGCAGTCAGAGGTGGAAGTCGACACATCTGAAAGGAGGCAGTCATAAGATCAGGGTCGAGATAGATGAAACTCAAGAAAACCACTGAGGACAGTGCATGTAACATGGGGAGAGTAGAAGGTGAGGTGTCAAGATGAGGCTAAAAGAGCATCACACCTTGTGCAGTGTCACAAACAAGGAAAACCTTGGTACCTGTTCCAGTCTTGCTTTTTGATTTTGCCAGACAATTGAAGAATTTTTCCATAACACCTGCAGAGGCCCATAGCTCCAGGTTTATTTCTTTGATTTGTTTGTTTGTTATTTCTAGATCAGTTTAGTATCTGCGGAGGCTGATAGCCCCAGGTTTATTTCTGTTGTTTTGTTTAGACAGGTTCCTGTGTCTTCTTGTTCCTGCGGAGGCCATTGGCCCCAGGATTATTTGTGTTGTTACTTTGTTTAATAAATAATTTAACATTATTTATCAGTCTCTGGTCTGAGTGTGCTTTTGGGTCTTCCTCCAGGAAACCTGATACAGTGACTTGTTACACAGACTCAGCAAACTATTTCCACACATTTAATAAAAATGTGAATATTTTCCATTTTGAAAATGAGTCCTGCTTTGAGCCCAACTAACGGATTGTGAAAAAAAAAGATTTATGAATAAAAATTTTCAAGATGGGACTGTCCGTTAGTAATGTATTCTCTATAGTGTTATTTTTTGTGTGTTTGGATACATTAGCATACATTGCTAGTTAGCAGCAAGAAAAAATGTCACTGTCCAAAGCGTTAAAGATGAAAGTTGACAGCGAGTGTAGGACATACAAAGAGGAGTGGGAAGAGAAGTATGCGTTCATCTTACCTGACTACTTGAAGCCCTGACAGCTTCAAGTCAACTTTCCTTCATTGTATTTAAATAGCGCTTTCTTTTTTTTTTCTCATTTTTTGCCATGTTTCAGGAGCACATACCCCATAACCCGGATAATGCTTTTATTTTATTTGATTTCTATCTTTTCTAAATAAAGGTTCTGAATGCTCTCCTGATGAGTTTCCAGGTGCGCATTTGTTCTAAATTCCCCACCACAAGCCGGTGTGCTTCCAGAATCAAGAAGATTCTGATTTTACTGTATTTTGATCTTTTTTAATAAAGGCTCTGAACTCTCAGTGATATTGTCCTTTTTTGTGATTGTAGGTAAATCATTTTTTACAACTTTTAAATCAAAATTTCAATTTCATCTGGCAGGCCAGATATTATTGGAGATGGGCCAATTTTGGCCCACGGGCTGCCAATTGCCTACCACTGTTGTAGGGTAATAGGGTTTTATCAGGTCTGAAATATAAGATTATGCCAGAATATAAGGAGCTTTACAGATAAGGAGAAGGATTTTGAACTGACTCCTGTTTGGTACAGAAAGCCAGTGCAAAGAGTCCAGTACTGAAGATATAGGATCTCTCTTTCTCATTCTTGTCAGGACACAAGCTGTTGTGTCAGCAGCAGAAGCATTAGCAAAACTATTTTGTAGAGCTATGATGTCAGATATAGAATCCCTAAGGTGTGCTGGACCTATGAGCAATGACTCTGTTATTGAGCGAATAACTCAGTTCAGATGAAGGAAATTCTGCATCATCAATGTCTTAATGTCATAAAGGCAAGATTGTTGTGATTGTTGTCCACTGTGTTCACTCGGCTTGATTGTCAAATATAATGGGGTGTCATCAGCTCAAAATTGGACGAAGAACAGACCCATGACTGACTTTAGTGTGGGGAGACTAATTATTATTGACATCATAGCAGTGCCTATGATTGGCTTATTGGGAGGAGATAAAAGTGTGACACAGACACAGCTGAGTAACATTAGAGTAACATTAAATTTGGACAGTCTGGGGTGACAGCCTCTGCTGGGAACGAGCCAGGCTGATTTTATTTTTGTAGTTTGACTTTGTTTTTTGCTCTGTTTGTATTTATGTTTATACATATATTTTATTGTATTGTGTTGTGTTATACATTATCATGGTAATATATATACTATTCTAATTATTATATATTATATGATTGTATTATATAACATATCTAGTAATTATGCAGTTTATAATATAATGGTTTATATATGGTTATCCTTTAGTATATATTGTCCTTATTATGTTTGCATTCATTTTTGTATAAAGAAATATTTCATATTGACTACTATTCCTCCTGTCATTCTTTCACATACATTCTTCATGTCAGGCGCAGACCAAGGCAGGACTCAGATGCAGATAATTAGTTTATCAACAGTCTTTATTCAGGCAGGCAGTAAGCCCTCAGCTTGAGTGGAAAACAACAGGGCTATCAAACTCTGTCTATGGCTAGTGGTTCAAAACAAAAGATCACTCAAATGAGGAAAAGCTAAGTAAAACTATGTCTATATAACGTGATCTAAGGCTACTCTCAAAACTACCAAAAACAAAATCACTCACTAAGAGGAAAAGACAATGAAACTAAATCTAGACTACTCTCAAAACTACCAAAAACAAAATCACTCACTAAGAGGAATAGACAATGAAACTAAATCTTGACTACTCTCAAAACTACCAAAAACAAAATCACTCACTAAGAGGAAAAGACATTGAAACTAAATCTATCTTAAGGAAAAATTACAAACAAAAGATCACTCAGCTGAGGAAAAAGGCTTACTGGATATCCGGACGTGAACAAGGGCTGTGGCAAGGAGAAGCTCTGGTGCTAGGAACAAACGAAGACACACTGGCACCAGACAAAGGAAACGCAGACTATTTAAACACAAGGTAAGGGGACACAGGTGGAAACAATCAGGACGGGACAGACAATCAGACAGGCACAAGAGGAAGGGCAAGTGCTCTGAAATGAGAGGAGGGTTAGGAATTTCAAAATAAAACAAGAAATGACAAGACAAAATAAAACCAAGACGGGACAACCTCACCGCGGTGTGACACTTCAAATGCAGAGAAGAAGGCTGTGAAGGTCTCCCAAACCCTGATGGCCTCTCCCGCAGAGTTGGCAGTGGCTCCACCTCACTCACAGAACAAACAGAAACATATTACAATAGCAATATAAAAATAAATATGTAAAATGTAATTTAAATGGCTGCCAGGATTTGAGATGATAGAGCAGGAAATTCGGTAATCAAACATATAAGGTGAGTAGTGACTATTGTTATGACCAGACTTTTAGCTGTTGTACAGTATAATGGCATGTGGCAGGAAAGATTTCCTGTATCTGTCCCTTTGACAGCGAAGTTTCAGCAGCCACTGTCTTTCTACTGTGTGATCATTGTCAATGATGGACAGCACAATAAATGTATCCAAATGCATCAGGGTTCCCACTTGTAACCAGCAATTATTTTCCTGGACTTTTCTAGGACATTTTCAGCCTGTGGTGGAACTTGTCCAACCAGAGGGGGGTTCTATGTTGTATGTTGCCAAGAAGATAAGGTGACAGCAGACATGCATGTGCGTATGTTTGGACCCGTTTGCATTCACTGGGGTTTCCTTGGACGCGTGGGAACCCTGTGCATGCACCTATGCAATCAGGTAAGTTGGCAGTGTCATTATACTCATATTTTTATGTTTGTTTTGCAATGATTACCAGACAAATTATGAAACAGTAAATCACCTCAGGCAGCTGAGATGGCGTGCCTGTAGCTGGGGTCGAGGCGGGAGATTCTGGCACCGACCCGAGTTAACAGGTCCTCGAACTGGGCTACAGACAGCCTGAGGTACCGCTGGAAGCAGTCGTCATCCTGGAGCTCCTAGAGAAGACCGTGAAACTCCCCCAATTCAGCGGATCCCTGGTCGCGAAAAAACGCGTCTGCCGCTTTTTGGTGTGAACGCAGCTTTAGGCTGCCTTTACACAGAAACTGAATCTGAAGCAAAAGCGCAAAGGTGGCGTTTTGTTCTCACTTTAAACTCTGCATTTAGATTTTTGGGATAAATCTGTGTACAAACGGAAACACAAAAATGTCATGTTGCTTGCTTGTTTCTCTGGTCCTGTCACATGCTTGTCACGTGAAGATTTCCATTCTGAAGGGTGGTCTCACTTTTTTGTGTTTTCAACTCCCGAAAACACCATTACCATCTAAACGATAAGGACGTGATAAAATATTTTGCATTATTCAGCCCTAAGTGTTATTGTGTAGAGTGCCCTGGTTTCAAAACAATTACCTTAACAAAACCACCAAAAATAACGACACACCTGCAAATCAACAAACAGTACACAGCTGGGTAGGAGGCTGTCCTTCCCCAACTCCTTTGATAGATAGGACTGTAAACAATCTGAAACAGTGCCTCTGATTCCAAGTAGATTTTCCAGTCTTCTTAGTAAGATCTGGTCGTCGACTGTATCAAAAGCAGCAATAAACTCTAATAAGACAAGCACTGATGCCATTCAGTCAGATGCCATTAAGAGGTCATTAATAACTTTAATCATTGTGGTCTCAGTGCTATTATTCACTCAAAAACCAGACAGGAAGATCTCAAATGAACTACTGTTGTTAAAGTAGTCATAGAGCTGGTTGGTAATGACTCTCCTGGATTTTTGAGATGAAGACGAGATTGAAGATTTGCTAAAATCTTCAGATTGAGGGAAGGTTTCTTTAGGAGAGGTTTGATAGTGGCAACTTGAAAGGAGGAGATAATAGAGGTCAGCTGTTGTACGTCACTGACCACAAATGTGTTTACTGGCCTGTTTGGATTACCAGCATAGCTGCATAGCTGCACTAGGGGGCAGATTAGCTGCAGTTGATGCCAGGTGGTTGTTGATTGCTTGTAGAATCGTTATAATTTTGTCATTGAAGACACACAACCGGTCGTCAGCAGATGACTGCCCGCTCTGTGCTTGGTTCTCAGCAGGGAATATGAGTCTGGGTCGCCAAATGAGAGGTTCATACAATTAAGTTTATGCCACAGTGACAAAAAAAAGGGGGGGGGACTTTTGAGATACAAGCAATAGCCTTGTTTGTAGAGCGTTAAAAAATAATAAAAAGGAAGGGAAGGAAGAGTTGCCATGATGAGAAAAATTATCACAAGGTAGAAAATCTGACCTGTGATCCAAAATGTATTTATATTTAAGGTTTATATACGCTTACAGATCTTTGTATGAGTTTGCAGATTGGTCTTCACTTGCAAATCTGAATACAGACAAGGATTTGTTTTACACATTTACAAATCTGTGTAGACACACAAATGTCAATACGCATTTACATATCTGATTACACACACAAGTCGAGACACACATTTGAAGATCGAGATACACATTTGCAAATAAAGTAACAGTAATGCCTCCATAGTTATGAGGCATGTGTGGGAAAATGCTGCACAACTGGATTACATAATTACTTTGGATGGTGGGGTTAAGGTTAAGGCTAATACACCCCTGTGCAAGAAGTTGCAGTCATTCACTTACATTCAGTTACAAAAGTGTGCCAGATAAAAGGTTTGGTGTGAATTAAATTCATTTCAATGAATTTAAAATCTAGATTTCGATCTGTCAGCTACCCAAGAGCCACTGGGTTTTAACAGAATTCAGTTATACAGGAATGCTGTATGAGACCCAGCCATACTGTTTGTAGCTGGCACAGTTGCGGTAGAGCTCTAACTATGTTTTGCTTCAAACACAGCTTTTATATTGCTATATAGAAATATCCACTTCTGTAAAGGGACCACATCCTTGCAGATAGCCTTGGCCACATACATGCCAAAGGAAATTTGCTATTGGGGATGTAGCCATTTTGGGCTGTGCCTGACAAGGAACCATGGCATACTCAGCTATCAATAGGGTTGAACCCATAGGGTTGCAAACACCGCTGCTACTGCCACTGCAACCCTTGTATTTAAAACTGGAGACCTAGACCTGAAGCTGATGTGACACCAAACAATAACCCACATGATGATCAATTTGTAATTTTATTAGTGTTTAATATTCCATCTGCTCATAAACAAAAACATTTAAACAAAAAAAGTTCAATGAATCCATTTTAGTGAATGCACTTACAGTGGTATCACCAGGCTGCATTGATCTGAGATGAGACTATACTGGACACCAGGTACATTGAGAGGAGGTACCAGATATCAGAGAGGCGCAAAAGTGCAGTTAGAGAAAAGGTAAGTAGCATGATGAATCGAATCAAACACTTTTCTTCCATTACATGTGTGCGTGTCAATAAAAATCAACCATGAGACACATCAAATGGCACTTAAAAAGTGAAAAGTATTAATAAAGAAGGTTTGCTTTCATTGGTATGTTCGGTTAAGTCAAAGATCAGATTTGAGGGTTGTGCGTATGCATCAATCAATTCAATTCATTTCAAAGAACTTTATTTTTCCATTAGGAACTTCACATGAAGAAGCAGCACACACACACACACACACACTCACACATATACACTTAAAATGCATGCTTGTGCATGTGTGGAAAAAGCTTTAAATCTGTAGTGAATCTCTTTTAGCATACATCACTCATACATGATTCATACATTAGCCACCACACTTTTCTTCTTTTTTTCCCCCCAATAGCTGACAAAAAAAAAGAATGGCACATGAAAACAAATGCCATTGAAGTAAATACCATGTTGTGGACAGCCAACACCTTCAAAGAGGCAGCACAGTCAGGAGTCCCTTACTCCCTGGCAGCAGTACATAGGATTGGAACCACATAGTGCTTAATTAACAGTTGTGAAAGTTCTAAGCTTAACAAGAGGCTGAACAGATCTCCTGGACACCATTCTCAAATCTGATTGTAAACCAACCTATAAAGTGCTTTCAAAATATAATCCCATTATAATCCAAATCTACAGTAAATTAATGAATCAGTAGGACAGGATCAGTTAGGACAATATTATAAGCAGGAGAGAAAGAAGAACGCTATAAAGGGTCCGTTCAGACATGAGCAAAAGGTCCTTTCCTCTTCCGTTCTATTTCTCTCAACGTTTATTTCCCCTTTGTTTTTATTTCTTTAAAGGCATCAGCCTGCTGACGTTATGACAAGGGTGGAGGTTTTGCACTTGGGCTCGGCCAACATGAAGACCTGTTGCTGGGGCAAAGCAATGGGAGAGAGGGGTGCTTCTGCCGCAGGAGGAAGTCACAGTATGGCCTGTTTACTGCTGAGGAAGTGGAGATAAACAGTCAGTGAGAAAAGCTGACAGGAAGCATACACGTTTCAGAGGCCTGGAAATGTCACAATGATTCATGTTATGATTAACATTTTTGTCTATGATCAGCTGAGGTTCCTGGAATTATGCAGATATTTCACATCAACTGCTGTGAATGGTCGGACATTATTTTGGGCAAAAAGAATGTTTTGAAATTTAGAGGCTTGCTGTAGTATCAGCATCAGGACTACTGTGTTGTGTTTCCAGTTGAGGACATCTGGCATGGGACTGGACCTTTTTGAGTTTGGCCAGAGTTCTCATATGGAAAGGCTTGAACCTACAATCTTCAACTCCAAGAAGTACTGGGATAACATTTTGGTGAAAATAAAAACTTTAAGGGCTAGTTCTGGCATCTTAGTGTGGCCATTTGAACAAGCTTTTCAGTTTTAACCTTCTGAGTAACCTATTCAACCTGATTTAGGAGTTACGGCTTCTTAGCCTAGTAAAAACACACAAACATTCCACTCTTGTACCATTCATCCATCAATCCATTATCTTACCCTCTGGTGTCATGGGGGTCTGCTGCTGCTTACATTGGGTGAAGCCAGGGAATACAGCTTGGACGGGTTGCCAGTCTGTAACAAGGGACATGCACCAGTAACTATCCTCCCAACACCGAGTCTCCAATTGATTTCAAAAACAATTTTTGAAAATGTGTTTTCATACTGTTAAAATTTTTTGATCAGTGCTTTATTATGGCTGCCGGGTCCACTAAACTAATCCACCAAACACTGCTTGATAAACTCTTCATCAGAGTATAGCTAGCCATTTTTTTATAATTTAGATGCATAACCTGTACGTCCTCCATCTCTTGATTTGTAAAGGTTGGCAAATACCTAAAAAGTTGGTTTTGCAGCTGTGCCAGACTACCTGTAAATGGAATTATCCCCCATCTACAAAATGTTTGTGCACAAGGAGCAGAATTTGTGCACTGCGGCACAAATGATGAATCACATACTTTGCATGGAAACTGGTGCACCCAACTTTCAAGCCCTGATCAATGGCCCTGTCTACATGCTTGTCCTGTTGTACTCTACATTTAAAACAATCATAGATATAAATCAAGATATCAGTTTGAATACCAATGAATACCAAAAATTTGTCAAAATTTGCCTCTGTTCATTTTTATTTAGAATTTTGTGCAGACCAGCTGTAATGCAAAATGTCTTGAGGTAACATTGTTATGAATTAGCACTTGAAAAAAATCGGGACTTTTCTCTTTTTTGGGTCCTTTAAACCATTATCATTTTTAATTCCCTGACAAAACAACTAAACAGAAAAGCTAAGAAGAAAAGAAGAGGGGTTGAAAAGGGGATGCAAATAAAATAAATATACAGACTCAGATTCCAATAAAGATTAATTTTTTTTCATGCATCAAAGTCAATGCAATCCTCTCCCCCAACTTTGTCTTCGACTGTGAATGCATCCATTTTACTTTCCCCACTGGATGGCTTTTGCTGGAATTGAGCATTCTTTCCTTCTGGATCTGTGAAAGAAAGAAGCCTAACAAGGAAAAGATCCAGTGCATCACTTTTCAGGTCTCAAAAAAGTCTAGATTTGCTTTATTAGTTGGAAATAAATTGGAAATTAAAAAAAATAGCAGCAGCTGACATAACTATTTTTATTTATAACAAAATTGATTCTTTGAAGTATTACAAGAATTACTGACTGGAACCAAATAGTCCAATCTGTGTGAATATGTATATAGTATTGTGTGAATCATGTAGCCAAATACTGATTACATGTTTTATGCCTAGTACACACTACACAATTTCAGCCAAATTTTGGCATTGCAAGCAATTTCTAGTGCCGGGCTCAATTTTTGAGCGTTGTGAAATTCGCGTGTCATATTGTGACTTTCCACAATGCCCTACGATGCTCCAATGAAAAGACTGTTATGTGAGATTTTTTTTTTTAAACCCTAAGGCCTAATGTGACATCCCCTATCTCTCACTCTTGGCATTGACCAATAGGATGAAAGGGTAGAGAGAGAGTGAGCAAAAGACACAGAGATGGAAATAGGTTGTCCCAGCTTTCACGTCAGAGGTGATCAGTAAGCCACGTTGATTGTAGCTTGTTGTTTCAGTTAAAGTTAAAGTGAGTGAGAAAGCATCTGATATTCATACAGTATAACATATTTGTTGCTGGATACAATTCCTACTCACTTTCCCCTCTACTAGTCTTTGTATACATATACTAAGTTTTGATGATGATTTTGCTGTCCATACAGTACTTTTTACCCCCATATTCCACTGGATACGTTACTGCTGCGGTGTGCTGTAGCACGGCTGCAACGTGGTTCTGTCCAGAATCCCATATTCCACTGGGTGTGTTACAGCAGTGGAGCGAAGCCTTGTGTACCAGCTGAATTCGCACAATATCATGAGATCCCACAAAAATTCAGGCCTATGTGAGACCGCGAGATCCAGTGCTAAATGTAGTGTAGGAAAGAAAAGAACAAACAATAGATTACTTTGGGTGTCAGAAGTCGAAGAGCACTTAATGTTGCAGTTTTCCACTTCAACAATGAGTCTCTTCTCTGGCCATTGGACTTCTGACCTGGTGCTAACAGTAATGACATTTATAGTTATAATGTATGATCTACATATTGTGTTTTATTTTGAAAGTTGACTTAAGCTATGTGCTAAGATAAGGTAAACTTCATCGTCCCACTGTCCGAGTCTTGCCCAGTCACACACCTGCAGCTGTTTTCCCTTACCCCCTGCTAACCACACCCCCTGCAGATTCACTTCCACAAATCACTGTGGCAGCTTACCTGTTAACCAGGGATTTAGGCTCACCCTGGATCATGGTTCATTGCCAGATTGTATTTGCATCCAGAAGACATTCCCGCACTTTCCTGACTCATATTTCTTGTTCCTGACCTGCCTTGGCTGCAACCTTTTTGTCCCGGAGCTCAATTCAGTACTACTCCCTGGTAAACAACCAGCCTTTTTCCATCAACCTCAATACAGTCCAGCTCCCCAGTAAACAACCCGCCTTTTGTTCTCGACCACGCTCCCGTTTTGCTCCCCGGGAAAATGACCAGCTTTTTGCCCCTGATCATGCTCCTGTCTTACTCCACGAAAAAAGTACCAGCCTCTTGCCGACCACGCTCCTACTCTGCTCCTCAGAAAACGGCCAACCTTTTGCCTCTGACCTCGATCCAGTCCTGCTCCCTAGTAAATGACCAGCCCTTTGTCCCTGACCACCCTGCTGCCTCCATTCCATGTGTTTGATGCACTGTCTGTTTCCACCACTGTACTGTGATCAATAAAGCTTGTTCCCGAATATCCCAGCATCTCTGTCCTGCATTTGGGTTCTCCTGACTCTGTGAGAAACTTGTCTTGGGCATGTCACCCATGCTGCAGCCATTTAAAATAAAAAAAGAAAAATAATGCAATAAAAAAGGAAGTACAGAGAATAAATACAATATAAAATGTATTAAAAACAGTACACCCGCACATGCGCACTAGTTCTAATGCCACAACTTAATCTGGCTTTTGCATGCCGCCATTTAAAAACCTAAGGGCTGGTATGAATGAGTTTTATATTTGTCGAGTCCACTGCGAGGGACTCTGTCCCAACGATGAAAGATGGGTGCTGTCCAACACCTTTTAATTTCCATGCAGTGTGAACTAACCGACTCAGTTTATTTTTCAATTGCACATCGAGGTTACCAAACCAGGCTCTCTAAAATTGCCCGATAGAAAATTAGCATAAATTTGGGGTCAACACCATGAACTCTTAGATGGTGTAAGAAATACAGCCGTTGATGTCAGTGTCAAGTCAGATGGGTCACAGTCCAATTTTCATCAAAATCTGATTATGTAATTTTATGGCCTAGAGTTAGAGGAGGCCACAAATACCATTAGTGAATATATTAACGTCTGTAAGGATAATTATTAGCCCAAAAATCAGTTACTATACAGTAGGCATGTTTCCACTATCGGAACTTCCGGGCCAATTTACAGGAACTTCACGTTATGCGCATGTCTCCGCTGACCGGGCCGTTCCGACAGGGCCGCTTTCAGGATCTTTTACAGGAACCAACGGAGTACCTGCTCAAGGGTAGGTGCTCGAGAATGGCCCGGTAGAGTCACTGGGCGGTACTAGTGGCTAAGTCACGCAGATTGGTTGTCACAAATGACATCAGCAGATCACGACAACCAACCGCGGGCTGCTGCTTCATGATAGCGTAATGAAAGTTTGTCGCTCTCGGTCCTCTATCTCTGATACCATTACTGTGTAAAGCAACAGCACAAATGCAACAAACATCCCAACTTTGTACGTGCCAATGTTTAGTCTTGTTGTGATTTCCTCCTCTACTGCTGCTTTGTTTTGGCCCTTTTCGGACGCAATATGATGAGGTCTTCACAGGGTTCTTACAGGGCCATTAATATGTAATGGAGTGTAATGGAGACACGATGCCTGAAAGGACCAGGCCAAGTCGTGGCCCGGTCAAAAGTACCTCCCCAAAAAGAGCACCAGAACCAGTGTAGTGGAAACACGCCTTATGTACCTGTTATCGCGGCCTGGAAGACAAGACAGTGAGTCAATGCTTCATATTAGACTGGATTTATTCTTCCCAAGCAGGAATCAAATTTTCCAGAGAGAGAAAAATAAAAACAAAAAGAAAAAAAACTCCAAAACAAAATAAGTCGGCGAACTAAACTTAAGTCTCCAAAAGGCAACACAAAAATAAATAAGTAAATAAATAAGTTCAATTGAAAATAGCAATGCAAAAGTAACAAACCATGCACTCTTTCTGATTTACACAAGTGTTCACCTAGAAGCTCACCTCAACCAACTGCATCTCCAGTGCTGTTGGCCCTTGGGTTTTATAGCCAGAACAAATCTCATATCCAAAAAACAATCATCCTGCTCAAGCTAAAAATGATTGTAAAAAAATTATACTTATTTATACATATATATATATATATATATATATATATATATATATATATATATATATACTTTGCAATAAATAAAACAACACCCCCACATAACAGACACCATAAAATATATCCATCCACCAAACATACAAATACCCCTCCTCCTACACACCAGTGAAACAGTCAGCTTCACCAAAGTGTCCCTTAGCTTTAGCTGTATACGCATTTTGACATTTCCATAACATTTATCCGGAGTATTATTACCTTGTATTACAATCCACATATTGATTGAACCTGGGTAGCACAGCCTCAAGTTTGCAATGACTAAAATTGCCTATGACAAAACATGGTACTTCAGGAGAGCATTTCAGTTACCTGTGGACACAGTTAGCTTAACTTGCGGTGTCTTCACTGGGAGGACATGAAAAGTGGTCAATAAAATGTTCCAAAATTCTCATGGCAGGTAAGAGGTGCTGATATTGAGTCTAACTTCAAGTCGGTAGCGATCTGATCAATTGAGATCAGATCGCAGCATGCCATTACAGTGCAGCAAGCCACAGCTAAACGCATCTGGGACATTGTTGACCTGTGCCCAGTGGGAGCACTGTCATAGATTATAATGGTAACTATTTGCTGCGGTTACCACGTCACAGCTGCAAGCTGCTGCTCATGCATCAAATGGAATATGGGGATAACCAGACCTAGTTCACAACAGTTCTTATCTTACTTAAAAGCACTTCTAACCCTGACAGTTCTTGCCATATCCTCCCTCCAGTTACTAATCAGATATTATTATCATCATTATGATTATTATTATTATTATTATTATTATTATTATTATTATTATTATTATTATTATTATTATTATTATTATTATTATTATTATTATTATTATTATTATTATTATTATTATTATTATCATAAACTATGTCAATCTGGGACATACATGTAGTGTGGCCAGTGTGCCCACTGTGATTGTGTAGTATGATATGGTAGCAATCATAAATGACTAAAAGAATCTTGTTGTGTGCGTGAGACATACGACTCTAATACTACATTGGTGCATTAAAATATATGTGAGTAATTAGCCTAAACTACTAAGTTTGATTAATAAATGAATGGTTAATGGACTGATTCTTATGAAGATCTTTTACAACACAATCTTCACTCATAAATCCACACATCCACACACATGCACTGGTGGTAGAGGTTGGATCACCCAAAGTGGGCAAAGTGGCGTTCATTGTACTGGCCAAAGACACTTTGGCATGCAAGTGCCAAGGGCTGGGGATCAAACCTCTGACCCTCTTAGGCACAGGTCTGTTCCAGACAACATGAGTCTGCATGTACTGCTAACTGTGGACTGCTGAATAGGGCGAGTTGGACATTGGGCGGGGTCGGACATCCAAGGGAACAGTGATGTGTCCGTGGAGCAGTAATTGTTTCCAGGGGGTGGTAACCTGTCGCATGGATATCTAATCATGCCACCATTCAGGGTGCTGTGTGCGGAATGGGGCAGAGCCAGATGTCCAGGGGATAAAGGCTTATGGACATCTATTGATACTGCTATCTGCTGGACAAAAACAATAATTACAAATACATAACATTGCTAATTTAAAATGTACTTATAGTTATAAGTACATAGTTTATATTAAATACAGAAACAAAAGTGTTAAATATTGACTTTGTCTAATTTATTTATTTACTGTGCTCTATGGGATAAGAGGTTCCACAGCAAAATATAGCATTGTTGACCAAATAAGTCCATGACAATTATGCACTAATATTGTAGACACTATTGCCATGCTGACAAAATATGAACATAAGATATATTTGATCAATATTCTCCAAGGATTTCATTTTCACCTCTTTTTTTCTATTCTATTAAGATTGGAAAGTGGCACAAAAGCAGTTGACAGAAGATGATGCATGATTTCTTTCCATTTCATAAGAAATGCAAACTTCAACTACAACTACTATTTCTACTGCCCTTGCGGCTGCTGCTGTTGCTGGTGGTCCTGTCGCTGCTACCTGTTCTCTGGTGCACTGTTTTTGATGATGTGCAATGATTTTCATGATCTGAATGAATCTAAGACATCTCACTTTTCATCGACATGGTTGCACATCTATAGTTTTCTCTACTGTCCTTTTATTGAAAGATCGAGGTCCGAAATGCACAAAGAGAAAGGGGCAGGGGTGGCTTTAAGGGTAAGGAAGGAAACCTGCAATCGTAGGGCTTTTGGTTTGAAATTGCAGACGTGGCAGTGGGGTGAAAAATCTGGTTTGGGAAGATTAAAAACCTTCATCTGTCCCCCCCTGCACCAAGGACCATTACTACCACCCTTAAAATCCAAAGGCAGAGAAACATTGTACGTTGTAAACAAAACCACCCTGCAAAGATCAGAACAGGTAAGTGTTACCTGTCTCGCAGTCAAGTTGGACATATGTCCTCTTATCTGTGAAGGCACGCAACCAGCATTGTTTCTGCTCAGGCTTCTTGGCACAGAGGACGTGGACCTCATCACTGGCAAGCAGCTTCAGGGCATTCTTCACACTCTTTCTCTCACAGTCTTTCTCTTTGCCCTCCTCCACATCTATCACCTCCATGTTGTCCATGACCATGCGACCCTTGTAATACAAGACCTCCTTGTGCAGCAGGTCCTGAAGTGAGAAGAATGTCACCATTAGACAGGTCTCATTTTGTGGCGTGCGCAAGTAATGAGCAAATCAACAGGTTGCCTGGTGTATAAATTATATGTTTCAACAAACAAAATCTGTCCACATCTGCCATCATTCATTTAAAACATTTCATATTTGACATGAATTCATTGGGAAAGTAATAAACTAGCAGGCAGACTGTTCAGGTGTATATGTGAGCTAGCTGAAAATATTTCCATATGCATTACAACTGGGTAATCTGTCATTTACCTGTCTTAATGTTTTTTTAATCGCTGCAAATTCTTGCTGCATTTTGAAAATAAGCAAAAGTTTAGGTGTGTCAAATAGAATTCTGCTTTCAATAGGAACCAGTTTATGTAAACGAAAGTGTTTGAATTTCTATGCATGAAACATTGTATACGGTGTATGGAGTGTAAACATTTGAGGCACCTTTTTGCAATAAACCATCTTATCAAACAGGAAAAACATTCTCTGTTGACTCTTGGCCTGGGGCTGGGACAGTTTTGTCAACTCCCCTGAAAAGATGAGGTCAGAGCTCCCACTGAGGACATCTTCGCCCTACATGGTTCAAAACACACATACACACAGGCATGGATATGGTGGTATAATTTGTTTCACAGCCTGGCTGTAGGTGATGTCTGGGACCATTTCAGAAAAAGGGTGATTTTGCCTCACCTTCCAGGCTTCTATGTAGCTCTGCCACTGAGCAATCTTGTTGATGTTCTCAAGTCGCTGTTTCGTCTCATTAATTAGATGGGCCACATTTTTCATGGCGTTTAAGGCTGCCTCCACATCTTTGTAGTCCCTAAAGATCATACCATTTGTGAGTAAAACTGAGGCTGACAAGACACGTCTGCTTATCTTCCATGTTTGTCTCATTTTTGAGGAATTTCATGAAAATAATAAAACTAGGAGAAAATGGATCCCATTAACAAATAGTCAATATAGTGTATATCCAGAGCCTGAAATACCTTCCTCCTCTATGTGTTACAAACAAACCAATAGAAACATTGTCTAATCCCTTTATTTCCAGATACATACACACTGCAGTACCACACTCACTACCAGATGTCCTGCATACACAAATGCTGACAAATACTGGCCGCAAGTGCACTTTAAAAGCAAACAATATACTTTGATTTTGTTTTTTTTTACAATCTTAGTTTCCTTTCAGGAAACTAAGCACAACACTTTGGGTCAGGAAGTCAGAAAGCATTCACAAAACATTTGGTTGTTTGTTGTCATGTAAACAGGGCTGGCTGTGGTCATTTTGGTGACTTGCGCCACATAATTTTCATTCTTATCATGATTTTAATTATTCATCTTTTTTTTACAGCTTGCAGCATGTGGTTCCCTGGGTGACTACCTATATGGCATACGCCAAGAGTCAGCCCTGCATGCGAATTAGATCCGGAAAAATATAAAACAGAAGTGCCTCTTTGCTGGATCCTTCATCTATTGAAGTGCACTTGGACTGGACTGAGAGTTGAATTCTACGGGAAAGTAGATACAGTGTTCAGTGGACTTCTTGTGACACTACTGTTAGCATGGTTAATATGAACTGTAAATAATGTCTTTTGGCTATATTTTCCATGATGAGTATGAATCTCTTGAAAAGCCTCCTTTGGAGAGAGTTGAGCTTATACAGTCACCTGTGCTGTGGGTTAGTGTATTTATGTAGCTCAGCCAGCTGCAAGAGGTACTTGCAAATCTTCTGAACAGGTGTCAGCAGGAAGCCATCCAAGGAAATATCGACCATCTTCTGGGGCGGTCGACAAGCCTCAAAGAAGCATTTGTTGACCTTCATGGGCTTGGTGATCTGGACGCAGGCATTAAGGTGGTTGATGCAATACTCCGAGTGCATCTGGAAATCTGTTTGCTACAGATAAAACACAGCAAAGGAAGACAGGAAAACAGCAAGGGAAGGATTTAGTTGTTCTGATTTCAAGATGGTATATTTGAAAATATATATTTTTAAGTAAATTAATAATTCCCTGATAGTGTAAGAAGCAAAAAAGCATTAAATCAGCATAAGAGCACCAGCAGAGAGGCAGCAGCCTCTCTGCAGAAGAAGTTGCAGAAGAAGTTGTTACAGGCCACCTTCAGCGGCCTTCACGGCCACCTACCACTTCAGACTTCACCAGCAGCCAGCCACCCACCCCCCCCCCACAGCCCATGCTGGATTAGTGCAACTCGTTACTGGGTGGATGCACCAATAGGTCGCTGAGAACTCTGCAGCTCATTCAGAACATGGCAGCTCGTATCCACCTAAAACTGGAAAGAGCGATCATATATCTCCTGCTCTGGCCTCCTTGCACTGGATTCCTGTGCCATTCAGGATTCAGTTCAAAATCCTTCTCCTTGTCTATAAAGGTCTTCATGGTTTAGCACCCTCTTATATTTCAGACCCGATAAAACCCTATTGCATCACTACGACACTCTGTTCTCTGAATGCTGGCCTACTTGTGGTTCCAAGAATCTCCAAGTCTAGATTTGGAGCCAGAGCCTTCAGCTACCGCAACCCTCTCCTGTTCAGCCTAGAGATAGACCTTCAATCCTAGATAAGCTGCTATAGGTTGAGTCTGCCGGGGATCCCTGGACATTGAGCTCTATCTTCTCCATTCTCTCTGTATTGTGGATCAGGTTCACCTTCCCTCTAGCTTCTCACTCTCCTCTCACTCTCTCCCTGTCTGTTCTCCACCATCTCCTCCTCTTCCTCCTCCTCCTCTTCCACTTCTTCCTCTCCTTTCCTATCCTGTGACTATGTAGGACTGACATATGGACTGGGGACCACTTGTCTGTGCCTTTTTTCCCTCCCAGATTCCATAGATGCTGAATTGGATCCAAGACTCTGTCCCCATTTTCTACTCTGGACTGATTCAACTTCTGATTTACCTTCATTCTAAACTGTGTAGCCATCAGTACTGTTTTGCTTGTGCCCGCTTGTCCGTCCTGGGTGAGGATCCCCTCCTCTGTCTCTCACCCTGAGGTTTCTCCCCTTTTTTTTCCCTGTCAGGGTTTTTTTTTTTTTCTTGGGAGTTGTTCCTCAGCCTTTGTGAGGGTCTAAGGACAGGGATTTTTTTACTATGTACATATTGTTACTCTCTTCATAAAGTGCCTTGAGATAATGGCTGTTATGAAATGGCACTTAAAACAAAGTTGAAGTTGAAGACTGCACAGTTGCTGATTACTCGATTGAGTTTAGAACCAGATACTTGCATACAGGCCTGGAAGTTAGCTCGTGGGGCTCCCTTCCGGTTCAGGAGCCAGTTTCAGGTAGCAGGCTCAACTAAGTCCAACTATGTTTGGGGATTGAGGCTTAACATAGCCTGAGCTAAGAATCTCGGGCTAACCGGTTTTGGAACACCGGCTTTCCATTGGTTCAATCGAGTCCAAATATGTTTAGCTCGACCGAAGTGCGTGTACAGTGACTTTTAGCCAGTATTTAGTGTCGGCATGGGAGAAGATTGCTGCTCCAGTCAATGCGTAAGTTTTAATATATTTTATTCATGTGTGCAAACACGGTTATAATGCTGTTAGGTGAAAACTTGTGGAATGATATTACAGCTAAAAATGTATTTTACTTAGATGCAATCCCACTGGTGAAAAACGGACGTACTGTAGAAGCAGCTAAAACTTAAATATAAAAACATTGTTCAGGTGAGACTTCAGCAGAATCTGTCAACAGCTGGACACATAGCCAGCTGAGACGCTTGCTAATGTTTATGTTACCTACATTACCTGTGAAATACTGTGTATTTATGCAGTTGTTAAATCGTGGGCAAGTGACCTGAAGTTAGAACTTATTTTTTTGTTCCTTCAGGCGGATTGTCCACCAGTACCATGTACTGCAGGGTCCTATGTTCAATTGCCCCAAGGCAACAGTACATAGATGCTGCGTTGTTTGCTTCCATGGCAATGGTAAATACTGTTTGTTTTGTTCCATGTATATCATGTATATTGTTTTCACAGTAGTGTAGGGTTTCTGCAACGATTTGCAATAAATGTTTTTTAAATCACACTTGTATTGAGTATAATTGTTGAATGGATGCACATCGAGAACAGCTTTTATGTAGCACATTTATTGATGAGCTGTAGCACTGAATATGAAATATACATACATACTTAAAAAACATTTTTAAAGATACAAGATTAAAAATGAGAATGTATATACATCTGTATAAAAAATGTACAACACTGACACAGGTAACATGAATATGCTGTAACATTTTGTCTACCATTTTCTCAAAAAGTGTGTTTTTGCCTCTGTCTCTTCATGCCTTTTTTGTTCCCTGGCTGCCTCCTCAACAAGGAACTCCAGGATGGGATTTGACCCCTATTTCGCGGTGCTGGCTGCTGAGATCATGGAGATGTCAGAGGTGGAGAGCTCCCCAATGTCCTAAAGAAACCAGGCAAATCATTGTCAGACATTTTGAGGGAATATTTCCTCATGACAATTTAAGAGAATATTTGTGAATTTGATGTCAGTGGAATTAATGGAAGTATTGAATTACAAGGTAAATGTTACATTGGCCTCACCATGAGTAGCGTGATGGAGTCCTCAGCTCCTGGCAGAAAGGATGCCTCCTCCACAGGGGGGTCCATCACTGGCATGTCGGCATGAAACTGCCAGGTAGCGATGGACACGTCACACATGTCCACCCCTGATCCTGTTCTGGAAGTCCTCAATTCCTGAAACACAAACACACACAATAAACACAACTGTCCAGTGGGCACATGCATCCTTCAGTTGAAAATTATGTTAAAATGTGCATTGCATACCTTGTATCTCTGTTTTAGGCTCTCCCATTTCTTGGAAGCCTGTTGGCTGGCTACTTTGCCCTTCAAACCCAGCTCTTTCACAAATTGCCTGCATCACAACCAACAGTGCAAACATTCAGTATTCAGAGTACAACACAGGCATTTAAAAAATGCCTCCCTTCTGCTCACACATCTATCTTTTGTTCATGCTGCAGAAGTGCCAAAGTGTTTCTGCAGCCAGGCCTGGCCCTATTGTTACTTGTGAATTCTGTCACCCCCCCTGTGCTCTCCCACCTCTTCGCTCTGTCTCCCTGCTTGATGTTTGTGCATAAAACTGTGAGATGATCATCGGACAGAACTTTGCAGCCACTATGTGAGCTTCTGTCTCTGCTGTACAGTAAACTCATCTGAATTTGCACAACACAGAGAAGGTGGGGGACACTGATTGAGTACAGGGGAGTGGAACAGAACTCTAGAAGTTACAGTCAAGTGATGAAATTACAATAACAGTAGAGCCAAGCCTGGCTTCAGAGTCTTTGGCACCTCTGAAGCACAAACAAAAGGTAGATGTTTGAACAGAAGGTTTTCTTCAGGATACCACTTTTTAGAAGTGGTTGATCAGGGTCATATCTAATGTAATACATATTATCTATGAAACACTGACAAATGTTTGCACTTTACGCTGGAGTTAAATAAAAAAAATCCACATATGGATTGCTTTGTCATGACTAGTTGCAACCAAGCCACACGGGCAGCATTTCGCATTGGCAGCATGACAGTCATGACCGAACAATGCATTAACGAATACTCACTCCCACTGTTGCTTGGATGCTATTTTTGATTTCATGAACTGTCATCCATGTCGGCTCCAGTACTTTGTGAAACGCAGAGTCTCCTCTGACATCCCTGAGGACAAAGGACAACACGGTGAATTACGATGTAACGTGAAATCACGTAATCGAACCGATCTAACGATAAAAAACCAGTCGAGCACAATCAAGTAAATTTATTTCACACCGATCACTCGTAAAAAGAGCCGTGTCATGTATTATCAAGTACCGCGGCTCAACAAATAACTGGCTTGTTAACATGAACATTTCATGACAACGATAACGTCGGCGAAACGCACATTGCTACAATTAACCGTGACGACAGTTCAAATGTGATGTAAAACATGGGCATCTAAATTGTAAATCATGATAAACTGCTTAAAATACTTACATTTATGGGTCTCCTTTAGCGACATGCTGAAGCCATCCTGATGCCGGTCTCAGGGCGTACCCCTTGGAGGAGGCGGCTGAATCGCTTTCGGTACGTCGCTACCTTCGCCGCTGTCGACAGGTGTGATGGGCAGTACGGGCGGGGCGTCAACGCAGCCAGGCTCAGCGGGTGTTGGTAGCCAATACTACTACACTGTCTATCACAAAGGGCAGATGGTGCGGTTGTCATCACAGGACCTGCCATTGAGAGTGGAGTCCCATAAGATGGCCCACAGTTTCATTGCCTGTGGACAGAGTGATAACTCCTGTGGCTGTCCTCCTTCGGCTGCCCTTGTCGATGCGGATTCATCCCATATTCCATTCCTCTCGGATCAAGCCTGTTAAGTTCAGTTCCTTGGTTACTCCCCCATCCTTCCCTCCTCCTCCCTGCAGGGTTGGGGGAGGAGAAGCTTACACTGTCAATCGGATTATTCGTTCTCGTTGGGGCCAAGGGTTTCAATACCGGATTGATTGGAATGGGTACGGACCAGAGGAGAGGCTGTGGGTGTCGGCACATTTTGGACCCAAGTCTCCTTCAGGATTTCCATTGCGACAACCCAGAGCAGCCGGGCCCGGACAAAGGTGATCGTCCCGTTGATGCTGCAGCGGAGCCCAGGAGGGCTGGCCAGCAGAGGGGGAGTCTCCCGGGTCACCAGACCATCGTAGCACGATCTTCAGGGGTTCCTGCTCAGCCGAGTCTCTTGATCGTCTTGATTCCTGTCTGGGTTGGTTTCTCCTTCAACCAGGCTTTGTTACTTTGGATTCTTGATTCTTCCCTTGTCAAACCTTGTTTTTGCTTTTCTTTGTTGAGTTCTAGATTAGTCAGCTTTTTACCTGTGGAGGTCTATAGCCCCAGGTTTATTTCTGTTGTACAGTTAGTTAGCTTTTTTCTAGATTAGTTAAGTTACCTGCAGAGGCCAATAGCCCCGGGTTGATTTCTCTTGTTTGGTTAGATAGTTCTTTCTTGTTGGTTTTTCTGATTCCAGAGGTCATTGGCCGACGGATTATTGTGTTGATACTTTACTTCTGTTAATAAACGAATGAATCTGCTTTCTGGTCTAAGTGTGCCATTGGGAAAGCTGAAAGGAAGAGCACCTTCAAAAAGAGAAAACAAAGAAGTCAAAATGGTTGACTTCCTTTTGGGTTGGGTGCGTGGCTTCAAGAGGATTTTTGTGTACCTCAGCATACTAAGTTGCATGCACATATGCAAAACTCAGAGGTGTGGCTTGCTGTTTGAAATGTTCTAGGCGACGCTATTGCGCACTTTTAGCCCATGCATTTTAAATTACTTTAAAATATGACCAACGTGAATTTTTTTCATGGTGCATTTTTGAGGATGTGCAGGCCCCAAAAAATTCGATTTACAATTCCTAAGAATCATAATAAAAATGCTACAGATTTAATAAGGTTCTCGCAACTTTGTTGCTCGGACTCTGAAAAGAAACATTTGAAATACAGTAGGGTTCTCGCAACTTCGTTGCTCAGACCCCACAAAGAAACACTACAGTTTTAATAGGGTTCTTGCAACTTTGTTGCTTGGACCCTATTAATAAAAAGAAACACTACAAATTTAATAGGGTTCTCGCAACTTTGTTGCTCGGACCCTAAAAAGGCAATGCAGCACTTGTATCTTATCAGGAAACTGCCACAGCTCTGTTCCTGCCCTGCCCACTCCTGCTGCAGTGAGTCCTCCTCCAGGTCAGTCACTGATTTAACCACACCCGGTAAGCTCAAGTACTCTCACCTGCCCACCTCCACCAATCACCTATTCACGTCAAACAATCACCCGAGTATATATGCAGATCTCAACTACACACTATACCCATTGCCAGATTGTCTTCACTCATGTCCAATTTTCCAGCTCTCGCCTCTTGATTGACTCCCTGTTGCCAAGCTGTTTTCTACATCTCAAGCCCTGTCTTCTTCCATCCTGGAAAGTCTCCCTGCCTTTCATCCCTGTTATCATTCACTTTCTGCCCACTTTCTGCCACACTTTCTTCTGTCTCTGACCACGGCCTGTCTCTGGTGCTGCCGGTCAGTTGCATGTATGTGAAGATTCTGCAGACTTTGAATGAAACTTTGTGTCAAGAACTCTAGGTCTCCTGTGTTGCACTTGGATCGGCAAAACACAGCTGTGATAGAAACTGAACACATTCTATGTGACAAAGAACATTTAGGAGCTGGTCTACCATAGTCTGGCAGAAAGTACTCTGAGTTACAATATACATACAGAGTATGGTCACCTGGGGGTTAAAAATTGAGCTGAACTATCAAATATTAAAAATGGCCAGTAAAATCATAGCGAAAGAGCAGAAACAACTGGAATGCATTCATGATATGACAGTCCAACAGAAAGCACAGAGAATTTTGACTGTTCCCAGTCACCCCCTTGCCAGTGAATTTAGAAAACACGCCTAAGGAAGGCACTGTAGAGCTGCTATAGCAGCTAGGAGTATTTATAAAATACATTCACACTGAATGCAATAACAATACCAAATTCCTGAACACGTTTCAGGACATTTAAAAACCAGGTGCCTCGATCATGTGTATTGAATGACGTTTTATTTACTGTCCTATGTGATCATTGGGGAATCCAAAGACACAGTTTCACATTGTGGACAATTATTATTATTATTATTATTATTATTAACCTTTTCATAAGATACCACATGTCAAACTAGGCAACTGGACTTGAAAAATTCGAACATGCCGGTCTTTTCAGCGAGGTGTCTTGGGGCGTTGCAGATGCGAACTGCATTACACAATTTGTCAATTAAACATTCTTGATGTTCAGAAATGATGTTCAGATATTGTTAACATCAATAAAATAATGCCAAAGTAGTGTGCACTAGGACTAAATTAGGATGAGTGGTATGAAGCAGTCAGTTCCATTTGTCAACTCCGATGCACTGTTTTAAGCTCTGTTTCGCAAGTTTCTAGAGGGTAGACAAAACACAAGTCTCACAGTTTCCTGAATCCCTGAGGGGGTTTGGGTCAAACTTAAAGATTTTTTTGTAGCAAATGACTCATGTTTACCGAATAACAAAATGCAATAAAAAATCTGTTTCAACTGGGTGAGTATAAAATGGAAACTGTGATGAAAACAAAATTGAATAATGTAACATTACAGGTTAACAGAGCAGTTTTTGTACTTGCAGTAGTGAGCATCCTAGAGACAGATGATGATAAATTCATTTCATGGTACAAATTTAGTGAGACACAAGAAACAAACCATTTCAATTATCTTATTTCTCACCATATTGTTATCTATTTTTTGTCTGGCTTTGCTGAGTGCATTTCCATTTAAACTATGATTTACTTTGGTTTTATTTCAGTTGAAGAGTAAAAAAGCATACAGGCTTTATTATCAGTCGTACATTGTAAATACATTGTCGTTCTCACCTGTACAAAGCTGGATGGGAACCAACCCTTGCAGTCCATGATGCGACCGCACTACCACTCTTTGTTGATGGCATCTACCGCTTCAATAACATCCCCCGCCTTAAAGCCCAGCTTCTTATCATCCATGGTGACATGGTCCAAGAGGGCCTCAGCATACACCACGCTGCCGTCACTGATCAACTGCAGAGGAGGCAATACAGAGGCAATTTCGGTTAGGGTATGAAGTTTATTTACTGTTTCAGCAACTTCGCACAACAGCCAGTCACAAACCATATCATCATACTGTCAAGGATGCAATGGTGACCATGTAAATCCTGCAATGACTGCTTGTAGAAAACTGATGTTAACAATTCAAAAAGGACAGGTCTTACTTGAGTTTACTGATGTGCTCTTTCAACTACTCAACTCCACTGGAGTATAACTGGAACTAACTTGGAGCAGCGAAAAGACTGAGCATGAGATGAGCAGGTTCGTTCAAAACACTGGTCCTGTGAACTGAGAGTGGTATATAGACACATATGTACACATCTGCATGAACCTTTCTGTTGTCACTAGGTTTTGGACTTACAGTATCTGATTGAAAAGCAGTGGGCAAAGATGAAAATTCAGGGGATGCAAGAGAAAAATACACAAGGAGGAGGAAGAGAATGCAAAGGCAAACAGGGAGAGCCAGTGAAGCCAGTGTTATCGATGAAGACACTGCAATGGTCATATTTCATTCTGCCTCAAACACAAGCAGTTTCACTGCACCACTGTGACCACTGGCCTTCTGCACAAACCACACAGATCCTGATCCAGCTGGAGTTTCACCACTGGGGGTGTCTAATGCTACCTCACTGGTCTGGTATAAGAAATGGTCTTTTGTTTTTCTCAGCACCACTGCTCCATCATCTAATTAAGAAAAACAGATAATGTGGATGTTGCCAGGCAACACATTCACACCATTCTGCCTCTCCCCTGCCCTCTCTCTTAGACTTCATGACAGCACATAATTTTTCCTTTTTCAATTTTACAATAGCAAAAAGCTACATTCAGGAAGTGCTTGCCTCAGAGTCATTTTCGTAACAGCAATGGGTAAAACACACATAACTAGGCCCCTGCCCATGGAAGAGGGGCCGTAAGACTACAGTACTAGTAGTAGTAGTAGTTTTATGTATGGTGGTGTTGAGTTACTTTTTTCATACAGCAGTTTCCTCCTCTTACTGACCCCTAGAAGTTTTATTTAGTTACTGTTTATTTTCATTTAAACAGTCATGCACTGGTATGAATGGTGAATTTCTCTCTGCTGAACCTTAACTGTTCACACTTACTGGGGTGAATGAACTACCAACCATCTCAGCAACTACTTCCCATGAGATGACTATAGCGCCGCCTTGATGCTGTGACTTTAAATATCAATGTGTCTGAGGGAAAAGTCACGTAATCCAACAAAGTAGACGTGAGAAGATGAATTTATTATCTATCCATTCATCGGCTATAGCACCTGCATAATTCCCTGTGGTGTCTCGAAGGACGGAGGAAAGGAATACACCTTGGACAGGTCACAAGTGCATCAAAGGACTCACAAACAACAGTCACTTTAAGCTAACCCCTTTTGCCTGGGGGCAATTAACAGTCTCCACTCCTGGCGTTTCTTGATACATACATAGGGAAAAACTCAAGTCATATAGCATCAAATCAATGATCATCGTCTCACAATCTCACTGCTTCTCAATCACCGGTTTTATCAATTTACTTATGTAACAAAAGCAATTTCTAATTGAATTTGTGATTCCTGTGGTGTAGCCATAGTAATGCAGACCAGCTTGTTAAATTTTAATAGCGAGATTGGTAAATCGAGAAATCAAATGAGCAGAGCTCATCCACTAGCTATTCTATGGTATCCAGCTATATGGTATGTCTGCACTACTACAGGAAGTACCGGCTATTTCTTCAACATGAAAATACAGGCTTTTCATATTCATGTTTGAAACAATTTATATTTTAGTTGTAATCAATGGTTTGACAGTATAGAGATGGAGTTACACAAAGTTGTTTTGTATCGTTTTATAACAACTGTTGACAGTCATTGAGTAGCATGAGTCTTATTACTCAACTCCTCTATGGGTTGAGACTGGAATCACAGACAATACCTCAAAAATCTGGTCAAAAAAAGAAGTCAAATAATACAGGTAAACGACTTGAATAAACGTACTCTTTGTGCTCATGCGCTCACATTATCAAAAATATTTACAGAAACAAAACATATACAAAAATGCTACAGGAATAATTCAAACCTCATGCATTTTTACAGATTTCTCCTCTCCCCTGGGTCCCCTGGGCTGTACCTGTACTGTGCTGCAGCCATGTTGGACACCCATCAATCGAAGCAGTCCCTTTCATCAACAAGGCAGTCTTCTGCTCCTCGTTGCTCTATGTCTCAGTTCATCTGCTCATTTCCTTCATCTACAAGAATGTCCATCAGTGTTTTGTTGCTGTATGTGTGTGTGTATGTGTGTGTGTGAGAGGGAGAGAGAGAGAGAGATGGTGGACCTGTGTCTACTGGAAAGCTAGCAGGAACATAAGGACCACGTTGATGATGATAAGCAGCATCATTATGAGGAACACCACCACCTTCTGCGTCTCTGGTGGGAGGTTGCAGCGCAGCATTGCGTTAAATAATCCCATTCTCTGCCTACTCCACCTCCCTGAGCCACTGCCGCGAGCCATCAGTGCCCTGGCCTCGTCTTCTTCCTCCTCAGCGCCACTGCCCCTCCCCCGTCGCCTCTCCCTCAGCACCGAGCCTCCACACCACACCGCGTCACTCTGTCCCGCTCCTCCTGGACCGTCTCCGTTTCTGTCCTCTGCCGCCGCTCGGCTCCTGCGCTCGGCTCCGCTGCTCAGCTCCTCCGCTGCTTCTCCTGCCACTTTGCCGATGCCGAGTGTTGCCCCTGCCCGTGTGGAGGCCAGGTGCCTTTCTGTGTCAGCTTGTCCGAATCGATACTCTGCAAAGCTATTTCAGCATCCCCCTGCTCTCCTTCACTATTTCTTGCGTCCTTTAGTCTCCTCCCTTCTCCACCAATTTCGTTTTCCTCTCGGCTCCCCTCGTTTCACCTTTGGTCAGGATGTCAGGATGAAATGCAGACAATGGGATGGAGCATCTCTCCGATTCACGCTCATACCTCCTTGTCGTTTCTTCCTTCCTTTTTTTATCCGCCTGCTGTCTTGATTTTTCAGGTTATTCTGTTTTGACTGCAGCCTACATGCGCTCAGCTGCTTCTGCCTCTTACACTGGCCATTTGATTTCCTCCTCCCTCAATATTGTTTTATTCTTTTATCCTTCCATTTTTTCCTTGAAGAGTTGCCTCTAAAATGGTGCTTGCCTCTCAGCCTCGGGTTGCGCTTCCTCAGCCATTCGTCTCACTACCAGAATCACGCTCTTTCCTTTTTCCCCTCCGTCTCGCCTGCTTTTTTTGTGTGCCCACCCTAGCGCCGCTGATAGCCAATCAGCATGCACAGTGTAGCAACGTATCCAAGATACAGGAGTAGGTGAGGCGCAGCCACCAAAGACATGCCGCATAGACTATGGAGTGACGTCCCCAAAGCGCCGTCATCTTGGAACGGGGCTAGCGGAGTCAGCGGTGCATGGCAATCTACGAAGGACGAGGGGAGTCCTCTCCTCTTCCCTCCCCTCCGATCCTCCTAATCTCAAAGTTACTGACTTGCTGAATTTTGAGCCGATTTCCCAATACTTTAATAGAATAGTTCAATAAATTATAAAATACTTCAATAGAATTTCAATTCTATTGATGTAGCTGCGATACAAGGTGTCTGGAAATGCTGGTTTCAACACCGAACATTTAAGCTCCACACTCTCTCTGCCTCTCACTCCTTTAGAATCATTGAAACAGTGTGAGAAGCTTCTGACATATCAATGCCTGACTAGTGCGGTAAAGTTGGACAGATATTCACAGATTCGAGCTTCCGGGCTCAATAAATCTTAGCAGACAGGCTCTTGAAACACAAAGGATATCTCTGTCCCATTGAAATAACATAGACTACGAGCTACAGGGAACAAAACTCCGATATTTTTCATAAAAAACCGTCCTCCACGCAGGACGTACACAATTTATCTCTATGCGAAGCCCTCAGTGACGCCGGTGCGGTGGCCGGGGACCGTCTGCTAACTGCAACACCGCAGAACGAAGCTACGAACAAAAATCAATAACTCTTAAGTCATACATTGCAGATACTCTAAAATCACTACACACATCAGTAGTCTCCTCATGTTCATTCTGCAACAGCTGCTTTGGGAAAATGTACTTTGGAATTTGTTTGGTTAATTTTGATAGCATTTTATCAATAATAATGCCAATATTGATCATATATTGATTTTAAAAAGATCTTTAGATAAGATATTTTCTAAAAACAGCTGTTGTAGTAGGATCATGAGGACGTCGCAAATATGTGTAGTGATTTTAGGCTGTCGACAATGTATAACAGTGGAGTTATTGATCAATATTGGCATTATTATTGATAAATCGCGATAAATATGAACAAAAAAAAATCCAAAAGTATATTTTCCCAAAACAGCAGTCGTAGTATGAACATGAGGAGACTACTGGTGTGTGTAGTGATTTTGGAGTATCAGCACTGTGTAACAGAGGATTTATTGATTTTTGTTCATAGCCTCGTTCTGCGGTGTTGCAGTTTGCAGACGGTCCCCGGACACCAGTGCGGTTGAAGGCTTTGCATAAGGCGTGTTTCCACTACGCCAGTTCTGGTACTTTTTGGGGGGCTACGATTTGGCCTGGTCTTCCCAGGCGTCGTGTCTCCATTACACTAATGACCCTGTAAGAACCTAGCGATGACGTCATCATATCGCGTCCGAAAAGTGCAAAACCAGGCGGTAGCAGGAAACACAACAAGAATAAATATGGACACGGACGAAGTTGGGATGTATGTTGCGTTTGAGGTGAGGCTTTACACAATAATGGTATCAGAGATAGAGGACCGAGAGCGACGACGGAGGGTAAGCTTACTTTCATGAAGCTTTCATGATCTGCTGATGTCATTTGCGACAACCAATCTGTGCGACTTAGGCACTAGTATCGCCCAGCGACTCGACCGGGCTGTTCTCGAGTACCTACCCTCCAGCAGGTACTCTGTTGGTTCCTGTAAAAGTTCCTGAAAGTGGCCCTGTCGGAACAGCCCGGTCAGTGGAGACACGCACATCGCGTGAAGTTCCTTTAAAATGGCCCGGAAGTTCTGATAGTGGAAACACGCCTACAGAGATCAATTGTGTACGTCCTGAGCAGTGGACGGCTTTTTTTTTTTTTTTTTTTAATATCGGACTTTTGTTCCTTGTCTCTGGAAGTCGATCTTATTTCAATGGGATAGAGACATTTTAAGAACCTGTCTGCTAAGATTTATTGAGCCCGGAAGTTCGAATCTGTGAATATCTAGCCAACATTACCACATTTGTCTGGGGACCGTTTGCAATTGGTCGACATTGGTGCTGGTGAGGACGAAGCTACAATCAAAAACGAATAACTCCACTGTTATACAGTACAGACAGCCCTTCACTACACACATCAATGATCTCCTCATTGTCATACTATAACAGCCGTTTTTGGAAAATATACTTACGGATCATTTTTGTCAATTTTTTTAGCGATTTATCATTAATAATGCCAAAACTGATCAATAACTTCACTGTTATACAGTTCAGACACCCCAAAATCACTATACACATCAATGATCTCATCATTGTCATACTACAACAGCTGTTTCTGGAAAATATACTTTTGGATAATTTTTGTCAATTTTCTATTGCGATTTATCAATAATAATGCCAATATTGATCAATAACTCCCCTGTTATACAGTGCAGACACTCCAAAATCACTACACACAGCAATAGTCTCCTAATTATCCTACTACAATAGCTGTTTTTGAAAAATACACTTTTCAATGTTTTTTTTTATTGTGATTTATCAATTATATTGCCAATATTGATCAATATCTCCACTATTATACAGTGCAGACACTCCAAAATCACTACACACATCAGTAGTCACCTCTTTATCTTACTAAAACAGCTGTTTTTGGAAAATATACTTTTGGATCTTTTTTGTCAATTTTTTATTATGATTTATCAATCATTTCTTCGGGAGGGAGCACTATTGTTCTTCTGCGTGTTGGTTCTTCTTCTTATAGCGAAATTTCAGCACGCTTGGCTCAAAAACAGCTGATCATACACACACAAATGATACATCAAATTGTGCGGCTCAGCCCCGGCAAGTGTGCTTAGGATTTTCATGATAAAATTCCATCCATCCATCCATCCATCTTCTTCCGCTTATCCGGGGCCAGGTCGCAGGGGGAGCAGTCTAAGCAGGGACGTCCAGACCTCCCTCTCCCTGGACACTTCCTCCAGCTCTTCCGGGAGGAACCCGAGGCGTTCCCAGGCCAGGGTGACATAGTCACTCCAGTGTGTCCTGGGTCTTCCCCTGGGTCTCTTTCCGGAACACCTCCCGGGGAAGGCGTCCAGGAGGCATCTGATTCAGATGCCCGAGCCACCTCAGCTGGCTCCTCTCGATGTGGAGGAGCAGCGGCTCTACTCCGAGCTCCTCCCGGGTGACAGAGCTCCTCACCCTATCTCTAAGGGAGCGCCCTGCTACCCCTGAGGAAACCCATTTCAGCCGCTTCATTCCGGGATCTCATTCTTTCAGTCATGACCCAGATTTCATGACCATAGGTGAGGGTAGGAACGTAGATCGACCGGTAAATCGAGAGCTTCGCCTTTTGGCTCAGCTCTTTCTTCACCACGACGGACCGATACAGTGACCGCATTACTGCAGCCGCTGCACCGATCCGCCTTTCGATCTCTCGCTCCATCCTTCCCGCACTCGTGAACAAGACCCCGAGATACTTGAACTCCTCCACCTGAGGCACGGGCTCTCCACCGACCTGAAGAGGGTAGTCCACCTTTCTCCGGTCGAGAACCATGGCCTCGGACTTGGAGGTGCTGATTCTCATCCCAGCTGCTTCACACTTGGCTGCAAACCGCCCCAGTGCATACTGGAGGTCCTGGCTTGAGGGAGCCAATAAGACAACATCATCTGCAAAGAGCAGAGATGAGATCCCATGACTCCCGAACCGGACCATCTCTGGCCCCCTGCTGCGCCTAGAAATTCTGTCCAGCCCTGTCGGAGGCCTACATGCACCGGGAACAGGCCTGACTTACTGCCGGCCATGCGAACCGAGCTCCTGCACCAGTCATACAGGACCTGGACCCCGTACTCCCTGAGTACCCCCCATAGAACACCACAAGGGACGCTGTCGAAAGCTTTCTCCAAGTCCACAAAGCACATGTGGACTGGTTGGGCAAACTCCCATGAACCCTCGAGCACCCTGTGGAGAGAATAAAGCTGGTCCAGTGTTCCACGGCTGGGACATTGTTCCTCCTGGATCTGAGGTTCGACTATTGGCCGAACTCTCCTCTCTAGTAACCTGGAATAGCCTTCCCCGGAAGGCTGAGGAGTGTGATTCCCCGGTAGTTGGAACCCACCCTGCGGTCCCCCTTTTTAAAAAGAGGGACCACCACTCCAGTTTGCCACTCCCGGGGCACTGTTCCCACGCGATGTTGCAGAGGCGTGTCAGCAAGGACAGCCCTACAACATCCAGTGACTTGAGATACTCAGGGCGGATCTCATCCACCCCCGGAGCCTTGCCACTAAGCAGCTTGCGAAGTACCTCAGTGACTTCGGCTTGGGTTATGAATGAGTCAACCTCTGGGTCCTCAGCCTCTGCTTCTTCTAAAGAAGGCGTGACGGTGGGATTGAGGAGATACTCAAAGTATTCCTTCCACCGCCCGACAATGTCCCCAGTCGAGGTCAACAGCTCCCCACTTCCACTGTAAACAGTATTGGTGGGGCACTGCTTCCCCCTCCTGAGGCGCCGGACGGTTTGCCAGAACCTCTTCCGAACCGAGGCTGACCGATAGTCCTTCTCCATGGCCTCCCCGAACTTTTCCCAGGCCCGGATTTTTGCTTCTGCGACTGCCGAGCTGCCATCCGCTTGGCCCGTCGGTACCCGTCAGCTGTCGCAGGAGTCCCCCGAGCTAACCAGGCTCAGTAGGACTCCTTCTTCAGCTTGACAGCATCCCTTACTTCCGGTGTCCACCACCGGGTTCTGGGATTGCCGCCGTGACAGGCACCGGAGGTCTTACGGCCACAGCTTTGAACAGCCGCATCTACAATGGAGGTGGAGAACATGGTCCACTCGTGCTCCATGTCCCCAGCCTCCCTCGGGATCAGGTCAAAGCTCTCCCGAATGTGGGAGTTGAAGACCTCCCTGACAGGAGATTCTGCCAGGCGTTCCCAGCAGACCCTCACAATGCGCTTGGGTCTGCCAAGTCTGTCCAGCTTCCTCTACGGCCAGCGGACCCAACTCACCACCAGGTGGTGATCGGTTGACAGCTCAGCCCCTCTCTTTACCCGAGTGTCCAAGACATACGGCCGGAGGTCAGATGATACGGCTACAAAGTCGATCATTGATCTCCAGCCTAGGGTGTCCTGGTGCCATGTGCACTGATGGACACCCTTATGCTTCAAAATGGTGTTTGTTATGGGCAAACTGTTACTGGCAGTAACAGAACACCGCTCGGGTTCAGATCGGGGAGGCCGTTCCTCCCGATCACGCCCCTCCAGGTTTCACTGTCATTACCGACGTGAGCGTTGAAGTCTCCCAGCAGGACGATGGAGTCTCCGGTTAGGGCACTTTCCAGTACTCCTCCCAGGGACTCCAAGAAGCCTGGATATTCTGTGCTGCTGTTCGGGCCCGTAAGCCGAAACAACAGTTAAGGATCGGCCCCCCCACCCGAAGGCGGAGGGACGCGACCCTCTCGCTCCGCGGGGAGAACTCCGACACGTGGCGGCTGAGCTGGGGGCCTATGAGCAAGCCCACACCAGCTTGCCGCCTTTCACCGTGGGTAACTCCAGAGTAGTAGAGAGTCCAGCCTCTCTCAAGGAGTTGGGTTCCAGAGCCCATACTATGTGTGGAGGTGAGCCCGACTATCTCTAGCTGGTACCGCTCCACCTCCCGCACAAGCTCAGGCTCCTTCCCCCCCAGCGAGGTAACATTCCATGTACCCAGAGCCGTCGGGGGCCCTGCCCACGACTGCCACTCAGTACACTTTGCACCCGACCCCAGTCATTCGCCCTGCAGGTGGTGGGTCCACGGGGCGGCGGAGAGGATGGAGTTGTCACGTATCCGTTTCGGGCTGTGCCTGGCCGGGCCCCGTGACAGACCCGGCCACCAGGTGCTCGCTGACGGGTCCTCCGCCTGGCTCCGGACGTGGGCCCCGGGCTTCCTCCGGGCAGGGTCTCATCTCTCTCGTTTCTGGTTTTCATGGGGTCTTTTGAACCATTCTTAGTCTGGCCCCTCACCTGAGACCAATTTGCCTTGGGTGACCCTACCAGGAGTTCATGACTCCCGACAACATAGCTCTCAGGGGTCTAGTTAGTTCGGGAGACTCTCCCGCACGCATTGGTGTATACCAGCCCAAAATTTGACAAAGACCCGTAAAGTTCTATAACTTTTTGGTCCCGCACTTTTTGGCCCTGTAGGGGGCAAAAAAATCCCATAAAAAATGAATGGGAAAAACGAGAAAATTAAAAACATCACCCTCAAACAAACATGCTCTATAAAGCCATACGTTGACGTAAAAACTTCAACATGCAGCAAAACTTATCGTCTCTGCCTGTACCCGACCGGCATTCCTTGTATCGTTTTTCATCCAGGCCCTCTCAAAAACATGTGGGTTTGGCATTTTAGAGGCAGCTACAGTGGGGACAGACCAACTGTCAGTGTGGGATCGCTGAAAAATCAGCTCTCATTTTTCTCTTCTCTTGCTTTTTCCCATAAGAATGAATGGGAGAAACAGAACTCCTCAAACAAACATCCACGTCGTTGCCATACTTTGATTTAGAAACTGTATTTTAATTTAAACTAGAAATGGACGGATTGGGGCTTACTGTGGCCGGTCAGAACACAGGCTGGTAGGAAGTGGATGGTGGGGCCGGGCTTAGGATCTCCAAGATAGGCCTGATGAGCAGGAGCAGACAGGTAGGGTTGCAGGCAGTTGCAGGCAGGATAACAGGCAGGACTGCAGACAGGGCGGCAGGTAGGCAGGCAGGCAGGAAAGCAGGAGAGCAGGCAGGAGAGCAGGCAGGCAGGCAGGCAGGCAGGAGCTTGGACGATGTTTCCTCAGCGCAGTCGGTCTAAGATCTGACAACCCCTCCTGGGGCGCCAGGGCTTTTATAGCAGCCAAGCTCCACCTCCAACAGATGCAGGAAGTTACGTAAGGGCGGTCCTGACAGTACCCCTCCCTCCACGGGCGCCTCCAGGCGCAACCTGGAACCGCTCAGGATGATGCCGACGGAAGTCAGAGATCAGGGATGGGTCCATGATGTCACGTTTAGGGACGGAACTGCGCTCCTCGGGACCATCAAGGTGCTTCCACATAGACCGCGGCAAGCGCGGCAAGGTTGCTAAGCAACCCGTACAACTTTTCGCGGTTGATTTGAGCTCTATCCTGTGATCCTGTGTGCGACATTCTCAGCAAAAAGGCCTGGCTTTAATTTTGATAAGGAGGAGGAGACAAGCAGCAAAAGAGAGGAGGATATGGGTCCACCCAGTTCTTTTGGGAACGCAGGAGTTGGGGGAATATAGGCTGGTCCGGGAGCTGCACTTCCATAATAACCGCTTTGAAGTGTACTTCAGGCTGAGCAGGGAGCAGTTTGAATGCCTGTTGGAGAGAGTTGGTCCATGCCTCAGCAGACTGACAACAAACTTCAGGCAGCCCATCTCTCCAACTGAGCGCCTGGCCATTTGTTTGAGGTGGGTGCCTGTAAGGAAAAGATCATTTGTGTGTGTGTGTGTGTGTGTGTGTGTGTGTGTGTGGGTGTGTGGGTGGTTGGGTAGGTGGATAGATAGATAGATAGATAGATAGATAGATAGATAGATAGATAGATAGATAGATAGATAGATAGACAGACAGACAGACAGACAGACAGACAGACAGACAGACAGACAGACAGACAGACAGACAGACAGACAGACAGACAGACAGACAGACAGACAGACAGATTCACGTGTATGTATCTATATAAATCAAGACAAATTTATTTTCAGATTCCTTGCAACTGGAGACTCCTTCACCACCATTGCCTCCAGTTACAGGATGGGCATCTCCACCATGGCAGACATCATCCCAGAGGTCTGCCAGGTGATCTGGGAGAACCTGGTGGAGGAGTTCCTTCCTGTCCCTAAGGCTGCTGACTGGAGGGAAATAGCCAAGGGGTTCAGGGAGAGGTGTAACTTCCCCAACTGCTTGGGTGCCTTGGATGGCAAGCATGTTGCCATCAAGGCACCAGCAAACTCAGGTTCCCATTTTTTTAATTACAAGGGCACCTATTCAGTCGTCCTCCTTGCCCTTGCCCTTACCTCACTGTTTTGTGGCAGATGAGGCTTTTCCTCTCAAGTGAGTATATTTCTATTAATGGGAAATTGATTGCTGACAAGACAGTGAATTATTATTATATCTAAATATTCCACACACTTCTCCAATTACATTGTGTATTTTTTCTTGTGGATGTTGCTAAATTTGCTGTTCCTATTCATTTAATACCAGGAGGAATTTGCTGCGGCCCTACCCTGGCAGAAACCTCTCCAGATCTGCAAGGGTTTTTAATTACTGCCACTCCAGAGCCCGCAGGGTGGTTGAGAATGCCTTCGGGATCCTTGCTGCCCAGTGGAGGATTTATCACTGGGTTCTTGGGGTGAAGCCTGAGAACCCTGATAAAATTGTGAAGGCCACTGTGGCCCTTCACAATTTTCAGCGGTGGAACGCCTCACCGCCGGCTGACCTCCCACAGGCAGCAGAGCCCTCTGCTACACTGCAGGAGCTGCGAAGGGTCGGCTCCAATAATGCCTCCCAAGATGCCCTAGCTGTTCACTAGAAATTCACCACCTTCTTCCTCTCTGCTGCTGGAGAAGTGCCCTGGCAGAACAGCCTTTCTTCGACCTGCCCTCCTGACCCACACCTCCTGTACCTGCTGCTACAAAAAAGGCACTTTTAAGAGCCAACCATTTACTGTTTTTCCTGGTTTTGATTAGTAGTTAAGTTATTGCAAGGAAAATAATAATGGAAACCAAAAAGTACATTGAAGTAATTTTTTTAGTGTACATAAAAAAGATCTGATAACACAAATACTACTGTCTGTAAAATAACTTTTATTGAATGTGTGATGTAGAGGCAATCTTTGAACGGTGTGTGTCTGTGTCTGCTGGTGTAGAAACAAATGCTGAACGATTTAAAGAACTTCTAAGAAACAGAAGAAACTCTTAAGAATCTACTAAGAAACTAAACACTACTCAAATTCAGCACGGTGAAGGGACATGATCATCTCAATTTTCACCTGACTCCTTTTTTCCTCCGACGGGTTGCAGAGGCGAGGTGCCAAACTTAGGAGGAAGAGCTCCTCAGGCGTCCTCACAAGGTGTCCTCAGGCTGTCTGCTGAGGACACCCATCACCTCCCTCTCAAAATCATTATCATTCCTCATTCCTTATCATGCCTCTTTCTTGCCCTTTTACCGCTTCGACTTTCAGGCAGAGTGGGGGGAGTCTGACTGGCTCCTGATAGTGGCACCTGGTGTGGACATCTCACACTCCTCTGGGGCAACCACAGACAAATTGAGGGTGAAGGTGCCTTCATCATGATGGGTGCCAGGGCTTGAACCAGGTGTTGGGGTGTGTGGAATGGAGCTGGATGACTGGGAGAAGTTTGTAGAGGTCCCCCTTTCCTCCACACTCTTATCCAAAAAGGTCATTATTCGGTAATACCTCCAGGTTGGCTTTGGCTGAGCTGCTGACCCACTTTTTGTTTCCCTCACTGCCTTTCGCTCTTTTATGTAGCGGTCCCTGAGGTTTTTCCACTTTTTCTTTAACTCCTCCACTGTAAATTGTCAAATACATGTTTTAATATATGTCTTTAATATATTATACATACATGTTTTAATATCCTATGCTGTATTGTATTTTAAGCATTTTTCTTGCTAAAATCACATCTACCATCTTCTACCACTTTCTACAAACCTGGTATTTCCAAACTTCTACTAATCTCCCTCCATCTCTCTGCCTTTTTGATGATGTCACGGTAGTTTTTAAGTTTTATGTCCCAAAGCTTGGGGAACTGATACACTGCGTTCACAATCTGCTCCTCAATGACAGTTCTGAAGTCCTCTGGAATTCGTGACCCAACAACCTCTCTCCTATTGGACACACTGCGGTGACGTTACAGTGCGCAGCGCCTGAGTTTTCTCAACTTTTGCGCGCTGCTCTGCAGTCAACCTTGATGACGAACATCCAGGATACGGCGCACAGTGTAAATAGGATTCCCATCCCCCATCTGCGGGGTGGGAGGGAGGGTGTCTGGGGGAGAGAGAGGACTGGAGCAGACTGGCTTAATTTGAGATACGTCAAAAGTAGGATGGACCTGCCGGAAAGAAGCAGGGAGTTTGAGACGGACAGCACAAGGATTGACGATTGCTTTTATCTCAAAAGGTCCTACGTACTGGGCCGCCAGCTTCCTGGACTCTACCTGGAGGGGAAGATCCTTGGCCCGCAACCAAACCCTCTGTCGAGGAACATACAGGGGAGCCGGAGCGCCTGTTCGCCTGGGCTTGAGAACTGTCCGAAGCCTGGAGTAGTGCGGCTCAGGCCCACCTCCCTGTACTCTTGCAGCGTTGTATGTGAGTCTGGACGGATGGAAATGCCACCTCCCTTTCCTGAGTAATGGAGGGTCGTAACCCAGGGAACAGTGGAATGGTGACATACCTGAAGAGGCATTAGTGAGGGAATTGTGGGCATACTCCACCCAGGAGTATGCCTCCATTTCCTGGTTGAGCCTCTCCGTCTGGCCATTCGACTGGGGATGGTAACCTGATGATAGACTTGCAGATGCTCCCAGGGCCGCACGGAAGCACCTCCAAACCTGCGACGTAAACTGCGGCCCTCTGTCAGACACAATATCTGATGGTAAGCCATAAATCTGGAAAATGTGCCTCACCAGTAGATCAGCTGTCTCTCGAGCTGTGGGCACTTTGGGCAGAGCAATGAAATGAGCGACCATGGAAAAACGGTCAACAATTGTGACCACAACTGAGTTTCCATCCAAAGGTGGGAGACCAGTGACAAAGTCCAAGCAATATCAGACCATGGACAAGACGGAATGGGCAAGGGACGTAACAGACCAGAACTAGACTTGGTGGAGGACTTATTCCAGGCCCAGGTGGAGAATGCAATAACAAAGGTGCGGGCATCTGAGTCCATTGTTGGCCATGGATTCCAGGGTGACAAGTGAGTCTGGAGGAATGAGCCCACTGCAGGACCTGGGAACGTACGGAGTCCGGCACAAAAAGGCGACCAGGAGGTCCATTACCTGGGTCTGGCTGGAGTCTCTGAGCCTGACACACTGTGGTCTCAATTCCCCACGTGAAGGCAGCGACGACCCGGGAGGGTGGAACAATTTTCTCAGGCTCGGTAGGTGTTCTTGGAACCAGGACGATACGTAATAGAAATATTAAACCTCCCGGGGAACAGTGCCCACCTTGCCTGCCAGGGATTGAGATGATTGCGGTGATCTATCCAGACAATGAAGAGGTGTGCAGTGCCCTCCAGCCAGCGCCGCCACTCCTTCAGGGCAAAGACCACTGCCAATAATTCCCAATTCACCACGTCATAGTTTCTTTCTGTGGAGGAGGGCTTGCGAGAAAAAAAGGCACATGGATGCAGTTAATTGTCCACTGAGGATCGTTGTGAGAGGACAGCACCAACGCCAGTGTCAGAGGCATCCACTTCCACCACAAACTGCAGGGCGGGATCAGCATGAGACAGCATAGGAGATGAGATAAAGTGGCGCTTCAATTCACAGAAGGCTGCCTCAGCCTCGGGGGTCCAAGAAAAGGGAACAGAAGTGGAGGTGAGAGCTGTTAGAAGGGCAGCCACAGAGCTGTAGTTTCTCACAAATCTACGATAGCAATTAGCGAAACCATTGAATCGCTGCAGCTGCTTGCGATTGGTAGGAGTCGGCCAATTAGAAAATGCAGAAACCTTGGCTGGATCCATGCAACGTTCGCCTTGCGAAATGATGAAGCCTAAAAAAGATGTAGAAGTTACATGGAAAGTGCACTTCTCGGCTTTGACAAAAATCTTGTTCTCCAGCAGGCGTTCCTGAACAGAACGAGAATAAATCAAAATGTCATCCAGGTAAACAAAAACAAAACGGCCGAGCATGTCACGGAGGACATCATTAACCAAAGCCTGGAAAACTGCAGGGGCATTGCCTGAACGGCATTACTAAATATTCAAAATGGCCGAGTGGGGTGTTAAATGCAGTCTTCTACTCTTAATACGCACCAGATGGTATGCGTTGCGAAGATCCAAGGTGGTGAATAAAGTGGCTTCCTGAAGTGGAGTAAAGGCCGAGTCAATCAAAGGAAGAGGATATTTATTCCTAACAGTGGGCCTCATTCACCAATATGTTCTTAAGAATCTTAGATTCTTTTAAGTTGCACTTAAGAAGATCCTTAAGAAAACCCTACGTCTGATTCATCAACGCGTTCGTAAGCCTCAGAAATGTTCGCAGCTGTGTTCTTACTTGATGAATGCCATTTCTTCTTAAGTTGAGAGGGCGTGCCAGTTGAGTCTAATTAACATAGGATTAAGCAGCAAACAGCAACAAAATGTCCAACGCAAAGCAAAAAACATATGGAGCACAGCAGGTGAAGAGAAAAAAAACGTAGAGAGAAAACTTAATTTAAACTTAAATTGTACTTAAATTATATTCGGTAGCCTTAGTTCAAGCTATACCAGCACAAACAAAAAAGAAGCATGGGAGGCTATCACACGTGCAATGGACACGGGGTCAGGAGAAGGAAAAAGAAATAGCTTGATCTGAAATCTGAAACAAAAAAAATGCAAAATCCCAACAGGACATGCAATGGACAGGAGGGGAAACAGTAGACACCAACCTGTCTGAGCTAGACCAGTGCATCAGAGCCATCATAGGGGAGTTTCCAATTTACTTGATTAATGTTAAATCATAGCACATTTTATTTATCTAAAATATAAAAATTCTCAGTATATTTACAAACACATAAAATGAGTAAATAATAAATATGCCAAAATTATCACTGTCACAATCTCCCCTGTGGACCAGTCAAAGTGGGGATTATGGAGTCTCAACCATTCAATAATGGATTCGATAATCATGAAACTGATGGATTCTTGATGGTTGCCAGACAACTGCAGGTGAACTGGAACAGTCCTCTCTACAATGGTGCAAAGATGAGAATCATTCAACCCCTTAGTCTCTAAAAAAAACTCAAGAGGCTCAGTGAGAATCCCTAGCTGACGGTAAGCTGCTCGATCAGACTCATGTCTGCCCCAGAGTCCACTAGAGCCATGAGAGGCAAAGACTCGCCGCGCCACCAGTGGGCGGCCTCGAGCAGAGGGCGGTCCCGAGGGGAGTTGCACACTATATGGCTCGACAATACCTCCCTCACTACTGACGAGCCATGGCTTTTACTGGACGGATTGGACAATTAGAAATGAAATTGCCCCAGTTTGCCACAATAAAAACAGGACTGGGATCTAAATCTGTACTCTCTCTCCTCAGAGGACAGATGAACACCCCCTAGCTGCATGGGCTCTGAACTGGAAGTATCAGAATCTGTGATATCCACAAGCACATGTGTAAAAGTCCACATTTCAAAACGACATCTGAAATACTCTAACCCTTGAAACATATATATATATATATATATATATATATATATATATATATATATACTTTAAGATAGGGTTAGAAAAATATATATATATACATATATATATATATATATATATATATATATATACACACATAAAACCCTACCTTAAAAGTTTTGTACATACAGTGATCAGAAAGACACTCAGAACAGGTCAGCGGTAATTGAGAAAAACTGTTTTTTTTTGTTTTTTTTGTTTTTTGTTTCTCTTTTCACAAAACTAGATAGAGTTGGTCAATGAAATTTAAGACTTTTCTATTGGTGTGAACCTTCTGAAATCCAGTAAATCTGAGACAGTTAAATGGGGGAGTTTGTTGACTTCTGCATGAGCCTGTCTAGTTTTGTTCATGACTACATGGGACCTGGTTACACATTTAGATGTTCCACCTTTCTTCTCCTTATATCTGTCTATTTGTATGACTGACAGTGTGTCTTTCTAGAGTGACATCAGCTATAGGAGCCAGTCTCTAGTTGAACACTCATAAAACTAGGAGCAACAGTTAATACTACATTCATAATTGATATTGTCTATCTATCTATCTATCTATCTATCTATCTATCTATCTATCTATCTATCTATCTATCTATCTATCTATCTATCTATCTATCTATCTATCTATCTATCTATCTATCTATCTATCTATCTATCTATCTATCTATCTATCTATCTATCTATCTATCTTCATCGACATCTATCGACATCTAGATAGATGTCACAGAATCAATGTAAACTTAATAAATGTTTGCAACAAACCATTATTTAGACTTTAAGTTGTAAACCAATTGAAAGAGTGAGTACAACCTTTGATACTTTAAGAACTTTTATAAGCATACTTTAAGAACTTGTATCAGCGTAAGAAAGGTTTATAGTATTTTTTCACCCCACACCTCGATGGATACATCCACAAAGGTGTCTGTAGGCTTGAATAAAGTCTCTATTTTCTTCAGTCATCTTCAGTCATCTCGTGACGCACATAAATGGCTTTAGTTAAAATATCCTCATCACATGCTTTTCCTGATGCCATGTCATTAATGTCCCAAACAAGATCCTGTCATAAATCAGTCCCCAGTCTACGTCTTCTGCCCTGCGTACGTCGTTTTATTCATGCTTTTATCAATATCCCAACTTTCTCTGAGGATGCCGTCTCTACGAAAAGATCCTCAAATAAAAGGGACGGAGTTACGAATCCATGTCTCAGTATTAGCGGACCACCAGAGCTTCTAAAGTATCTGAGCGGTGAAGTGAAAACAATCTCTCAATTTCAATCTCAATCGAAGTGTAAATCTCCTGTGTTTCAATTCACCTGTCCTCGGTCCCTCTACCATACTACAGCCAGCTCCAGCCGACTCTGCCGTCCGTTTCATTGGAACTGTGATTCCCAATAAATACCTGATCCACAGTCCTGTTTTGTCTCTGTGTGATTCCGCACCGGGGTCCAATCCAAACTCATTTGTGACATAAAGTCTATAAAAATACAAAGTTTCATCTTTCTACTCCATAAAAACCCTTATGTGGAGGGTCATTTGAAACTTTTTCTAGTTGGTGCTGTTGAGACATTTAGCCACGCCCATTGACAAGGCCATTACCTGGTTGTTCAGGCACACAACGCAATTTTGAATTTCTACGATGAAAAAAATCCTCATTGACGAGATTTCAAGGTGGCGCTATAGTGCAATTTTGCCCCGTGCACTTTGAACAACTTCAAAATATAAAATTTTTCACCAATCCCAATGTGCATGTCGAAAATGGTGCGTTTTCAAGCATGTTCAGGCCCCCAAAAAAGCAACTACTTATTCCCGAGAATCATAATAATAATAAGAAGAAGAAGAAACTGGAGAGTTTTAATAGGGTTCTTGCAACTTCGTTGCTCAGACCCTAATAGTTAAAGCTGCAAGCAGCTGTGAGCGGGTCACTAAAAAGAAACCCTAAAAAGAAACACGGCAGATTTAAGAGGGTTCTCGCTACTTCGTTGCTCAGACCCTAAAAAGAAACGGGAGAGTTTTAATAGGGTTCTTGCAACTTTGTTGCTTGGACCCTAATAATAAAAACAAACACGCCAGATTTTCGAGGGTTTTCGCAACTTCCAATATACAAGGTGTATAGGTATTGCAGATTAGGTGGAGATAATTCCTAATTCTCAGGTGATTATACGGAAAATGAGTTGCACATTGGGTAACAATAGATATTGCACATCGCACATTGCAGTACGATGAATGGTTCTGAGATTGTCCAGGTGGGGTACTTCGAGCTGTGTTTGGCAATTAGTGGGGTGAGGTGTTTTGTAGATATTGTCCATGGAAAGGAGGTCAGAGCTGATGATCCTCTATGCAGTTTTTACGACCCACTGCAGCTGCTTCCTCTCAGCCAGGGTGGCGTCCCGATTCATCCCCTCCTCTGATGAGGCCCAGGATGGTTGTGTCGTCGCATGCTTAATGAAGATGTTGTTGCTGTGTGGGGGAGGGGTGCAATCATATGTGTACAGTGAGAAGAGTTTAGGGCTGCGGGGTTCCCGTGCTGACTGTGAGCTCCGCAGAGACCTTCTTTCCCATCCTCACCACCTGTGGTCTGTCCGTGAGGAAGTCCAGGATCCAGTTGCGAGTGGGTCTTGGTACTCCCAGGTCGGCCAGTTTGGCAGTCAGCTTCAGCGGCCTGATGGTGTTAAAGGCTGAGCTGTAATCCAGGAACAATAGCCAAGCATAGGTGTTGTTGCTGTCCAAGTGTTGGAAGGAGTAAAGAGCCAGAGCCATCGTGTCCTCTACTGATCTGTTGGAGCGGTAGGCGAACTGATGGGGGTCCACTATGTCAGGAACCGTGGAGTTGATGTGGGTGAGGAGCCACTCTCCAGACACTTCATTGCAGCCGGAGTGAGTGCCACGGGTCTGGGGTCGCTCATTGTTGTGGTGTTTGTTTTCTTGAGGACCGGCACTATGACAGATGACTTAAAGGTGCGGGGGACATTTTCCTGTGAGAGGGAGGTATTAAAGGTGTCTTCCACAAATCCGTCTGCGCCACCTCCGTGAACGGCGCTGAACTTGCCCCACCAGTAGGTGGAGTCAAGCACTCAAAACCCCGTTGACAACGTGGAAGAGCTCATTTCTCCCCCACGAAGAAGCAATTTGTTGTTGGTTGTCATGGAGGCATCACAAGAGACATCGACCAATAGGAGGCTGCTGCAGCTGTGCTCTGGTCCTACATTTAAAGCAGCGAAGTGCTATGGATGTGTGTTTAAATACGGCGACAAAATGCTCACTTTTGGACATATCCGCTTTTAATGACGCTTAAATTCATTAAAATGTCCGTTTTTCAATTGACTCTTGCTTTGCGCAGGTTGTCCTGTGCGTAGCCCTGTGACTCGCACACATGGATAGGGAGAGAGAGAGAGAGACTATAGTAGACATCACTTTTGACCCAGTGGCACCCCACCCCAAATATTCAATTCAAAATACAGTCACCATAAATATATATGGATCATTTATTATATATGTTTATGATTGTCAGCCTATTTTTAAGACCATCTCTTCTTTATCTACTCCGGGGGCAGAGACTTGTACTGCCCCCATGTGGTCGGGCAGAACATTACAGAGGTGGTGCGGAAGAATGCTGGAGGCTCCGTCTGCGCCACACAGCAGGCGCAGACACTGGCAGAGCAGTCTCCTCAGGGTCGCAGGGGGCCTTGAAGGGGATATCAGTGTTTTGCTGGTTGAATCTGGCATAGAAGCTGTTGTCCAGCAGGATCCAGCAGTGTCCTGGAGCACGGTCCTGTTAGCATCAGGCCTGTAGTTGGCCATAGACCTGATATCCTGCCACGTGCCTCTTGTGTCGTTCTCCCTATAGCAGCTTTCAAGTCTCTGGGTATAAGTCCTCTTAGCATCCCTGATGGATTTTTGGAGCTCGTACTGGGCGAAGTTATACTCCAAGATGTCACCAGACTCGAAAGCTGCTCACCTCATCCTGATCCTGATGTTACTGCGTACATCTGCATTAAACCAGGGCTTCTGGTTTTGGGAAAACACGAATAGTCTAGGAGGGGATGCAGTTGGAGGTGCACCAGGTGATGTAGCTGCTAACCGTGTCCGTATATTCATGAATATTGTCCGTGGCCAGTGCACTGTCTGTCCACTTTCCACTTCATCACAGTGTGATGTCCACTTCATCACAGTCCTGACTGTGAGTGGGTCAGCTTTAAGCGTTTTGATGTAGGTGGGCCTCAGGTGGGCCTCCAAGGTGGTTGGAATTTGGTGGAATTTGGGAATGCTTTTCTGGAGATCACAATGGTTAAAATCTCCCAGAACGATAGAAGCAGCATCAGGATCTGATTTCTCATATCTGGTGATCAAGTTGTGTAGCACACTGAGCGCTGCCTGCTCATTAGCTGAGGGGGGTGTACACTGTGCTCAGTATAATGCTCTGCAGTTCTCTGCGCAGATAAAATGGCCTGCACTTCACAGTAATATATTCCACATCCTCAGAACATGACTGTGATATTACCGTGTTGTTGGTTCCAGGACTGTTGGACGAAGATCACTGTTCCTCCCCCGCATGTTTTACCGCATGGTGTTATGCCTGTCTGTATGTACAGACCCTGTATATACCGCTGTGCAGCCAGGCAACTGATGAGATCGTCCATCTTGTCAGCCAGAGACTGGACGTTGGCGAGGAGTATGTTCGGTAGAGTTAGCCGTCCTCGGCTAACCAGCCAGCGGAGTCTTTGCTCTGCTTCTCCCTACCTACCACGCTTCCGGGTAAGCCTCCGGGCACGAGGAAGCTTCCCTGCTGCCTGACCCGGCGTTAGTCCGAGTGGTGCAGTAGCTCCTGGAAGGCGTCCGGAACATTTATATCAAAATGTCCCTTGTGGTTCAGTTCATTCAGCCGAAGAAGGTTCTCTCGATCATACTTCACTCCAGCTTTCACACGCTGGCTGGACATGGAAGGACAAAACTGAGACTGACACAACAAAAACAAACAATCTGTGTGTGCGATGCCGCACACACGGGAAGCCATCTTTAGTGACTAAAATCTAAATTGTTCGCCATCAATCCATCAATCCATCAATTCATCAATCCATCAATCTCTGTATTCTGCCTTGCTTCGCGCCACCTGTCCGTCCTGGTTGAGGATCTCCTCCTTTGTCTCTCACCCTGAGATTTCTTCCTTTCTTTTTTCCCCGTCAGGGTTTTTCTTGGGAGTTGTTCCTAAGCTGATGTGAGGGTCTAAGGGCAGGGGGTGTTTGCTGTGTCATTACTCTGTACATATTGTCGCTCACTTCTGTAAAGTGCCTTGAGATCACATCTGTTATGAGCTGGCACTTAAAGTTGAGTTGAGTTCAACATGCTGAGCCCTTCAATCGTACTTAGAGGAGCATCATTTTTAAATAATGCAGAAGCTGAGGTCAGTAATGAAAATTAAATCAAATGTAAGGTGCAGAAATGTTTAAGTTCGCAGCTCTTCCAAGTGGGAGGACAAGAATTAACTTCAGGTCTGGTTGTAGGCACGTACATACGCACGCACGCATGCACGCACCCACGCATGCACGCAGTGGTTCGAGTAAGAATAATATCCTGAGGCTGGTGTGCACGGCGATATCTCACCTCCAGCCTCTCATCCAAAGTTAGACTTTCAAATTTGTGCTCCAGCTAATAGCCCACTTCATTCATATCCACTTTTTAATTTAAAGTCACAATGCAAATGTGTCGTTCTCTCTGTTTCGGCAGAACAGTGCAGACAGGTAAGTCAGCCATTCAACTGGGGCCAGCCAATCATATGTCAGATATAAGATGACACTGCGGTGGGGCTCGGGGCTGTCAGCCCTACATGTCAACAACATGTGCTATCTCCAACGATTGTCGACACTCTGAGCATGTGTACTTGTATAGTCTCGAATACAGTTGACATTGTTTTGTTTGAGGAGGGCTAGCCCCACTCATGTGGAAATAGATCCGGAGAACGCTTAAGCAGCATCTTAGACACCAATAAACGTGAATGTAAATCCAAACACAAATTGTATGCAATTAAAGGAGGTGCCAAATTTATAGACAATACATTGTTAGATTTCAGTAGTTTTCAACATCACATAAAACAGTAGCCTCCCTCCCAAACTTCTCCATACTCATTTACCAAAACACCTGAATCATAACCTCAGTAGCTACACTCACATCTCTTCATACATGATTAAATTAAATACCAACAGGACCACCTTGATCACAACCTCATTCGCCACACACATCATTTTCCTACATGATTAAATCCACATAATGACATCTACAGACATCAACAGGACCACCTTGATCAACCACCTTGATCAAAGGACTACCTTTTCGCACATGATTAGATCCAATCCCCCTGAAGCAGATATAAAGATCTCTACCACCAACATTCCCTCAGAATTCTCCTGGATATTGTGTTACATGATCCTGGGTGCTGCTCTGTGATTATTGTACATGATTTCACCTGTGAAATCATGTACATTTGCACTTGGTAGGCTTGGTAGGCTAATAATTAAACCAACTAATCATCAAGCTGGCTTCCTCAAGTTCTTTCCTGAGTTTTTCATTCGCAACCACTGAAGGAAAAACAGAACTTTGCAACCAGCACTGTGATCCGGATCAGAAAGGAGACGAATCTTCCAGTTGATGGGACAACCCAAATTCGCCAGAAGCTTTCAACATTTTAGTGGATAATAAGTTAATGTTTGATAATTGATCATTTAATTTGCCTGAAGTCCTTTCTGGTGGCACCAGGTGCGGCACAGCCCCACCTGCCCCTTATGACCAGCCACCACTGGCTCCTCCAGATAAACACATACATGTGGACATGGCTCTGCAAGTCAAAGAGGCTCTCTGAGATAGTGCCTAGAAAAGGGATTCAACACTAAAGATTAAATTTAGAGTCCAGTAATATCTCACTGCATTCAGCAGAAAACCTTTTCTGCAGCACACAGTGGGCTGTATCCTTCCATGGCGATCAGTGGTGATCCAAACCTGACAACTAAAACCAGTAAGTCAGTCACATTAACAGTCTGCGAGAATTAAAGCAAGCAGACATGAGATTCTGACCACCGAGAACGTAAAGGCTACAATGATAGAGTGAGGGTGAGAAGCTGAGAAGAATGGAGTGAGTGAAGGATTTTGCGGCTGCAGTGATCCCCCCAGTGAGAGCCTTGAGATGTCTTTGAGCAAGTAGACTGACTTGTACATGTACAAGCAATGCTTGACATGCAGTTTATGGACCACGCTGTCCCTGGTGTTGGAGACGGTAGAGCTAGCCAAATGCGATGCACACGTATGGCTTGGTTCACTCTGAACAAAAGATTTCAGGATATTCTGGAGAAGAGCTGAACTTAAAAATCTGAATCTGAATCTGTATCTGTCGTAGACTCTCTCTCTGTCAGCCACTCTGGAGGCTGTTATTAGTCTTGATTTGTTGTTTCCTCCTTCACCTGTTTTTGTCACACCCACATTTTCAGTTCACCAATCCAGTTGCAACCCAGCCTGTTCCGTGCATCCAGGCAACTAAGCTAATCAGCCCCGTATTTAGCCTCATCTGCTGTTTAGTTGCCAGATTGTTTCTTCATGACTTTTCAGTACTTTGACCTAGGGCCCGTTGCACAAAACTATGATAAGGTATTAAGCTGGCATATCTTGGTTATCCTTGCTCAATTTACCCATGATCCAGTTGCACAGGGGGCAGTAGGATATATTATGGTATAAGTTACTATGGAGATTTTTTCTGTGGAGCTAGCCTGCCCCCGACCAGGCTAAGGATCTTTAATCTCATCCTTTATCTCAGTCAGCAGTCACCACAAATGGAGACCAGCAGTTATTCCACTGCCCACTACACATAATCACATACAACTAGACCCACTGTCATTATTTAAATGTTCGCGATCAATAATTTCAACCATTTTGGATAAATGATTTTAGATGATGTTGCAATCATTTGATAATGTACAGTTTCCCATAGACTCTCTATATAAATATATGAATATGAATATTAGGGCCAAGACTTTAGATATTTCGGTTGATAATATTGTAACCCGTTGTTTTAGAGGAGAAGAGTTGTTAAAATCAAGGATCTTTCTTGTCATTATGCAAACAAAATTTTCCTCAGCAGCTTAAGGCATTTAGTAGACACATAATATGAAAAGGCACATCTAAGATTTATATATAAATAAATTATATTGTGCACAAAGTTCCTCTCCTGGGGGGGGGCTGCAGCTATATAATCCTTTGGGCTCTTTTGGACCCGGCTGTGAGGGGTGAAATGAGGGCTATGGAGCATTTTTTGGAATTGTTGTTCAGTATACGTTTCACCGACAAATAGAGACTTAATCTTTTGGCAGCATCATGACTCTTTAAACAGAATCTGCAAGACAATGCCAGTCTCTCAGTGTGGTCCGAATAATCTGTCATATAAAATACACATCCCACATAAATATAAAAACACATCAGATAGTAACATTGTGTTCTTTTATTGAACAAGGGTAAAACAAAACAGGTAAACCATCAGTTCTTTCAAAATTAAAGTCACACAGTTACTCTACAAGATAGAAAGCACAGAATCAAAGCAAGTTATACAATACAAGGACAAATACACATTCAAAAGATCTGCACTGTATGTAATACACCCTGCATGTCTGCACACTTTAGTAAATGCAGGACAAATCCATACACATCAGGCAAAAACAGACAAATGACTGGATGCAGCAGCCTCCCTGCAAGATTACACACAGTATACAACACAATCATAAGAGGCCAAAGCAATTTGAATAAAAAAAAAATACGAAAACACAAATTCCTCTGCCACCGCAGGACATATTTAACTGAAGTTCACAGTGTGCATATTAACTACAAGAACGTGTTACATTCTTGTAGTTAATATGCATGCTGGTGGTCCCTCAGCATGTTGGTGGTCCCTCAGCAGCCGACCACTGTTATCATCAGGGAACATTGCAGGATTGTCCCAGTCTATGGCTGCTGGCACCCTGGGGTCACATGCCCTCAATGGGCTGAGCCTACATTTTTGAGGACACCAAAAGTGTGTCTTCAGGAGACCAAAGGTCATTTCAACTCTGGCCCTGGGCCTGGCATGGGCATGACTGCAGACCTGCTGTGCTTCCTGAGCTCTGTGTATGGTGTCAGGAGAAAAGGCTGGCATGTTGAATTCACCTGTCAACACAAAATCTCATCATTACAACCTCACAAGCGGAGTGACATTCTTGATACAGCCATGATGTAAAAAGTGGTTATTAATGAGAGTGGTTATTAATGTGGCTCACCTTGTGATGTGGCGCTAATAGATTTCAGAGGTCTGAAAGACTCTGGAGTCTGGACAGAGCCAGGCCATTTTGCCTCAACATTGCTGATAAGGACTATTAGACCAATCAGCACACATCATGGGGAAACCTGTAACACAAAGTAATGAGAATCCTACTATGACTGTTAACAGTCTGCAGAAATCCTGTACCTGTTATATACCATGTTGGTTTTGGCCCAGTCATGTTTAATCTACATCACACACACGTATGTGATGTAGATGTGTGATGTTTTCTCATGCAAACATGAGAAAAGAAGAACGTATCTAACTTAAAATTTACCCCAACAGGAAATTAGTGAAGTCAGTGAGCAAGCGACTTTCGGTCCTTGGAAAGGCACTACATAGATTAATGTTATTATTATTATTAGCTCATCTATTTATCAAAGAGGTGTACAGTCTGATGGATTTACATTTACACAATTTCAGTGATATCTGAAGTTAATTTCAGTTAAAACTCAACAGATTCATTATCAGAGTACAGCTGCGTTTTTGGAGATAGGAATTAAATATTGGGATTGTTATTGTGATGTTTCAGTGGAGCGGTGAGCGAGTAATTGTGAGCTACTTACGCATTTGTGCGGTACAGCAATACTCTGCCAGGCTTTTTCTGTTTGTTTTATCACCGTGGCAGTGTTTCCTTCCTTTTTAATCACGTCTTTCACCTCCTCACACACCTCCATGAGGATTTCTGCCTCCGCCGGGGAAAGCACGCAGCTCTACTGGCCATGATGAGTCAGTGACTCTGGGGTCAGTTGGCGGGGTCTATTTGAGGGAGCCGTGAATGAGAAGTTATCCCGGATTGGTTTCACCTGGCTTGATGAATCCGTGTCTGCTCATCCTGGCATGGTTTTTGTGCGACCAATTAAGCCTGGACTCTCTTGTTTTGGATTCATTGAGCTTGGCTCAGTAGCTTATCCTGTCTTAATCCTACTTTTGTGCAACGGCCCTCTGCTCTCACTCAGCCTTCGTACAAAAAAAATATTAAATCTAGAGCACCAAATTTTGTATTATTTCCAACAAATTTTTTTGTCACAGTGCCCTGGTCACGTGACCGGTGTGCCAAATGCTGGTTATTAGAGACCATCTGAATATAAAACAAAAGAATATAAAAAGTAAAAGTTAATGAGCAATTCATATAGAAAAATGTTGAAAAAAACAGACAAATCAATGCTGTGCGCTGACTGCAGCCTTAAGGAAACATCCATTGGGATGGACGTGTAACCATGACATATGTGTTTTAGTAAGAAAAAATGCTGTTAGTAATCATGAAAACATGCAGTTTTGAGTGCTAGTTTCATGGCGATTCTGCGTTTCTGTTTTGAGAAATGAGTAAATGAGTAAATGTGGAAGTTTGTCAGCGAATCGTGCAACTATACTTGTATAAGTATCTTTAACAAACAGGAAAACACTCACTGAAAAAGATAATGGAAATAAATGTTCAATGGGGACTGATCCAAGACACAACACGTGCATGGGGAGAATTGAATCCGTCAGATGGAGCAAAACAAGCCAGAACCGGAGGCCGCATAGCAAACGAAGCGCTGCCACCTGTTCGGGTTGAGATCAAGAAAAGATCATATGTCTTGGAAATTCTTTAAGTTGTCTTGGAAATGTATTTATCCTCCTTCTGCTCTGCAAACGGGTTAAAAGATAGGCACATGCATGTCTGTTGTAACCTTTTCTTTTTATGGTGAATGCATGTGCAGTCAAATTGTGCATCTGTCAGGGGGTCCTGATAAGGCGTGGGGAGATGGGGCAGGCAGGCCCATAAATACCTGAGGCTCATAAATACCTGACAAACATGCTGCGTCAGCAACCCTGCCGTTTCAAAGACGGGGTCTACTGAATGTAAAAAGGAGAAACCTTCAAAACCCCGTTTAGAATGAGGTAGAACTCTTTATGGGAGGAAGACGAGCTTGTGAACGTCCAGTTTACCATCAGCAGCTACCATAGATGCCGTTGATGAGAGGCTTGCAGAGTCTGCCTTTAACTCGTCCCTCTGGGTGTATTTAGGTGTGCCAAGGAAAAAGAGCACAGATGTGTGGAGGAGCACCCTTGTCGTCAGTGCTGGAAGAATAACGAAGCCTGTGTTTATGTTCCAATCAATGCTTATGTCTGTAGAGTGCCAGTGTTTTGTCTCGTCTATTAATAAACCAATAACTGGAAAGACATGACTGCAATGAGTAGTGGTAGGCTCTCCAACAACAAACTGCAGTGTTTAACTGTTGAATGAACTGTTTGTATAAACATACAGGTAGTGTACACATGTATACACTGTAATGGACTGGTGTACTGGTGCAGTCCCTGCCTTTCTTCTATGTGAGGTGGAGATAAGCACCAGCATAAATATAGATTTAGAAGATGAATGAATGTGTAGTGTATACATAGTGTCGGTATGTTCTGCCACCATCTTGACACAGTGCCTGAATAGGGACAAGAGTCTTTCGTTGCAGTGTCTTTCTTTTAAGATATGATACAATAAAAATAAGATACTAAAATGTACTTTTTTATTTACGACAATAAATACTGAAGTTATATATTCTTCTTTTGTCTTTTAGGCGGGCGGGACTGGCCTGTGTACCTCCCCTGTGGTATTGTGGGACATTATAGAGAAGAGGCCATGCGCATGATGTGCGCAACATATTCACGGAGGTATACCCCGGCCTTCAGTCACCTTTATGGGACACTGGGTAGGCATTGCCCCATGCAGTGAAGAAATCGTGTATTGCGTTCAAATGAACAGCGCACCCTAGCGTCTCCGTTTCAGACACATATTGCAACTGTATCAAAAAGCCTTGTGCACCGATCCCCTCCTCTGACGTCTCGGCTTTGGCTCGCAGGGGAAAACTCGATGGTGCTGTATTGCTGGTGGCTGTGGGTTTTAAAGATGGCAGACTGTCGTGGTGCTGTCCTCTGACCTGCATTAATAAATCTAAAGTTCTTGGTTTACAAGAATGTCCAGTTATTTCTGGAGGTCATAACATGGCAATGACTCGGGGGAATAAAAACATATTACACCTTATCCCTTTCAGCCTTGACCGCAAAGTGATTTTAGATTTTAGCTCAACATATTGCTTTATTCTGTTTTCTATCTTACTTCATCACTATCATTGTAGCTGTCAGGAACTGGTGATACACAACTTTTTGTTTCAATTGCGTATTTTTTCAAAATATATGTGATAAAGAGTCTTGCGTCTTTTGTAAGGAAGCCTGTGCCAGTAATGAATAGGTGTGAATGTGTGAGAATATGTGACTTGTAAATACAACAGCGCTTTGAGTGGTCATTAAGACTAAGAAAAGCATAAAATAAGAACCAGCTCATTGAGGACCACGAGAGGAATAATGCCTGATGCCAATCGTCAACACCTAGTAAACCTTTGAGACTCATTAGTTATCAAATACTTAATAACTTCAACAGTAACTTACTGATACAGCTGCCACTACTTGAAAACTGACAAAACAGTTGGACCACAAGGCATATATAAGGTATTTTTCTTTACTAGAATTCATAGCATATTACAAATAAACAGTGCACTTGTTTTGCAGGATTTCATCACATTTCTAGGGTCACTGCTGACAATGAAGTGATCCCTATCTGATATAACTTTAACTTTAGGAAATAATAAGCATCTTTGGGTATTTAGAAAAGTGCTTCATAAATCCTACACATAAAGATTATTGTTATATCACAGTGATCATCCATACATGCACAACGCACTGAACACAGACATGTCCTAAGAAGTGGAGGACGGTGCAGTCTCTGGACCTCAAAGTTGATATCTCCTCTGTGCTACAGCAGCATTACAGAGCAGTCCTGCTCTAGGGAGAACATCTCCCAGGGGGGGGGGGGGGGATCTCCTGAAAGCACCCCAATTCTCAGTATGGTTTTCCTCCAATGGCAGCCAGCATCTCTTTCCTTTCTGCAGCCGTGGGCATGTCTGGCGTCACTCCATCTCTTCTCCTCTGCTGCATAATGCCATGCTGGAAGAAACAACACAAACATGCTGAGCTGACCTTTATTTCATAAATACAAATCAAACCCTGTATGCACTGGCGGAATTGTATCTGCAGGTACAAATGCATGTTCATTCATTTGAGGAAGTCATGGTTCAAATTCAGTTCAAAACCTCGTTTTAACAGCTCTGAGTTTTTGAATTTGGTTTCCCTGACTGTATTGTTGTCACCTCGTGAAATGGGTCTAATGCCATCACTGATTCCATGCCTACAAATATTGCTGAGCTTGTACAAAGGGCAGTGGAGAAGGCTCTGGTTACTCTGGTCACCTCATAAAACATGTTATGTTTTCCTGTCAAAGGTTCCTGCCAGCAGGTTGTATTTTTATGTGTATCGTTTCTTCCAACTAAGCAATAGTACATTATTTGGTACCATTCATTCTGTTATTGTCCTCATCCTTTATGTATGTAAACCTGTAGATCGGTGGTCCTCGATAGGCAGCCCCTGGGCCTGCTAGCTGCCTCTTTGAGGCCCCCGAACTGGTATTTCTTCTTCGTCATTCATTATCAGAGATGTTTTAAGGTGCTGCCAGACTGACCGCGGTGCAGCTGCAGCGCATTGCTGGGTACGGCACAGACCGGGCGCAGCACCGCGTGGCAAAGTTGCTAAGCAACCGATAACAACATTTCGCAGTTGAAGTGCCTTCTTGTGATTCGGAGTGGCGGATGTGGGAGCCTTTGTCCGGTGATGCATCTGTCAACTTTTTAGCGAACAGCCCTGGTTTTGGTGCTGATAAGGAGGAGGAGACGACAAGCAGCACAGAGAGAGAGGACGTGGGTTCACCTAGTTCTGCAGGCCAGGCGGGAACTGGGGGAGTGTGGGCTGTTTCGGGAGCTATATTTCCACGACCACTTTGAGGTCTACTTCAGGCTAAACAGGGAGCAGTTCGACCGCCTGTCCATTAGGTCTTGTGTCCCAGAGATCGGGAAACTTGACTAGCCGCTCCACCGCGACAGTTCTGGAGTCCTCTGGAACCCGTGACCCAACGACCTCTCTCCTATTGGACGCGCTGTGATGTCGTCACGGCGGCGGGGCATGTCATGTCATCTCATTAATTAAGTGTTTCACACCGACATGCTTTGAATGTAAAATACTGTTCCGATCATAAAAAATAGTGTTCCTTTCCTGAGATCTTGATATATTTGTTGAGTATGGAGATGCTGGATTTTTTGCTAAAGCGAAAGAAGCAATACATTTTTCGCTTTTTCTTGTGGTTCTTTGTGTTTACATTTAAACAGTAATGTGTTTTGAAATCCCCCTCTTGATATGCTTGTTTAGGACTCAAACATGTGTTTGAAATGTGTTTGATTGAAATATTACAGTGGCTCGACCGACGGCAATAAATAGACCTCACGGTCATTGAAGAGGGTATTGGGGCCCTTTAAGATTTATATTCGAGTGCCCCTGATGTAGATGCATCTACCATCTTCCTATAATTGAAGCGCTGCCCTTTTGTTCTTTTGTGAATATGAACTGGTTACTTGACTTGCAGTAGCAGACCCCTGCAACACCATTAGATACAGAGGGGGTAAGAAAGTGGATTGATGGATGAGCCTTAAATAGGTGTCGCTTGTTGTCGTCGGGGTGTTGGTGCAAAAGAACATTTTGTCTTCAGTGACTTTTACTTCACAAGTTTATCCCATGAATGACTGAATTCAGAATTCCGAGAAATGATAATGTTAGACTGAAAAACTGAAAACGAGATAATCTGGTAGAAATGAACATCATGGAATCGAGCAATACAATACCGTCGTGACCAGCGAATGATTAATGCATTACCTCATAAATTGTGCTTTTCTACCGTCTCTGACTTCTCAGGGTCTTGAGTCACACTGACCCACTCACACATCAAGCAGCCTTTTGCTCAGTTTGCAGGAGCTCTGTCAAACCAGTAGGAGTCGCTACTGCAGTGCTTCAACATCAACAAATAAAATATGGACATGTACGTGTTTCTGTTGCTGGACACTCATTTATTGACTGAATTGGAAAAGCACACTCACCCAATATTTCCTACAGTTCTTGTATACCTGGAAATAGGCTGAACACATGCTCTTGTCATAGTTGAAGGCATCGAGACACTTTTGGGAGGCATCGCTCTCCTGATGAAAAGAGAGGAAGATCCAGAAGAAGGTAAGCCTGTAAGCAGCATGCAGATGTTGCTCAGCATTCAGCATATAAAGAGTAGGTAAACTCACCTCGATGCATGGGTTTGTGTCCTGATTCCGAACTTTTCTTGTATTTTTATCCATTTGGATCTGTACAAATTAACAAAGTCACAGGTCGATCTTTAGCACAAAAGTCATGTTTCATCTGCAGTGTGTTATCAATGTCTTCTTACTCCTTATCTGACTCATTTTTAACACTCTAAAGTCTGTCTAAACAGCGGAAAATGTTTCTATATCAAATATTTCACTTTCACTTACAGTACTATAGTCTACTTTTTCATTTATGCAGCTGCTTTTCATCTACACTCACTAGTTACAATATTGGATACATCTTGCTAGTACCATGAGGGACCCAATATGCCTTCTGAAGTGCCTTAATTCTTTTTGGCACAGATTCAACAAGAGGACACATTACTCAGAGGTTTTAGTCCGTATTGACAAGATGCATCAACCAGTTTCTGCACATCCGTGAAGAGAATCTTCCATTCCACCACATCTACAACCTAGTGTCTGAGACCTTGTGTCTGTGGAGAATGTTGGGGTAGAATGAATACACTATCATGTTTAAGAAACCATTCTGAGCTGTGTGACATGGTACATTAGCTGCTGGTGGCGGCCATCAGAAGATGCGGCACAAAAAGGGACATTTTCCAAAACAAAACATTTTATATAGATCCCACAAAATATTAGAACATAAAGATGTCTATGTTTATACAAACCAATATCAAAAAACAAACAATTGATCAAAAAGGTCACAGGGACGGTAACCTTCCAAGTTGTACCATGCACATAATCAGTTTCCTCATTTCGACTACATGGTAGCAGCTTGACCTGACATTTCCATTACAGGAAAGTACTGCATTTAAAGTACCCGGTCATCATAGGGACGCTGCACGCGCGTTCCATGACAACATATTCAATAATACAGGAACAGCAACGACAAGATCCACAATGCCAAACACGCAGTCGAGGGGATGGAAACATTAAAAATGCGTCAAGTCAAGCCAGTACCACATAGCTGAAATGCAGGAAATGATTCATTTCTTTTTCGCATCACTTTTATTTGGAATATAGCTTTATATAGTTGTATTTATTTTGCTTTTATTTCTCGATTTATGGGAAGACTTAACAGTATGTATACAGTACATGTCCTCCATGCAATTATGCATTTTCTGAACTAAAGTGTTGGGGTGAATGAGAGAGTGAGTGATGTGGGTGTCCTGTGATGGACTGGGAACCAGTCCTGGGGGTATTCACCATCTCTCGCCTTATGTGAGCTGGAGACGAGAACCAGCAGACCTCTGCCTAGAACTCATGGCCACCAGTGGACACCAGTGGTTGTGAAGTGGGTAAGATTAAGGATGATAGATTTACATACAAAAAAAATAACTAGACTTGGACAGACCTCCAAAGGTTTCAAGAGGGTATAGTTTAAATAAACCACTGGATTATTTCAACTATTTCTGGGCGACAGGATGCATTACGTGGTTCTAAAAAGAAATGGTCCAAGTGATACGATTTTGAATGCACACTTAGTGTCATGAACCAAATTTCCAAAACCCATAAAATAATTAAGCATCGACGTTGTTAGGTTTACTTGTTGCATTGTTTTCGTCTCTTGTTTCACATTACTTCTATCAAAATAATGTAATCTCTCATTTGAATCGTTTCGTACCCTCATTACTGGTCAGGACAATGTCTTTTAAATCAATTAAAAAAAAAAAAAGGTTAACTCGAGTGGCTATAAGTCACTGCCACCTTGTCGCAGAATAACCATCGCTATTATCAAACGGCAGCCGGGCTGGGGTCACTTTGAACTGCACATGGGGAGGACAACCGAGGTTAGAGGTGAATCAGAAAGGTTGAAACCCACCTTTATCGACACCAACTGTGCCCAGTGGTACGTCGATGGTTTGTGGACTTGCCTCTAGATCATCCACGCCGTGGAACGTTGTCCAGCCTTGTTGGAAACGACCAAAATAACTGTGTAGCCTGGCCACGAATCATGTGCCGCTCTTGTTTCTGACCTTCGGCACGATAACGAGTGGAAACCAATCGCAGCAAAGTGCGGAGCAGAGAATCAGATCACAGCTCAGAGTGAGAAGCAGCCAGTAGCTCGGTCAGGTCTGATGCCAGCTCGGAGCCTTGTACAGCATGCAGCGGAGCCAGTCTGCCGCACAGGCGGCCATAGGATCCCAGCCTGTCCTGACCGTGTCGTCGCCCGAACAGCGCATCAGGAAGTAAGCCACACACTCGCCAGCGACTGGCAGCCTTGGCGACCAATAGGAGACCCGGAAAAACCACCAGGGAGACTGACAGCTCCTCGAGCCAGTAGAATCTGTTGCCCCTTACGCTGGTCTTCCTATTGTTGTAAATGAGTGTAGACCGAGTTTAGGCGATTTACAGTATAACCAACGAAGACAAAAAAGAGCGTTATTGAAACGGAGTGTAACGGACACTGAAGTCAAAGTGGCAGCGCCGCACACGAATCAAAAAGCGCAGGTAGGCGGGACTTCAAGTGGGCGGGGTTAATGCATAGTGTGGTTGCATCGCAGCGCATACACAATGGCTGCTCGAAAGACGGGAAAGCAAACAATTTTCAGGCCCGCCGCGTCTAGCGAAAAATATGAGAAAAAAATTATTAAAAATTCGGAAAACAGTTGAAAGTCGGGAAAAACTCAACAGAAAGGATGTTAAAGCGTCCGGGGTAAGTTTGATGCAAATAAAGTAAACAGTGACTCAGTATTTGAATTAAAATATCGGTGTTATTTAAATTATGAGAGAGGGGTGAGCTGGGAAAAAGTTAGTGTTAATCACACAGTTTGGGACTACAGAGGTAAGCGGGGCAAGAGACGAGGAGTGATTTGTCAGCAGTAAATCGTGTCAATTGGTTGGAGCCGTGGTGTCAATGTGCGTGTCCGCGATCGGTAAAGAAGAAATAGCGAATAGAGGTAAAGTTTAGTAAGTTAACACAGTCAGTGCTCTCCGAGTTCTACTACACGAACAGCCGTGCTTGGTGAGCTCCGATTGCACAGATTATGAAACCCTGCTGGGCTTTCACAGTTCATCACAGGCACTGTCATAGTTTCCTCAGCGATTCAAGCATCTTCTCTCCACACTGCGGCAAAACACGGCGCAAACACGGCCGTGTAGCTGCCACTCCACTCTGTCAATCTGGGAGAGAGGAGGGGGGGGGGTGGTGGGGGACTGGCAAACTGATAAACAACACATTGCTACTCAATAAAATCGCAAAATGGAGGGAGAAAATATGGCAAACTTATTTTGCAGCGCCTGAGATCCAGCAGTGAGGCCCCGACGTTGGTGTACCCGGCTTCATTTAATCGCAAAAACTCCGTGTGCACTGCCAGGTTGTGCAGGGCGGAGATGAACAGCGCTGTCTGCAACATATCCCAAAGTGCCTGTAGCACACTTCACCGTATAGAGACACGGATGCGATTCTGCTGTCCAAGAACAGACAAATAAAGACCAAAAGTTTAAAGGCATCCAAAAAAAAATCTAAGGATATGCATAAAATAAATATAAATAAATCAAGCGGAGTTGGTGGTTATAAACATCATCCATATACATCACCATCAACTAAGAAGATATAAAATAAATGCAATAGAAGTTGTAGTTTAAATGATCTTAGTGTCTGCTGCTGATTTCAGTGCATCTGCTGCAGATCTGTCTGTCATGTGAGGTGCAGCTCGGAAAACCTCCTAAACATCACCAGTGTGGGGGAGCTGCAGCTCCCTCAAGATACGTTGTGGAGCTGTGCGTTGTTGTGCATTAGTGTGGTGGTCACACCACCCATTGTTCCTGCTCCAGTGTTTAGTCCTGCTCAGAAACACAAATCATGCTTCAGCTGTTTTGGACTTACCTTGCCCATGCCCCCCCCCCCCCAAAAAAAAGTATATTGTCGTTTTTGTATTGATTTGCTAGACACTGATGGCAGTTGGCATTTGTTTATGCTTCTCGGTACGAACAAGAGTTGCAATGAGTCAATGCTACCTCTGTGGGTATAGATATGCTGTGGGTCACTTGTGGAGCCCAACTGTAAAGATGGGAAAGACCAAAGCTGACTTGAGATGTGCAGGGTGTTATGCTCATTGTGCCGCTGTAACTGTTCCTGTAAATTGGTATTTTTCAGTGCAATTACATTCAACCAATACACAAATGATCCATGCTTAAAGCATTCAGAATTACACATCAAAACAGTTGCTATTGTTGTTTTCAAGGCAGTGACAGTCAACTCAACTCAACTTAATTTGTTTTAAGTGCCAGTTCTTAAAGGCCATTATCTCAAGGCACTTTATCTTCAAGGCACACAAAGAGAGCAATATGTGTACATAGTAAAAACCCCTGTCCTTAGACCCTCACAAAGGCTGAGGAACAACTCCCAAGAAAAACCCTGACAGGGAAATGTATATGTGTGTGTTTATATTCCAATGCACAGCCATTGCTACTTTCCTTATCTTCTTGTATATTTACAAATACATATTTTAATTAATAATGACAAACGTTTCTATGGATATAAGTCATGAAAGTAGAATCAACAAGGTTTGTTTGCCTTATCTTTATCGTTGAAAAAGGTTCTCAAGCCATTGAAGTATTTATTAAATCTTAATTACTGCTAAATTGTAGATGCATATCAGTCTAGGTATTTGCAGTAATTTAGGTATTTTCTGTTAAAATGCCCAACTATCAGGAGTTTAAATGTTAACAAAACAAAAAAGTACAGAGAAATACTTCAAAAACTCCAATGATTTAGGGGACTCCGCTGTTTTTTTTTTTAATTTGGCTTGGTTGAATTAAGGTTTTGTAAAACTTGTCTGTAGTTTTTATTCCATTGTCCTGAGATCCCAGTTCTGAGTTGTTAAGGTTTGCTAGATAGTGGCAGAGCTGATACCTGGATTGCGGACAGCACTAAAATGAATTTTCTCAGTGTGGTGGATGCTGCTTAGCTGAAGCAAAGATAGCTCATTGTTTTGGATGCAACAGAGCACGTAGAAGTTTTTGACTTACTATGTCTTGCAGAGTTTGCAGCAGTTAAACTGCTCTACTAAACTGGGAATTTAGAGTGTTAGATTAAAAACACAAACCGTCTTTGCAAAGATTACATTGCTGTCAGAAAACCACACGTATCATAACAAAAGGAAACATTTTTGCTCTCCTCCATCATTATGGAACCTTTTTTTCTCTAGTACTTTGAAGTTGTTTCTATGTTGTTTTTCCCCGACTCATTTTCACATTGAAATGAAGGGGACAAAAGAAACATTGCTCATTTTCATAGATAGATTAATAAAAAAACATTTTGTTGGGCTTTATTTACCATTTCTTCTTGACGGGGTGGCTTGTGGAGACAGAGAGGTAGGATGAGATGCAGCAATTGAGGCTCAGTGTTATTGTTATTTGTTATTACTAATTTGTAATAACTAAACATCATCAGGAAAAAACTATTTGACATTTGTAGTAATTCTCATCTTCATTTATCCTTAGGATAATATATTTTACGTCAGTAGTTATGTACAGCTTTTATTACTATTTCTAATGCTTTTTTTAAACCTGATTTGATATGTGTGTATATCTTTTTTGTGATCATAATGATACAGTGGATTTTGCAGTTTTAATTACCCAAAGATGAGTCAAGTGTTGTTGTCGGAATTCCCGGAGAAGTGGTTTTAAAAGTTTATAGGTGCTTGGAACACACTCATTTTTATTAACAGGTCACTGTGTCTCAGTTTCTTGCATATTTAGAATGGGAATCGGGAGTATTGCTAAGTATTTGTTTTAGCATATTGCATATATATTTTAGATGGTTTCAAGTTTTTCCAGACTTTGTTAGCTTTCAAATTGATTTTTAAATAAATCCATTTTATTTTATTTCTCTGCAATGTCAACACATCACACACCAACTGAATATGTTTTGTCATTTAAGAAATGAAAGATTGATATTCAATGTACAGACACGATACTCAATTTAGTATAGTTTCAGTGTGACAGCCCCAAGTATTACAGCCCCAAGTCTTGTTGGAAGAGATCCTTCAGGCATGGCTTGCCTGTTGTTTTGAAGTTTGTCCAATTGATTTTGGCCGAATGAAGTTGGACAGGGAGCATGCCAGCACATCTGTTTTCGGATGTTTTCAGAGATGTACAGTTGGATTCAGTTCAGTTCAGCCTATGTTAGGTGCCACAATCCCAAGAGTTGTTCATGTTCAGACTTGTTCCTTGTGCCAAATCCCAGTGTTCAATCATATGACTTATAGTATGGAATGTCCTCTGTCCTGTCCTTTGGCCAAAAAAGACCAAATGGTGAAGTACATCATTGACAGTTGAGATTCTCTGCATGAAGAGCTTTGGACCTCAGATTTTTGGATTCTGAATGAATACTTCTTTTCCTCCCAAACCTGTTGACAATTGGCAATAACCCTAATTTCTCTGAATTGTAATGTGTATTGCATCACTTTTGTTTCACCTTTGAGTTACTTTTACCAGAGGAACCATTGTACAATAATTAGGTATTCTAAAATATCAAAATTGTAAATTGTAATGTATTGCAACTCATTACAAGCTGCGTGCCTTGTTTAGATTGCCGTTTATAACAGTAACTTTAAGGGAAAAATTAACAACACTGTTCAGACACTGTTCAGTGAATGAGGTACAGATGGAGTTCAAAGGATTACCAGTTGAAGTTGAATACGCCTGAGTTTCTGCATATTTATGGAATTGCAAAATTTCAGTCATCAAAAATCAAAAAATTCATTAAAATAACCTTAAAACAGTTTTGCTTTGGCATTAGGGAATATTTGTGTGCATAAAATACGGTTGCAATACCTAAGATTAGACTGACAACAAAATATTGTTCAAAAGGGGTGTTTACTCATTTAACAATGCAGTTACTCCTGAGTACTCATAGGAAGGTATCCGAGTATCTTGTCAACCACCGTATGTCAGTGGGGTCTCATCCCTGCTTGTTTCACTGTGCTGCACATCAATTTTAGGTATTGCTTTAATCAGACATCATAATGGTTATGATCCTGTACACATGTAATCATTTACTCCTCAGCTGTTTTATGAACATACTGTAACATGACCCCTGACATTGACTTGTCTCAGATGTAGATATCCTGAATATCCATGATTGCAGAAGTTTGACTCAGTGTGGAGAGATAACCCATAGAAGGCAAGGTCAATCTTACCTTGCTCTGTGTGTTTATCTTAAACTTAACCCTCTCTCTCTCTCCTTCTCTCTTTCTCTTTCTCTCTCTCTGTCTTTCGCTCTCTCTCTCTCTCTCTTTTTTTCTCTCTCTCTCTCACTTAGGCCCCTGAGTCTGGGCGATGCTGAGCACATAAAACTGGACAGAATAACTGTATCAGTTGTAGTCGGCTGCTGCTCCCACGTTCATGTAGTTGCTATCCCTTAGAGTGCCATGGCCACAGGAACCCAGGGCCACCGTGACCACATCCTTGACAAAGCCAAGCTTGCAGTGCCCATGGTGAGGCGCAGGAGGGCGGAAGGCAAGCCCAAGAAGAATTTCCCCTGCCAAGAGTGTCAGAAAGCCTTCAACAGTCTGGAGAAGTTGAAGGTTCACTCTTACTCTCACACAGGAGAGAGACCCTACTGCTGCTCCCACCCTGACTGCACCAAGGCTTTCGTCTCCAAATACAAGCTGCTACGGTACAGACAGACAGCAGGACACAGCCGGCTGCAGCATGTTGCTTTTCTCTTTAGTCTTGTGCTAACATAGTCCTCTTTAGTGCTCAAAGTAATGTGGTGATGAATACTAGTTTGCAGCTGTTGTGTTTGTGTTGGTAAAGCATGCCTGCATGATTGCAATTATCCTGAGTGCTCATAGAATGTGTCTGTGTTCCAAGGCATACGGCAACTCACTCACCAGAAAAAAACCACAAGTGTTCATACTGTGAGAAAATGTTCCACCGCAAGGATCACTTAAAGAATCACCTCCACACCCATGACCCATACAAGGAGGCCTTTTCTTGCCAGGAGTGTGGAAAGAGCTACAACACCAAGCTGGGCTTCAAGCGCCACCTGGCCCTGCATGCCGCCAACAATGGGGATCTTACCTGTCAGGTGTGCATGCAGCCTTTCCCCACAACTGGTGTCCTCCTGGAACACCTCAAAACCCACGCGGGCAAGTCCTCCAGTGGGACCAAAGAAAAGAAGCACCGCTGCGAGCACTGTGAGCGCAGGTTCTACACCCGCAAAGATGTACGGCGCCACATGGTGGTGCACACTGGCCGCAAGGACTTCCTTTGCCAGTACTGCGCCCAACGCTTTGGCAGGAAGGACCATCTGACGCGTCACATGAAAAAGAGCCATGCCCGGGAGCTGCTAAGAGTAAAAACTGAGCCCACCGATACGCTGGAGCCAGGTGTCTATGACTTGTTGTCGGGGAGCATCAAGGGTGAGCTCCCAGGGATGCTGCCACCACGGCCTTCTCAGGGCAGCATTTACCCTGGCTCCATCCTGGACACAGACCCCTTCTCCATTGCCACACCCACCTTCTCACTAAAGTACCCACTGGGCTCTACCTTTACCTCATACAGCTTCTCCTCCCAGGAGCGAGAGCAAAATCTAAAGGGAGAATTGGAGAGCTACCTGATGGAAAGTGGCATGCCACTACAGAGTGGCATGAGCTCCTCCTCTGTTCCCGCAGCCACGGAGCCACCACTGTCCTCCCCCAAGGTCCAGCTGGAAACACAAGTGCTGGAGGAAAGCAACCAGGAGGTGGTGTTGTCCAAGATGTCCACAGCAGGGGCAGTATTGGCCTCAGCAGGTGACTCTCTGGCCTCTTCTTCCTCTCTGATGGACTTCTCACAGCTTTTCAATTTCCTGCCACTCAATGGTCCTCCATACAACCAGGCAGGGAGCAGTGGGGGGCACAGTGCGTCCTACCCGCCCAGTGCAGAGGCAGCTGCTTTGGGTCAGCTGTCCCCCCACCCCCCTGAGGGTCCTCAGTCTGCAGAGAGCCCTCTGCAGGGCCTTCCCTCCTCTTTCACCTCTAGCCTCAGCAGCACCCCCACTCTTCCTCGCTTCCACCAAGCCTTTCAGTGATCTTGTACGTACTGAGCAAAACACATGCAAACAAAAAACACACTCACACACACGCTGACAAACACCACACCACCTGCAGCCAAGAGACCAGAAGCACCAGTCTGAGGATGAGTGAATTAGCACAGTTCGCTCTACACACCATGTGTTCATAAAACAGTGCAAACTGTGTCCTGTCCCAGACACATTCACAAAAGTGCATTTTCCATAGTTTGGTGGATGTGGTTTAGTTATTGCCATGACAGCTGTGTTAGTTTCAAAGTTAATTTAGTCTATTGGATTTGGAGAATTTTAATGTAGATGGATTAGAGTAGTAATTTGATATGCAGTGACATTCTCCTTTCTTTACACCTATGTTTAAAAATTAGAATACATTGGAATGCAGATTTTACCATTTTTACAGTTGTCTTTCAGCACTTTGAACTCCGTGATGCCAACTGTCATCACAGTCAACTTTTGGTTTGTTGCCTTAGGGACCAATCTGTAGTTTTGGGATATTTTTACCCATTTTCATGGATTTTATGGATTTAATCCAACATCATCGATCACATACTATGATTGACTAACCACATGATGTTCAATGTCCAGATGGCTCTCGTCAATTTCTAATTTACATGGGAATCTTCTTAGATAAGTCAGATAATCAATGGCAGTGAACGTTTATCATCAGAAATACAATTGTAAATTACACTGACAGCTTAATTTCAAAGCATCTGCACTATGATTGATTATGCAACATAGTTGTAAAAGTTCATTTCCAATATTAACTAAAATTACAAGAAACCAACAACTTCCTAGAAGTTGGGAAAGATCAATAAAACAGGATTTATATGATTATTAGTCTTAAACATGCCAAAGTCTCAGAGTTTCCCTTTACACTTTCAGTAACGTGGGGATGTTCTGGTTTTATTAAGATTGATATTAATTCCCTAACAATGGGCACCCTTTTAGGAAAGCTGAATGGCGTCTTCCGTTGAGTGTTTAAGTTATCCCCTAACCAAAGTTGACCCCACATTCCGAGCTTGCTCCTTCCGAAAAATCATTGTCCCGGTAGAGGACAAATTTCATCACAGGATGCCAGCATGAAAAGAATCAATTGACACCAACCATGTATGCATTTGTTCGTCCTTGAAAGGACCATTAGGTTATTTTTGTTCATCTACAATCGTGTTGCAGGTTCAATTCAGAAACGGCACAAACTTGCGAATCGCTTTGAGCATCACTTCGAGCATGGGTTTTGATCAATTTCTCTCTCTCTCGGTTAGTCTAATTCGCTACTAGGTCTCCGTGAACAGTGGTTATAGTTGATCGTATTGTGACAAAAGCCAGTGTTGGGTCAGAATAGCTGAGTATTAGATCAGTATGTTATATATCTAGTGTCAGTATCAGGTACTGATACTAGATATACAATATACTGATCTAATACGAGACTATTAGATATAATTGGTATTTCGTTCTACATAAATGGAATAAGGTCATTGCAGTGATGGTTAACTTGGAGCTTTGCAAACAGTGAGGGGGACATTGGGCCAGACCCTTGCTTTATGAAAGCTAAGGCCTTCAGAAATTCTTTTGACTGCCTTCTCCAGTGACTGAAAAATAGCTCCCAGTCGCCACACCCATCCACAGAACTACAATATTATTTTCTTAAATATATATTTAGTGTCTCTTATTAAATGTGTAACAATGAGGAGATTTCTAATAGGATATACAATTGTAACGTTTCCATCATTATGTGTAATTTTGCTGCTATTCTGGTAATTTAACCAAAAAAACATTTAAATCAAATTGTATTTATTCTGTTGTTTCATGAATGATTCTGCTACACATTGGGAGTCATCCCTTTTGTTTATAGCTTGACTTAATGTTTTTAAGATCATTTTGAAATGTTTGCAGAAATGTTTGTGAGATGTGGAAAGATGAAGTAGTGCCTCCAATAAAACTTGCAGGATTCTGAAATTCAGAAATAATGCAAACGGTCCCCTGCAAGGCCTCACATTTCAGAACCAGGACAGTTTGATTGTGAAAAGAGATGTCCTCAGTAACATGTTGGGATATCATTCGGCAAGCCCCACCTCAATAATCATTTTAATGGAAGTTACCTCCCAGAACACAAAACTCAAATTAATCCTTTCGGATTAACTTCTCCATAACTTCTCATAGATTTCGGAATCTATGAATATAAATTCTCTGAAAGCTAAATCCATGATTGAGCTGGGAGACACTGACATCCAGGTGCACCGTAATCGAAAAGTGAATTCAGACACCATTTTCACATACAAAGGCAATTGCTGGCATTCTAGTTTTTGTGCAAATATGAACAGATCCATTGTAATGGGTCTTCAATCATCTTGGTGATTAAAACGTTATGCTGCTTTTACGCTGTGTTTACATATTCTAGAAGCAGTAAAAAAGTAAATAGGATCTAAAATAATGTATGTCTTGTTCAATTGATCTTTTCGTAATGGCATTACTTTTAGGTCTTTATAACATGCAGCTGTAGACAATAAGTGCTTCGGGTTGAATTTAGTACACAATCAGATTCTGCTATTGAAAGCAGCTGTGTGGGCTTCACTCTCTTGTCTCCATCTTCAGCTTTCAGCATTGTTGTTTCTAGCTTGAGGGGGAGAACATTCACTTGGCTCCTTGTTGAAATCCTTCTAGAGTCCTCTACTAAGGCTTGCAACTTGCGACTAGAAAAGCAGTTTACCAGCAGACAAGTATTTGAATGTGAAGCACGGCATTGCCGGAAGAGAGAGAAATTCACAGCCGTGGCTTAAAAACATTTGACCTGAGTCCAAAGCATGCTCACTTTCGATCATACATCCAGTGACTTCTATTGTGCTGGAATGTTAATTGATGTCTAAAACTTTGACAAATTCAAATCAAAATTCAAATCAGTCTACAGCTCTCGTGTAAAAAAGAAAGGCCCCAAACCAAGAGATTTACCAAGAGAAACCAAAAATGGCTCAAGAGAGACTTCATACATCTGTTAGATGTCTGGTCCTCACTCAGCAGGAGAATGATGAGCAGGAGCTCCATCCGGACAGAGGGATCATTAGCGTCTGTCTATGCATGGACATGCACCGCTTCATCTTCCCTCAACACAAATGCATGGGAAGTATCAGTATTCCATAAATACCAGTCAATACTTTGGACTTTGCTCCTTCATTTTATTAAAACAGAGTCAATTTTCAAAGACAAATGCTGGTGTGAAAAGAATAGCACTTGGCTAAATAAATTAACATACACCTTCAGCAATGTACTGGAAAAAGTAGATCCTTAATACATCAGTGGGAATATCATTTTAAAATGAATATGAGATTATGAGGCAAACATTTTAGAATTTCATTATTGTTCATAGATTATCATAAGTAAGTGCTGTCAGAATTGAGCCTGAGCACGGGCCACTACATTTCTGACTAGGTTGTGCATTTAGAGTTTCTACATGTGGTAGTCTTGCATTGAATACTTGCTGCAGCTGTTTTCACTAAAAAAAAACCCAGCATAGCGTTCTCCAAATCATGGAGAAGAAATCATTGCCTGGAAGGTGCTCTCCAGCTGTAGGAGCTGAGAGCTGATGACTGCTGTCCAGTCGTCACAGTTCCACAATATCAGCTGAATCTGACATCAGATGGTCATTGCCAGATCCCTTCCCGTCTTACTCTGTGACCCAGCAGATTGTGATTTCGGTGGAAATACTAATCAAAACTGAGTGAAGACAAAGACGCGGGTGTCACAGGTACAGGCTCAGAGGCAAACATTGACAAAGGGAAAGCTATACATATGCAACTCTGTTTCAGTGCACTGCCTTCCCTAGCCTATATTAGTTCTAAGTTTCTATTACCTATGGTTGTCATAGTTTACCACACAGTTCCTATTTGACCTACTTGGCTGTCATTTGGCATTTTAAATTGATTATATGATCAAATAGTAATTAAATAATTAGTGAACAAACTATGTTTTTGATAATGGATTTGAGATGCTGTTTAAAGAGTTGTACAAAATCTCCTAAGAGGGACTTACGTTAGTGTTGATTTCTCAAACTGCTGTTGACTGGGTCAAGAGTGGACTTTCAAGTTGAATATTTGAATGCTGTTACTTCGATTGTAAAGTGAAAAAAGCGCAATGATCCCAACTGTTACAGAAAGATGTTGTGAAGGCGTGTTGGGCAGATTTGTACACTCCTATAACTCAATGCAAACGTAGAGCAAACACAATTTGTTCTTTCAAGAGACATTAGACTGCACACGATTATGAAAAAATGTGAACTTAACCTGCAAAATTTTCCCCACATTTTATCTTCTCTCCTTATGCACAGTGCATCTCATTTCCCTGAAATGGTGGATGAATGTTCAGTATAACCCAATAGTGTTATCATTTACCTCAAAGAGGACATTTTTTGATGTGCTTTAATATTCAAAATGATGGACTAGGACGTTCAGTTTCCCTCAGTTCCTCCTAAGTGACAGCATGTAGTGAGACATGAATGGAAACAAAGTTTTATAAATTAATGTGTGAAATGTAGAGATGAATGTGTAATGTGCAAAGCATTTATGGAAGTTATTTGTATCTTGTGAAGGTTTGTGGTTTTACCAGAGATGTTAGTAAGCCGCTATTTTTTCATAGCACTTTTTGTAAATTGAATGCCTTTATTTCCTCCAGTACCATTTGTTTAAAACATTTATAACAAATGTATAGATGATATATTTAGCTTTTTTAGAGAACAATAACATGTAAATACTATATAAAATGTTTTATTTTTACAGGTACAATTTTGACAGTGTTTTTTTCTGATCACAGTGTCATTTTGCTTTACTTGCACAAATTTTCTGTGTATCTCATTGAGGGGTCTTTTTAACAAATTATGTAGCTTAAACACAGAAATTTGTAGGCGTTGTTTTTCAAAAGGCCTGTTTTGACAATTCAGCCGCTGGTTTAGGTGATAGCTAATAACGAAGCTTAAACGGAGAGTTAGATAGCACTTAATCACAAAGATGATCTTGTCCTGTGTTGCTTAAGTAGTCATTTGACAGACAAGATATACTGTATATTCCATTTCTCTTGGGGTGATTTGACCATTGTCATCCTTTGACCTCAGTGTGACATATTAAGAGATACGACATAAAAATATTACTTGATGTCTCAGTGGTTTCTATCTGAGAGCTGTTGCAGGAACACATATTTTCCAATTGGCTAAGTGTATTTTCAGATGAATACGTCAGTGAATCAGGGATTTGACTTTTTGTTTTTCGATTGAATGAATGAACAAACTGTGGATCACAGTCTAAAAAAATATTATTAGAAAAGGTAGATCTGGACTTGGGCTCTGGTATCATATCCCAGAAAAACCAAAATATCAAAACTAAAATGTGAGTGTGTCCCTACAGCTGCTTCTCAGTGAGAGGCACAGACCTTCAGCAGTTCAAACTTTCTTATAAGCTTCAGTGGTACCAGTGAATTTTCTTGAATGTGTATGTAAGAAACACTGCAATACTACAATATATTTTGGTATTGGATCAAGCTGCTAACATACTTCTAAAGCTCCAGAAGGTGCTACAGACCTCTTTTCTTGTTCTTAATTGTATCATTTGTACAGAGTATCAAGTTTAGTTGAACAGTGTGTGTGGTTGTACTATATAGCTACATATATTTTATTGTACTGTGACTTTTATAGTATTTGAACAGACTTGTCTGTAATATCACATACCCTCCCCACCTTTGTATCTGACTTTGGGAAACTGAGTCACTGTGGGATGAGTTACTCAGCGCAGATGAAGACTGACTTTGGACCTGACACCACGCAACACCACATAGGAGGAGCTGAGCAAGTTCAGAAATGAACAGCATTCCAGCCATGTTGGTTTTATTATTTGTTGCATTTCAACAATTTCATCCTGTCACAATGATGGAGTCACTGCTATCTCTCAATATTCTAATTCTTATAAGTCTTATAAGTCTACTTTAAGTCTATTTTACATACTACTGTTGCATTTTTATAAATATAGACAAAGTAATTCACATAAACACGTGCACACATACCTGTGTTTGAAAATAAAATTATGTACATATGTACACACAAACACACACACACACACATATATATACATACATACACACACACACAGTATTTGTGTTAGTAGGCACGTGTGTATGTTTGTGTTCATAGTATACATTTATAGGTTGTGTAAATAAAGATGAATGATGCATTCAATCCATTGTTCATTGACATCATCCAAAGAGGCAGATTATTTATTGTCTGGCAGAATAACCTGATCTGATTTACATACCTTCCTTGCTGCTATAAGAGAGCTGCGGTCGTCAACTCCAGTGTTTTTACACATTGTAATTACATTTCAATAAAAATACAAGAAGTATAAAGCTGCAAATGTTATTTCTCTGTCTGTGCTTCTGTGTAAGCCAGTGTTTCTCGAGAGCCTTTTTCTACTGTGGTTGCCATAAACCAGGAACATTTATTCATTTACACTTATTTCCAATTTTTTAGATCAGTGTTAATAAGCCTCTAGTTTCTCTCTCTCTTGCTCAAGATTTTTGCCATAAAAAAATCCCACAGACTTCCAATACTGCTGTCACCAGGGGCTGCAGGTGGGATTTGCAGGAAGCTGTTACAGATTTGGTTCATTCCCGCCCTGTGTACATGTACAGTCGCAAGATAACGTCTGCACTGAAATCATTTAAATTTTTAATTTAATGAATTTTCAAATGTAATTACAGTTGAATTGAAATGAAATAACTGACACAAAAAGGTCGAATTACATTGGTTATGCTTTCAGCAGAAAAACTAGAGCGGTGTAGTAAAGCAAAATTACCACAATATGAGTTTCTGACTCTTAAGTGGCACTGCACTAATTGAATCGTGTCAACTGTTTCATTGCAGATTTTGACCTTCTGGGCTTGTGAATGAAAGTTCAGTTTGCTAGCAAATTGGCAGTTCTGGATTAGCCAGGGAGCTGATCGGGAAACCAGAGGGATTAAAATCTTCAAACTTGCTTCTGTCAGGAACTCACACAGAGATGGGAGGAAACTAGGAAAAAAGAAGAGTTCTAAGGCCGAGTCATCTGTGGAGCATGGGTTGATCAGGGGACACAGAGGAGCAGAGTCCAGGTTACCAGGGGGGATCCATGGAGAAGAAAGCAGGTTAGATCAGGCTGGGGCTGGAGACACAAACAGGCACCAAGGGCCGAAAGCAGTCAGGTTGAGGCAGGCAGGACACATGAACAAGAACCAAGAGCCAAAGACATTCAGGTTGAGGTGAGCAAGAGACACTGATCAGAGTCGGGCAAAAAAGGTCGAAGCCAGAAGCTATGACACAAAGTTATAATTCAAACACCTGTCTTTTTCAAAGCGAAAAAAATGTGTAATTTGTGTAATATTAACTTAAACAGCCCACATTATGGTTGGTACATGTCAACTATTTGCTCAGAAAATGATGAAAAAACATCAGAGCAGCTTGTAAGGAGGAGGTCTACGAGTCACTGAATAAAAAGCACTCAAGGAGAGTGAGTGAACAAAGGAATTCAAATGTATTTACAACTATCTCTGGGTTGACTTCAAACACAAAAATAAGTGTAACTTAGAAATAAAAAAAAAAATTGTTTCACTCCTCACTCATTCATCAAGGAAACATCTCCAGCACCAGCTGTCCTCACTCCCTAATCACAGGGGGAGGATCCTCTGACAAGGAGGAGGTCCCTGTCCCAGTTATCGAAAAACAATTGTAAATGAATTGTGTATAGGACAGAATATAAATAATAATTAATCTACCATGATAAAACAAAAGATTAATGAGCTCTAAATAGGCTCCAACACATTGGTTGTTCAATAGCCAGTGTCTCCATTGCCATAATTTATTCTTTGTAACGCCATGTCTTTTCAGTGGGACATGAGAATGGACTGGATGTCCAATCATGCCCCCTGTTCAACTACTAAACTAAACACAAACTTAAATAAAACTAAGAACAATAGATGCGTCCCTCCACAATAATTTACAAATGCCTATGTGTCTTAGTCTACTCTTTTCACTGTCCCAACATAATATTTGATAGGACGGCTGTAGCGTGACAAAAAATTGGGAGAGAGAGAGAAGGGAAATTGATTCAAATCAAAAGCTTCAGTATATGAGGCACCTGGACTAGGAACCTGTTCCTGGTTCATAGTTCCCAGAACAAGGAACTACTTCCTGCGGTGAAAATACAGGCGTAGCTCTTCCCTGGAGAGCCCAACCACCAACTTACCTGTTCATTATCAGAACCCACAAAATGCACTTGCTATATCAGATCAGACTTTCCAAGTCTGACTGGCTAATGTATAATGTGACTGCACTGAGTTTATCATTTGATGAAAAATGCTTGACTGGTGGATGTAGGTAGTTTATTAGCCTGCACAATAGGTCAGCAAAGAAAAAACAGTCATGATGGCCATAAATGACGCGTAAACGCAGTGCAAATGTGACTTTGGATTTTTTTTTTTTTATTGTGCACCCATAGCCCAACCTACCAGCAGCAGAGGAAATCCTCTCTGCTGCCAACTGCAGCCAACTACCCACATTTCATTTCAAAATAAAAGTATTGACCCATATATGTTACATAATGTGACAACAGAGCCAGACCCAGAATGCATTGGAAATATTATGTCTTCAGCTGGCCTGGGAGCACCTTGGGATCCCGGTGGAGGAGCTGCTGGCAGAGTGTTTGGGCTTCCCTGCTCAAACTGCTGTGATCTATCTATCTATCTATCTATCTATCTATCTATCTATCTATCTATCTATCTATCTATCTATCTATCTATCTATCTATCTATCTATCTATCTATCTATCTATCTATCTATCTATCTATCTATCTGTCTATCTGTCTGTCTGTCTGTCTGTCTGTCTGTCTGTCTGTCTGTCTGTCTGTCTGTCTGTCTGTCTGTCTGTCTATCTATCTATCTATCTATCTATCTATCCTCCTAAAAATAAAACTTGAGTGTCTGTCTTTGGAATTGTCCCTAAGGTGCAGAGATTCATATGAGTTCTCTGAATCTGATTTTACAGATACAGAGAAACATTAATCCTTGTGGCTCTGCACTGAGAAACATTTTTTCTTGTTTGGATTTCTTGCACAATGCACTTTTATGTTTCTTACAAAGTGGTCACTCAAACTGGTAATGCTTTTGACAGGTCCTGCTGACACCTAATCATCATCAACAGCTCAGATGCCCCTAAGGCACCTCACCCCCTCACTCCTTCCAAAACCTTCCAAGGTATCAATGGGGTATTCATTCTATTCTCCTATCCTATATTCATAATAGTAAGTTCATGTAAATGCACTAAATACAAAGACGAAGAGGTCAAATACAGACCAACATGTTCTTCTGTAGGGCTTAAGTTGCTGCTGTTGCAAGGCTTGCAGGCATACAGAAGTAATTTTATGACATAAATATTATTGTGCCTTACAGAGTGTAGGAAGTGGATAAATTGATGGCATCCTCCCCTCTAACACAGAGTAAACTGATCTGAGGCGAAGAGGGCGAACCCAGTGAACCCAACCAGAGAGCAGTACATACTTCATAACACAGGGTAGCGCTGTGGACTTTGTGTGCCACTGTGTGTGTGTGTGTGTGACAGAGTGAAGGAGTGAACGAGTAAGCAAGAGATAATGGGTCAAGTGAGGAGAGGAAGGCTGGGGAAGCTGCTGGTTGGAAGCTGGGTAGTTAGCGTGGAGGCTTTGAATTGAAGCTAATACAGTGAATGGAAAGTGGGCAAAGGCAGAGGAATGAAATGTTTATATATGAGACTATGAGGGTTTTGATGAGTAAATGTACCGCGAGGAAGTAAGGAATAAAAGAGTGAGACGAAGGTCAGACTTTAGCAGTAGTAATGAGTCCGCAGATGCACTGAAAAGGAATAAATCTGAAATAAGAACTATAGCCAAGGAGCCAGTTACAGAATGTTGGAAAGTAATTGTGATCAATTGACAAGGGGGGGCAGGTCCTCACTCCCAATCATATTATCAAACCAATGGGGGAAAAAAATAGGTCAAATCAACTATACACCCTTTCTGGGAAATGACAGAATTGCAGTGCCTAGGCTCAGTGAGGTAAAATCTTAAAGAAGACTACACTGTAAAATAACCTCACACATTCCCAGAATGGTGACAAAGAAAAGAGAAGTTATACATGTACATATGAAATGACTCACCAAATGTAAAGACAAAACAGAAAGTTTGTCTTTATTTTAGGCTTGAAATTCCAACCAAAATTCAAATGGGGTCCATGTGCTTCTCAGTGCGAGAATTCACTCCCCCTTCATTATGCTGTTTTAAATTAAAACCATATAGCAGCACAATGCAAAGACAAACTCAGGTGTGCAAAAGGTGGAGGTGAGCATAAATTTGGAAAATGTGAAAAATGGAAAAAGGAAAATGGTCAATTTAAATGCTGCAGCTGTGGAGGTCAGCATAGTGCTGTGGAGGAGCACATCATCGATTGCTTTCCCCTGATAACTTTTGACATTGTATCACTGTATCTTCTATCGTTACAACTGTGCTAGAAAAACCAGTGCAGACCAACACAGCTGCTGACCAGCAAGACAAGCTGGTGTTACCAGCAACACCAGGGTTTGCTGTGTTTTGATGCTGGGATGCTGGTCGCCAGCATGGGTTGCTAGTCACCAGCATGGGTTGCTGGTTTTGTGATGTCCTGATGGGGGCGACCAACATGCTAGGCACCAACAATAAAAACGCAACAACGCTGGCATCAAAACCAAAACAAGGTCACATTGAATCCTGCGAAGAACAGAATTGGAATGTGAAAATATTCATTAGAGTCTAGTAAGCATTTTTAATGGAGGAATTTACAACATTTTATAAATTTAACAATAATAATAATCCTAATAATTATAACTTTCAATACAATAAATAAAATATCAATAAGAATGTTAGAGCAGACAGGTTGACGAGATTAGAACAGAGATATCAAACGGATTAGAACAGGTGAACTGAATAGATATAATAGATTAGAAGGCCAGGCACATAATTAGATTAGATTTTTTTGTATGTTTGTTAATGTTCAGGATTTTTTTCCGTGATGTATCTCCCCGCCTTTCCTAATCTTGCCTGAACTTTTGTCTTAAGAAGATTTTTATTTGTCAGCCACTCCTTTAAGCAGACTGAAAAGAAAAACAAAATTAAGTTAGGATAAAATGACATAAAATATCTATTACTCATTAACACCGTAAGGGATTTATTCAAGAAATTCTAATTGTAATTGTAACATAAATTTATTTTGAAAATATCCACTACTGAAGAATGATGGAGACCATTGTTCTATTGGTAATGCTCAATGTAATTGGAATGGTTTTGTATCCTTCCCAGACCTGAGCCTTTTTGAAACAGTCCTGTCTCTAACCCCTGCAGCAGATCCTCCTCAGGGTCTTTGCTCGAATGTGAATGGCTGGCTATGATATCTTACATTTATGGGTCTGGTTATGGGACAGCTACCGTCACTACAATTGGATTCCAGCGAAGGTGGAGAAACATCTCAGAGCTGAAATGAAAAATAGCTCAATAACAGTATTACATTAAATTCAGAAAAACAGACCCAGTCCTCCATCATCGTGAAGTCCTGTAATTTCATAAATAAATACAAAATAATGAGTATCTGAATAGTCTGTCAGAGTGTCATAACACCCAGATGTTTCACTTTCGGCAAAGTGACACATACATACCATTTTCCCGCTGAAAACAGAGACCTGTAAGTTCAAAAAAGTTTTCCAATAACGCAACACAGTCTATTTTACTACTTCTCATTAAATAACAAATAAGCCAGTCCCTTGCATCCCACAAAGACCATCTAGCTACAACTGTCAAGAGAAAAACCTTTTAATGTTCAAAGTTTTTGTGGGGTCAAAGAGTACTTGGATGTCAAACTTGGATGTCAAAGGGAGAAAGGAGTCTTCATCCCCCATGTTGCCATTGCCAGCACCTTTAGAAACGGGGAATCCCATGAGTTGCTCCTGATCCTTGCCCAGGCGTCCTTGCGAATGGAAATTCCTCCTAAATCAGTTTGCTAAATATCTATAACATAAATACTCAAGGTAATAGACTATGTAGTATGCATAGAAACAAAAGAAACAAAGATTGTCTTTCATAATACCATTTGCTTAGATGTTCAGTTTGTAGTAGCAATGTAAGCATACTGTAAACAGAATAAATCATGTACCTCATTTTCTTTTAGGGATTCAGGTTGTACCATGAACTCCCACTGCCAGATTCTGACACTCTGGCGCTCATACTTGGAAAAATAAAGAGAATCACATGAAATAAGCCAAATCTGGAATGAAAAAGACTTCTCCAACAGTGTAGAATAAAACACCTTTAAACTGAATCACTACTACATGTAGCTAACATACGTTTTATTAGCTGGAATAATTGCAGTATGAGTATGAGTGTGAAGACTCATCCTATCTTTTTTCAAGTATGTAGATTTTCAGCTTGATGTCTACTGCTTTCTTTCAAAGTGTGTGCTTGGACTCAAAAATCCCATACTTGCGCTCAAAATTCTTCTCCTTGGGCACAAAAATTTCACTCACATTCAAATTTCCTGTGCTCACTCAAATCCTATACGCACACATACAGATCTACTACTTGCATGCCTGGAAGTGAAGTCATGAGAAGAAGAACAACAATAATATGGCGAGGAGGAGAAGGAGAATGAGCAGATGATGAGGAGATTTTGATTTTTCAACCACGTTTTATTTACAATTTTTTTAATACATTTTCACATTATAAATATGAAAGCGCTGTGTGGTTGTAAAATAATTATGCATAATATAAATATAAATACATTAATACATAGATTAAAACAATGCCTTAAATGAACAGTAGGACATTACGGTGGTTGCAGTGATTTGTAAAAATAAGTTTGTCATCTGCAGCATTGTACAATACTTTATGTAGATTATGTAAAATACATCAGCTACCACTCATTTGAAAGAGCCAAAGACAAAGATTGGAACAATACATGGCATAACAGCTACACAGAAGCATGTGTGGCAGGACAGTGCCTGGAAATTCGTGATGGTGCCTACACACTCACCCCACCCCACGTGTGGTCAGGTGGTTGCTAGCCACGCCCTTATAAACGCCGGCAGGGCTGTGCAGGAAACATCTGCCTGTCCCAGGGGAAGACGCAAGGTTGAGTGTTCATGCTGCCCAGCACTCGCTGTAGCTCCAGAGGGTATCCTTGGTTCTACTGGCTTACCGCCGTAGGTTCGCTGCTAAAGCTAACTGGCTAGCAGCGCTGTTCTATTCCCTCCGGTGCTTCCACTATCCTCGGCTCAGCATCTAACCGGCACGAAGTGCTTTGCCAGCCGAGCTTCCTGTAGCTTTTGTTAACTGCTTCTCGGGCCGACTGGCGTCTGGCCGGGTGGTCGCCGTTGCTGTTTTGTCCTCTGGAGGTATTCCCGTCCTGCTACGCTGCTGCTAGCTTCAGCTATCCGACCGACAGGCCGCTTGCTATAGCGCTCGGCTGTGGTCTGGATGTGCATGGCGTGTGCATGCAGGTGTGCGTGTGCGGCTGCTGCCTCGATGTGCATGTGGGTGTGCTTGCAGTTTGTGCTTTCTGTGAAACCCTTTGTCTGCCTGTCTGTGTGCTCGTTTGTTGGTCTGCCCAATTAACCGTCGATTGCTGTTGGGTAATTGTGTACTGTCTGTAATCCATTGTTTTGTTTAATTTGTTTATTTTGTTTTATTTCTATTGGTGGTGGCCCATAGTCCTATATCTGCTGTATGCTGGTGGCTGTGTCGCAACTACTGCCTCTAGTGGTAGCAGATTCTGTTTTCTACTAATTTGTTTGTAGTGTGATTTTTGGCTTGCAGTGCATGGCTTTGCTTGGCGTGTATAAACTTGTGTGCTTTAATGTGATTTTTTTGGGTTTGGGTTCAGGGAATCTGCGCTGCTCGTCTTGGCATGTTACTAATAGCTAACCCAGCGTACCATGTATAGGCAGTGTGCATGATTGTGTTCTACTAAGGCCTTAGTCTTTTACTGATGTTGTGTTGTCATAATAAGAATAGCCAATAAAATATTTGTGGATACGAAAGACCACGCCTCCATTGTTCTGACCCTTTATTTGGGGTACTCAAGTGCTATAAAGAGGGGAGAATAAAGCGGGGAAAGCAGGCAAAGTGTCCCTTACTTTGTGGCACTGTTACACATGGCAGAGAGAGAAGCCAAAATTCGAGCAAACACAAACAGAGCTTGGCCAAAACATGGTTGTAAATTTCCTCTTCCCTTTGCTGTTGTGCCATGCTAACTCCACCTCCACTCTGTCTGTCTCCTCTACCTCCTCTAACTCCACCTCCACTCTGTCTGTCTCCTGTAACCAAGTCAGGAAACAACTGGAGAAACTGAACCAGAACAAGGCTGCAGGTCCAGATGGTGTCAGTCCCAGAGTTCTCAAGACCTGCTCAAAACAACTATGTCTGATTCTTCAGCACCTGTTCAACACCAGCCTGAGTCAGAAGAGAATTCCAGTACTGTGGAAAACGTCCTGCCTTGTTCCAGTGCCTAAAAAACCACAAACTACTGAGCCAAACGATTACAGACCAGTTGCCCTGACATCTCACATCATGAAAGTCCTGGAGAGACTCTTACTGGCTCACCTCCAGAAGCAAGTGAACACCTTTCAAGACCCACTACAGTTTGCATATCGTAATGGGCTTGGGGTTGAAGACGCCATCATCGACCTGCTTCAGAGAGCTCACTCTCATCTGGACCAGTCAGGTAGCACTTTGAGGCTCATGTTCTTTGACTTCTCAAGTGCCTTTAATACGATTCAGCCAGCTCTGCTTTGTGAGAAGCTCCATAAATTCCAGGTGGATAACTCCACAACCACTTGGATTTATGACTACCTCACAAACAGACCACAGTTTGTGAGACTGAATGGTTGTGTGTCTGAGATGGTGGTCAGCAGCATTGGAACACCACAAGGAACTGTTCTTTCACCATTCCTCTTCACATTGTACACCTCAGACTTTCAGTACAACTCTGAGTCCTGTCATATGCAGAAATACTCTGATGACTCAGCAGTTATCGGATGTATCAGGAATGGACAAGAAGCAGAGTACAGAGGACTGGTTGGTCAATTTGTAGAATGGTGCGGTAACAATCACCTCATCTTGAATACCAACAAAACAAAAGAGATGATTGTTGACTTCAAGAGGAACAAGAATGTACATAGATCTGTTTCCATCCTGGGAGAGGAGGTGGAGGTGGTGGAGGAATACAAGTACCTTGGAGTTAAGCTGGACAACAGACTTGTGTGGAAATGCAACACTGACAACATCTACAAGAAAGGTCTTAGTAGACTCTACTTCTTAAGGAAGCTGAGATCTTTCAACGTCTGTACCAAAATGTTGCACATCTTCTACAAGTCTGTTGTTGAAAGTGCAATCAGCTTTGCAGCGATCTGCTGGGGCAGCAGCATCAGAACCAGAGACTTAAAGAGGATCAACAGACTAATCAAGAAAGCTGGTTCTGTACTTGGAGTAGCTCTGGAGCCGCTGGAGCTGATCATCCAAAAAAGAGTGCTGCACAAGCTGATGAAGATAATGGAGGACTCTTTACACCCTCTCCACAACACAGTGATGAGACAACAGAGTATGTTCAGTGAGAGGCTTCTTCAGGTCCGATGTAAGACTGAGAGATACAGAAGATCATTCCTTCCAGCAGCCATCAGCCTCAAGAACAAGAACTAAACCTGAATTAATTAATGTAATCATTATTACTTAATCATTATTATCTTTCTTAAGACAAAGAAAACAAAAAAAAAACTACTACAATATTGAATTTCCCTCTGGGATTAATAAAGTATTTTTCATTAATTCATTCATTTCATTCATTCATTAAAAACATCCATGAAGTTGCTTGATAAAAAGGTTGATAAAAGGTTTTAAAAAACTACACATTAAAACCATCAAGGCCCTCTGTCCCTGCATGCTCTGCAGAGTGGCATGTAGCTCTTTTCCACCTGCAGCTGCCAGTCCAGCAGTGCGTTGGTTTCTGTAGAGACCTGAGGAAGATCACCAGAGAAACTCTCCAGAAGCTTGTCATTGTCCTCTTCCAACTCACTGCTGTACATGTCTTGATGTCTTGATGATGACTGATGTCAACCGACTCACTGAGTTCCTGCCCTGTGTCTGAGAAGATGAAGAGTGAAGATGTCTCACTGCATCTCATCCACTATCCTGAGTTTCCTGTCATCCTTGGCATCCCTTGGCTGATCCGTCACAACCCTCACATTGACTGGGTAACTGGCCAAGTCCTGGAATGGGGATCTACCTGACACGCCACTTGCGTCTTTGCAAATCCTCCAGTGTCGCCTGCCGAATCCCTGGATCCCACCGAGTTGTCCCAGGTTCCCACTGAGTACTCAGATTTGAAAGAGGATTTTTGCAAGGAAAGGGTGGCTTCTCTTCCCCCACATAGACATTATGATTGTACCATCAACCTGCTTCCATGCGTGTCTTCCTCTCGTGGATGACTCTTCTCCCTCTCTCTGCCTGAGCACAAGGCAAAGGCAAGGCAATTTACCCCACCTTCCACGTCTCCCTGCTCCGCCCGGTTCTGTCCTATTCTCATGTCCCTACCCCCAAGGCCCCCCCCCCGCATCATTGATGGTGGGCCTGCTTTCACAATCTGCTGACCCCTCAATTCCTTGAGGGGTCATTACTTGGTGGATTGAGGAGCGCTCCTGGGTTCCAGCCCAGGATATTTTGGACAAAGACCTGTGCAAGGACTACCACCGTGCACACCCTGACTTCAATGAACGTCCAGAGACGTTCATTGAAGGTCAGGTCCTGTTAAGAGCATTGACTCTTATGCCCACTAGGGGTCACTGTCGGACACTTAGTTTGCCTTTTTGAATAGATTAAACAGCCTTTTGTGTCCCAACTCTGGTCTTGGGTCTTCTTTTTCAGGTGTTCAAATCCTCCACTGTAGTACAGTGGTTACAGTTCCAGTCACAGTGGCCTGTGCATTTTTCCTAACATTTTCAGTGCAAAGCCTTAATTTTGACTGGGGTCAACTGTAACAACAGAGCTTATGGATCAAAGTGTTGTTATAGTATAGTTTGGGCCAAAACACCTACGTGACTCTATATCTGACGCCATAGCACTACAAAGTAGATTTGCTACTCCTTCTGGCAGCGCCGTAAAGAACATAGTTTTGATCAAGACCTGTCTTTTAGTTCCTACGTAAAATTAATCTTGCAGACTGTCTACTTTCACCTCTGCAATATTGCAAAAATTAGGCACCTACTCCCTTCTCATGTAGTAGAACAGCAGATTGTGTCCTGATTAAAACTACAAAGAGAGATAATATCTCTCCTGTTCTGGCCTCCTTGCACTGGCTTCTTGTACCATTCAGGATTCAGTTCAAAATCCTTCTTGTTTATAAAGCTCTTCATGGTCTGCCACCTTCTTATATTTCAGACCTGATAAAACCCTATTGCCTCACTAGGACACACTATTCTCTGAATGCAGACATACTTGTGGTTCCAAGGATCCCTAAGTCCCTAAGAGATGTGATGTACCTGAGATGACCTCTCTAGGGTGATGGACCAATGCCCCCCCCCCCTTTGGTAGAGCTATCATAAAATGACATGGAATCAGAAAATGTGATTTCTGTAAACACAAATGGCCCAGAATAGATTTGACAAATAACGGCAAGGAACTGACTGGCATAGGCATAAAAGAAGGATTGACGATGCCTCGACAACTGGGGCTACTCTTTTTATGTATATGATGGCCAGTGCCAATAATGAAAATAAAAGTACTATGACCAAAATCTGTGATATTTATAATCATTTTATACTTTAAAAACATAAAACATTTCAAATGTGGAAGTAGCTGCTCAACAAGCTCACAATATGTTGTGACATGTGAGCTTGTAAAGTGGTATTTCCATTCTTTGTTAAAAGATTTGAAATCTGAACCTACCTATAGGGTGGTGGTCCTATAGGTGTTGCTGTCTGTTGCGGGTGATGGATTCAGCAATGGGATTTTCTCACCATGTTCAGATAATGGGCTCCTATCTACAATGATGGTGTCAGACCCTGGCACTGAGTCTTATGTCTCACCGCCTTCTAAAATATTTGAAAAGGACTCGTGTGGAGTTGGGTGACCTTTTGGCAGCTTTGCCAGATCTTCCCATGATATGTATTCAACAGTGGTCCTATAAATATGATTTTTTTGGGGTACAACAATTTAGATGGGAACACGCACCCTCGTTTTTCCTGCATTTTCTTTTTATCCATCTTGTTAATGAAAAAATATATTTTGGATCATTAAGTATATAATTTTAGCTTTTATTATTTTGGCTTTCACTGTTTATCTGCTGTCAGTGAGAGCAGCCTCGTTTGGGGATAAGAAGAACAACTTCTCTAGTGTAGAAATAAGAAAAAAACATTAGTGATGGGCAGACCGCAGTGTTATGACTCCTGAGTACATGAATTTCATGACCAGATCATGTAAATTCAGACCGGATCATGTAAATTCTGGGGGATGGCAACATCGCGACAACCATAGTAACTCTCACACACGCACACACACCATGGATGTATTATAAGACCTGGATAGGACATCACCCCACGATCCGGTCCCAATCCGATTTCACCCAGTGGCCAACCCTGGTATTGCAACAGAAATCCCATTGGGCCCAAAAAGCATTTTCCCCATAGACAGCAATCGTAAAAGACACAGACAAAAAACTATTGACAGGACGCTCTCAGCTGCAGACATAGCTAATTACCAATCTTTGTACTGCATATTTTCAATTTCATGTATCAAGAAAATTTTTGAAAGACAGAAAAGTCACTGAAGAGTTTCATAACAGAGCGTGAAGTCACAGCAGTTCACGTGCACTCTCAAAGCGCATGTGTGTCGTCTCGCAGCGCTTTCTCCCCATGTTTCTCCTGAACGCGGATTGGTTCATAATCCTGTGCTGCCTGATGGGAGTGACTCTACTGCGCAAGCTCTAATGGGTCCTTGATGCGGAAATGAGTTGTATGCGACAGCCGAGCATGTTCCATCGACATCGACTAGACATTGCAGAGGCACATTACTCCTCCCACAGGTCACAAATTGAAGTTAGCTCACAAATCTCGCGAAACAGACTTATAATTTACTCACGCGAGTCACACTGCTCAATCAATGCCCCCCCCCCCCCCCCTGCCTCGTCTGTTTCTTTCCGCTTGCAAACCAGCCTCTTCCAGCCCACCCCCCCATACCACCACCACGGCCAATTGCAATCCATTACTTTTCGGTCATGACTTGTTGTGGCTGTGGTAAAATATGCAGCATCCATCAATGGACACTTATCTCCCAAAGAAGTTAACTGTCACGTCTTGGTCACGTTAGCAGTCACGTATCTCTATTTCCACACATGCGTACGTTCAGCCTCTTCTTCTTCTTCCTGTTTTTCGGCGGTTTCGCAGTATGACTTCGCCTCACCCTATCCCGCTCCCCCGCTTATTAACACAAAAGAAGATGAACAAGGGTGCTTAATTGGGGGGCAGCTTGAGTTTGGAGGACTTTCCCAAACACACCTGGAAAGTTTTAACCCATTAATGTCGGGTATATATTGCATGCAAGGGTCATGGTCAGGGTGTGTGGTGGCAAGATGAATTGCCTCTACTGAATTATCAGGGTGAGCTGAATGATCATTAAAACAGTATGTGCTATATTATATATAACACTCCCCAGCACTCTTTTACTTTGCTGTGAATTTGTTGACAACACGTGTAGTATGAGCTATTTTTAAAAAATTTTCAACGTTTTGAGCCCATCACAGCTCTTTGTTTTAATGTTATGTTTCAGAACTCAAAATTGTAATGAATGAATTATATTTTGTCAGACTTGTCAGATGTCATTATGTAAATAAACCATACATCTCACATTATTCACCTGAATTTGTTAATTTTTTCAAAATGTTCCATAAGATAAACAGATATGATTGAGGTATAAAAGTTACTAATCTAAGACAATTGTAAGAGAATCGGAGAACTCCAATAGTGAGCAGTGAGAGACAGAACTGAGACATATGACAAAAATGAGAAAACCACTTTTGTCTCAATTAGTGCTCATTTATGTCTAGGAGATGTACAGTAAATGTGACATAAAGGAGATCTCAACTTCAGTTTTGCTTCGCTATGGGCAGGATGTTCCTGGTTCAAATTGTAACAACCACTGTCAGAATTTATGGACCAAAATGTTGTTGTAGTATAGTAAAAATGGAGCTTCCATTTAAATCAATGAGACCTCTTCCACATGGAGCAGCTCAACAACGTCCCAGGAGCGCTCAGCCGCGGCTTGCCACTCCCGAGCACTCCAGATAGGCAGTAGTGATGTGTCGTTTGTGAGCAATTTGTTCAATATGACTGAATTTGGGTCAGAAAGTGATGATCTGCCTGAAGATGTACCATTCACATTACCATGTTTTGATGCAGACAGGGATTCTGTATTAATGTCATCAGGTACAACAACAACGACTAAGGCAGTGCTCATGGCGATGAGTTATGCAGCAGGGTATAACTTAAGTTTCAAAAAAACTTCAGCTACGAACACCAAACTTCACAATGTGGGTATGTCATATCTGACATATGTGATGGCAGAATCTACGAAAACCTGTCCGGTAGAATTGATAGAAGATAGAGAATCTGATCTGATTGTTGATTGATGTACATCTTTAATTCAGATGGTTCACCTATTAACAAGTCCTCCAAATTTTCAATTTGGCCCATACAGCTTCGTTTAAATGAGCTCCACCCTGAAATGAAGTTTAAAAATGTGCTTGCTTGTCTTTGGTTTGGTGCCATAGAGCCAGTTATGTTACATTTTCCCAAACCATTTGTTGATCAGGCCAAAATGCTGGCACCCAAAGGTGTGTTGTGGAAAAAATTTCAACCTGTAAGAACAGTGAGATTGAGTAAAAGCTTTATTTACTGGGACAACAGGAGCGTTCAGAGCAGGCCAAAGATTGAGGTGGTTAGCCTGATTGAGTCTGGATGCTGTTAAACAGGTAATCTTTGAGTGAAGAGCAGAGTCAAAGAACAAATAGCAGGTCGATCAGACAGAGAGAAGACAAAGGAAGGGCAGGTCCAGAACGTGGGTTGAACAGGGAGGTCAGAGAAGCCGGGAGACTCAGAGGTCTAGCGCAGGAGGAGTTGGCATGGTAGTGGAGCTGACAGCATCGACGACAAAGGCAGGTAGAGCACAAAGGGCTAGAGATAGGGATCAAAGTCAGCAGGCCAAAACAGGGTCAAGAGGTCAGGAGAAAAAAAGTTCAGAAATTGGCAATCCGGAATAAAGTGGAGTGCTGGAGAGTCCTGCGAGCAATCGAAGACAATCTAGCAAAGACTGCAACTGCATCCCATCATGGCAGCAGAGAGTCTCTGATTGGCTAGATGGGAAGGAACCAGACAGGTCATGAAACAAGCAGGGTGCAGTCAAAGCAATCACCACAGGTTGTGACAAATGGGTACCTTGGTTGTGGCTTCTCTTTACACTGAAAGGCAAGAGAGGCAGTAGTAGGGAAGTAGAAATAGAACTGATGATCGAAGAGAGCAACTTTCATCATTAAAATAATTTTATTAAAGCAGACTGGGAGAAATTTTCTGAAAGGTGCAATGAAGGAATAAATGATACACCAGAGATAGACCAAATTATAGATCAGATTAATGACAACCTAAGCAATCTCATCCTCACTGCTGCTAGCCAGAACATTCCTATTAGTAAAAGAAAAGAATGAATGAAAGTCATTAAGGTCCGAAATAGAGGACTTAAAATCTTCAACATTGTTCACATTAAATGCCAACAATGTTGTGGAATATCAAAGGAAGAAGGCACTAGCAAAGAAAGCAATAAAGGAGGTGAAAGGAGATTCCTGAAGACAGCTTTGCACTACAATTAGAAGGGAAACAAGTTTGGATTTGAATGATGTTCAAACAGATGTCAGGGAAATACAAGCGTAGCAAGGAAATTCTCCTTAATGAAAGAAGTTACTCGACTCAAGGCAGAAATCACACCAGGTAAGTTTAATCTCTGCCAAGAGGAACAAAGTAACAGTGCAGACAGCGTGTGTCCAGCAACTTATCATAACACTCATAGTCTCTACGATTGACACAGTCTTTTATTCTTAAGGGGCGTTAAGGGGCATTATGATCACTAATTAATGATGGTCATCTCCAGGTGTCTGCTTCCTCCTTATCATACTGACTTGCTTCCTGCTCATCAGTATCACATAGAGACTCAGGTTGCAGACTAGATCTCAATTGTTCTTCATGACTTTGGACTGAGCAGAAACCCTAATGTAATCAGTTACACAGCCCTCATACCCTCACTCTCTTATACACCTTTGTATAATATGATCAAACCTTATTTTCTTCAACAGTAGGGTATAGTTCTGCATGTGTATGATTTAAGAATTCCTTTAGGGGTAATCAAAACAACTCCTACTAGTGCACTGTAAGTAGAAGCTGATGAAACTCCACTAAAATTAAAAATTGATAAACTGTCCTTATCTCATTGGACGAGATTAAAGGGAATATAATTAGTGCTGGTCTGTCAGTCCCAAAGGACTGTTGCCAATACCAGTTAATTAGTTAGTTCTGGCTTTGGATAGAAAATTAATAGCATTGGGGAAAAACGTGGAACTGAAGATTTTAAAATGAGAAAGGATTTTCATTTCCCATTTGTTTGTTCAGGTGGGGCCATAGGTGACAGGGTCACGGGGACCCTGGTGGGGGCCTGGTCCCTTGTATTTGTGCGCAATACTGTGTGTGCCTGCAGGGTCACTTGTGTGCCTGTTCTGCATGCTGCAGGTGTGACTGGGTCAGCAGAGGAGCAGACACAAGGCACTTGACAACAGTATCTTTGAGAGGGCACTGCAGAAAATTTCTACAATGTATCAACGTGCAATTTTCAACACCATCTACAACAAGCAATTTTACCCACACTTGGGTGTAAGTAAAAAACACTTGCTCCGAAGAAAATGCTGGGAAAAGAACATGTATAAACTAGACCTATGCATTGGGCACCGAATGCCATGAATATATCAATTGGGTTTGCCTCATTTGCATCAAGCTTGACATCAACTGGCCAAATAGTTCTGAGACGTAAGCACCAATGTAATTCATCTCTCAATGTGCTCGAGGCTTGTATATAGTAGATTAACGTTGGGTGACACAGATCTACATAACACACCACAGCAACCAGGGAAGAGTAATGAGTTATGTAGTGGTTGCCAAGTTCAAGAGGATGTTTTGTTCTACCATGTTCTAGATCTAAAAAAAATAGAATAATTTAGAGGCTTGTTCGAAGCCATTGTGCGACTGTGCTTAACTGACAAACTCCCCTGACCTGAACCCCACAGAAAATCTATGGGCTGTTGTCAAGAGGAAGATGAGAGACACCAAACCCACCAATGCAGATAACTCAAAGGCAGTTATGAAAGCCACCTGGGCTTCCATTACACCTACGGAGTGCCACAGGCTGATCGCCTCCATGCCATGGCACATTGATGCAGTAATTCATGCAAAAGGAGCCCCAACCAGGTATTGACTGCATACAAATGAACACTGAACATGAACAATAAACTAATTAGTCCTTAAAACCTCCTTTTTAATTGTTCTTATGCAACACTTAAATAAGTCATCACTGAATTTCAGGGTTTTCATTATACATAAGACTTAATCGTCAAAATTACAAGAAATAAAAGCTTGAAATATTTCACTCTATATAAAATAACAATTTCACTTTCTGAATGACTGACAAAAAAATATTGAACTTTTTCACAATTAGTTTATTAGAAGTACCAGTATTTACCTGCAATATATACACAGAACACAAACAGCAATGACAGCAAAGGGATGCAGAAAATGTAACAGAGAATGTCCTGTAGGAAGAAGGAATGCAGAGTGACAGGATCGGATTCCTGTTGATTTTTCGTAATGATTTAAAGGACCTAGGATTTTTTTCCCCCTTAACTTCACGCCACCATGGATCGCGAAATCCTGCCGCACACTCCTGTGCAGTAGGTGGCAGTATGCACCACAGATGTAATCCACAGTAAATGAAGAAGAAGAAAAGCAAACGAAAAAAGCGAGAGAGCGTGAGACGAAAAACTTTCAGTCCACAGTTGCCCATTTTACAGCTCCTGAGGGTGACAGGACATGCAACATGCCTTCCCCAATCCCCCCCAAACGCATGCTGGCCAGAGACCTTTACCCGTGTGTAGACCTGGGGCCCCGCAGCAGCCCGCTGTGCAAGCAGCCCTGCGGCCCCAGGCTGCAGGTTCCCTCTGCGCGGCTGCACCCGGGAGGTGCGCGCGGGGGCCGGTTCTGCACCGCGGGTATCCAGTGGTCCGAGCTCAGCTTCATGGAGCCAGTGGGCTCCGGGGGCTTTGGGTCAGTGTACAGGGCGGAGTACCACGGGGACGTGGTCGCCCTGAAGCGAGTGAAAAAGTGCACCAAAAACCAGCTGGCCTCGCGGCAGAGCTTCTGGGCCGAGCTGAACGCGGCGCACCTGCACCACCGAAACGTCGTGCGCGTCCTGGCCGCCAGTACCTCCGTTCCGCCGGAGTTCGGGGACGAGGGCAGTCTAGGCACCGTCCTAATGGAATTCGTGGACGGCAGGAACCTGCAACAGGTCATCTACGAGACCCCGGAGCCGCTGGGCCCCGAGCGCTGGCTCCGCTACGCTGCGGACATCGCGCAGGGATTGCGTTTCCTCCATGCCCACCACGTGGTGCACCTGGACATCAAACCCGCCAACGTGCTGCTGTCCGACCACGACGTCTGTAAGGTCGCCGACTTCGGCTGCTCCGTGAGGCTGGAGCCGGGCTGCGAGCTGAGCGCCGCCAGTCCGAGACTCCGCCACCTCGGCGGCACCTACACGCACCGGAGCCCGGAGTTGCTGCGCGGCGGGGTGGTCTGCGCCAAGGCCGACATCTTCTCGTTCGGCATCACACTGTGGCAGCTGGTGACCCGGGAGCAGCCCTACGCCGGGGATCGGCAGCACGTCATGTACGCGGTGGTGGCTCGAGAACTGCGCCCGAGCCTGCAGGGGCTCCCGGTGTTCTGCTCAGAGCAGGGCCGCCGCTGCGGGCTGCTGCTCGGCCGCTGCTGGAAGGCGGAGGCCAGTGGCAGGCCCAGTGCCCAGGAGGTCCTGCTACACCTGGAGCAGCTGCAGCCCGAGTACACCTGAGCTCACCTTTTTGCTCCTTGTTGTACCGTTTCTGTTGTCAAAATGCCATGTGGATCTGAAACAGTTGAACTGTGATCTTTGAGGACATTGCCACTAAGGAAGACCTGAAGATCTTTTAAAAGCACCTGTGTTTCTTTCACCCTGTTTTTAACTGACAGAATGTGTTGAGAATAAAGTTAAATTATTATTATTATTATTGCAATGACAATGAATTGTGAAGTTTTTGTTATTAAAATTGTTTTTATTGCATCTGACTGGAATCATCTTTGTGTCAAAGTTGACCCTGTACCAAACAACAGCAACAGGCTTCTTTAATGAAAGTCATGAGTGCCCAGTCAGATTCTGGTTCTGCTCAGAATGTATGCCCTTGCTCTTTATTGGAAGTACTGCATTGAACATCTGCATCAAGTGTCAGAGAAACAGGCAGAGGGAAATGTAATGCATCAAAAAAAATTGTCAGTATTTTACAGGCAGTCATTTTGTATTTTTTAAGTGGCACTGTCACCAAACGACAATTTCAATCATAGTAACATTTTCTATGTTGCTTACACTTTTGACCAGTTTATTTAATTGTACACAATTCTCACAATGCACACCCAGCATTTGGAGACACTGAAACACAGAAAGCAGGACCAAAAAAACAAAACAAAAACAAGACATCAACTGAAAAGTGTTTAATGGAAAATGTCTTTGCCAGTATTAGTCAGGTCTGTCAATCACCCATCCTTTTGGACTTTGTTGTGACAGTGGCAGTGCAGTTCCTATCATTGGTGTTGGCAGACTATTATAACCCACATTATATCTAAACAGGTGTAATTCAAGCAGAAACGTATAAATTCTTAGATTTGCCGTGATAATGAGAATGCACATACATGTTTTGAGTTTAAATGAGTGCAATTTACCTTTAAAAAAATTATCAGTTAAGTTTTCAAGGTGACAGCCTCTCAGCTCTTTACATTGTAACAGTCAATGGCTGCAAATGATTTCAAATTGTTGCCACAGCTGTAAAACCCGTAAAACAAACTAACTGGTCTGTGTTTGCTATGATGGGCCGGGCAATTTCTTACATCCAGACCATTGAGGAAAACAGAGTTAGGTGCCCTGGCAGACAAATGTTATTTGAAAATTATATGGTTAATAAAAAAGTTAAAAAAAAAAGATGTGCAGCTGTAAAAAGTATGTGTAGTACATGTTGATATGGCCCTCATTAGATACAATGCTGATCAATTATTTTTTGCTTTGCTAACTCATTTAAAAAAAAATGTTGGTGGTTCAGTTTAATCTAGTGAAGTAAATTGTATTGCATGTATTTCATCTAAATTGAGCCACCTTTGGAGTTAAGTTTTAATTTTGATGGTTCATCTTTTTACGGAACATCAATATATGAATGTTAGCGTTAGAATAATTTGATAATAATTTTTCAATTTTCCTCAGTTTTTATGTGTATTTGTGTTTTCTTGGCGCAGAATGGATCAGGAGCTATGCACACATACAAAGCCACACACACATGCAGACATGTATATATTTACAGAATGCACATAAAGGCACACATGAACGCACACACAGTGGATATAAACCCATGTTCAAATGTCAGGTTTTTGTCATGTAAAAAAAATCACATGAAGATAAATAATTTCACAACTTTTTCCACCTTTCATGTGACCTGCAGTACAACCTGTACAACGCAGTTAAAAACCAAGCAGAGATCTTTCAGGGAGATGAAGTAAAAATAAAATGAGATAATGTGGTTGCATAAGTGTGCACACCCTTTTATACAACTGGGGATGTGGCTGTTTTCAGAATTAACCAGTTACATTCAAACACATGTTAAACTGGAGTCAGCCCACACCTATCACCAATTAAAGTGCCTCTGATCAAAGCTCAGCTATTCTAGTAGGCTTTCCCTGACATTTTTGTAGCCACATCTTCCAGCTTCCAAAGCATCAGAGGGATCTCATTATTCAAAGATATCAGTCAGTTGAAGGGTACGAAAGAATTTTGAGTTAGAATTTTGAATTAAATATACTATGGAACAGAATGAAGCCCGTCGTTATCAAGTGGAGAAAATATGGCACAACATGGACATTACCAAGAACAGGACTTCTGTCCAAAATTGATGATAAGACGAGAAGAAAACTAGTCAGGGAGACTGCCAACAGGCCAACAGCAACACTGAAGTAATGGCTGTGTAGTATATGTATCAACAATCTCCTGTCTCCTTCATATGTCTGGGCTTTGGGGTAAGGTGGCAAGCCTTAACTTAACTTACAAAGACCTAACCTACAAGCCTTAACTTACAAAGTAAAACATCCAAGCCCCGCTTAATTTTGCAAAAAGACATCTGAAATCTCCCAAACACATGGGGGAAAATGTGTTATGGTCTGATGAAACCAAGGTTGAACTTTTTGGACATAATTCCAAAAGGTATATTTGGTGCAAAAAACAACACTGCACAGCACAAAAACAACACCATACCTACAGTGAAGCATGGTCGTGGCAGCATCCTGACTGCATCATCAGTCAGGGTGTCAGTGGCTCATTTTAGCTAATCAAGTGGCCCATTTTACCTGAACACTGCTCATTTTAAGAATGTCAGGAAGGTGATGTTTCAGAAATTGTAAGAGCTGAACTATTATATTCTATTACATCAATTCAACACAAAAATATTAACATCCTTAACTGTGAAAGCACAATAAAATGTCACAAATTGCTTTTTCTTAGTTTTGTGAGTGATTAACCAAAAGGTGGCTCAAATTAGCTCCATACTAAGTAGCAATATTTGTTTATTTCCAAAAGACTATGGTATGTCAGCCCCAAACATTTACTACTGTATGCAACAGTGTAAATATATCTGTGAACATTGCATGCAGATAACATAGTTGCTGTACTGTTATGCTTCTGAGAATAACTTTATATCACATGGAATTGTCAAAATCGAGGCAAAAATATTGTCCATAACTTTAGACTGCCACAGGCTTCATCTCCATTTTACATCTCACTATGACATGATTAGTGTCTTTTTTCTTCAGTGCCACAGAGTATATTATTTACTGAAGAAAAGACTAGTGGAGCTAGTCTGGTTGGTCTTGTACCCAGCAGTTGGTGATTGAGTGTTCACATAATGGTGACTCTCTCCGGTGAAACCTGGAGAGCTGAGCCCATTGGTTCTTGCTCCTGGTAGCAATGCTGGCTGTCAAGGCCCAGTCGGATGTATTGTAGCTTGTGGGCCACACAAGGGAGAAGCATTAGGACTTTGCCCAAGATGACACACACTGGTAGAGCCAGGGCCAGCACATAGCTGGGGGGCAGGTAGAAACGATAGGCATCCTCCTCAAAGGCTTGTTTCCAGCCAAACAGCAGACCGTGGAGAGTGGCAATGAGCAGGGCTATATAGCCCAGAGAAGACTGGAGCAAAGATAGGATAGAATTATGGATGGCACATGCAGTAACAACATCTACGACTGCACAGCAAAGACTGCAGTTTACATATACACACACCTTCAGTTGGTCTTGTAGATCAGGACAAAAAAAAGTACAAAAAAAGTTCAGAATTCTTCTATTCTGTTCCTCATCCTTCTCCATACTAACCACCCAGAAATCATTTGATGGCTATGGTATCTTTACATTATGTGTCATATACACTTTCCATTACATTACATTTACATTTGCTCATTAGCCAGATGATTTATCCAAAGTGAGGGGCAGCATTAGTGCTTTACAATACAGCAAGAGTCCTCCAGGCAAACTAAACTGATGATAAAAGGTTTGTGTACACAGTATATCTAATTTACATTGTCTGTGTTGTGTTACCTAATAAAGTAGTACCTTTATAATGTTGAGGCTAGTCAGTTGGTTAAGCAACGTAGCTAGCCACTCAGCCATTACCATGGAAGCACACAGGGATACATGTTTATATCCCTGAACATGACCTGGGCATGGTAAGTTTAGGGAAATATGATTTTACATGTGACAAGGATGCATTGTTAATGTTTTTTTCATGTGCCACATTGAATTAAAAAAAAGAAAGTGTTTTCCATTTTATAGATTGCACAGATCAGCTCCCAGGCTAAAAACTGATGCTGATATGAACTTGACCATATCATTTTAAATTGTGTTATATATGTATGATAAATAGTATGTTCATATATATATATTAATATATAATGTATATAATATAATATGTATGGTATTTGATATATATTTATAATATAAATGATTTGATTTGACAGGCACTGATTTGAACAGGATGAATAACAGGCATTTTATATTGTGATATATGTAAATAAATGCTATATTTTTCATATATGTAATACAATTATATATAAGATACATTGCATTTCACATATTTGTATTTATATTTTGTAATAGCCTTCAAGGTGGCATATTGGTTAATTTGACCCAGCACTTGGCTAGAGTATCTAACAAATATGTGTGGTTGAATTTACCCAGATTTGCAATTAATTTGACCCAGTATTTGGATAGTATTCATCTGTTGGCTTAAAATGGACCAACTCATTTTCGTGGGTCAAATTAACTACCGCTGGGCTGGTGCTGTATTGACCCAGCGGATGAGTTATGAAACAGCCAATTTGGGTTATTTTAACTGTTTTTGTATGCATGTGTGTGTTTATACCTGAATGAAGCTGAACTCCCTCCAGTTGAGCGTGTTATGGACAGATGGGATGGAGGTGACAGCCAAGAGTGACAGGAGCCCCAGGCTCATGATGCCAAAAGAGACATACATCTCCACCCTCCATACCTCTTCTTCGTTCCAGGCATTCTCCACATTTGCATGGATCTGATAACACAGACAATGATCCTGTCAAGAAACTCTCTGTCAGACTGTAATGTTGCTGTTAGTTTGTGCCCAAGTTTCTTAACACACAAACAAAACAGAATCAATTTGTCTTTCATAAAGTTAACTTGCAGCAAGGAGTACAGAGAATGGTTACATTCAAATCTCATTCAAATCGGTCCTTTATAGTGGAAACTCTGTCTGGCATTGTGTTCTAATGCAGCCTGGCTCTTCTGCGGTTCTTCCCACTTTCTACCCTGGACTGATTCAACTTCTGATTTATCTATATTCTAAACTGTGTAGCCATCAGTACTGTTTTGCTTATGCCCGCCTATCCGTCCTGGGTGAGGATCCCCTCCTCTTTTTGTCACCCTGAGGTTTCTCCCCTTTTTATTCCCTGTCAGGGTTTCTTGTTGGGAGTTGTTCCTCAGCCTTTGCAAGGGTCTAAGGACAGGGGTTTTCACTATATACATATTGTTGCTCTCTGTAAAGTGCCTTGAGATAATGGCTGTTATGAAATGGCACATTATGGACACTTCCATTCAAACACAAAGCACTATCCAGGCCCCCCTCCTTCAGCAGAGTGGATATATCACTTCCTGTTGCTGCAGACCATTACCAAGGTGGTTTTCCTGTTAAGTATTCCAGACCTGCCTTACACACAAGCATCGGGCACTATGTGGCAAATCCACCCCAGCCTTCCAAGGCGTCATCTCGACAGGAGGAGCTGCAGTGGTCACCTGTCACTTTTGTTGTTTGTTTCTTTGTCACAATTCACAAGAGGTCGCCAGAGTGTTAGAGGAACACCCAACAGGTTCCGGGTGTTCAGGGCAGCTGGAAAAAAACACGGTGGGAAAACCTAAGGTATTTACTGCAGGATGCTGCAAGGCAGGTCCAGGTTGCACCCACCGTACGGCAGACTTACCAGCACAGTACTGGAAATTAGGGAAGCACAGGGAGAAGGAGGTTACATCCAGTGGCTATACTGATACTATAAACATGGTGAACCCAAAAAACTATTTTGGTACCTCCGGCTGGGGAGGCAGGGCGTGTCATCGCCATATAAAGAATGTATCCTGGATTAATCATACAGAAATCACTGTGAATGGTACTTCCGGTTTCCTACACATAACCACTGACGCAGCTGTAGAGTGCGGGAGAAGGGGCGTCCAATCCCGAGTTGCCACGTAAAACCTGGGGACTTAAAAGACACTGGGTTTGAGTTAGGGTGAGGGCGAAGTATTTTTGGAACACTTTTCCTCGTCCAACCGTCTTTGCTTTTCCTTGAGTGGGGACAGCCGCTCCAGTAAAGCCTCGGGGGAAGATTGTTACAATGTTATTTGGAATTAAACTTAATTCCGAATTAAGAGGATGGTTTATTCTAAAGTCGAATTAGTTTATTCTGCGATCATATAAATCTTTATTCAGGATTATTCCAGTTGTTCAGTGCATGCTCGTAAGAAGAAGAAGCATAGTGTATACCACAGTGCACAGCTCTGTGATATACATAGGCTAGTTGTTGTGCAAAGATGAATGATCATTCTTTCACTTGGTGGTGGGGTGGAGCCGGGCGACACAGAGTAGAATCAGGTCCAGTGTACGGAAGTATATCTGTGCCATCAGAGTTTGAATTTAAGTTTCTAACACAGAATTTTTTCAGCATCAGAATCTGACTTTGAATTTTAAAAACCATCAAATTTTGAGCACAATGTAAAAAAATTCGACATCTCAAAAAATTCAGCTGCAAAAAAATCAGTGTCAGCATTCAGGTAACCAAGTGGAAGCTATCGATTCCTGTCTCAATTCATCCAATGTCCAGCCAATCAGGTTACTCTCCATTGGTCATGTGAAGTGCTCTGTTTCCACGTGTTCCACTACTGGCTCAACTAGACTTTACTCTACCTTTTAAGCCTTTCAGATTTCCATTACATTGCCTGCTGGGCCAAATCCAGCCACACCGAACCAAATAGCAGTAGATGTGGGTTTTTTTTTTTCAAAATGGTGGGTGTGACAGTGGATAGGGCAATGATGCAGTGAGAATTATTCTTCTATACTATGGCAGCGCAGCATGGTGGGGGTTGGGGGGGGTATGGCCATAGATATATATAGAAGGCTAGATGCCTCGTCTGCGTTGCTCGCTTACATAGTTGAACGTCTGCACATGGCAGCCATCTTGCTACAGGCAGCTCGCTCACCCATTACATTGTGTTTGTACTGGCACATGTACTTTTTAGATACATAACTTGCTCAAATTTCAAACGATTTTCAAACGATTTGGTTTGCTATAGACATCAAATATGTATCTATGATACTGCATAGTTGTGTAAAATGTCATGTTCAAAAAAACAGATTGTTTCCATCAAAATTTCAGCGAGATAAGAACAGTAACTTTTGTGCAGATCACTTTATACCAGGCTCCACAGATTCTGCCAGAATGTTTACTATGGAAAGATGGCCGAGCTGTGATGTTCTTGACTCCACCGTGAGGCACCTAGCTTTCTGTATATATCTATGGTTGTGGCAGTCAGCACTTGCTGTGGGGATCAGAGTTTCGAGGCTGGGAGCAGGACCATTGACCGTGGCTGCGGGGCACATTTTGACCATTAGGCCTGCTCTCGGAAAGAGACATGCTCCACAACCATCACAACACAGCTCCATGCCCCCAGCCACAGATGTTGTCTGTTGCTCTGATACAGTCATGATCCTACGGAATCCTATAAAATTCTACTCCAGTGGTTGGATATCCATTCTGACAATCATAACACAACAACCAGACATTTAGATGCTGGAAACATTTTGCTACCTCAGCTTTTCTCTCTTGGCTGACTAATTCAGAATGAATGGGGAACAACACTCCCATTGCCACTATGCACGCAGCTTTTTGATGACATCTGCTGTAAAAGGGTCGATAAAGGAGATTTGACGTGTAAACGTTGTAAACCTTAATTTGGAATGATTATTTCCATGTAAACAATGGGGCCCTAAGCAAAAAGAAAAGACAAAAACAAAAGCCCCCCCGTGCCAAAAACTGTGATTTTGTCTTGATCCCCCCACTACCAAAGACAGTCTTCTTCTTCAGCTTGACAAGTGCCAATCATTGCAGTGACGGCACTGCAGATTCCAAAATAAAAAAAAGTCTCCTCTCTATCCTCTCCTGCCTCACGCTGACAGCTGATCCAAAGTAGTAGAGCGCCTCATGGCTGTGCATGTGCACGTACTTTGAGCAAAATTCTGTTCAGTTGCTAAGGCAAAAGTTCACTCACAAAGGCAAAAAAAGTTTAATCATCAACAACAAAAAACTCATGGAAATTTAACTGAAAGTGAATCTCAACATTTAATCAGTTTACAAAAAACAAGATGAGATTAGCTCATCAAGATGAGATTCCATTACAGTCAGTTTTTCATAAAACAAAAGCAATAGAATGGTGTTTTTCAAATTAGCTGCACTCTCATTAAGTCTAGTGTTTTTACATCCCATAATTCTCACACGTCACACCAGACTTCACTTTGAGGAGGATGGAGAGAACTAAGAACTAACAAATAAGATCGGAAATGACACCAGACAGAAAACCCAGACAAGACAATCTCATCAACAGAGAGAGGTGGTTCATGCAGCATATGGATTGATGGATACTTCGAAACCCACAATCTGAGCTATCAAAGAAACAGCTGTTAGCTTAGTCTTCCACCATCTGAAACCAAAAACTCCTATCACAAGTCGAGAATGATGAGACACAACAACAATGATATAGTAATTGGGGGCTAGGACAACAGGTAAGCGGGGGGCTTGCCACCATCATCCACAGAATCAGAGACTGGGTACCAAGCCGCAACAGATACGATCAGCCTTAAACCAAGGGGTTCTGACTGAAAAAGGAAGATCACAGCTGAGTTAGGAAGCTGGACCCCCCGAAGAATACCAAAGCTGACTCTTAAAGTACCCTCTCAAGATCTGCTAGTAGATGTAAATGTTATACTAATGACAGTACCTACGGGAACAATCACTGAGACCAATAAGCTGATACGCAGTACAGCAACAGTAATCCTAGAGATGCTTAAGTACAAGGTGGGCCCAACTCCTCATCATAACACACAGCACCGACCTTGGAAGATACAGTTAGAGGCCAAGATAAGGGCAACATAGAGAGAAGTTAGCCCATTAGCAGAGCTGCAGAAGGGCAACACGGTGAATACCGAGAAAGTACAACAAATTCTCCATACCTGAGGCACTTGAAACAGCTCCAGCCCCTCAGTTGAAGAGATACACCAAAGAGGCAGAGACCAGGAGAATAAATAATCTATTCTCCACTGAACCAACCAAGGTGTCCTCTCAGTGGTAGGGAAATAACAACCAGTCAGACCCACCAAGAGCTAAGGCGAAAGAATACTGAGAGGGCAAATGGGAAAGAGCGGTATTCCATAACCCAGATGCCCATTGGCTAGTGGAGTTAACCACAGCAACTTCCCAGAACATGAACCAGTAACCATATAAATGGCAGACATCCAAGAAATAATGTCAAAAATCAAGAGCTGGACTGCAGAGGGCCCAGGGTATGATCCACACCTACTGCCTGAAGAAGCTAACTGCACTCCATGAATGCCTAGCAGCACAGATGAACCAGCTGCTGTTGGATGGGTCCCATCCAGAGTGGCTAACCAAGGGCACAACAGTCCTTATTCTGATGAACCCCCTAAAGGGACCCATCTCATCCAACTACTGACCAATAACCTGTCTCTGAACAATGGGAGGCCCTATCGGCACAAACTACTGGTTGAGTTGTCTGAGACTGTAAGGACAGACAGACCAACCTGTGTACTGCCTGGATTGATTACAAGCAAGCTTATGTCTCAGTGCCCCACACATGGATACTAGAATGTTTGGAACTATGAACGACAACCCTAGAACCTAACTCAAAGGCAATATTAGTCAACATTAAATGTGGAACATACCACAGAGTTACACTGTCACAACTGCTGTTCTGCATAGGCTTGAATCCCCTCAGTCAGATCATCATAAAGAGTGGATACTAACATCAATTCTACACTAACAACACTACCATGATCTATAGCAGACATAGGGATGTAAATTTGGATTGGACATATGTGGCCGTCTCAAAGAGAGGCAAAATAGGTGATATCGAAGGTCTTGGTATCCACAGGTTAATGGAAACCACGAGGAGGCCACAAGAAAGTCAGCCACGACCTCCAGCTAATACTTACATACCAGAGAGTTATGGAAGTCCTGAAAAGTCAGCTGAATGGCAAGCGCAAGATCTGAGCCATCAACATATATGCACTACCAGTCATCATATACACTGCTGGAATCATAAGCGGGCCAAAGGAGGAGATAGAAACCACACTCATCAAGACAAGAAAGCTCATCATGCATGAAGGGTTCCACCTCAAATCCAGCACCCTGAGACTGTACAGGCACAAGTTCACACGTTCTACCAATCTATACACAGGCCTGTCCTGCCCCTGGAGTACACGAAGGAGAACGAGATGTAAACAACTCTGATCCTAGTATTGTGTTGTCACCTGTCCCATGGACTGTCCCGGGAAAAAAGACATTCAATTCTCTCGGGACACTGAATGTCCCGGAAGAATCGTCCCTGAATGTTTGTATTTCTGTGTATTTGTCTGTATCCTATGTACGCAGATATGCCGCTAAATACAGCGCGCAGATGCCGCCGCTCTGTGGGTGCACGTGAATAAACCACTGTCAATGTTTGTGTGTGTAACAAGTTTTTCGTCTGAAGGCTCTTCCTGGTTGTCGACGGGGCTTTAACCCCCGGACTCCGCCTACTGGTGTGACGAGTTCGACAGGGCGCATGCGTGACCGCCACGACCAAAGCCGCGAGGTCTCAACTTTTAAGCGACGCAAAATGGGCCGCGCGCTTGTGCCGGCCTTAAATGAACGGCTCAGGCAGCAGAAACCAGAGGACGAACAGCAGACAACATGGAGGCACATACCCCTACGCTGTACAGTAGGAGCCATTCAAAAATTGCCATCCTCGCTGAAAGTCAACAGATTTCCCTACCCTTTCCAACTGGTTTCCTGCCGAGTTCCAGCAGTTAGGTCCCCCCTCCTCCTCCTGGCCATGTCTATTTTAAATGCAAACCTGGTAGCTACAAGTGATGATCAGGGGATGGCGCCTCTCTCACAACATTATAGACTACACAAAATAAACAAAGGTCACCGGTGAGGGGGAGGGGTTGATAGTGAGAATGTGGTGGCATTGAAAGTGACTCACTGAAGCTTCATGTTTGGGGAATGATTTCCCGGCAAGGTGCAGTCCCTTGGGCCAAAATACTGGGTCGAAAATACTTTGAAGAACATGCTGCACCATACATAAGAACATATTTTGGATCAGACCATTGCTTCGTCCAGGACAATGGACCTCATTCACGAACTATTCTTACGAACAAATTTGTTCTTAAGTCCCACTTACGAAGATTTTACGAAGATTGTGGCATTCATGAATTTCTTCTTATCTCAGATTTATTCTTAGGTTAGAACAAATCCTACGAACACTCAGGAGTATATTTCCGCACATTTCAGTGCTGACATGTTGGCATGGTTGTGTTTTCTTCTCTTGTACAGTTCAACAAAATTCAATATTACAGTGATAATTCTATCATATTTATTATTTACTCATTTTATTTTATTTACTCTTTTTGTAAAAATACTGAGAATTTGTATTTTTTACATGAATAAAATGTGCTATGATTTAACATTTAATTATGTAAATTGGAAACTCCCCTATGATGGCTCTGATGCACTGGTCTAGCTCAGACAGGTTGGTGTCTGCTGTTTCCCCTCCTGTCCTCCTGTATATATATATATATATATATATATATATATATATATATATATATATATATATATATATATATATATATTCATTATAGAGTGTCAATTTGTTGTGGTAAACTTTAGAATCTTCATTATTTTATTGCAAGTCTGAAACACAAGATGAGAGTGTGTAGAGGCATTTCCCCTCCCAATTTATTTGTTCTTTGTTCTCGTCACTTATGGTTGTCACTTTTCTGCTATGTAACCCTGTCTATGCATTTATATCTATATATCATCTACATTGCCCCCATGACCTGGACCCAGATAAATGGAAGAAGATGGATGAATGGATTATGAATGGATTTATTTATCTCTTTTTCCATATATATTCTATATATATCTATCTATATATACATACATATATGAATGTATTCATATATTGCTTAATTTTTAAACTCATTCAACAAGCTGAATAGTATTTTTACTGCCACTATCTGCTTCTACATTGTGTTTTGAGAAATACCTCCCATACATCCCATATAATCAGAATATTCTGTTACTGTTGAGCCCACTTTGAATATCAATATAAGTCACACAAAGTGTCCTATGTCATAACTGCATATATGACGTTTGCATAAAAAACCTTGTGAAAATCAGTGAAGTATTCAGCAAGTTATGATTGATGAACTGTGCTGACATGTCACTGCACTTGTCTAAGAGATTACACGCGGCCCCATGGCTCGTCAACGCCAATTGACAGTAGCCACAGTTGCAGCGTTTACTCTTTATTAAGTCTATGGGGGTGAGGGCAGAACATTATCACGGCTCCTCCTGGTGGATAAATGGTGTATTGCCGCTGGCTTTCACTCTGGCTGCTTAGGGGCGTTTCTAGTGAGGGCCTCATTAACCACGTCAGGGTCAGTATCACCGTCAGATTGAAGAAGTGGCTGATATCAAGTAGACCACGTAGCGGTGGCAGGTGTACATGGAAGCACAAGAACAAGCCCCAGGTACAAGAGCCTAGAGGCCAGGATCTACCTGAGGAGATCTGACCCAATGTGCAGACTGAGCAAATATGCCCCTTTTACACACACACACACACACACACACACACATATATAAACAAAAAATCCTCTTGAAGCCCCACCCTAAACTGAATAGTCGGCCATTTTGACTTGAACGAGCTGTTCTAACGAAGCTAGCTATCTTGAACGAGCTGTTCCTAGCGCTTTTGCCTGATTGACTTAAAATTCGGTACAGATCATCCAGAGACCATGCTGACCATCAAAAGAATTTCTGTAGGTCAAGGGGCGCCATTGGTAAGATGTGACAAACTTCTGTGATTTTTTTTTCCATGCTCTTTCACTTTGAACAGCTGTCACACACACAGATTTGATCATAGCAGCTTGAAACTTGCTGGAGATGTTAAGGGCTCCACCCTGAACAGCTTGATATATTTGTAACACTTTTGTATTACAAATATGTAATCTGTAACATCTGTAACAAATTTGTTATGGCGCGTACCCCCCAAATGAAAACCCTGACTAACTTACAGCAACCGCTATATGCTGTCACTGGCTGTCACGGTTTAATGTACTGTCAGTCATCACCAATGCTATGTCAAATGACCGGTGGAGCATAACCTGATTGACTGGATGTTGGATTGTGTTGAAATTGTGACAGGTATCGATTGCTTCTTCTTGGTTACCCGGATGCTGACAATGAATTTTTTGAGACAGAATTTTTTAATGCTGAAATTTTTGAGATAACCATTTTTTTTTTAATTTTTTAAAAAAGATTTTTGATGCTGAAAAAATTCAGTGTTAAAAATTCAAATTCAAACTCCGATGGCACATAAATACTTCCATAGGGATGTAATGTCACCTGTGACACCTTAATTTATTTGGCTTCATGCTGACCACTGCTGACATTTTCTGATGCAGTAAACACACCTGTCTTTCCTCGTCTCCTACCGTAGTCGCAGTGAAGCAAACCGCTACATACACTCATACACATATTTCCTCATCTTTGCTCTTGGGTGACTTTTGTTTGTCTCATTATTTCCATCTCTCACTGCCTTTCTTTTCATCCCATTCCATGGAGTTCCTTGAGCGTTTGTTCACTGCACTTCAAATTCCCTCACCATAGAGCTAATACTCCCTGCACACACTCTGACAATGAGTGTACCATCTATTGAAGTGGATGTATGATTGCACTTTATTCTAGTACAGCCTGGGGTCACACCCCCCTCTGCGGCATTGTACTGCCCCACTGTTTGAAAAGGACTGATCTAAATGAATGGGGACATGGTCATACCCACTACTTACATGACAACAGGTCAAAAAGAAATAAAAAATTAGACACATTGAAATAAAAAACATAAACTTTCATGCAGAATGATACTTAAAAAGCTCTTTTCCCACTCCATTAAGTATGAGTGCAGATTTCCAACACAACCTGCACTGTACCACTGAATCTGTCGACCTGAGGCTGGTCAGTCCAAACAGGGAACCAGCTCTGGCTCTGCTTGCCACCATGTAAACTGGACTGTCATAAAAAACTACCTGTGCCCATGCACTGGGGAAACGTGATTGGGCTACAACTTTCCTAGTTCAGCTGTTCAACGCAGGTAATTTGCTGTTGGTGAAAGGGGGCTTGATATGAGGCATCTTTGCTGTTATGGGTGCTGTGTCTCAACAATGTAAAATGTCTCTGTTATAGTCTGTCTCCCTGTCTCACCTTTTCATGTTTCTTGTGTTTTTTGTGCTCCTCTTCCTCTAGTTTACCTGCCAGATTGTTTTCTCTGTTCCCTTTACCTGTGCATGTGTTTCTAGAGTCTCTTTTTGTCTCCTCTGTTTTGCTAGACCTACCCATACTCCTCACTGACAGCTGTCTTCACGCCTCTGCTTCTCAGTGTGTTAACACTTGCATGAAATCCTGCAAAAAAAGCCCCTGTGAATCAGAACCATCCATAATGGGTCCTGCATTTGGGTCCTTCTCTCTGAGTTCTTTCCTCTAGTCTTAACCAACAGATATATACAATATCAATTTTTTTTGAGTGGTACCTGTACAGTTTCAGATCTCTACTCTCCTGACCTGCTGGTAGAGATGGGAATGGAGAGCCAATTTAATTCCAGAACTTGTGCTTAGTAGGTTGTTTCCTCTAGTCCATTTGCAGGCCCGCATAATCATTCCGTTTACTGCTTCGTTTTTTTTTTTTGCGAATGCATAATGACATAACATGTACACTGTGTTGTTTGGTTCATGATGCACTCTAATGTGTGATTATGTTTCACAGGAATAGATGATAATAAGGCCACTTGCAAAACCTATAAAACTTCCACTTCACCACACAGCATGCGGTTGATTAAGCAGGAATGTCATAGAACTGGAACATTATTCATTACTGCGAGTGAATCTCAGCCTGGCAGGAGGAGAATTAATATCAGGGTGTCATCTTTTCTTTTTGTTGAAGGTACCTGTAAACTCTCCCAGGCCTGTCTACTTCATTTATATGATCCTAAAGAATTCTTTCTTGTCAGTTGATTTTTTGTTCCAAGTAGGATGCAAATAAGCACCATAAATATTGCTAAATGTTACACAATAAAGCAATATGTGCTCTGTCTTCTGTTCAGAGATGAAGACATGAGGGTTCATCCACTCTTTTATACACTCCAATCTCAACCAATGAGAAAGAAAGAAAGAAAGAAAGAAAGAAAGAAAGAAAGAAAAAAGAAAGAAAGAAAGAAAGAAAGAAAGAAAGAAAGAAAGAAAGAAAGAAAGAAAGAAAGAAAGAAAGAAAGAAAGAAAGAAAGAAAGAAAAAGAATGAAAAGTAATCAGATCAAGAAACAGTTTTTATAGTGGAATCAGAGTTGCTAAATTCTTATCAATTCACACCATTCTTTACCTGCTGGTAGGCTGTGTTGAGCAGCAGGTAGTGCTCAGACCTCCTCATGGGCCGACAGAGACTGTAGAGGACATGGATTGTGGTTAGAAAGAAGCTGAGTAGGCCGAGTTGTTTGCGGCTCTGCAGCCAACCCTCCAGCCAGGCGGGGAAGTGCCTGTACTTGGTACCATAGTAGAGCTGGTGTGCAGCAGCCAGTTGGCCTGCCAGGTACACCAGAGCCAGCAGCGTGATGGCCACTGTAGGCAGCGTTCGGTTCACTAGCTCCATGGGAATCTTGTAGAAGTCGCTCTGCTTGTGCTTCACATAGGGGTGTATGATATCACGTACAAAAGAGTAAGCAAAGAAGAAGATGGAGAGGGCCACAGCAGCCAGGACAGGGCCCTTCCACCCAGGAAATAGCTGTATGGGGATGTTCTCTATGTCCCTTGCAGATGACAGTGTTCCCATATCCATAGGCTGGAAATTCAGATGGCGTGCTAATTCCATGATGCTCTGTCTGGCCACCACTGAGTCGCTGCAGATGAATACCTACAAGTTTCCACAGGGATAGACCAGTTAGAGATGAACTGAAGAGGGCTATAGCATGACAATGACTTAAAAAAAACATTGTGGAGCAATTCCATATTTATTCAGTGACTGATTTATCCCTTCATTTTTTTTTGTTCATTCAAGCTTCTTTTTTAACCTGCAATTTCATCTTCAGGTTATTTACATAACATAACTCTATGACTGAGATATCTCACAATGAGGTGCAAGCCACACTGCAGACCTCAGGAGCATGAATCTCATTACTGTACTCCAATCCTGATGGCTAGTGAAGTATCTGTCCATGTCAGGTAGTCCCATCTACCTTACTTAGCTTATGCAGATAGTACAACCACATTCAACATGAGCACCTCTTCTCTCTCACCCAAGCAAGAAGTATTGTCTGGTGAAACATCTCACTCATATTAGACAAGGTAAGATACTTTGTTCATCATTCAATTTGTAATTTGTATTCTATATATTATTACACAAGGCAATTCAAAGTACTTTACACAGGCAAGGAAGTATATTGGAAATTAAAGTACAATTTAAAATCAATAAGACAAGCAGAGTACAAACAGTTTAAGATCAACATAACATTAAAATATTAAAATTCAGTTATTTTAAATCATTGAAAATATTAAAAAGTAATTTGAAATTAATAAAATAAGTGTATTTAAAACAAAATAGCAAAATAAGACAAAAATGTAGCTGCAAGCAGCAATACGGGGGCCAAGCAGGTCAGATTTCAAAACCATAGACTATATATTGGTCAAAAATCAAGTGACACATGAAGCAATGTGAGAGCACAAAGTGATGTAATTACAGTGACCCCTTGTGGTCAAATGACACCAAATTGATCATGCAGACTCATGAAAGGGTCTTAAAGTGCGGGACAAAATTTGGTTTCGTTGCACCAAAGCATTCCCTAGATTTGAGCTCATGTGATCTTTGGCACCTTCGCCGCCAATTTCAATTGGCTGTAGCAGATGAACTGATTCAAATTTGAAAAAGTCAGTGAGTAACTTTTGTCTGTCTGGAGATAGTCTGTGCCTACTTTTGTGCGAATCAGACAAAAGTTGCGACTGCTGAAAATTTTGTTTTTATTCCAACAAATTCCAGTTTGGTGGCCAATCAACTCCCCACCATGACTCCCCTCCAAGGCCTGAGAAGTGAGAAAGTCTAACATGCTATTGAGACTGAAGGGGAATGGGAATCCATTGCCACCAGATACCCCACCCCCGTGCCCTAGTGTATGTTAGGAGTGATGGGTGTTTGGTGTGGGTTAGGGTTAGGGTTAGTTTGAGGGGCAAAGCCCTCTGTGGGCATCAGGGCCCACTGCAGGAAGGTGGCCTGCAGTGCTGGCATGCAGGCCGCCTTGGGTAATCCTTTGCTTTAAGGACAATGGAGATATAATCTTGAATGGAGTTATTGTAATGGGCTAGGCTTAAATTCTTTTCAGTGGCAGCTAGCCCCAAGAGAGTGCTCAGGTGTCGCCCTCCCTGTGTGTGTATATTTAAAATGCATGCACTATAACATGTCATATATAAAATATGAATCATATTTTGGGCAAAGATCTACTCATCTGTTTACTCCTAGTCCCCACTTTTACAACTCCCCAAAAGTTTGTAGCCAGTCATACTGTTCTCTCAGCTGATTTGGCCAACTAATCACTGGATTCTCATGACTATGAGTGGAATATTTGCACTCACCTCTGGCTCTAACCTTTTGTCTTTGCCAGTTCTGCATGGCTCTCAGCACTTGTTCCTGACTTCCCAGCTTCAACCTGCTTTGTTCTTGACCTGGTCTCACGTCTCCTGCCCACTCCATTCTGCCTGCCTTCAGATCTTGACATACTCTCATGTCACCCGGCCCACCCCAGTCTGCCTGTCTTCTGACATCGACCTTATCTCATTTCTCCTGCCCGCCCAGTCTTCGGGTTTGGATCCTCGCCAGTAAAGTGAACTGTTTTTGTGGCTTAGCTCTTCCTCTTCCTTCATCCTATCTGATCACCTTTCACCTCAGTTCTGACCACGTCCCGCCTCTTTCCTGGCTTCTTGACCTGTTCTGTGGCCCTCAACTCCAGAAACAAGACTGATTCCAATGCAGTGAGCAGCAAACTTCCCCGGTAGCTTCCCCTCTACCATCTTTCTAACCAGAACTGTTGAACTTCTACCCCAAACCTTGCTTCTATTTCTGTTAATAAAATGTCCAAATCATGAACAACTGTTGTCGATGTTGCATTTGGATCCTCTGTTTAGAACCTGATACAGTGCTAATTCATTTGCAGCTGCTGGGGTGATAGAATTAAGGTCAGAGCAGTGCAGCAGCAGAACCAATGGCTGACCTGTTGCTAACCTGTTAACAATCATAGCAACAGAAATTTATCCAATCAGCATTGTTGAAAATGATGGCTTAGTGTGCTGAATTAGTTTTTCCAATTCATGAGGAGAGTTTATTTTTTATGATGCTTAGGATGGTGAGCAGTATTTGTGTTTGATTGGTCTCCAGATCAGTTGGTAAGATCCCCTGAGAGCCAGAATTGAGATGAGGCTGGAATGTGGCGCCCTCAGCACACAGACAGATAGAATCTGTGTCGTCCCTGACCAAAATGGGGCCCTACGCAAAAGAGACTAGTGGTACCACACAAAAACTGATTCAGTCCAGCCAAATCAAACTCGGCTTATGAATTCCAAATGTAAATCTTAATTTAAAAAAATGTCATAAACCCACATCTGAAATGCAATTTCTATGCTGAGCTGGATAGACATGTTTCTTGTATACAGAGCTTGCTCAGAAAAAAAAGCTGCACGCACAGGGAAAGTGGCCGAAGCCCTCCATTAGCTCCACAGTGCTTATAACCTCCAGGTGAGTTGACTACACTTTGTGATGCCTCAAAACCGGAAAGACTGGAACTGGAAAGGCTGCACCAAATGTATGCTTTTGAAATCACTTTGCCCAAAAGTATAAGAATAAGAATGAGAATTATGGAAATAGGTGAATTTTACGAAACAATTCCCTGACATTTATACACAAGGCAGTGAATGCTCGGACCTCCTATTACTAGCATTCAACAACCTAACTGATGACTAGACAATTAACATAATCAATATAAGTAAATAACATAAACACATAACTATATTGTAAAACTATTAGTTTCAAAATATAATCATCAGTTTTTTTTATTTTAACTGAACATGATCAGATATGGTTGATGGTTTTAATACTGCACTATGCTAAGAGGTGTTTCTCCCCTCCTCCTCTTTCTCATCTTCAGCTTGGGGAGTCTCCAGAAATGGATCTTCATGACATACCAGTTAGCATCGTTTTGATCACTGGCAACTCAACCGATCCCACATTCCTTATCCCAGATATGGTTGAGGGTAATATAGTGTTCAAAACATTCGCTGTGTTCACTTTATATGTTAGAAGTTACTGTATTTTTGTAATTTAATTTAATTTATGTAATTTAATTTATGTATTGTTTGTACACAATACAATCTTTGTTTTGTGTGGTCAGCCACAATCACTGTCACCTCCAAAAAGGCAGGATAGGATAATTCAGTAATATATCCGAGCAGTGTTTCTGACAGTGTTAACACAATCAGAAAGTCTCACTAAAGTCAATCTTGTTGCCTTGCTGCATAATGGAAGAAGAAAGCTTGTCAGGGGTGACAGCAGATTTATTGTCTCAATGTATAGAAAACTAAGGTTATTTCAGTTTAGCTCATTTTGTTGATTTGATGATTCATCTAGTGGGATTGGAACTGGGAAATCTACGTCATTGTTCTCAGACAGCCAACGTGCTTGTAGCAGATTCAGCTTTTCATGGCCAATAACAACAAATGGCGGTTACACCTTCTGACATTTTGACAACAAAGGCGGAAAGAAACATATACACCGACGTGTCCCCCCTGTCACATACCAGTATTTTCATTTAACATTTTTCAACAGGTGTTTTCGGATGTAGTTGCATACAAGAGATTTTCGTTTTATTTTCTTAGGATGTACAATGATTTTTAAATATTTCTAGATCAGCACTGATGACATTGCTGATGACATTCAAAAAAGTTATATGTTTATTTTATGTGAGTGTTTCAGAGAGCCTAAAGCTTCAATGGCATGTCAAGCGGACATGGATCAAGAAGTGGACAACATTTGAATTATCAAAGATAATTAATTTGCAATTGGGAATAAATACCAATTCCAAATTTTTGCAAACATAAAGGGTTTACAAATTGTGGTTATACCTATGTAAATACCAAAATCCAATGATTCTTATATCCTTCAATGGTCACTTTAAAACAACACAAAAACAATAAAACAAACTCAAAACAGGCACAGTACATGGTTGTCCTGCTGCTTACCTCATGCTGGTCCCGTAATTCACTGCTTCCATTACTAGTTATGACATTCCAACACACCCAACATTTGTGGAAGAAATACCAAATATAGCACATAGAAATGATTAAGTGGAATCAGTGAGGTCTCTGAGAAAACCACAATTTTTTCTTTTTCTCTGGAAATTTTCATATTAGTTTTGCTCAAACGGCTGCCACATTGACTTCTTTGGACTACATAAAGGCATTTTTTGTCGCTTTACCACTACATGGTACCACTTCTACTGGAGTGGTTTTTAAAATAATTCATTATTTTTGATGATAAAATAAGTCTATTTGCTGTTTCATCAGGCTGCGGCTGCCCTGTTCTCTCTCTAAGCTGCATGTGCATGTGTGTCTGAAGGAGGAGACAGTTCAGGCGACTTATTGATAAAGGGGGAAGGAGAAAGGACATGTGTATGTGTACAGCATCGGTAGCAGCAGGGCTCATTAGGGTCCAGCCAATGAAGCCTATGAGAACCCTAGTTGAGCTGTACTATTTATTTTTATTACAATCCAAAAAAAGAGTTGTGAGAGCCCAATTGTTTTTCTTAAGTTTTGTTTAATTATTATTATTATTATTATTATTATTATTATTTAGATCCAAGCAACAACCACCAACAAGAACCGTACTGTATCTATACTTTTCCCTTTTAGGGTCCAAGCAACAAAGTTGCGAGAATCCTACTGTATACTCTCTGACTCTAACAGTTAGTGCCCTTAATGGAGCTGCATTAAAGCTGGCGCATTCCCAGTGTCATAATCCCACCGTAAATAGTGACCGTTTGAGGCAGCCATAAATTGCCATGCTGGACCATCAAATCCTAAACATAACTGGTGTCACAGTCACAACAATGATTAGTAGACACAGGTATTTTCCATAATATTTTCTTATAGGTATTTGCAGAGCATTTTCTACCTGTGTGCTGGCGTCTTTCGAGCAACTCTGCTGCATTGCCCAAGCTGAAATGACATTAAAGCCTTTGACCACAGTGGAGTTCGGCAGCAGTGAGGCTAGATACTCAGCATTAGACTCTGGATACTGGTTCACTTTCCTGTTGTTACTCACATCCACCAGGATCTTCCCTGTATGACAAACAAAAGCACACATAATATCTTTGATTCGCATACATTTAAAAAAGTAGAATGGCTAATCTTGAGACACTGCAACTGAATACTAATTTAGCAGTTATCATGTCAGTAGAATATGAAATGGTGAAAAAATGACACAACAGCAAAGTTGCAACAGACATTTGAACTCCAAGATAACTTTTACTGATTTCATGTGCAGATTTTAGTACTTCATTCACACATTCCAGTACTTTGCTTGCATGTTTTAATGGGGCCATATGATGCACATTTTACTTCTCTTTGCTTGACATTGTTACAATATTGAACACCTACAAAGAAGCTCTGTATAACTCCAAACTCAAAAACTCCTGAGATGTCTCATACGGATGTCAAGAAAAAATACAGACTTCCGCCACTATGCAGCCATTTACAGAAACACATCATTCTGGCTGCTGCTTTCCTCTGATTGACTTATTCAGTGAAGAATTCCTCAGGCAGATGAGATTTCCCACCCCCGCCCCCCAACAGTTCTTTTTACCTTGCTCAGCAGTGCTGCTGCCGAGCTCAACACATACACAGTGAAGAAGCAGTTTATATTCTTTTTGTATATTTTTTATATTCTTTTATATCCATTTGTAGGTTCAGTACAGACTAATTTGCATACTCATTTTATATTCCGTATACTAATTTTGTATTCATATCATGCTCATGTTATAGTCAGTTTATGCTCATTGGTATTAAGCTACTATTTGCATTCTCTCATATGATTAACAGTGATATTCTTAAGTTAGGCTAGGTACTGATGTGTATGGGTTATAGCATCTGCTTATATGTGCGTTGCTGGGGTTTATATGATACAATATATTTTCTTGTGCAGCTGATGAGTATGTGACCAGAGGCAAGACAGGCAAGACAGTGTGCCCTTCTGAGATAGGCATGGGCAGCAAGACACAGTGGGTGAGACACAACAGATTGACCCTAGAGCTGCAGAAACTATGGTGACAAGAGTTTATCTAATGCTGTGTAAGTGTTGTTTATGCTCTGTGTGGTGAGAGGGAGAGTGAAACCTTAAATCAGAAATGGGTGGAATTGTTGACACCCACAAAATAGGATGAACCTTCCCCTGAACATCTAGCAGGTTTGAAACTGCCATGCCAGTTCTATTACATCTCCAAGGCAACGGAGTCAGAGGACAGGAGGAGGAGAATGGTGTCAGGTGTAACAACCAGTCTGGAGAGGGGAGGGGGGAGGCCCTGGGGGTGCAGCAGCAGCAGATCCTGGCATGAGTATTCGAACATAGGGGAAGAAGACAGACTTCTCAAACTGTCAAAACTCTGTTAAAGTCAGGGAAAGGAAGACTGCTCTGGACAATAATTGACTTTTGCTGTACTGTTATATAATAACTGTTATATAATAAATTTGGAAAACAGAGACAAAAGAAATCTTCTCCTATTGCTTCATTAAAGAACACAGGACATATTCTTGTCCTGTGTTCTTGAGGTGGGCATTGAGGTGGACATCAAGGGATGCCTGATGGTTTGATGACAACAACAGTTTGCTGGCCACTAAAGAAAGGTACGCAGACAACTGTTGTATTAAAGATCTGCATTTGGCAATGCTAAAATGCAAGTTGTCATCTAACTCCATGGATCCTGTAGCCATCCTTGCCGTAGAGAGTGGGAAACTGGGTTTAAAAGCTCTTGGGGTTAGAAGCCCCATAAAAGCATAGTAGGAAAGGTTTAGAGCCCTATAGAATGGTTACTGATACTCTATAAAAGCAGCACCTGAAACAGTGAGGAAGACTTAGAGCCCTTGGGTTTAGGATTCCCTGAAAGCGTGTGAATTGTAAGATATAATTGTGGAAAGAACAGACAGTGGGGTATTAGTGATTCAGCAGTGTCTTAGCTGATGGGGTCAGTTGCTCAGAGTGGAATTGTCATACTTACCGGATGCTGGTTAAAGGGGATGGTAATATCGAAGGAAAATTTGATAAGGAGTGCAACGAACAAGAAGGATATCCATGGAATGGACTCACAGTGGGTCAACAATGGGAGATTGTTAGGGCCGACACAGGAATCAAACCAGGTTGTCAGCTTGGCAGGCGGGAGCTCTAACCATTGTGCTACAGAAGAGGATGTAAAAGAAGGAAAAAGAAGACCCAAGAGCAGAGCTGCGATACTAAAAGGCTGTTTATTCTTATCAAAAGGCAAACTCAGAAAAGGCGAGGACAGGACCGGGCAGAGCAGGGAGATGTGGAAGGTAGGGTGAATCCTGAGGTACCGGGGCAACTGGAGCTGGTAGGAGATAGGGCTGATTCTCTGATTCGCCTTAAAGGGACCAACATAGCGGGGCGCCAGCTTGCGGGACTTGACACACAGAGGAAGGTCCTTAGTGGAAAGTCAAACTCTTTGGCCCGGGCGAAAATGCTGGGCTGGCCTCCTGCGATGGTTGGCTTAGACCTGAGTGGACCTGAAACTCTGGAATAACGCCTTGTGCGCGTTCCTCCACACCCTCCAACAACGCCTCATGTGGTGGTGGACTGAGGGCACCCCAGCGTCACCCTCCTGTTCTGGAGACAGAGGAGGCTGATAGCCGAATTGGCACTGGAATGGAGACAGCCCGACTGCCAAGGACTGGAGGGTGTTGTGGGCGTATTCTGCCCACGGCAGCCAGGAACTCCAGGAAGCTGGATTGTTCCTCGCCAGGCCCATGAGGGTGGCCTCCAGGTCTTGGTTTAGCCTCTCCGTCTGCCCATTGGATTGAGGATGGAAGCCCGAGGTGAGGCTGGCCGTGGCACCCAGAAGTCTGCAGAATGCCTGCCACACTCGAGACATGAACTGGGGCCCACGGTCGGGAGACCTGCGACAAAGTCTGCAGACACATAGGACCAGGAACGTCTCGGTATAGGCAAGGGGCGAAGCAGTCCTTGAGGGGGCTGGCGGGGATTCTTGCTCTGGTGCAGACCATCACGACACAAAGAGGGGAATCTTGAGGGGAACAAGAGAAATCTTGAGTTTAAGGGCGGCCCCAGAGTCAACAAGGGCTTGGCAAGTGTGACTGTCTTCAGGAAACTCGGGAGACAAGGTAGCTCCCGTCACAACCCTCCCTCGGCTGGACGGGAGTTCCCTTTTTCCCAAAAGCTCAGGGCAGGAGTCTCGAAAGTGACCATTTCTACCACAGTACAGACAACGTATCTCCCTCTTCCGACAGACAGACGGGTGCGTCCCACTTGCACAGGCTCAGTGGGTTCATGAGCCAGTGGAGTGGAGGAACATGGTGGACCAGGAGCCTCAGGGCGTCCCAGGACCATATCACGGTGATGGTCCCTGAAAAATAGACCATGAGATCAAGGATTCAATATCAGAGGAACACCCCACAGCTGCCAGTCCATCTTTAACAGGGTCTGATAAGCCATGGGCAGACACCAGTGCTGGCTCGTTTCCATTCAGCGCATGTTCAGAAGGCAATGGCATAGTCTGCTACACTGGTCTTACCCTGCTGGATGGACATTAGCTGATTGGCTGCATCTGCAGAGGCAACCGAAAGGTCAAAGACCCGCAACATGTCTTTGGAAAACCTCTTGAAATCCGAGCACTCTGGACCCTGTCGCTGCCAAACTGAGGTCGCCCCTGCTCGGGCCTTTTTGACCAGTAGCGTGATAACATAAGCTATCTTGAATCGATCAGTGGGGTAGGTGGATGGCTCCAGTTCAAATGTAAGTTGGCATTGAGTGAGGAAATCCCGGCACTCGCCCTGTGTGCTTGGAGGCGAAGTTCTGGATGTGGGGCTTGCTGCTGTGGGTTTGAAGATTGAATCAGGAGAACGGCCAGTGGCTGGGCTGATGGCGTGGCAGGCACTTGTGGAACTGCAGCAAATTGCTGCAGCACTTGTTCGTGCCATGCCGAAGCTTGATGCTTGGTAGGTGCTAAGTGCGTCCATAGTAGCTTCAACACTAGGGAGGGTAGCCATTGGCTTCTCAAAAGCAGAAGGCTAACCTGAAGAAGCTTCTGCCTGGTCTGACATGCTTGAGTCTTTCTGTTAGGGCTGACACGGGAGGCAGGCGGGAGCTCTAACTATTGTGTTAAAGTGGAGGATGTGAAAGTAGGAAAAAGAAGACCTAGGAGGAGAGCTGCGACACTAAAAGGCTGTTTATTCTTATCAAAAGGCAAACTCCGGAGATCCTCAAACTCAGGAGGCTTAGGCTCTCAGGCATAAAAAAAAGGCAAAAAACAAGAAAACAGGAAACAAAGATCCAAAAGGTTAGTAACACAAAGGGCCCTTTACAAGGTCTCTGAGAATACAGCACTAATGGAGAGGACCAGAGCCACGGGCGTGTGACAAAGACTCAAGAAAGAGCCGACAGAAACCCGGGGCTTAAATACCCAAACTGATTGGTCACCTAACGAACACAATTGCCAACAGGTGGTGGAGAAACAACAAAAAAGGGCAGAAACAAACAGAAACACACCTACAAACACAACCAGACTGACAAGTGCCCAACAGTGACCTCCTAGTGGCCAGAAGAGTCAATGCTCTTAAAAGAGATGGTCAGAAACCAACTAAAATAAGGGATTCCAAGGAAGAAGCAAACTGAAGGCACGTGGACGTTTGATAAAAGGTGAGAGAAGTTGAGACAAGAAGGCAAATTGCCAGGAAATTATGAGGTAAAGAGCTTGGCAGAATGTCTAGGAAAGGTGGAGAGTGAAGGTAAACTGAAAGGCGAGGAACACGCAAAGAAGGGAGATCAGGCAAGTATAATAAAGAGGCAATGGAGGAGCAAAGGAGATGAGCTAGAGGGAGAGAGAGTTGTGCTGCATAGCATGACCGTGGCAACAATGGCAGTGATATGTTGTTTTCCATCAAAACAGAGAAAGACAAGAGCCGTCACACTCAGGTGCCAGGAGCATCAGCCTCCCTCTGTACCCAACCTTCACTGAATGTATGCATCTGTGGCTGGACAGAACTTCATGCATCAATGCTTCTCCGCACTGGGATATCCGACTAATCTAATGGGATGTGAGCTCCTGGTGAAGTGCGGTTCCTCAGTGTTGTGCAACCCTGATGGACTCATGTCACTTTCAAATATACCTTCTCCTTGTCTATAAAGGTCTGGTACCCTATTATATCTCAGACCCAGTGACGTGCAGTGAGGTTCATGGCTGGTGAGGCACTGACGTCATCACTATGAGATCCTCCAACATGTGAATCCCATAGAGTAGCTTATTTTCCATTTGATTGACAGCATTTAGTGGATTGTTTAAAATCTCATATCAGCATTATTTATACATACAAGCCATATCACTGCCTTACCTTTACTTATAAATGACGATCGCCGTAAAGAACGGATGGCTGCATTTGAAATCACTTGTCATTGTTACTTGTTCTGCAGTCGAGCCGAGTAGTAGCGAGAAGAATCCCAGGATCACTAACACCCCCCACCCTGAGGCAGGAGAACTGCCTGCCTCACCCAGTGCCTCTTCATTGCCGTTGTAAGATCAAGAATCTCTGAGTCTAGATTTGGAGAGAGAGCCTTCAGCTACCAAGACCCTCTCCTGAGGAACCATCAACCAGTCTCTCTACTTTCAAGAGTAGGTTAAAAACGCTCCTTTTTGACAAAGCCCACACGTAAACCTTAAATGCTAGATAAGCTGCTATAGGTTGAAACTGCTGGGGTTCTCTCCGGTACATTGAGTTCTATCTTCTCCATTCTCTCTGTGGGTGTGGATTGGGCACATGTTCCCTCTTTCATCTTACCCTCCCTGTCTCTTCTCATCTGTCCTCCACCTCCTTCCTCCTCTCTTTTCTTACTCTGTGATTGTGCAGGTCTAACATATGGACTGGGGACCCCGAGTACCTGGCGTGATTACTATGTCACTTCTCTGCACGCATTGTTGCACTTTGTAAAGTGCCTTGAGACAACATCTGTTATGAACAAGCACTTCAAATAAATAAAGTTGAGTTGAGTTTATGTCTGTGATTTGCGTATTGTTTTCATTGACAAATAACAGGGTCATGATTGTTACCTTTTACCAGGGGTGTACATAACTAGTGCGCAGGTACGCATGCGCGACCAAAATCAGCAATGCATAATGCCACTTCTGTTACTACAATGCTTTGCTAAGCGACCAACACTCCATGACGTCACCCATGGGTTTGTGAAGACCCGTTTATGAGGTTTATGAAGAGTCAAGAGTTTGACCTATTAGTGACAGTGGAGAGGGCCAATCGTAAATGCAGTCGCATGTGAACTTTGTATCTGTTTGTCCTGATCCCTTGTTTGGAGGCTGGTGTTATTGTCAGATTATCAAATGGTACCTGAACGCATCTCGCTTGACAGCGGCATTGTATCTTCGTTAATTACATTGGTTAATGATAATGCTAAAAAGTGATGGGGACATACCCCATGGTGCCCAGCATTTCTGATGCAAAATGCAGCAGACTGAATGGGAAAATGTAAATGTAAATGTAATGTAAATGTAAATATGCTGCTATTCCTAAACAAATGTTGTGAATGAGGGAACATATGAGGAAAGGTTGAGGTTGATTTCCAAGGAAAGCCTGGATGTGGAATGTTTTAAAAAGGTAATCGGCCTTCATCTTTTCAGTCTAAATATCTATTGTACATTTTTTATTTATTGGCTGTTTACATTGGCTTGTGTATTTCCTGTCTTGTTACTTTTTCTTGTTCTTGCCAAGCTGTTGCATTAATGTTGAGCTGTAATTTGTATAGTAAAATGAGGTGCAATGTCAAAGCCAGAATAAAAAAACTAAACGATGAACAAAAAAAAAAGTCTGAATTTGAGGTAGAGTACCCTAGACATTACTTAGGTATAGTGTTCAGCAATTAACTTATATTTCAGTATGATTTCTATATTAGCTCTGTATTGTGCTATCACTGTAGCTTAGCTATATATGCGCTAAAGCACAAACTCTTTTATGAATTTAAAATTAATTAAAAAATGTTTTCTCCCAAATAATGTATTTGATTTAGAATCAGGACTAGCCTTTTTATTTTTAATCAATTCATTTATTTTATTGTCTTAAATTGTATGGCAAATGATGGAGGTGATTAGCACTGCTGCCTGACAGCATGACAGATTTTGTCTGCTATGAATTGGAGACCTATCCAGGGTGTTTCTCCTCACCGCATCCTATGTGCGAAGTCTCCTCTCCAGCAGACCCCTGTAATGCTGTTGTAATGGATGGATCATGTCCGAACCTTAATTTCAGAGTGCTTAGTGACCAAAATCATTGTCAGAAAGATAACATTTCTTTGAGGATATCTTTGTCAGAGCTGGGCTTTTTGTTTCTTTTTTTCAAAAAAACTCTGCACATCACACATTATTTCACATGTAGGCATAAGTGGAAATAGTTTCTGGAGTATAAAGCAAAGTATTTTTTGTAGTTTGAAACTAGAAACTAGTTTAGATTGAATGCATTATTTTTATTGTAACTTTTGGAATTTCTTGAAATTGTTCAGTTCATCTTCATGTAATTTCAGCTCGAATTCCAGTTCAGTGTCCTGTAGTGTCCTTATTCAATTCAAATTCCTACTAATGAATTAAGACCAATCCAATTCAAATTTTCGCACAGTACTGGTGTTTCTGTATTTACCTACCCTGCAGCAGATGCTTGAGGTCCCACAGGATGGAGTAGTGCTCCCGGCGGATGGCCAAGAAGATGATGCTGGCCTTTTTCACAGCATCCTCGTAGTTTGTGACGTCTACCACATGCGGGAAGTTTTGTGCTGCATACTTGGGCTGGCGGCTCCCGACTACAACGTTCACACCACCACGCAACAGGCGAATAGTCAGGCAGCGGGAGAAATCCCCAGTGCCCAGGATGGCGACAGTAGGCAGGGTAGGCAGCACAGTGCCCCCTGCAGTGCCCATGTTGTTCTTGAGGCCATTAGGCAGGACGCAAACATGGGAAGAGGGGGAGGTTGTGAGGAACATGGGGCTCCTGCTGCCACCCATCATGGAAAAGGAATTCATCCTCCTTTGACTTCTTTTCTGCTCAGGAAGAATTCAGTGGCCCTGAATGAGGTGAGAAAGGAGGAAAAGAATGCATGTCATTGGCTGTTTTCCTATAGAGGAAGCAATCATATGCGTCACCCCTACTCAGTGTTCATATCAGACATTTTATTTATTGAAAACACAGTGTCAATCTTGTAATGTACACTGAGCTCATCTAAGTACATTCTGGAGCTTCTAGGAAAGGTCCTACTTGCTAACCACAAACTAGACCTATGCATTTGGCACAGAATGCAATGGATATATTCCCAAACGTCCTGAGGCAAAATTGAACTATGTGTGTTGCTTCATTTGCACCAAGTTTGACATCGATTGGCCAAATAGTTCTGGAGATATAAGCACAAATGTAATTTTTCAACCAAAGTACTGCCCCTTGAGGCCACACAATCTGAAATGCATGGAAATTGAATCCGTTCTTCCCCTATGAGTGATTGAGTGATGAACCTGCCAAATAAAGTTACCACTTTAACACAACATACACGACATTCATGAAGTTCTGCAGAAGCCTGATGACGGGGCACTCATTTTAAGTGTGTTGGAGCAGGAAACATATGAAACATGCAGAACAGTGTTCCTAGAGGAGCTGGTTTAAAATACATTGCTCTATTGTGATGTGTTACATCGGGGCTTCTTGTTTTTGAAGTAAAATGTCCTTGCTGACTCTGATATTCCACTGAATACTTGAGGACCTTGAAGCAGTGATGTGGTAACCGCCATAATTATCTACCATAGAAATCAATGACAGCTCTCCCACTGAGAGAAGCTCAGCTATTTCCCAGATGCGCTCAACTGTGGCTTGCCACTCCTGAGCATGTTGGAAAGGTCAAGTCTATTTTTTGCGATTACTGTGATAAACCCAACTGAGCGGATCGCATGGCACCGCAGCTATCATTGCGGTATCAGGATAAACTTCCATCAAACTTCAAAATAGCTCATATAGATTAGAGTGAAAATGTCCCCGATTCGAATAGGAGCGAATAAGTTGCACAGAGCGCCGAGAGAGGGAAGAGAGGGACAGTAGTAAAGTCCCTGCCAGAGATCAGGTCTGAGACATTAGTAGCACCCACCCCAAAACAAAACCTCAGGATAGAGCGCTCCTCCACAAACAAACTAAATTATTGTTAGCTGGTTTTCTGTTGTTTCCCTTATACAGTGCATTTATCAACGTATCTTGCAGTCTCTCACACTTTGGAAGTCGGTCACGCGATCATGTGATTTCAGCTGGTGCACCGCTGCATTAGTCCTCCTGAACCCTGACTGAGAGTTGAGACCAGGAGGCAGAGTTGCTGTTCAACACACTTCTGGAAAGATGGAAATGGAAAGTGCCCAGAGACTGTTATAACACCAGGGTCTAAGATGTGCTCATGAACCCGCGCGGTGAAGACATAAAATCAATGACACACTGTCTGACAGATTACCTGAACTTCTGCATAGATGTGGTCTCCCCTGTCAAGACTGTCTGCTGTTATTCTAATAAGAAGCCATGGGTAATGTGGGAAGTCAAAGCTGTCCTCAACAGGAAGAAGGCTGCTTTCAGGAGTACAGTCAGGGAGGCCACGAAGGCAGTACAGCAGACGGTGAAAAGCTATGAGGGAAGCTAAGACAGCTACAGGAGAAAAGGTTGCTCTAACAGGTCACTGAGAACTCTGCAGCTCATTCAGAACACAGAAGCAAAAGCTAGAAAGAGATTGTATCTCTCCAGTTCTGGCCACTTTGCAATGCCCTTGCATATGAAGCTCTTCATGGTCTGGCACCTCAGACATGATAAAACCCTACTGCCCTACAAGGACACTCCGTTCTCTGAACACAGGCCTACTTGTGGTTCCAACAATCTCTAAGTCTATATGTGGAGCCAGAGTCTTCTGCTATCTAAGCCCTCTCCTGTGGAACCATCTACCAGTCTCAGTTTGGGACGCAGACACCCTCTCTACCTTCAAGAGTAGGTTAAAAAACCCCTTTTTTGACAAAACCTACAATCCAAGATAAGCTGCTATAGGCTGAGACTGCTGGGGGTCCCCCGATACATTGAGATCTTCTCCATTCTCTCTGTGGGTGTGGATCGGGCTCACGTTCCCTCTCCCATCTCACCCTTCTCTTGGTCTTTCCCCATATGTCCTCCATCTCCTCCTCCATTTGCTGCTCTCTTTTTCTTATTCCGTGATTGCGCAGGACTAACATACGGACAACATGTCGGTCATTTTGCAGCAAATAACGTATTACTCCGCGAGTCAGGAGCCTTGTGGACAGATAGGTCTACTGTGCAACATATCGGAATCAGATGCGCTTTACGTGTGGACAAAGACAGCAATTCACATGTTAATGAATACAGCGCTTTATAATCCGGTGCGCTTTATAGCCCGAGAAATATGGAAAGTAAAAAAAAAAGTGAAGACAACAACACTGACGACTGAAAAAAAAAGTTACTGCACGCAAGGCGATCTATGCAATGTCTGCCCTTTGGCAGATTGTCCACTTGTTCTTATTCTTCACGATTTAATATCGTCAGATCACACACCCTTATCCTGCTGCATGTACTCGTCCTACTCTGGACTCATTTGACCTCTGATCTGTATTCTAAACTGTCAGCTGCCAACTGTACACTGTCTTGCTCCCAAGAACCCCCTATATCTCTCACTCTGAGGTTTCTTGCTTTTTTTTCCCAGGATTTTTCTTGGGAGTCACTCAACTTTTAACTTCAACTTCATTCGTTTTAAGTGCCACGTTTTAAGAGTCGTCATCTCAGAGCACTTTACAGAGAGAGCAGCAACATGTACATACTGAAAAACACCTGTCCTCTGACCCTCGCACAGGCCGAGGAAAGATCGGCGACCAGCGACGCTGTCACCTCAAAAAGTAAACAAACTCTCCTGTTGGATATGTGTGGAGATGTCTGTGTGCGGGTGTATGACGCCACCGGGGTGTCGCAGGCACCGCTGTGCATTGGTTTATGTTTTTGTGCGGTGGCTTCCCCCATGTGAGAGTTGACAACAGAGAGAGATCGGAAAAATGAAGCGTTCCAAGACAGACGAGTTCCTCTTATTAGTTAAGCACATGCGTGTGTTACGCGCAGGATGTGTCAATCCGGGGTTGACGTCACGCAGCACGCACGGAGCAGTAACCATTATTCCAATTACCGGCCACGCAATGCATCATAGCCCGTGCAACCACTGCTGGCGCTCCAGATTACCTTCAGGTCTGGGGCCGGCAACGCCGACATAAATGTACCCTGCGTCATGACATTTCGAACGACAGTGACAGGTCCCAGCCATGACTGGTAGCTCGCTAGCTGCTCGCAGTTTGGTGTAGCAGTTGCACGCGCGGCATTGAAGCCGTGCACCAGGAGAAGCTGCGCCCTTCCGTGTGCAGGCACGATTACGAAGGACGCGGTTCTGCGCGTGTGTCTTTGAGCGTGTGTGCTCAGGCACACTGCATGCAGCCTTATCGCCACGGCTGCTTACCGCCCGACGCAACTCACGCAGTCGGCTGAAGAAAACACACAGGTGCGCGCTTAAGACGTGCGACTGGTCACACACACATCCGCATGATGGTGAATCACCCACCTGTCACCGGGCTTCTCCGGAACGATAATGAGGACAATGTCCCGTCAAAGAAGCTCTCTGCTGCCCATCCTGCTCCCTGTCCCGATCGTAGTGCTGTTTCTGGTCCTGGTCCGCTGCTGCTGCTGCTGCTGCTGCTGCTGCTGCTGTATGAGCAGTCAAGGTGCATTTATATCTTGTAAGGAAGGTCGGAAATTTTGGCTTTCATACGTTGTCAATCTGCGTGTAGTGTAGGCAAGATACAAGGAGTTTATTTGTTCTTTGCCTGAAATGAACCGAGAATTATCTTGGATAGTCACATAGACCACAAAATATGATTTAACAAATAACTCCCGCAGCAAATATTCAGCATCAAATTGCAGGTAAACAACAGTTAGTCTGGAATTCATGTATTATGTTTGAGGTTTTTAATGCTCTGCACGCAAGACATCCATCCACACATCTTCGCAGAGCTTATCTTTCTCAACTGCTTTCACTTACCCAAAAAGGATATAAACGAAGTGAACCCCTGGAAGTGTGGTCAGATAAAACTGAAACAGAACTTATTCTAAGAGCTGCTCTTTATTCTAAGAGCAGCCTAGGTTCACATCTCAAGGCACTTTACAATGGCTAAGCATGCTTTATGGAACCGAATTCCCTGGAAAATAAGCCAGGCTTACCAAATAAGCCTTAACATAAGGTTTACCTGGAAGGCCTGCTTTATGGAACAGGGCCCAGGGCGATGTAAATAGCAATACAGATTGTGTTACAACAAAATGTGTCCCCAGTGCAGCAAATCACAAACCCTGTTATGTTCCACTGAGTTACAGTGATATCAAGAATGAACACGGTATTTTATAGATTGAAATACACAAAATCTTGTTTTCCTTCATTCTACTGGTAGTCTGGTTTTGCTCAAATAAAAATAGAGGTCTGTCTCTAATTACATTATTATTACATTTTTTCACAGTTTGTCAAAGTCTGTTCCATTTTCTTAAATGAAAAAGATCAGTGTGTCAAGTTTTTATTTTCTTACATTTCTTCATAAATAAAGCATTTGGGGAATGTGGAAACCAGAATTGCATTTCCCCTTTTTGCTTTAATAAGCCTATTTAACATGGTACTTGAAACCAGTTGTCTTCAGTGCACAGGGCAGGGGGTGTGTCTGTGTGTGTATATGTGACATTAATCAGTGAGCACAATGCCCACGCAAAGACACTTCCAGGAGGAGGAGACCTGAACCACAGAGACTTTGAGCACTATGACAAGCTGCTGCAGGTTGCTAGACTCTGTCTGCTCTGTTACTTTTCTGCTCTTGGTCAAGATTAAACTTACCTACTATTTAGCCCATAAAACACACTAAAAAGTAGTAAAAAAAAAAATATATATATAGCTATAAACCTATTACGCATAATGGTCAGTAGTGTTCCATTTCTTTTTCAGCTCCATGTTGTGGTGGCAATTTTTGCATTTCATTTTCTTCTTCAAAAGCTGGCATAACTGTAGCCAAGTAACCCACAGGCATAGCTTCTGAGAAATTTGCATCTTAGGACTTTGTTCATATTATTGTAGTACGTCTGTGGAGATTCTCATTCATCCAGGTCATGGTATCCGATGATCAGTTAGTCAAAGCAACTGGACTTCGTTCTGGGGTTTGAAGACGCTTCTTCAGTTCTGAAGAACTGAAGAAGCCCTTCGGATGAAGGACGAAACATCTTCAAACCCCAGAAAGAAGTCCAGTTGCTTTGACTAACTGATCATCGGATATTATTGTAGTGTAAGTTGATTTGAAACTTTGCACATCACACACTCCCACTACATGCACTTGCTGAGAAGAATGTATTTTCTAATTGAAATGGTCAACCTGTGATAGAGTCAAAGGCTATCGTCTAGGCAGTCAGATATTTTCGATACTACCTGTACAAGCAACCCTTTGTTATTATCACAGACCAAAAACACTTCCTGGGTCTCAGAAAAATCGCCATTGACATGACAGAACCAGCCTTCGTGCATGACAGGCTCTTAAATTTGATCTTTTTTGAGTGGACTGTGCTTTCACAAAGATGGCCACCTGGATCTGAATGCTGATGCACTCTCATGTCGCCCCCTCTGATATCAGCTGCATAGCGCAGATCTCCTCTTGCATGGCCCACTGCAAATCCGCAACCTGATGAGAGACTCTGATCCTCCTCCAGGTCCAAACCTGCAGTGTGCTACACAGCCTGCCGCCTCCTCTTGCGCTTCAACTCTCTGAAGATGATCTTAAAAAGGAACAACAAGATCCACCTATTGTCATAGGTCATCAGCTGGGACCGTACAGCTGTAGACAAGGCACTTTTGCAAGAGTGCCACAGACTCATATTCTATAATGGTTAACTCTGTCGAAAAGTTTTCAACCCATCCACAAAATCAGTACTGCATCAAGTTGTTGTCCCTGATGCCTTAAAGGACACTGTCCGACAGCTACTGCATGGGAATCCCTGATCTGGTCATCTGTGTGCAAATGTGCATTCTACTGATATTCTACTGACCATTCATGTCCTGTGACATAAAGATTTGGCATAAGCAATGTACTCCATGTGACAATTGTTACTACAGTGCTATTCCAAAATGTTGCAGCTGATATACTTCAGCTCCCTATCACAAGTCATCCAGGTTAGCGCTCCACAACAGTTTCAAAATTTCTGTTTCAAAACGTAATCTGTGAACATTCCAGAGATGCTGCACACAGATCAGACATCAATTTAAATCAGACCTAGTAAAACACTTGTGTCAACTGCTGGGCATCCACGAAACACGAACCAGCCCATATCACCTTCAGTGTGACGTGATGACTGAGAGATTCAACAGGACACGTTTCCAGTACATGGTACCAGCTTGGCTCTACTCGACTTGGCCCGAGTGCATATCTGCTACAAAGCAGTGCTGCTTTGAGAGTACCAGGTCGTCATAATAACACTTGTGCGTGACATCATCCTCAACGTGACACGAGTGACCGGCAGTTAAAAGGAGAGCAAAGAAAAACAACAACGCACACGTTGGCTATGCACACAATGGAGGAAATCAAGGGGATGATAGTTTTGATCCTAGGTATGTGGCTGTTTGCCACAACAAGGCGAAAAGTGTTGGAAAAAGAGGCTAGAGGAAGCCGAACGAAATACTGCGAAAAAAAAGGGTAGTTTGGGAAATACTATAAATGTAACCCTACGAAGGGCAGCCAGGGGTACTTTACAGGTCAAAGAATTCAATGATATGAATGAATAAAGGGAGGAGGTTTGTGTGTAAAAATATAGTTGTTTTACTAACATACAGTTCCAGTGCAAAAGAAAGATTGTGGGTTCATGTATTTATTGATAATTAACAAGAAAGGTAAAACCAAACCAATATCATAAAAATACTTAAAATAAGTTTTAAGGATTGCACCTAAACCCCGATAATAAACAACCTTTTGGTATCAACACTCCACACAATGTAGCCAGACATCGGGGGTGCCGTGGCGCAGTGGGTACCATGAACCCGGGCGACCCAGGTTCGATTCCGGCCTGAGGTCATTTCCCGATCCTTCCCACCTCTCTCTCCCCATTCACTTCCTGTCTCTCTTCAGCTGTCCTATCCAAATAAAGGCAAAAAGCCCCAAAAAACATCTTTAAAAAAAAAATGTAGCCAGACATTGGCAAGTGTTATTCGTTACACACAAGCGAGTGCCAACTCACAAGGGGCTGTTTCACTACATATAAATAGGAACCAACTCAAGGGCTGTTCAATACATACCAATGGAAGCCAAGTCACACCGGCTATTCACAACACAGCATGCAGGACCCAAATCCTGCACACCTGAAGGGCGCAACTACTCAACCCACTTCCCCATATAAGTTACCCTGCCACAGCACCAACCAGGCGCTGAAAGAGGACAGAAATAAACACAAAAGGAGTGGAGGTGGTTTCACCCCCTCAACATACTAAAATTTCAGATTCACAGCACCTTTAGAAAGAGATCTGCTCTAGAATGGCCTCCAGAATCTTATGGTCTAGTTGGCTATAGCTTATAGAGTACCTGATTTGTGTATATGGCCCTGGTATTATTGGTAAGTGTCTGAGATGGCCACAAATATGACAACTCCCACAGGCAAAGGGTGAGATGGCTGCTCCTCTCCAGCAGATGGCGCTCTCTCTGTCATCAGATGGGGCGAACGGGAACCAAAGGTTAGTGTCCATAGCAACCGAATGCTGCGGTTGCTACACGCTCCAGTTCTAACTTTGTTTTGTCCATCTGACTCTTTGAATTCTCCCCATATATGTGTTGTGTCTCGGATCAGTCCCAACTTTATGTGTTTTAAGTGCCATTCCATAACAGCCGCTATCTAAAGGCACTTTACAAAGAGAGCAACAGTATGTACAAAGTGGAAAATCCCTGTCATTAGACCCTCGCAAAACAACTCTCCCGAGAAAACCCTGAAAACCTCACTGTGAGAGACAGAGGAGGGGATCCTCACCCAGGACGGACAAGCGGGCACAAGCAAGACAGTGCAGATGGCTACACAGTTTAGAATATAGATAAATCATAAATTGATTCAGTCCTGAGTAGAAAGCGGGAAGAACCGCAGCGGGAAGAACCGGGTTGAGGGATGGAGTCCTGGTTGAGGGATGGAGTCCTGGATCCAGCTCAGCATCTATGGATTCTGGGAAGGAAAAGAGGCACAGACACTCTGGGGACACGCAGTTCCCGGTCCATATGTTAGTCCTGCATAGTCATGGAATAGGAAAGGAGAGGGAGAAGTTGAGGAGGAGGAGGGGGTGGAGGAGGACAGATGGGGAGAGACGAAGAGGAGAGTGAGAAGCTAGAGGAAACGTGAACCCGATTCACACCCACAGAGAGAGCAGAAAAGATAGAGCTCAGTGTGCCGGGAACCCCCGGCAGACTCAACCTAGAACAGCTTATCTAGGATTTCTGGTATATCTCTAGGCTCTGTCAAAAAGGAGGGTTTTTAACCTACTCTTGAAGGTAGAGAGGGTGTCTGCCTCCCAGACTGGTAGATGGTTCCATAGGAGAGGGCCTTGGTAGCTGAAGGCTCTGGTTCCAAATCTAAACTTAAAGATTCTTGGAACCACAACTAGGCCTACATTTAGAGAAAGAAGTGTACTAGTGCAATGAGGCACCCAACCCCATCCACCACCCCAGGAGCTCCGCAGGGCAGTCCCTTAGCAGCGGTTGGTGGGTCTACTTGAGAGGAGTGTAAGTTCTTATAAAAGTCCCTGAAGGTGTTATTAATTTCTCCAAGGGAGTGAGTTGTTATCCCCGCTGAGTTTCTGATGCTGCTGATTGTTGTTGTCTCTTTGTTGCGTTTAAGTTGGTTTTCTAGAAACTTGCTTGATTTGTTGTTGAGTTTAAAGTTTGTCCAGCGTAGACCCTGCAGTTGGAATTGGAGTCAATCCTCACCAAGTTTAGAAAGTTCAAGCTTAATTTTGTTTATGTCTCTTAGAGTATGTTGCTCCTGGGAGGCAGCACAAGTAGATTCTAATGTTGTAATTTTTTGCTGCAGATCTGTTTCTTGAGCCTGATTTTTTTCCTCCTGTGTGATGAGTAGGATATTATTTTGCCATGCATAACTGCTTTGCTGCCTCCCAAAGGGAGGCAATCAAGAAATGCTGTTCACTCCCTGTTGAAGTGTTCGATGAACTCCTTGTCTTTCAGCATTGATGTATTAAATCTCCAGTTCCTCATTGGTGGTTTGAGTGTTGTGTTAGTAAAGCGAGACTGGTGCATGGTCACTGATGGTATTGGAGTGGATCTGGGTGTCAGAGACATCCTTCAAAATTGAGTTACTGGTTAGAAAGAAGTCAAAGCGTGAGTACGAGTGGTGGACTGGGGAGAAAGATGTATATTCTCAGTTAGTAGGGTGTTGAGAGCGCCACGCATCGCAAAGACCAAAATCGCTCATGTATTGTTGCTAGACGGTGAGTGGTGTGAGGGAGTGAGTGAGCATTTTGATGTTGGGTGGATGTGTGAGTGACTATATGACTCAATGTCTGCCTGTGTGGCTGCATTTGTAAGCCTATGCCTGCTTTATTAACATATTAAGTTGACTGCTGGATACAAAGTGAGAAAGATACAGAACATGAAGGATGCGGAGTAGACAATAAGGAACGTAAAGAGATAGGTGAATGAGAGAAAAAACATAGAGGATATAGAGAGGAAATGAAAACATAAGGGACATGAAGAGAGAAGAGAGGGTACCATAATAGGTGGAGAGGCGATGCACCCGGTGAAACTTGATGGTTTCCACCCTGCGCATTGGGATCTTGAGCTGTTGCTGGAGGAACTCCTTCACCATTGTCTCCGGGTCTTCATCCGGGTACTCTGGGATCCCGGAGAACACAAGGTTGTCCCTCATGCTCCGGGCCTGTAGATCCAGGATAGTCTCTTTCATGGCTCTGTTGTCCATTGTGATCTGGCTCATCTCCGTGGTGAGTGAGTTCACCGTCTCACGGAGCGATCTATTTTCTGCGGGGAGTTCAACTACCTGTTGTGTAGGTATTGGTCTGCAATTACCAGCATTGGTCGCACTGGTCACGAAAAACCCACTCTTTGAACAAGCTCACGTGTTTACATTTCGGCTTGCGTCTGTCTGGCATGGTGACCTCATAAGTCACAGAGCCCATCTTCTGGATCACCTTGTAGGGGCTCTGCCACTTAGCAAGGAGGCTGCTCTCAGATGATGGGAGCAACAGAAGAACTTTCTGCCCAGGGTTAAATGTGCTACTGCAGGTGGTCCGATCATACTTGCTCTTTGTTCTTAAGGTCCAGGCTGCTCAATTCCTCCAGCTTATACCGCATTTTGAGGACATAGCTGACAATAATGGTGTTGCAGGGCTCTCTCCCAGCCAGTCCTTCCGGAGGACATCCAGGGGACCCCTCGTCTCACGGCCATAGAGGAGCTCATATGGTGAGTATCCTGTGAATGTATGTGGGACCTATAAACTAAATACCTGGGACCAACAGTTGCCGCAGGTAACTAGACTAAGACTGTCTATCTGAGAAAACAAAACACCTGGGACCCAATGGTCGCCGCAGGCAAATCTAAATGACTAAACAAAATCTGGCTATGAACAAAATAACAAGGTTTTCACAGAAACAACCAAGAACCCAAACTGACTAGATGCAAAGTACAAAGAAAACAAAACCTGGTTGAAGGGGAAAACAGCAGGGAATGACAGGACGCAAGGCACGATGAGTTGCTGGCAACGGTCTGGCCATTAGCTCCTCAGTTCATGTGGGTTAAGTACCTGGCTGATGAGCCAGCTGCCAGCCAATAAGCAAGAAAAACCATATCATTGGCCCATAGGAATAACCAGAGAGGAGGAGTTCAAAAGCCAAAACAGGCAACCACAGGCAGGAACATAGAAATGGGGCAGACAGATCATCCAGAAACCTGACAGCACCATAGACTGTATATAAAAGATGGACAAAGTCTTCTGGTATGAAAAATGAAGCCTATGTGGAAGTGACTTTTCTTGCAATACCTCAGAGATCCGCTAGGCCTGGCTCCAAAACACACTTTCTCCAATACACACCCAGTCCAAAAATGCCATTTTCAATCATGAAATACTCATTCAATAATTTTTTTTCATAACTCACACCGGGTTCAACAGCTTAAGTCTCATGTGCCAGCGTGTAACATGGTGGTCGCTTTGCAAATAATTCCATGATTAATAAGATATCAGAGCTTAAAGAAATGAATTAATATGGGTGCGTCCATTTGGCTGAGAGGGAAGCCCCACGGAGGAGAGAACATCAGTCACAATAATTGAATGAATAGACCTTGTTTGTATGGGCGTGTTATTCTCCGATATCCAGTATGGATCATATATATCAGTGGGTATGTTATGGAGGACGGAGGTGAAAAGTTCCAACACTCACTCCCCCACACTAATGGAAGCCGCCTGCAACTCAAACTCCCAGCATCATTCGTGTCCTTTGCAAACCAATGGCTGACGTCATTGAGGGCTGGGGCTTGGGAGACACCAGCATTAAAATCTCAGCATCACAAGCTGATACTTTGAATGGTTCACAAGTTCAGCTTCCTCCAAGCTACGATGTAACCTCTGGCATGTCAGGTGGTATCAATTACTAGCATACATTAATCAACAAACAAACATTTTGTACATCTCAAGATGCTAAACCTGTGGCCTGAATAAACACTTTGTTTGAGACCATCTTCTCCAGTCTATCCTTGAGCTTCCAACAAGAGCTACTACAGTGATAAAATGGACAGAGGTAACAGAGAGCAAAACAGAGGAGGATCTGAGGATTTGATTAAAGTATTTTTCCATGTAGTCTGTGTTAGCATTAAGGACACTCACAAATGACTCTGTAGTACAAGTAGTACAAATTTACCACATATGATGTAAAGGCTTTTTTCAACATTAGATGTACATTGAAAAAATGATTAGATCTGTTCACAGATTGATGTTGTGCAAAAGGAAAATAATATAAAGTGTTAAAATCTACTTTCCATTTCCACTAAATCAGGTCTAAAGAAATAGTATCTGAGAAGCATCTCTCTGGCAGGCATTCCTTCTCTCCAGTCTGTCTACCAACCATGTACAAATTTGGAGTGGGTAATGTTGCTATGGCAACAGTGAACTCTCTTGTCAAAGCTTTTAGGCAGGGCAGGATTTCAAAGGGGAATCAAGAGGGAGCATTTCTCACCCTCTTAAATTGCAGATGCACTGATAATGATGACTCATGAATGAAGACACGTTACCACTTCCAACCTTAAGCAGGCAATGAAAGTCTGTTAGCCCACACAGCACTGCTGTTTCAGCTGTGCTGATACTTTAGGATAACTGGAGTTTGGTTACAAAGACAATGATTTGCAGACAGACATGTGTGGCTGCTAACCATTCACTCCTCACACTCTTTCAAGCTAAATATAGAAACCAATGGTGTTTCAGCTTCACTAATGGCTGTTCATGTCCATCATGGGCATGTACAGTTGCACAGACAATCAGACATAAAGACACAAAGACTTAAATGACAGCTCACCAAGATATCATGTCACTTATAGGTTACAGACATGTTTCTTGAAAATGATCTACCTATAGCCTCAGTCAGTTACCTTGTACCTGGATCTGGTACAGGTTGTTGAATAGTAGTATTAAAATTCACATGTCAAATAAAAATTTTGCCAATACACTTAAAACAACTAAAATAAAAATAAAGACATGCACAAATGCAGACATTATGAAAATGTAACATTAATCAAATGACCTGCTCCATGCTGCATGCCAGTATGACTGCAGCACATAAAGATGTGTGTCATTAATCAGTGTGCAAATAATATGTGTGTGTGTGTGTGTGTGTGTGTGTGTGTGTGTGTGTGTGTGTGTACAATTGTGGAGAAACAGTGTGGCAGAGGTATTTCAGGCACATGGAGCGAGGGGGGAGGGGGGAGTGACGGGGGAGGGACTCTTCCTCGTCAGTCTCTTTCAGGTTACACAATTTTCCAGCGCTCCTGGCTCTTGGTGATATTACGTATGCTGCAGGAGTGAGCTCTGCCTCTTATACACTGTACCATCAGCTGCACAAGGACACACACAGCAGACAAACCTGGTAAGTACATGTCATGTTTTCTCTCACTCTCTGCATTTGCTTCTACCAGAGTTGTGGAGGGTATGGGTTTAGAGCTAAGTGCGTTCAGAGCGGAGTATTCTCTTGACAGATCAAGATTGCTCATGGTTTGATTACCAGTTGTTTGTCAGATACTGCCAAGTTTTGCCAGAGATAACTGCTGTTGCAGGGGATGTGAAAAGCCACAAGGGTATTTAAAAAATCTCTTAAATCCTTTAACTTTTTGTGGCGGTCTGTCTTTGTAAAGCTGGAGATGAATATGGAGTCTATTATAAAGCCAAAGACTAATATATGCATCTAAAAAGCTGAAATGTGCACATTCACACAATTACTCCCACATACATTCTGGTCTAGTGCTGCCTGCAGAAAACGCATGCCCTCTCCTTCCCACTCATTCTAGTCAAATGAACATTTAAGTACGTGGCAGAGCATAGATGGGAAGATGCTGTGCTGCATCATATTAGAACATCATATTAGATTGTCATAGAATTTAAACTTCTCTCTCACACTTTTTAGATCTTTTCATGCTTCCTCATTCATTTTGCTACAACTATGTGACACCACAAAGATTAATGAGAAATACTTGAATGTCTGTCTATTATTTATTGATCTTGAAAGTCATGACTATGACACCAATGGGCTGCAACCAGTAGATATTTCTGTGCAGAATATGGCTACATAGAAATATGTAGGTTGAGCCTCTGCTACTTCGCAGGTCTCCATTATTCCAACACCGCCACTCGACACAGCAGCTCTCTTTTCAGCACTTTATTGATCAATTCCAGGCCTAGGTCTCGAGCTCCATGAATTCAGGAGCTTGCACAGAAGCTCTTTCAGGCTCCTGTCTGTGAGTTCTCCTGCAGACACAGCCAGCATACTGGTTTTATGGTGGGCTGATTGGCCTCAGCAGGTGAGTTGAGCTCACTTATTGAGGCCAGTTAGGCCTACCTAGGCATAAATGGTATAAATGCAGTTGTGTATGACTGCACTTTCCATCTGATGTGTAGCCATGTCTTGCATCTCTCAAGAATTTAGTATGTTTTCACATCTTTCTCTGTTTGAGGAGCTGTCTAATGCATACGAGTGCCTCCTCCACACAGCATCAGGCTGTGCGCCAGGAACAATCTCTATTTTCAGCCATGCAGGATGAGGCCACCATACTATCAACAGGTGGATGAACTTCAGTTGCATGACCTTCATTAGTTTTTCTTTTTCTTGTTTCTTTCAAGTCAATCACATTCAACAATGACACTAAGACCAGTTGCAACACTTTCAAGCCTCCATTTTGCCACATACAGTAACATGCATATTTCCTGGAATGCAGCCTTTAGTGCCGCAAGTGTATCCCAGTCAAGCACGATTAGCAGCAGGACTAATGTTAGGGGATGCACCTGTTTTGAAATTCAAAGGTAACCATCCAGGCCCTGTGTACGATGTTAATGCTAGCATTATTTGATTGTGTAAAATTTGAATATGAATAATCTCCAAAGTCACCCTCAAAAATTCTTTTATCGGAATTGGAATTGAAATTCTTAATTGGAATTGCTAAATTATTCTCAATAGCCATTGCTATGAATTCGGGCCTTTCTTTGTGGAGCACCTCAGTTTCCTCCCATAGCCCAAAAAAGGCAAGTTGTTTGGAATTTGGAGTGTAATAGTGAATGGTATTGGAACACTGTTGACCTATTCAAGGTGTATTACCTGCCTTCACCTTACACTAAATATGGTTACCGGCAGACTCTAAATTACCCACCTATTGTGTGGGTAGAATATTATGAAAATGGATGGATGGCATTGTAAAAAATGACCATCATGGAAGAACTCTTTCTTTTATGATGATTATTTTTAACAAAGAGTGTTGTAAGCCAGATTAAAGAAAAAAAGTGTGCTACCCTCCAAATGGACCATATACTGAATAATGAAAGAAAAATAATGCTTGAATCATAATTGAGCCTAGAGGAAACTAAATTCCAGCTGCAGATGTTGGGCCTCATTCACCAATATCTTCTTAAGAATCTTCTTAGATTCTCTCGTAAGTTGTTCTTAAGAAGTTCCTTAAGAAAACCCTACGTCATCAACGCGTTCATAGGCCTCAGAAATGTTCGCAGCGGTGTTCTTACTTAATGAATGTCAACTCCTCTTAATTAGAGAGGGCGTACCAGTTGAATCTAATTACCATATGATTAGTATAGGTAACTACCCCAAAAAAGGGCCTGTTGACTGCAAGGCCCTGTGGACAGGAGCAAGTAAAAAACGACAAGCAAACAGCAACAAAATGCTTAAAGCAAAGCAGAAATCAGATCGAGCACAGCAGGTGAAGGTGGTGATCAGCTTTTTTTTTGCCATTTACAGGTACAACAAACTTACAAACAAGACAATTATGTAAGTAAAAGTAAAGAAAAAACACAAAACAAAAAGTACTCTCTCTCTTTCAAAAAGTACTCTTCAACTTTCATCAACTTTGTGTTACGTGCCAGTTCATAACAGCCGTTATCTCAAGGCACTTTACAAAGCAATAATATATACATAGTAAAAACCACTGCCCTTAGACCCTCACAAAGGCTGAGGAGCAACTCCCAAGATAACCCCTGACAGGGAAAAAAGTGGAAAAACCTCAGGGTGAGAGACAGATGGGATCCTCACCCAGGACGGACAGGCAAGACAGTATAGAAAGATACATGTACTGATGGCTAACAGTTTAGAATCTAAATAAGAAGTTGAAACAGTAGAAAAGTGGATGCAGCAGGAAGAGCTGGGTATAGGGACAGAGTCCTGGATCTAACTCAGCATCTATGGAATCTGAGAGGCAAGAAAGCACAGACACTCAGGTTTTGAACTGAATCCTGGTACAGGAAGCCAAGCTTGGAGGTGGTGATGATCTGCCAACTATTAGTTGGATTGCAATACAAGTGTCTACATGTAGGACAGAAGCAGTAATAACTTTAGTTGGTCGGGTTTGTGTAAAGGTCAAGGGTCTACCACGTTGTCCAAGCAGCTCCACAAATGTCATCTTCATGCAACATTCAATGAAGGAGGTGAAGAGCAGAACCATCCAGAAAGTCCAGGATGGACCTGGGTCCAATACAGTATCCAAGTAGCTCCAGAAGTGGGACCTAGTAGAGCTTCATGTAATGAGGAGGAGGTTAAGATCAGAAGCATGTAAAAAGTCCAGGATGGACATGGATCCATCACAACATCCCACTCCAGGCAAGGGGATGATGAAGATAAATACATCCAATGGGTTGTGACCCAGTGGAACACAACCAAAGCGGCAACAGTTGGTTGAGGCAGGGCCAAGATGAAGGTCAAGGACCCCACTGTGCTTATCAACTCCCCTGGTACTTCTCCTCCTGAGCCAGCCCAGCATTGCCTGACAGCTGACTGTTGAAACCACAGGACCTCACCCATGGTGGTCTAACTCAGCATCTATGGAATCTGAGAGGGAAGAAAGACACTCACTCACAGACACTCAGGTTTTGAACTGAATCCTGAATGGTACAGGAAGCCAGTGCAAGGAAGCCAAAACTGGAGAGATATGATCTCTCTTTCTAGTTTACGTAGGTGTTTTGGACCTATGAGCAGCAACTCTGTTATTTTGAGTTCAGGAGGAGGAAATTTTAGTTCACCCAGGCCTTAATGTCATCAAAGCAGGATTGAAGCTGCTGTAGATGATTTTGTTCACACAGCTTGACAGATAGATATAACTGGGTGTCGTCAGCGTAACAGTCGAAATATTGCCCAGAGGGAGCATCTGTAAAGAGAAGAGAATTGGGCAGAGCACAGATCCTTGTGGAACCCCATGATTGACTTTAGTGCGTGGAGATTGATTATCATTGACACGCACCAACTGATATCGGTCTAAAAATTAGGAATGGAACCAGTCTAAAGCAGTGCCTCTGATTCCAAGTTGATATTCCAGTCTCCTTAGTAAGATCTGGTGGTCAACTGTATCAAAAGCAGCACTAAGATCTAACAAGACAAGCACAGAAACAAGACCATGGTCAGACGCCATTAAGAGCTCATTAGTGACTTTAACCAGTGCAGTCTCAGTGCTATGATTCATTCTAAAACCAGACTGGAATAACTCAAATAAACTATTGCTATGACAGTGTTCACAGAGCTGGTTGGCAATGATTTTCTCTAGGATTTTTGAGATGAAAATAAGATTGGAGATCGGCCTGTAGTTCGTCAGAGTTCCCGGATCGAGAGAAGATTTCTCAAGCAGGGGTTTGATTATAGCACTTTAAACTTAAGAGGAACCTGTTCTTAAGGACAGGTTGATGAGGTCAAGTAAAGGAGTGCCGATTAAAGGGAACACTTCCTTGAACGGCTTAGTGGGAATTGGGTCTAGAAGGCAGGTCGATGATTTAGAGGAACAGATGATGGTATGCACCTGAAGCAGGTCAATGGGGTCAAATGAAGATAGTGACCTGCCTGTCTTTGTCTGTCCTTGTCTGATCTTTATGGTTCTGACAGGAGAATAGCTTCCTTAAAGTTTGCTAAGACACTGTCAGTCAAGTCTCTTGTGTATATACTGCTTTTCTTTTTCACATGACTGGCTGGAAGGAAGTCAAAAGTGATTAAAGAGTTGCCAGATATCACTGGGTTAGGGGGAGAAATGATCAGGTGTTTCAACACCACTAGTTAGAACAACGTCCAGGTTGTGATTGAAGCTGTGCTGTCAGAAGCCAATGGACTCGACTATAGAGGTGAATGCTGTACTGCAGCTACCACTGACCACATCTACATGAATATTGAAGTCCAGACTATAATGATTTCATATATAATGAGGACTAAGCTTGAGAGAAACTCTGAGAAATTCTGACAGAAAATCTGAATAAGGGCCAGGAGCCTGATACATTATGACAAATAGGACTGGTAGCTGTGTCTTCCAGCTTTGGTGAGACAAGCAGTTGTCCTCAACTGTGAGGACAGTTGAGACACTGTCCACCTTGGCACATCGTAGGGATATGGCGTTGGGTGAAAGGTGATGGTTAAGGCATGGGGCCTGCTGTTGGCGTTTGGTGATATACCAGCAGGGGGATACAGACCTAACCTCTTCCTGGCTGCTTGGTGAGGGGCTGATGGGGGAACATTGCGGGCCTACACTACTTGCACCACTCGCACTCAAAACACACCCCACTCGCTGGACACAATAGGTTGCGAGGGGTGGGGGATGCATTGACAACAAATTCCACTTTCCCCTTGGGCATCTTCATGGACTGTGTTATGGTCCTTGGTGGGAAGCACGCCTTGTGGGACCTGCCACTTGGTTTTTTGTCTTTGTGAATGTTGTGGGGACTGGGTGCCACTGGGGATGGCTCCTGGTCAGGGACATCTGACTAGGATGGCTAATTTCCACAATGGCACAAAACTGTGTGATATTTAAGAAACTAAGAATAAGCACATACAACCATTACTGGTTATGGGAATAAGAAGCAATAGATGGTGGGTTGGAAAATGCCAATGATTTAAATGTGCTTTTCAACAGGTTTGACACCCCTCCTGCATTAACATCCCCACCACCAGCATCTACAATAGAAAATCCACAATCAGCAATGGCTACAGCAGCTCCACCAGGAGCAGTGACAACAACTCTTCCATCAGCAGTGGTGGCAACAGACACAGCACCTGTACCAGCAACAACAGCAGATACTCCACCGGCAGTGGTAGCAGTCGCTGCCCCCCTGACCAACCAACTAGATGAGGTGAGAAGGGTGCTAATGAAGCTACACTGACACAAAACATGGGACTGGGTGGTGTGTGTCTCAGGGTTCTCAGTACATACAGTACAGTACATACATACAGTACAGTTCTGAATGCTTCTGTAATTTCCAGCAGATTTTATTCTTCAAGAGAAGCAGAGTAATATTTTTCACCTGTTTGATTAGGGAAAAAGACCTTCTTAGTATTAGAGAAAGGAGAGAAGCACAGTGATAACAGCAGACAAAGTCAAAGATGACAGTAATTTCAAATTCATTTAAAATGCCAGTTCATAATATTGTCTCAAGACACTTTACATGAACAAAAAGCAAAAAGCTGTCAAAACTAACCTGAATCCATGAGCAAGCTGATGCATGAAGCATGAGGGAAAAGCTCCAGTGAGAAAACCTTGGGCAGAACCAAGCTTGGAGGTGGTGATGATCTGCCAACTATTAGTTGGATTGCAATATAAGTGTCTACATGTAGGACAGAAGCAGTAATAACTTTAGTTGGTCGGGTTTGTGTAAAGGTCAAGGGTCTACCACGTTGTCCAAGCAGCTCCACAAATGTCATCTTCATGCAACATTCAATGAAGGAGATGAAGAGCAGAACCATCCAGAAAGTCCAGGATGGACCTGGGTCCAATACAGTATCCAAGTAGCTCCAGAAGTGGGACCTAGTAGAGCTTCATGTAATGAGGAGGAGGTTAAGATCAGAAGCATGTAAAAAGTCCAGGATGGACATGGATCCATCACAACATCCCACTCCAGGCAAGGGGATGATGGATAAATACATCCAATGGGATGTGACCCAGTGGAACACAACCAAAGTGGCAACAGTTGGTTGAGGCAGGGCCAAGATGAAGGTCAAGGACCCCACTGTGCTTATCAACTCCCCTGGTACTTCTCCTCCTGAGCCAGCCCAGCCCTGCCTGACAGCTGACTGTTGAAACCACAGGACCTCACCATGGGTGAGGTCCTATGGGGGGGGTTGACTTGGGGAGAGGAGGAGAGGATCCTCCTCAACACACCTACTGATCCATACAATCCATACTGGATTTCAGTATGGATTACTATAACAAGGTCATACGAACAAAGTAAACACAGTCTATTTGTCCAATTGTCCACTAAAGGCCCGCCCATCCTTCCGCGACCCTTCTTCCGAGCTCTGTCATGTTCTTGGCCACTAAGGGCGGCTGTACCAATCTATACACAGGCCTGTCCTGCCCCTGGCATGTACGAAGAAGAACGAGATGTAAACAACCCTGATCCTAGTATTTCGGCGACTTGTGTTGCCCCCTGTCCCGGTTTTCCCTGATCGTCCCGGATTTTCACGGACTGTCCCGGGAAAAAAACAGTTCAGTTCTTCCGGGACACTGAATGTCCTGGGAGAATCGTCCCTGAATGCGCAGATGCTGCCGCTCGGAGGGTGCGCACGGATGAACCGCTGTCAATGAGTGTGCGTGTGTGTGTGGCACAAGTGGCAACACTATTGGCGACACAAACACTCCTCCCACTCTAGCATCTGTGCTATCTCACATCATGAGTTTGCAAGGTGGAAACCGTCTTTGTACTCTGTCAGGGCTGTATTATAGAGGCTGGTGAAGCAGTGGACTTCCTCAACAAGCCTTTTTTCTGAAGGGGCTTTAACCCCCGGACTCTGCCTACTGTTGTGGCGAGTTCGACAGGGCGCATGCGGGACCGACACGACCAAAGCCGTGAGGTCTCAACTTTTGAACTGCACAAAATGGGCCGCGCGGCAGCATTTGGCCAATGCCACGGAAGCTTGTGCGGGCCTTTACATGTTGGCTTAATTTCTTGTACCGCAAGACTATGTCCATCTTTTATATACAGTCTATGATCCAGAGGCAAAGGCAGGCTGATTCAGGAGGGCAGGAGACAGGAGGCCGAAACAGAGTCCAAAAGCTGAGTAATTGAGGTGGTCAAAAGACTTGATCATTACTCAAAAACAGGCAGTCGAAACTAGGCAGATTAGAACAGGTTGGAGTGCGGGAAAGTCATAAAGGTTCGGTAACAATCAACTTATTCAAGTTGAACAACTAAACTTTGGAGCAGGTGAGGCTAAGTACTGGACTGATTAGCTTAGTTGCCACCTGATTGGATCTAGGGAACAGGCCAGGCTGAAACTGGATTGGTGAACTGGAACGTGGGCGTGACAAAGAACAGGTGGAGGAGGAAACAAAAAAATCAATACAGAAAACAGCTTATTGGCTGACAGATGTAGTCTGTGACAGTAGGCAACCTGTAAATGAATAGTTTTAGGTTTAAGGCCATTGGATTTTTCTATTGGATTTTGAACGATTGCAGAAAATCTATGGCAAACACAGTTTTGGCAGACTTGCATTTTTTGTGCATGAAAAATAATCTCCACAAATTATACATCTATTTACGAATTAATTGACAGGTGATAGAGTTTTTATTGTCACTGAATAATGGTACAGAGTACTTCAGCACAACAAAATTGGGGCACAGCTCTCCACTTTGTGCAAAGATTAGACAAAATTAGAAAAATAGAAAAAACGAAACAAAGCTATATGTAAATTAAAAGACTATAGACAGGACAATAAACAAACACTTTTGCTGGAGACGTATTAAATTGAAGTACACATGTATATTTCTTGCATAATATTGGACTGTTTGCTGTTATTGAGAAAAGGAGAAAAGACTTATTGCACACATCCATGATAAACAGTTGCTGTGCATGTTACTTGTTTGTTGCTTATTGCATATCTTATTGCATCCAACCCATGGTTGAAATGACACAGGATTGTGTCACACGTGTCACAACAGGACTATGGCCTTGTAGTGAAAACTGTTAGTCTGTTCGTCTGTGTTTTTAGGACCCTGAAACATCTACCAGAGGGGAGCAGCTGAAACACACAATGTTCTGGGTGTGTGCTGTCTCTCAGTGTGCCATCTTGAGACAGCGGTTGCTGTAGACAATCTTCTGGGCGGTGTTTATAACCCTCTGGAATGCCTTCCTGTGTGCCATGGTGCAGCTGGCAAACCACACAGAGATTCAGTATGTTAGCAGATTCTCAACGGAGTAGCAGTAGAAGACAGTCAGCAGCTCTCTGCTCAAGTTGATCCTCCTGAGGATTCTCAAAAAGTGGAGCCACTGTTGGGCCCTCTTCACAACGGCAGAGGTGTTGGAGCTCCACTGGAGGTCCTCATCCATGTACACACCCAACTACTTGAAGCTTTGCACCTTCTCCATGTTCTCCCCATTTATGTAGATGGGATGCAGATGAGTAGTCCACAATCACCTCCTTTGTCTTAGAGGTTCTGAGGACCAAGTTCTAAAGCACACCAACCTACCCTAATCCAATCAAGAAAGGAAAAAATGTCACTGTCAAGTAGTAGTCATTCTATTCTGATGATGTTCACCGTCCATGCAACCACTATAGCTGTTTTTAACCACTCTGAATTCTGTGAACATGCCTCTCTCTTGTTATACTCTAAATCACCTTGTCTGTCTGTCCCACAGGCTGACATTGGGGAGGCTGACCTGCTGAAGGAGAGGCTCCAGGCCATCACGGTAAGGAATAGACACTGGTCTCTGTGACTGATTGGAGAAACGTAGGTCAGAAAGATTGTTTTGAACCATTCTTGCTGTTTCTACAGTGTTACCAGTTCTTTGCTGGGCAAAGCACGAGAGGTGGAGAGTTGGGGTGGGGTTATGCGGTTTGCGGTATTGGCACCGGTGCAACAAGGAAATAAGTAATGAAATAACTGGTAAAGAAGTAAAAAAAAATGAATGAAGGTACAAATAGGTGCAAATGTAGGAAAAATGTCATGAGTTGACGTAGCTATGGATGGCCAAGGAAAAGTCAATATTTTGACGTCCAAGATGTCTTCAGTGCTACATTGACTTTATAAAAACTTGAAACTTTAACTTTTTTGAAGTGATGTGTCTCCTGCAATTTTCAGTTGACATTAAAGTACAACCGTACAGTGTACCTATCATTCCAGAGGCTGAGAATGATACGCTAACAAATCAATTTATCAAAAGAATCAAGCAGTCCAACGGTGATCAGGAGTTCATGAGTCCCAGCAAGTGAGGTGGGTGGGAGACAAGGCTGAGTGTGGCTGGCTGCAATACAAGGAGACAAAAGGAGTTGAGTGCAAGGTTAATTAAATAAAAACAAAGCTTCAGAGTTGAGCACAAGAGCCAGCTAGCAACACCCTGTTGCATTAGCTTGCAATACTCACATTCAGCACGTGAATTTATCCTGAGCTGTGTTGCTAAAAACAACTGCATGACAAGGTGACCAAGCATCCCGGATTCCCTGGGACAGTCCCCGATTTGGCCGCCCTGTCCCCGGCTAAAGCTGTCACCGAAAGTGTCAACGAATTTGATAGGGAGAGAACTCGGATGAACTCGGAACTCCGATGGTCGACTTCCCCCTCCCTCATCTAACGCTCGACTGCCCCCCCCTGATTTAGGAGATCAAAAGATGGTCACCTTACTGTATGGGGAATTTTTTAAACAATTAGTGCGGTATATAATCACTGAGGGTAGGGATGACAAAGCCATTTCCTTTTATTATTATTAGGGTCCAAGCAACAAAGTTGCAAGGAACCTATTGTAACTGCTATGTTTCTTTTTTAGGGTTCAAGCAACGAAGTCGCGCTTACATGTGTGCAATTAAACAATCATAACTCACTGAATACTTCACAGATTTTCCCGAGGTTTTTTTTGCAGCAGACGTCATACATGTTGTTACAACACAGGACACATGGTTTGGGGTATACTAATATTCAAAATGGGCTTAAAAATAATAGAATCTTCTGATATATGGGATGTGTGATAGGTATTCAGCAAAATACAAAATGCACAAAGCAGATAGTGGCAGTGAAAGTAAGATTCACCTTGTTTAATGAATGGAAAAATTAAGAATGAATATCTATTATTTATATGCATGCATACATAGATATAGGGGTGTGAGATCTGACAATATTAAATTGTGAAGAATAAGAGCAAGTGGACGATCTGCCAAAGTGCAGACATCGTATAGATCCCCATCGGGCGCAATAACTTTTTTACCGTTTTTTTTTTATATAAAGTGTGCCGGATTATGAGGCTCAGTATCAATTAACATGTGAATTGCTGTCATTGTCCACACATAAAGCGCAACATATTATAGGGCGCATCTGATTCGTTATCAGCCACAAAATTACCGATATGTTGCACAGTTAGGGTAACCATTCTTCCGAATTTCATCTGGACAGTCCAGGTATAGAGCCGTCGTCTATAGAGCCGGACGTCTGTCACGCATCCTCATTTTTTACACTTTGTCCTCCTTTCGGACCCTCGTCTGCCAACGTTGCATCAATTCTGTCAGAAATCCCTGGCCGTTATTTACACTTGCTATTCTGCGATGCTCACAGGCAAAGATACCCTACAGGGATATCTCGCATACAAACTTTCGCACTATGTGCACAGCTGATGGAGCCTCTGCAGCCTCTGATTGTCTGGAAGCTGCTGTCACTCAAAAGCTGTGCTCTTTACACAATTTCAGAGTGTTGTTAGCAGCGTGTTGTTGATGTTTTAGTGTGTTTACAATGTTTGAACATGCAAAATTGCATGTATTTTCATTCAAATCTGTTCAGAAGGCCAAAATGTCTGATATATAAAAAGGAATGTATATCTATCTATTTAGATAGATAGATAAATATGTCACATATACGTACAGTACAGGCCAAAAAGACACCTTCTCATTTAATGCTCTAACTTATTTTCATGACTATTTACATTGTGGATTCTCACTGAAGGCATCAAAACTATTGAAACTCACACGTGGAATTATGTACTTAATGTTACTTTATTATGTACTCAAAAAAGTGTGAAATGACTCTAAATGTGTCTTATATTTTAGATTCCTCAAAGTAGCCACCCTTTGCTTTTTTGATAGTGCTGTAAACCCTTGATGTTTTCTCAACAAGATACATGTCACCTGAAATGGCTTTTACTTCATAGGTGTGCCTTGTCAGGGTTACTTTGTGGAATTGCTTGCGTTATTAATGGGGTTGGAGCCATCAGTTGTGTTGTGCACAACTCAGGTTGATACACAGCCGACCGCCCTATTGGACAACTGTTTGAATTCATATTATGGCAAGAACCATACACAGCTAAACAAAGAGAAGCTAAACAAAGAGAAATTAGTGGCCATCATTACTTTAATGAATTAAGGTCAGTCAAGATGTAAAATTGCAAAAAGAATGTGAATGTGTCGCCAAGTGCAGTCGCAAAAACCATCAAGCGCCACAACAAAACTGGCTCACATGAGGACAGCAACAGAAAGGGGAGACCATCTCAGTCGCTGAGGATGAGTTCATTCGAGTCACCAGCCTTAGAAATCGCAAATTAACAGCAGCTCAGATTAGAGATCAGGTGAATGCCACACAGAGCTCTAGCAGCAGACACATCTCTAGAACAGCTGTTAAGAGGAGACTGCGTGAAACAGGCCTTCATGGTCAAATAGCTGCTAGGAAACTACTGCTAAGGAGAGGCAACAAGCATAAGAGAATTCTTTGGGCCAAGAAACACAAGGACTGGACATTAGATCAGTGGCTATCTGTATTTTGGTCTTCAGATCTTTCAGATCTTTGGTTCTAACCGCTGTCTTCGTGCTATGCAGAATAGGTGAACGGATGGATTCGACATGCCTGGTTGCCACTGTGAAGCAAGGAGGAGGTGTGATGGTGTGGGGGGATGCTTTTCTGTTGACACTGTTGGGGATTTATTCAAAGTTGAAGGCATGCAGAACCAGCATGGCTGCCACAGCATCCTGCTGCAACATGCCATCCCATCCGGTTTGTGTTTAGTTGCACCATCATTTATTTTTCAAAAGGACAGTGGGTCTCATTCACCAGAATCTTCTTAGATTCTTTTGTAAGTTGTTCTTAAGAAGTTCCTCAAGAAAACCCTACGTCAGTTTCATCAACGTGTTCGTAAGCCTCAGTATTGTTCGCAGCTGTGTTCCTACTTGATGAATGTTTGATGAATGTTTCCAATTTACTTGATTAATGTTAAATCACTGGCACATTTTATTAATTTAAAATTTTCTGTACATTTCCAAAAAATTAAACGATATGTAAATAGGACATATTAAATAATAAACGATAAACGATAAATAATAAATAGGACATAATTATCACTGTTATATTGAATTTTGTTGAATTGTACAAGAGAAGAAAACAAAACCATGCCAACATGTCAGTACTGATATGTGCTTAAGTATACTCCTGAGTGTTCGTAGCATTTGTTCTTACCTAAGAATAAATCCTGGATAAGAAGAAATTCGTGAATGCCACAATCTTCGTAATCTTTGTAAGTGGAATTTAAGAACAATTTTGTTTGTAAGAACGGTTCGTGAATGAGGCCCAATGACCCCAAACACACCAACAGGCTGTGTAAGGGCTATTTGACCAAGAAGGAGAGTGATGGAGTGCCTCGCCAGATGACCTGGCCTCTACAGTCACCAGACCTGAACCCAATTGAGATGGTTTTGGGTGGGGATGGTTTTTGGGTGAGCTGGACTGCAGAGTGGCCAACAAGTGCTAAGCATCTCTGGGAACTCCTTCAAGATGGTTGGAAAACCATTTCAGGTGACTACCTCTTGAGTGAGAGAATGCCAAGAGTGTGCAAAGCAGTAATCGGAGTAAAGGGTGGCTGCTTCGAGGAATCTAGAAAGTAAGACAAGTTTTCTGTTATTTTATACTTTTTTGTTGAGTACATAATTCATTCATTGTTTTGATGCCTTCAGTGAGAATCTACAATGTAAAAAATCATGAAAATAAAGAAAACGTATTGAATGAGAAGGCGTGTCCAAACTTTTAAAATGATAATAAAAGTGGTAATGAGAACAGCAGTTACAACAACAATAATAATATCGTATCATACTACTGTCCGTAATATAATAATAATCAACTGCAGAGTATAGCCTCAAGCAATGCTTTCAATAAAAACCTGAACACATCTTTTATTTTCAGCTAAATTGAGCCACTTTCTAGTTAATCACTCACAAAACTAAGAAAATGATGACCTTTCATTGTACTTTGATAAAATATTAAGTAGCCAATTTGGAACATATGTGAGTTTGCATGCATGCATATATGTGTGTGCACATAAGTCTGCATGTATGTCTGCACATCTGCATGTGTGTGTCAAGCTCAGTTGACATAACGTTAAATTGAGAAACAAACAAAAAATGTTGGATTTTTTCAAACAAGAAAAAAAAGACTACATTGTATGTAATGAAGGCCATCATAACATGTTTTATACATAATCTCTACAGCCGTACATCTGTTTGTTACTCATTTATCAACCTTATGATTTTCAAGTGAGATTTGTCTGCCAGGGTACCTTCTTCTCACTTCCGCAGTGGTGCAAATTGGCCCACCAATCACAGCAAACATAGGTCAGTGAGATACATTGTTTATTGTCAAATATACCTGTTAGGTTTCAGTGGTTTTTGACATCACATAGAAAAAGAGCCTTCCTCTCTAACTGCCCCACACTCATAACCTCAGTAGCTGCACTCACACCTCTTCCTACATGATTAAATTAGATACCAACAGGACCACCTTGATCATAACCTCAATAGCCACACTTTGTCAGGTTGAATTTTTGTTTTCTTACAAGTACAATGTATCTGTAAAGTCACTGAAGCAAATATAACAGTGCATGTAGAGCATTACTAAAGAGAGGAATCATAATCATTGAATCACAGGTATGCTCCTCAGTCCAGAACAGAATCCTCTTCAAAGTGGGCTAAAAAAGAGGAGCCTTGGCGTGGCCTAGGATCTACAGTATATTAAACCTGTGGTTGCCAGTACCCCAACGTGCGCAAGGCGATGACCCGCTCACAGCTGCTTGCAGTTTTAATTACACAATGGGCTGGAATAGAGAAGGCTCTATTCATTGACTCAGTTATTTAAGTGCTTTTAGCACATCAATGACTCCACCAAGGATGAAAATCAAGTTATCCCTTACTGTAAGTTCCTTTGGATAACCTTGATATTAGTCTGGGCCTGCTGTTGACCTTTCCAGGATCTGTTGCCTGCCTTTGCAATATGTATTCTTGAGTAGACTCCAGAGCAAGTGCCATGTCATTGTTAGCCTCGAAAGGGGCGTTGCTGAAAATGATTGAGACGCTCACATCACACTGCTTAACCATTTTGGGAAAATCACATCATTTGTGCTTGATGCGCTTGATGCGCTTGATGCTCTAGACACACTTGACGCTTGAAAAAGAAACTGTTCCAGAGGGGAACCCTCTTGGCCTTGAAGGTATTCAGTGAAGGCCTAAGAAAAAAACATTGAACGAATTTTTGCACTAATATACTTTTTCAATGTTTTTATTCAGTGAATACTTATTTATTTGTTTTATTTTTTTTTTCACCGTAGAAATAATTTCTAGATCATTGTTATAAACTTGGACAATATTTCTTGGCAAAGAGTGGGTTAATGTAATGGAACGCAAATGGCCCAATCACAATTTTAATTCCAGCAGTATCTGGGTAAATCATCGACTCCCCCTGCAGGCATACAAACACCTGCAGGACCTTAGGCAGCTGAAATCAAGCCCCAGCCCTCTGTGATGTCAGCCATTGGTTTGCGAAGGACGCGAATGATGCCAGGAGTTTGAGTTGCAGGCGGCTGCCATTCCTCGTAATGGAGCCAGCAGAAACCAAGGGGCGGGTAGTGCTAGGCAATGAGTGACAGATCAACACACCCACTGATCCATATGATCCATACTGGATATCGGAGAATAACACGGCCATACAAACGAGGTAAACACTGTCGATTCGTCCAATTAATGTGAGGCTCCCGTCAGCCAAATGGACGCGCCCATATTCATTCATTTCTTTAAGCTCTGATATCTTATTAACCATGAAATTATTTGCAAATCGACCTCCATATTACACGCTGGCATGTGAGACTTAAGCTGTTGAACCCAGTGTGAGTTATGAAAGAAGATTATTCAATGAGTATTTCATGATTGAAAATGGAGTTTTTTGACAGGGTGTGTATTGGAGAAAGTGTTTTTTGGAGCCAGGCCTAGCGGACCACTGTGGTATTGCAAGAAAAGGCACTTCCGTGTGGGCCTCATTTTTCTCACCGGAAGACTACGTCCATATTTTATATACAGTCTATGGCTGAAACAAAGGCCCGTACAATTCAAGTCAATGAAGGTAAGAATTTGAGTCTGATTGGCTAAGACAAGTTTTCAAGTCAAATTGTCTTAGTCAATCACATTTCACTGAGGAATGGGCAGAATCATATCATGGCAAGCTCTGGGTATTCCCGAATACCTAGGGGAAAGCTTATAAACAGGAAGGAGGAAGGCAGCCATGACTGCTCCTAGTAGCGACGTGGTGGGGGTTCGAGAAGACATCCATTACCGAGTGGCTTATATTTTGGATAATCCATTGCCTTTTCAGGTAAAACTTGGATTAATCCAAAAGGGTCGACCGTCACCCGGATTGGTGCAAGCTAGCAAGAACTACCTGCGCATTTTCAGACTAGCAGCTACAGTTGTTATCAGTGGCTAATGGGCAGGCCCATCCAACAAACTGTACTGCTGGGATTGTTTGCTGTTTAATGCAGACAACTGCGCTGTATCTACTGTACTAGTACAAGCAGGGGTTTATAATGTCCAGAGACAGACTAATTTGGGGGAGTTTCATTGTCTAGTTCAGGAGCTCCATCTGGATGGCCCCCGGTTACAGCGGCACCTCAGGCTGACAGGAGCCCAGTTTGAGGACCTTTAGCTCGGGTCAAGCCAGAATCTCCCCCCTCTCCCACCAACTATAGCGGTGTCACTACAGTCAATAATGTTGTAAAACAAACCACAGAGGGTCTTACCACTCACCAGAGTCCCACCTCCTCACCGACTTTGGCTCGAGCCTCTTCGTTTTCGATCTCTTTCCAGTAAAAAATACTGTAGCACTGTCATGAAGGACCGATTATGAATTTAGAGTTGCCGCTCAATTCGCGTCAATTTGCTTTCATTGTGAACGCCTCTTAATGGTCATGTGGCCAAATGTCTGAGTGAAATGGTTTTTATTGCCCAGACCTCTGAATTAACTTACATCACTGCGTTTGACAGAGACAGACACAGACAGAGATGGCACTGTGAATACCAGAATACGTCACCAGATCGCCTTTCACGGGGACTTAGTGTCACACTAATCCATGATCTAGGAGTTAAATTTAGCCCAGAGGATTCCACCTCAGAGTGGCATCCAGCAACATGGGTCTTGTGTTTTGATGCTGGGTTAAGGATTAAAGCCAGTAAGCTCTGTTTGATTATTCAGGTAGGACAAACAGGTCTGTTTCTAAATTACTTTAAATCTCCATCTGACAAAATACTTTGTTTAATATTAACTATCCTTTCTACAGGTGACCATCACTGTAGGGGCAGCTGTTGAGGTTTTAGTAAAATGTTGGACACACACACACACACACACACACACACACACACACACACACACACACATACACACACACACACAAACACGTAGCTATTTGTGGCTGTTGGTATTCAGCTCAAGGTTGAGGTGTCAGCAGGAAAACAACAGATGGAATAGTTTCCATGTGTCACAATGAGCACATGATGCAAATGGGTGCTTGCTTTCTTTCCTCAGGAAAAAAGAAAAATCCGGGAGAACATTTCCCTGAAGAGAAGACAGATTGAAGAGGAGAAATTAAAACTCCAATATTTAAAGGTGATTTCTACTGCTGTTGCAACATTGTAAAAACAATTTTTAAGGGTCATTTTAACTTCATAATTGTCACAGTCCTTTTGCAACCATCTCTTTTTCAGTTCTACAACTTTTCAGAGTTTTCAACAATCCTACCTTTAACTGTCTTAATGTTAATTAATCTCGACAGCCATCAATGCACTGGTGTCAAGGCTGCAGTTCCAAGCTCTGTCATGTTTTTACATTTGAAAAAAAAAAAGAATGTTGTATTTGTAAGACAAACTAAAATGGGCAAAATCACTTGCAAATAGTTCTGCCAAAATCCAAACCTTTACTGACAGTGCTCAAGGCCTCTTGGAAAGTACTGATTGCAGCATTGCTTCTTCAGTCAGTCTTACCAAAGTCTTACTAATGTATGGAGAATATGGGCCCAGATTAGGGGAATCACAAGGTGCGAATAGTTTGGGTTTATATATGAAATAAGGACGGGACTGGAAGTATTGCAATAAAATTCCTTTGTGTTGGCATATATCACCAACAGAAGAAAGCCCTGAGGGAGCAATGGCTGATGGAAGGACTGAGTCAGCAGTCACAGGAGGAGGAAGAGGCAATGAAACTACAGGTCCTTGGTGAACAGCAGAAGAGTGATCAGCTGCAGACGAACATCCTCAGGTAACCTGAAAGCACAAAATTCTCTGCTTGGCATTACACAGAACAGTGTGAGGGCCAGGAAATGTGTAGGCATATGTGAGGCATTTATATTTGGAGCAGGTGCACCTCAGCAAAGGACTGGGGGAAACCTACATTGGCAAAATTAGCTTTAGTTAGTTGGTTAGTTTTATGTAATTTGTTATATCAATTGAAGAATTCCTATGAGGCTTCCAGTGAGCTGAGCTGATACTTAAACGTGAAGTAAAAATACAGATTTAATGTAATAATAAATAGAATTACCATTTGTCATATCGATGCAGAATTTCAAAACCTTCCCTGTGTTTTCAGCAGTCTGTTGTTTTGCTGCCTTTGTTTCAACTTTTGTATGAAACAGACAGTGTTTGTCATTTCTGTGACAAACATCCTGCAAAGCAAAAACACCCTGAGCACCTTCCAGTTTCCCTGTTGAAAATTGGAGATGATCTCATGGCAGCTTTAATCTGTCTATACAGTGGGGAAAGTGTATGGAGTTGCAATCAAACCAAGAAAATTGCTTCTCACCAGTGACCCTATGCTGACAAATGACATGAAAAAAATATCATTGTGTGGTTAGCTGCAGCCCCAGAATTAGAGTGAGATTAGAAAGTAGAATTGATATATATTTAAGAAAGTTGTAGACCGACCCGGGCTGTTGTATATAATGCAGAGGGGGCGTGAAAGGCGTAGGTGGGGTGAATCACACATAGGCTGGTATTTAAATAGCACTTTTCTAGTCATCATGGCTGCAGAAAGTGCTTTACAGGGTGAGTTGCATTCACCACCATTCACAAGTTTGCTGTCCATTCGCATGTAGTCAAATGACTGGGCAGTTTTTGGTCCGCTTTCCTGTCTTCCAAAACATGACAGCATTGCTGCCTCTGAGCCACAGTATTGTTTGGTGGAACCAGGGTTAGTTAGATACTGAATTATGATGGCCCTGTGGACCGATGTGCATAGAACAGCCTGATATATTGACTTCCCACCTTATTCATTGTGCCTCCCAGTTTTTTTTTTTTGCCAACATGTAATAAACCTACATAGTTGACCCCATTATTGCACTTGTAGTACATGCAGAACCAGTTGGTTAAGCTACAATTCAAATGCTGTGAAGTGACCACTAATGGCGCCTTTGTGGTGGGCATGGATAGCAATAACTTGCCGCGTATTTTGACTGTTTTTTTACGGGTTTAAGTCCGTCCAGCGAATTAATCGACTTGTGTGCAGACATGGATGGGTTTGGGGAGCGGGTTCCAGAGGGTGATGGAGTGATGGAGAAAGCTCTGTCCTCTGTCAGCTTGCAAAATTTTTTGCTAAATTAGGCACAGTATTTCACTTGCATTGTAGTGCCATACTAAGTATGACTTCAATAATACTTACTTATTTACTTATGTTACTGACTTACTTATCTTTCTTTTGATAGTGTATTTGTTGACAAATTCACACTGAACATGATTGAATAACTTTGTCTCAAGGTGAATTTTAGGTCTATTTAAGGAAACATAAGTTGATTATTAACTCCATGAATCTCTAATTTTCCAACATCCATTTGTGATTAATGTTTATCAATTATTATATGTCAACATTTGGTTTAACTCCAAGTGCCACCTTATGGACAAAGATAACATTATAATTCACTTCTTCATTCATTACTCCCCAGCACAGGGGCCGGGAACCTTTTTGGCTGAGAGAGCCATGAATGCCACATATTTCAAATTATTTATAATTATTAATAATTATTATTAATAATAAAATTATTATTATTTCTTGTGCACATCGACCGCCACCTTACACAGCAACAGCAAAATACGGCAACCCCAAATGAACAAACTGTGTCTGCGTTGCCTACACAACAGACAGTAAGACAGACAAACACACATGCACACACACGAACACACACACACGACTTGTATGCACATTTCTCGTCGCCTCATTAAATGTGGCTATGTTTTTGAAGAATTCACACATTATTAAATAAGTCATTTGAAAGCAATTGAATAGCAATAGCTGCAGCTCATTTGAAATGCATGAGACACATGCTGTAAACTGGCACATTCCAAATAAAATGTCAAGAAAGTGTTTTGTTTTCATTATGAAGTTTTTTATTTCAAACTATTTTGAGACCCTACATTTCCCACAAAGAACAAGTACTAAGCAAAAGTGGAAAAGAAAAGCTTTCTTTTAACCGAAAGACAAAATCTTGAGCAGAACCATTTTGAGAAGCCTGTCTTGATTGAGTGTTGATAGAGAGACAAAAGAGCAACAGCACTTTACAAATGTTAGCAACAATATGTACAGAAAAGTGACATAGTAAACACCCCTTTCCCTTAGGCCCTAACAATGGCTGAATAACCCTGACAGGTAAAATAAGGGTGAGCCTTCAGGGTGACAGATAGAGGAGGGGATCCTCACCCGGTACGGACAGGCAGGAATAAGCAAGACAATATACAGATTGATGGCTAAAAATTTAGATTTAATCTAGAGGTCAAATGAGTTCAAATTAGAAAGCTGCTTTGCTGTGAGGCAGCTATCAGAGGAAGTCTGGCTGAATTTTACATACATGTCATTGTGTGTGTCTGTCTGTCGTTGTAGGCAACGTAGATGAGGAAGAGACAGTTTGTTCAACTGGGGTGTGTTTCCTGACCCCTGATCTATGGGGTCTGGGAGTGGAGAAAGCACAAAGACTCTCAGGACATGTTAGTCCTGCGCAATCAAGGAATAAGGATAGCGAGGAGAAAGGAGATGGAGGATAGATGAGAAGAGACAGAGAGCAAAAAGGAGGAACGTGTGCCCAAACTATATCCACAGAGAATGTACCAAATGGGACCCAGTCTCAACCTATAGCAGTTTATCTAGGATTTAAGGTTTCCTTGTAGGCTTTGTCAAAAAGGAGGGTTTTAACCTATTCTTGAAGGTAGAGAGTGTGACAGGGTGTTCCGGACTGAGATTGCTGGATGGTTCCAGCCAGCCAGAGTTGTACAGAGTTGCAGTAGCCACTATACCACATTATCATTTTATGACTACATCACTAAACAGTACACACAAATTACACTATATTACATTACAGTTTTTTCACATATCCAACTAACTCATTTATCAACTGACTAATCAACTGACCAATACTGATACCACTGATACCACTCGGGCACCCTATCCTGTTTTCGGGTCCTCTCTCCCCGACCCGTTTCCTTCACCACTTCTGGTGTCTTTTATCACCCTGTTAGCAATAGCTCTGTATAGCCATGGCCTCCCCTCCTGATTCTCCTGTCCTTGTCTCCTGCTCAATGTGCCACATGTTCAGCTGCTCTCCTCCATCCTTTAATGAGGATGACGTGTGTAAGCAGGTTGGAGGCCAGGCTTAGCGATCTGGAAGTTCGGCTCTGCACGGTGGAAGCAAAACAGATAGCTGCAGTTTACCAGTGCCCATTAGCCACCACAGAGCTGCCAAGCTTAGCCCCCCCACACCTATCTTCTCCTGAGCAGCCGGGAAAACAGGGACACTGGGTGACTGTTAGAGGGAAGCATAGTTCTCAGCCAAAGTCCACCAACTCAACTTTACTTGTTTTAAGTGCCAGTTCATAACAGTCGTTATCTCGCGGCACTTTATAAAGAGAACAACAATGTGTACATAGTAAAAAAACTCCTGTCCTTAGACCCTCGCAAAGGCTGAGGAACAACTCACAAAAAAAACCTGACAGGAAAAAAAAAGGGGAGAAACCTCAGGGTGAGAGACAGAGGAGGGGATCTTCACTCAGGACGGACAAGCAGGCACAGGCAAGACAGTACAGAGAGATAAATTTACTGATGGTTAACCATTTAGAATAACAATATATCAGAAGTTGAATCAGTCCATAGTAGAGAGTGGGAAGGGCCACAGCGCAAAGAGCCCGTTTGAGGGACAGAGTGCTGGATCCAGCTCAGCATCTATGGAATCTGGGAGGGAAGAAAGGCACAGACACTCTGGGGACGCGTGATACCCGCTACATATGTTAGCCCTGCATAGTCATGGAATAGGAAAGGAGAGGAAGAAGTGGAGTAGGAGGAGGGGAGGAGAAGAGGAGGAGGAGGTAGATAACAGATGGAAAGAGACCGAGAGAGTGTGAAGATCCCGAACCTGATCTACACCATAGAGAGAACAAAGAAGATAGAGTTCAATGTGCCAGGGACCCCCAGCAGACTCAACCGATCGCAGTTCATCAAGGATTTAAGATCTGTCTGGAGGCTTTAGCAAAAATGAGAATTTTTAACCTACTCTTGAAGGTAGAAAGGGTGTCTGCCTTCCAGACTGAGACTGGGAGATGGTTCCAAAGGAGAGGGCCTTGGTAGCTGAATGCTCTGTCTCCAAATCTAGACTTAGAGATTCTTGGATCCACACGTAGGCCTGCATTCAGAGAACAGACTGTCCTAGTGAGGCAATAGGGTTTTATCAGGTCTGAAATATAAAAGGGTGCCAGACCATGAAGAGCTTTATAGAAGAGGAGAAAGGAGAAGCAGGCAGTCTGTGAGATAAATTTTACATGGGAGCTAAAAGACAGGTCTTGAACAAAGTTAACACCTCGGATCTACGGCGGTGGCAGAAGGAGTAGCAAATCTACTTTGTAATGCTATGGTATCAGATATAGAGTCACGTAGGTGTTTTGGACCTGTGAGCAGTAACTCTGTTTTTTCAGAGTTCAGAAGGAGGAAATTATTGGTCATCCAGGCCTTAATGTCATCAAGGCAGGATTGAAGCTTCTGTAGACGATTGAGCTCGCCCGGCTTGACAGATAGATATAAATGAGTGTCGTCAGCGTAAAAGTGGAAATTTACAGAATGATTTCTGATGATATCACCTGGAAAGAGCATATATAAAGAGGAGAGAATTGGGCACAGATCCTTGTGGAACCCCGTGGCTGACTTAAGTGTGTGGAGATTGATTATCATTGACGCAAACAAAATGATATCGGTCTGAAAGATAGGACCGGAACCAGTCTAAAGCAGTGCCTCTGATTCCAAGTTGATATTCCAGTCTCCTTAATAAGATCTGGTTGTCAACTGTATCAAAAGCAGCACTAAGATCTCACACGACAAGCACTAAAACAAGACCTTGGTCAGATACCATTAAGAGGTCATTTGTAACCCGTGCATTTTTACAGTAACTTACTGGCAACATTGCCAGTCATGCTGTAATTGCTACCCTACAGTATCAATACTGTAATGATGTTTTACAGTAAATTAGCTTTACTGTAAGTTGACTTTGCGGTAAATTTGCTTACTGTAACTGCTTTTTACAGTAGGTCTTACTGTGAGTGTGCTTTACAGTATTTATGGTATGAAGCTGTATGTTGATACCGTAATTATAATTTACAGTATATTTTTGACAAGCTTACAGTACTAAATTAAAGAGACACCCACACACAGTTGTAATGGTGCACACTTTTTTTGATTAAAGAATGTATCACAAAAGAATGTATCACAAAACTTCATATTTGGTAAGAGTGTCTGAGAGTGTATGTACTCTATGTGTGTGTAGCATTCTGAGAACATGAAACAGGTGGCAAAAAATGTGAAAATAGACAAGTATGCCAAATACCAAAGCATGTCTATTCATAGCAAAACAATTACTGGAAAACTCCAGTAACCTTAAAAACAGTGGAAACACTTTGTAAACAGTGGAATCAACAGGTCTGCCCAATGACGCATGCACACACGCTCTTAATCCCAAAAACTAAGAAACAACTGGAGACTGGTTCATCGGGCTCTTGGGGTCTTCTGTTGGGGTCTTGTGTCTGTAAAGAAACAGAGGGGCAATAAGGTCATTAGATGGTGAGCAGTGGCAGTCGCACATAGAGGTGTAGTACCAGTAAAAAGTACAGTTTGCAATGTGGGTTGCCGATTAGATCTTAATATAGTTGTGCATTGTTCTGTCATATAAAGAAAGCACGTCATATAATTCATGGGCATAGAATTTACGCATTTACAGTGGTGAAACAAAATAAACAAAAATATTCTTACCCAGTTGGAAGTCCTCCATTCGAAGTCTGCAAGTTGCTGGAGAAAGGTGGTGACCCATGGGCTGATGGTTGTCACTTTCTTCCTTACCAGGCCACCAGTCTTCCGGCTCGTGCCCACTTTGGCAGGGCATCTGGTTCCCTCCTGCAAAGAACCTTTCAAAAGAATATAAACTTGCTGCAAGTGTTCCTGTTTGTTGAAAACGAAAATAGTAACGCAAGAAAATTGAAAAGGGGACAAAGTGAATGCCATGACGCTTATATCTGTATGAGCTCCAACGTTGTTGATGCCGACTCCTGATATTCGAGATTGAAAGTGTAATATGAGTGAAAGAAAACTGCAAAGTCAGACAGTTGGTCTGGCTCATAGTACACTTTCTCCCCGATGCTGACCATGTAGCGCGTTGCTTCTGTCAGACTATTTCCTGAAACAGATAAGCTCTTGTCAAGTTCACTGTTGTGGATGAAATTACAGAATATGATAGGCATACATGTTTACATGAAAAAAAGAAAGAAAATATTTATATTACCAAGCATGATGATCCATGGTGTGGTTGGTAGAGCGATCTCCCACTCCACAGAGATCTTAGTGGAAGACACCTTCAAAACACAATGTTTTTGCAGAAAGTGGAACACATTTTTTATTGTATTGTAGTGTAAGAGTAACCATGTATATTAAAATGATCATCCTGTTGCTGATCAGCAACAGGACGGCAAGCTGTGGCGAGCTGGTTCTGGTTCTCAGTGCAGTTGCACTTACGCAGTCGATGCTCAATGTCCTAGTTCCACTTCAGTCTCTGGTTTTGGAAAAAACTAAAAATTCTCCCTCCTTTTGTCTGGAGAGCTTCACTGAGGCGGCTGTCCACTTCAATTCCAGTGAGTGTTTGGAAGTGAGCGCAAAGGCCTCTTTTAATAAATAGAAATGGCCACTGCTCTTGAATATCACACAAGCTGGGAGGAGGCCAAGAATTGATCATGTGCCTCTGATAGTTATAAGTTAGTGTCATGAAGTCATCTACACGTCATCTAGACAGCTTTAGGTCCTGCTGATGTGTAGATGGTTGACATTTTCTGCCTTTTTGCCACCAAAGACTAGGAACTTTCTCCTTCTGGCAGAGATGTGGGTTGCCAGTTAATACAGCGATAACTGTCTGCAATTGTTCTCCCCATTTTGATACCAGCTTGATTACCATCTTCAGATTCACGCCTTTTCCTAGGCTGTTGACATCGTCTCTATTTACATGTTCAACCCTTGTTTTGAGCTGTGTCAATAAAGAATAATATCCACAACCCAACTGCTCGCCATCTCCAGTCTTATCTGCAAATGTTGCAGGATACTGAGACACAATAGCTCTAGGTATCTCAGTACAGGCAGATCTGTCAGGATTTTGGCAGTGTAACTGCATTGCAGCCACAACAATCCGAACCATTTTCCTTCTGTCTTCTGGATGGGCCCAATGACCACTTGACATGGCCCTTGAGAGTCTTGCTGGCATGTTATGCCATGGGACTGAGAAACTGCTGACTCACAAATTTTTACTTGCATTTGCTTGTGTAGACTGAAGTTGTGCTACATCAGACATTTGTGGGACAGGTTCAAGCGCAGTGTTTTCAGGCTTCTGTGGGTCGTTAGACAGGATCATCTGGTGATCTGAATAGACAGACACATTAAAGCATTAAGCAAATTATAGAGTTTATATGAAAAGAATGTTCAGACATGTAGATTCTAACAATTTCTTTTTTACCCTTGTAATTATGAATTTAGACAACTCCAATGTAGTTTTTAGAGACTGTTCTCTTCAGGCAGCCCTTATATTATGAAGTTAACAGATATGTCCTCACCTTTTTGTAACATTTTAATGAATCTTCAAGTTTGAATTGGTGTCAGGAAAGACATTATGTCTTGTTGTTCTACAAATGACAGATCATCTCTTTTTTAATTCCAATATTGTCTCTTAGGTGGTCAGCAAGTGTCATCAGGGTTCCTTCATCTAGCTCAGGTAATGCCATGTGGATCTCAAGTTGAAGATTCCAGTCATCCATATCTGAAATGGTTCAGAAGGAGGACACAGAATGATGCAAGGAGACAACATTCACACCTGAAGCACTGTACACTGGCAGAGGATAATAATCACACAAGTGGTTTGCATGAATACATGCACATCTTTTTTTAGAATTTTGCAGAGTGCAGTCCAAGATTTATCAGTAAAACTGACTGAAGCATGTCCACAACAAAGTGGACTTTGTGACTGATGAGAATCACTGAGATCTTTTCGTAGCCGTAGCCCTGTTCATTGTGGTTCATGACAGCCCCTTGCTGTACTTTGTTCCTCTATAAATTACAGCTGACACCTCTGACACTGTTTCTTCAGTTAGGCCAGCTGTCCCGACAGACTCCTGAATAAGACTGTTATACAGCTGCTCATCATATTCATTAGCTTCTCCAAGTACTTCAACTGTTGGTGAGAACAGTGAGCCACTGCTGAGGTATGCTTGAAGCAACTGGTGCCTTTCTGCCAGTGTTTTACAGCGGTGAACAAAGTTGTGCAGTTTGCGAGCACATTCCTTAAACTAGTAATGCTTGCTCTCAAACCTGAGTGTACATAAATGAATAACTGGCCCAAAATGCAAAATGGGGTCACTGTAATGAAGCAAATAGTAATGCTTTGACTTGAGGGGATGGTTGAGGAACAAGGTGTGTCTTAAATGGGAATATTCTTCAGTGAGTACCTTCAAATATGCAATTTGATTATGGTGAATTTTGGGAGCACAAATGAGCTCAACCATCTCCTTGAGTGACACAGTTGCCACAATTCACTGTCCATCAGGTTTTTTATCCAGTCATTGACCATCAATGGCAACAGTCGCAACAGACACCAGTTCTGTGCTGCAGAACCGGCAAGCTTTTCGCCGTTCTCTTTAACCTCACACAGTTTACTGAGAATATAATTTCCCATGTATTTAAACTGTAACCTGTTAAGCTGAGCATAGGTGAAATGTTTTTCCACTGTCACTAAATGGTTAATATACAATGCCACATCATGAGCAAAAACACCTTCAAATAAATCATGACCCAAACAAGGGGGAAGCCCTGTGCAGACAAAATTTTCCAGAATTTAAGGGTGAGTCAAACTTTATCCCCTGTACAACCCCCTGATCACTGTCAGTGAGCTGTCACACAATCTCTTTGTGATCACTGATCGTTCTTCTGGGGCCAAGCTTTAGAGGTGTCTTTATGAAGTCAGTTCTTTCAATCAAGCAGTACCTGCAAAAATGTGTACTGAAATTTTCAGTGAAGCCACATACAGAGTGTGAGCCAAGATTACCTCTACAAATGGAAATTAGGGCAGTTTTAAGGGTATTTCCATTGTCTTTTTCAATACCTGTATGTTCTAAATCTTTCAAGTCTGTGATGTTAGAAAACACTTTCTCCTGACCAAAGGTCTTAAAGTCATTTTCTCTGCATAGCAACACCAGTGGATCATTGGATCAACACAAGAACCGTTGTGTGGCTGGAACTCACCAAGACTCATGTAGACCCCCAAAATCTTGTGCTTCTTTTTCCCGGAGTCAAGAGTATTCACAACCTCAAATGTGTCTTGGTAAAGGAAGACGGGGTCTCGTCAAGTAATGTATTGTCTTTAACATTTTTTCCATCTGCTACATCTTCTACAACCTTGTGAGTAGATGTCCGATTTTTGGATAGGTCATACTGTTCTATTACACTGGAATGTCTGAAGAGGGATTTTAGAGTGTCTTTAATGGAAATGTATTGACAGAACCGTTCTCTTTGAACACCATCAGTTCCCAGATAAATCTGGGTGGGCTCGACGTAATCAAAGTGCTGCTTATAAAAGGTCTTCCTTGTTTTGTCTTAAAATTCCCTCACTGTACAAGGAGAAGAGATCCTCTTTAGAGAGCTCATGAATGATTTGCACAATCTCAGTTTGTGACATGTTAAGCTCAGAGAGCTTATTTTTCAACTTCCCATAGAAGTCTGACATACTGGAGCTGTGAACATGCTGAAATCCTTCAATAATGCTCTGTATTGTGGTAGCAGGCAACAACATTTTAGCTTGCATTTTCAAGAAAAAAAGGCCAAGCTATTTAAGAATGACTCATCACTACATTCTTTCTCTACACTATCCCCTGACAAAGTTAAATTCTCGTCAAGAGGCTGCATAGAACACCCTATGTTGCTATGCTGACTTGAGACCTGAGTTTCTGTTCCTGTGTTTCCTTGAAATATGTGTGGCAAAGGACGATTTCACCCTGAAATATTTGTGACAGTCTTCATAGGGACAGGCAACTTTCTTGCCATCTTCAATATGGAATCTCAGGTGAGCACATAAGGATGAAATATTTTCTGCCTTGTAAGAACATGCTTCAATCTCACAGGCAAGATTACCCTGGACGTGTGTGTGTTTGGTCTGAGGCCTACTGTAGCAGTGATTCCTTTGCATATGAGACCTGAATGCAGAACATTTTTTGTAGGAAGCGGGACATTGCTCTACTCCGCATTCAAAGCTATAATTAGCTGTGTGTTGATGTTTTTGACATGACTGCAGTACATCCCTGTCTGTGCTTAATTTCAAATATACAACAATAACAATAAAACGACAGTATGAACAAAAGTGAACTGAATGAACTAACTATGAACAAAACCGTACTTTTCAGTACCAACAAGAGCACAACAACTGAAGTACTGGTAATGGTAGGATTAAACTACTGTAGAAAGACGTAAAAGGTAAATTCTGGGCTCTTCTTTTGAATATGTCTGTTCCTCTCTTACAGGATCAACAATAGGCGGTGAGCACAGATAAAGGATATGAGCAGAAGACGATTTGAAGGGAAAAAGGAGGGAAAGAGGGAAAAAAGGAGGGAACTACAGTTGGTGACGTCACATAAGACGTCACCCATTATGACTGAAAATGTTTATTAACATTTGAACTAAAACAAGGTGATGGGACTTACTTTACTTATTAAACAACTGGTAGTTATAGGCCAATGATGAGACACAACAAAGTACAGAGTATGGACATTTTAGACAAATAAAAAGGAAACGACCAGAACGTTGCCGACTATGAATAAAACCATTACAATTTAACATTTTAACTGAAACGAGAAACAAGAGGACATCCTTTAGATACGATGTGAATGTTTGCTATAGATCAATGATAAAACACCGTGCAGCACTTACCGTGTGTGGTTATGGGCGCTATCAAATTAGTAGCGTCATGCAACCCTTAAAGTCTCCACTGGTGAATTGATATATTTGCTATACAGAACAAAACAGAAACTAACCTCGAGCCGGTGAAGTCAGTGAAGAAATGTGCCGGTACCAGCAACCACAAATTTCATTTGTAAATGTTCTTTTTTTAAAATTGTTCTGTATAGTATTCACCACGGAGCACTTGTAGCATCTCTCTATAACTTCTTTCTCACTTGCTCCAGCTTCACACAAACATGTGATGATGACACAGATGACATTGTCTTTGTCATCTGTCTTTGTATCTATCTAAATTCTCCAATGAAATAGGCCTACTGTAGCATTACTGTAATTGTCAACAGTATGTTACCGCATTTTCAAAAAGTACAATATGTTACTGTAAATAAGGGCACTTCACCCATAATACTTTGCAAATTACAGTAAATTACTGGAAAGATATTTTACGGTAGTTTTACTGGGCATTTTTGTGGTATTTTGCTGTAAAATTTACAGCAAGGGCTAACAGTGTCTTGTTATTAAGGTGCTCACAGAGCTGGTTGTCAATGATTTTCTCAAGGATTTTTGAGATGAAGGTAATCTTGTAGATCAACCCGTAGTTTGCTAGAATTCCTGGATTAAGGGATGGTTTCTTAAGGAGGGGTTTCATTATGGCAACTTTAAACTCAAGAGGAACGTAACCTGTTGTTTGGGACAGGTGGATGAGGTCAAGTAAAGAAGTGGCGATTAACAGCAACACTTCCTTGAACAGCTTAGTGGGAATTGGGTCTAGGAGGCTGGTCGATGATTTAGAAGGGGAGATAGCCAGCTGATGGAAATTCACAGGAAATTCAAACAGAAAATCTGAATAAGGGCCCGGATTCCGATACACTAAGACAAGTGGGACAAGCTGTGTCTTCCAGCTTTGGTGAGACAAACTGATGACAAGGAGGAATGTGAAGTTAGCGAGTCGAGCGGCCATAGTCTGTATCTGGGTGGCCAGAGTATGTTATGATGAATCTAAATTGAAGCTGCTTTCTAAGGCTAAGCGTAAATAAAGTAAAATTGTTAATCACATTGGCTGTAATGACCTGCGGTTACGCCAAACGGACGTCAATGAAATTTGTCCCCACTGACCTGCATCAGCTGACCTAAACCCAAGTCCCACAAAGCTGTTCAAGAAAGTGTTCCCTTTAATTGGCATTTCCTTCCTTTACCTTATCAACCTGTCCCTAACCACAGGTTACGTTCCAATTGAGTTTAAAGTTGCCATAATCAAACCCATCCATAAGAAATCCTCCCTCGATCTGGGAATTCTAGCGAGGTACAGGCCAATCTCCAATCTCATCTTCATCTCAAAAATCCTAGAGAAAATCATCGCCAACCAGCTCTGTGAACACCTTAATAACAATAGTTTATTTGAATCCTTCCAGTCCGGTTTTAGAATGAATAATAGCACTAAAACTATACTGGTTTAACTCACTAGTGACCTCTTAAAGGTATCTGACCAAGGTCTTGTTTCAGTGCTTGTCTTGTTAGATCTTAGTGCTGCTTTTGGTACAGTTGACCACCAGATCCTACTAAGGAGACTGGAATATCAACTTAGAATCGGAGGCACTGCTTTAGACTGGTTCCGGTCCTATTTTTCAGACCAATATCAGTGTCAGTGTGCGTGTCAATGATAATCAATCTCCACACTCAAAAGTCAGTCATGGGGTTCCACAAGGAACTGTGCGTGGTCCAATTATCTTCAATTTATATCTGCTCCATTGAGACGATATCATCAGGAATCATTCAATAGAATTCTGTTAAGCTGACGACACTCAATTCTATCTATCTATCAAGCCGGGCGAACACAAGCCTCTGCAGCAGCTTCAATCCTGCCTCTATGACATTAAAGCCTCGATGACCCTGCCTGCCTTAAAGCCTGGATGTGTGTGTGGGTGTGTGTGTGGCCAAGGGCTAGTCGATCGCATTAATGTCCCACCCCTAAAAAATGATTTTAACAAAAAAAAAATTATATGACAGTTCTGCTTGTATGTTTACTGGTGAGGATCACATGTTGTGCTGTAAACTGACTGCTTGATGCAAGCCATTGTCAATCTCTCAAAACACTTCATAGTGATCTGGGTTTGCTGGAGCGAGTAATTGAGGTCTTTGGCATATGGACTATGATGGACATGTTCAGGGATTTTACCACAACAGTCTAGCGTCTCCAGCTTGCATGCACTGAACTTTAGGACCTTTCCTGGGATCCTTTTGGGACCCTAAACCTTCCAGAGACCTTGACAAAGTTTTGTGTAATTCTGCTGCAGTCATGCATAGAGCTCCTTTGGTGAGAGTGGGAAGTGGGAATAGAGAATGACCTGTGAGCTGCCTCCCAAAGCCAAGGTGTAGGTGTGAGTCTAATGGTTGTGGGTTGAAGGGCCCCCTGAACCACCGAATCCTATAATACAGTAACAGCATATATTGGCTGTGGCTTTACACCCAAGGTGCTCTCCAATTTCTTTCCAACCACTGATGGCCGGCACAAGCTTCCACGGCTTTGGCTGCGCAGCTCGCAAAAACGGGTCGATTTTGCGCAGCTCAAAAGTTGAGACCTTGCGGCTTTGGTCGCGTCGGTCGCGCATGCGCCCTGTCGAACTGGCTACACCAGTGGGTGGAGTCGACAACCAGGAAGAGCCTTCAGACGAAAGACTTTTAAGGAAGTCCACCGGATCGGAGTTGTTTACATCTTGTGCAGGACAGGCCTGTGTATAGATTGGTACAACCCCTTGGTGGCCAAGAACATTACAGAGCTCGGAAGAATGGTCGCGGAGGTATGGTCGAAGCAGGTCGCGGAGGTATGGTCGAAGCAGGTCGCGGAGGTATGGTCGAAGCAGGTCGCGGAGGTATGGTCGAAGCAGGGAGCGCGGCACGCCGCACCACGAGCCGTGAGCCGCGTGGTCGCGGGAGCTTGTGTGGGCCTTGAGTCCAGGTTCATGCACAGCACTGAACCTAGAAAAATAGCAGGCACCCAGACAGGATCAGTCTTCACAAACACTCAGTACCTCAACATGTCTCAACATATATGGAACCAACCGTAATGGACAAGGTCACCAATATCCTATTTCAAGTGGCAGCCCATCATGTATTGTATAAATTCATTATAAAAAGTCATTGCCTGAACTCTTTGGCAGCTGCCACTGGTGAACTGTTTACAACAGTGAATAATACAGGTCATCACTCTCACTTTTGTACAGCATAGAGAAGGAGATTGAAGCCTTGGAGATAGAGGAGCTCAGCATCTCTGCCAACGAGGAAGTCATTCTGAAGCGGTTGAAGGAGATGGAGAGGACAGCTGCAGAGATTATTAAGGTAGGCTCAAATAAACTGCCTGGCTGACTTTTGCTTGTCTTTGCTTTTGTTGCGCTGCATTAATGGCTCTTAGCATATTGTTTCCTGTAGTAAGAATACAGTCTGATTCTAATCTAATTCGCATGACACACAAACAAACAAAACCACGTTTTAGTTGACTGCTGATGGGTTTACTTCACCTCTCTCAGTGAAATGTCAAGCTGACATGCCATGCGGAGATGCTGTATGTTTCAGTGACTCTTCAGATAAGGGACAAAACATGTCCGAGGGATAAAACTCATTTTTGTGGTTAAAAATGTATGTAAAATGTGTCACATGATTATGTTCAATTGTATTAATATAATCTATCATATATCTTCAATTTGATTTTTTCCCTTAAATACCTCTTTTAGAAAATATTCAGTGTCACAACCATAGTGTTAACTGCTAAACTTCAACTGCTAAAATTCAAGCTCTCTTTGACTTTTTTGTAATAAAAGCTTTAATTAACTTAATTGTTGAGGCCACAAGCAGCTGGTAATAAAACAGATGGCTGCTGCCAAAAAACATGAGTTATGATGAAGAATTGATTGTTTTATCAACTCCATAAGGATCTTTGGTTTATGGATTTTATATTAAATATATAACTTATATATTGACCTGGGAGATTTTTCTTCAACAGCATAAGAAGGCCAACGCCTTGTGCAACCATAATATATGAACATGTTTTGGAAGAAAGGGGATATTTTTTTAGAAAATTAAACCCTTTTTGTCCCTGATCTCAAGAATGACTGGTTTGTGCTATGATGAAAAACAAAAGAAGGATAAAATGTCAGTGGTTTTGTGTGTGAAATAGTAAGACTCTCATACAGTGCTTTTCTAGCCTTCATGACCACTCAACGACATGCCCATTTACCCATTTACTCATTATACACATTATTTATATAATGTTCACCTGCTCAACCGTAAGCTCATTACTATGCAGTCATATTCTAATGATGCAGCAACAACAGTTGTCAGCTGCAGGGGCTAGCACCCCTATGCCTAGGTGAGGTCACTGTGGTAGTCAAACTCCTCCACAGTGGCCAGACCCCATTTGTTGTCGAGATGCAGAAACCCAGCTGAAATGCTGAAGGCTCTGGATGTCAAAGGGTTGTCATGGCTGACACATCTTGGTCATCATCATTCATGGATTTCAAGGTATAGTCGTGGTGAGGAGGGGTTTCAGGCTGGTCTGGATCGGTTAGCAGCTGAGTGTGAGGCAGCAGAAATAAGGATACCTAAGTACCTAAGCCTAAGTACCTAAGCACCTCTAAATCTGAGCAGTTGTACTCACTCTGTACTACTCTGTAGTAGCAGTACTTACTCTGGGTTGGTAATAACATCTTGCCCCAGGTAAAGGAGTTCAAGTACCTTGGGGTGTTGTTCACAAGTGCGGGAACAATAGCAGGAGATTGACTGGAGAATTGGTTCAGCGGGCACGGTGTTGCAGTCCTTCCGCACTGCTGTGACGAAATGGGAGCTGAGCCAAAAGGCAAAACTTTCTATCTCCTGGTCAGCCCTCATTCCTACCCTCATCTATGGTCATGAGCGTCATCACTGAAAGACCAGATCTCGGATACAAGCAGCTGAGATGGATTTTGTCTGCGGGATGGCGGGGGTCTCCCTTAGAAAGAGGGTGAGAAGCTTCATCCGGGAGGGACTAGGTGAGGCATCACTGCTCTTTGGTGTGCAAAGAAACCAGATGAGGTGGCTTGGGCACCTGGTTAAGATGCCACCGGGGCACCTTCCTAGGGAGGTGTTCCTGGCACGACCAGCTGGGAGGAGATCTCAGAGTAGACCTGGGACCAGATGGAGAGATTACTGTATATATATATACTGTATATCTTCTGACCAGCCTGGGAATGCCTGGGGATCCCTCATTCATAGGTAGCCAATTTTGCAAAGGAGAGGGAGGTATGGGGCTCTCTGCTCAAGCTACTACCCCCGAAACCTGACCTCAGATAAATGGACGATGATGGATGGATGAATGCCATTAACCTATCCACCTATTTGTGCTATCACAACTGTCCCTTATGATTACTAAAGATTTATGGTCAGATATGTGATTTAGAAAGGGTCAGCGTAGGATAAAGTGAAATTCTTATAGTATTGTCATTTAATGTACTTCATTTAAATGTTTTCTATTAACGTCATGCTGCCTCTGGCTTGTCCATTAATCCTGCTGGTTACTAACAAGATGTACTCACTGTGTGGGTGTCTGGTTTAGAAAATGCAGCTTTGAGTGAATAAGGTGGCAGGAAAATCGATTGCTGATGTTTTGGGTGTGCAGTGATAGAAACCTAACATGGGACAATGCTTTCTGCGTTGTTTTGCTTTCTGTATTTAGATTAAAAGCATGGTGAAAGATCTGAAACTTTACTGTGACATGATGGTAGTCTGCAAATGCTGTACACCATTCTTTCGTTGCCCCGTAACGTGGGCTTTTTGCCTGTCCTATCAACCTGAACTTCTCTGTCTTTACATGTAGGAGCTAAACACCAAAGTCCATTCAGGTAAACACCTTGTGTCACTGTGTTCTTCTATGGTCTTTTTTTTGCAGCTCAGTACAATAATCATGATGTTTATTCATGAAACACAAATTTTGAATTTTGAATTTGTGTGGCAGTGTTCTTATGCACTGGCTTTTATTGCTTGCATTTAAAATGTAATGTTCCTGATTTATTTTTAGATGCAGTAATTCAAATGTGTAAAACTGACCTTACCCTCCCACTCATACATACACAAACTTAACTGGCCACTTTAATCTGTTTCTTTTATACCTCAGCTGGGTTTATTTTTTTTATATCAATAGCTTCCTAACAGATATAATAGAAGATATCAACAATATAGTTAAGGAGGTAGCAAATTACAGATGATTCTGCCATTAGCTGAGAATTAGATTTCTTGATCGAAATAGTCACTGTATGAGGAATTTGCTTAGGTTATTGTTATAGAAAACAGCAAATATTAACAATAACAAAACTAACAATACTTCAAATACTACGGCTACTACTATTAATAGTAGGATTATTAGTAGACTTATTGTCCGTTAATGCTAGTGAAAGGCCATACAATTGAGTAACAATGCTCGGTGGTACTCTCTCTCTCTCTCTCTCTCTCTCTCTCTCTCTCTCTCTCTCACTCACACACACACACAGACACTATTTAACAAATTAATGAAAATTGCAGCTGCTAGTGCAGAGACTGATCATATCACTGTACCCCTCCCAGAAAATGCATCAGCAAAGTCTTCAATATGTGAAACTGGCAGTGAGGAACCAAGGAAAGGTATATGTATAATGATTGCATATGTTGAAAAACATTTTTGCTTTTCTGAGAAAATCATATAACTTTCACAGCTCAGGGTTCCAGCATGATTGTCATTATTGTCATACTAACATCCATTTTTGTGCAGCTGAGGAATACTGTCTTCCTAAAAGTAGTTCAAAACTCCTCCATCAGGATTGAACATATAGACGCAGGTACAGCACACAGACTCAGTGTGGAGTGAAGAACAATCTGGCAGTAAGGTCTAGTTTATGCTTCTCTGTCAATGCCATGCATCGGGTATGCCACCACCCAGTGCCCCTCCCACTTCACTGTGGAACAATTAGAAATTGTCAATCTGCCAAAACACTAGCATGATGAGAAATTGTCTGCAACTCACTGGTTTCGCTTTCCAGCTCTGCTACTTTTTGGAGTTATTTAGTATCAAATGAACGCACAACTGAAAACAGTGTTTCATTTATATGGACATTTATCATTTTATTTACTAAGAACAGCTGATGAGCAATATAAATGACATTCATCCCCTTTGATCAATTCATCTTTTTACCCACTTTGTACCCAGTGGTGTCACGGGGCACTTGCTCCATGTTTGACATATCTCTGGATTAAAAAACAGTGGAGGGACAACATGAAAAAGTGAAGTGCAGTGCGGTACACTGGACTAAACACAGCCATTGCGGTCCAAGTCAACACAACATACAAGTTTGTGAGGGCCGCTTCAGGCAGAGTGGTCCACATAGGGGCTACATGTTGACGCAGTGATGCCATCATTTCAACGGAGAAGCATAAACCATCCTGAAGAGAGTTTTGAATGCAGGACTGACTGCTGATGATCAGACACAGGTGTGCTCTTCTATAGAAGAAAAAAAACATTATTTTCTCTTGATTAACACATAAAACATCATTTGTTAAGACCTAAGTTCAGACTTTTCTTTTCCAATTTTAAGATTAGCTCTTTTCTGTGAGTATGAGTATCTTTTGTTTCGAATACTTGGGTTTAAGACTTTCAATTTATCTTTTCTTCATTCCAGCTATGTTTGCGATGGAGATTAATGTGGAGCATGATAACAAAACAGGCAAAATACAGGTGGTCTCTACAGTAGACATCACATCAGAAACAATCCAGGAAAGGGGTCTGAAGGTGTATGATGATGGGCAAAAGTCTGTCTATGCACTGCATCAAGATGGACGCAAAAACTCTGCAGAGGATGTCAAACAGATGACACCTGAAGAAATAAATGAACTGCTGCATCAGGCCACAGATATGAAAATGGTCACTGATGTGCAGTACCATCAGCCTGTCTACTCTATACTATACACAGGGAGCAGTAGGCCTTTATCACCCAAAACAGCATCCAAAACAGCCCAGCAAACCCCAGTACCTAGCCCCAACCCTTTATGTGGCACCACTTTATCCAGATGCCCTCAAATCAGCAGAGAAGAAACCCTAACAAAAGATATGAAGGGATGGATAACTCCAAGCAAAATCACACCGCAAGGACCTGTGTCAAGATACGCTGAAGAAACCAAACTATCTGATTTACACATAGCAAGACAATCCAATAGTGACAGACATTGTGTTTCAGATCTTAAGTTTAGTGCAGTAACACCACAAGGACTTACAACCAGCAAAACAAGTGTAAATAGTCAAAGCCTAGCATCACTTGTATCAGTTAAAGCCAGTTCTGAAGGAATGCCACTGCCCGTATTGCTTGTTGGTAAGGCTGTAGACAGCAGTAGTTCTTTGGTAGAAAGTCACAGTTCTGAGGTCGATTCTCCTGCCTTGATAGATAGTTCAAGTAATTTTAACAGGAGCTTGCCTTTCTATAGAGAGAACATCACCTCTTGTAACCTGGCTACTACTTTGCCAGAGGAGCAACAATCAGAACCCATCACAATGATCTTCATGGGCTATGAGAAGGCTGAAGATGAGGAAGAAGACAACATCCAGGCTGAGTTGGTGATCATAGGCAATAGTGACGATGGTGATGACGAGGACAAGAGTGTTGAAAATGAAAGTGATCACAAGGATTGTCTCTCATATCATCCACAGGGATACAAAAGTAAAATTTTCCAGCCCAAAGTTGCCATTGTCGGCTGCAGAGATGTTACTGAAGACATTTATATAGAATCCAATGATTTACGGTTCCACCAGCCAGCTTTCTTCCACAACACTGGAGAGCAGAGCCCCTACCTGCAAGTACAGTCGTCTAACACAGGCACAGGCAGAATCACTATAAAGAAAAATTAGTTCTGTTCAACAGGAAGACAAAACAGACCTTCACATCTTGATCCATGATTCATAAGATAGGTACAGATCTCAGCCATCTTTCTCATATACTGAGGAACTTTGAGTTGTTTATTTCAAAAATCATTATCTTGACATGTCAGTCCTTTGGATTCATTTACATGTTATGTCAACGAGTTATATTCTGAGTACCTGTAGTTGAGTTTGTACCTGTCTTGCTAAATTGATGCACTTTTTTGCCACCTAGTGGCACATATATTTTATTACATGGTTACATTAACAACACCGATGACAAGTCAATTGTGTATGTTACATATTACCTACACACAGTTATTAAGAAGTTACACAAAGAAAAAAAAAAGTCACTTTAACCACCTTTAGTATAAATTGCTTTGCCCCATTATTTTCATCAATATTTCGTCCTTAACACATTTGAACCCCACAGTACATTGATGTTTACTAGTGCTCTTTCTACAGAGTGTCAACAGTTTTTCTGTATTCTGTACATGACTTTGACGCTGCACACAAAGTCAGATCTGACCTCATTCCCATTCATCGCCTTTGGAACTGTTCATAAGTAATGGCATGGTAAATGTTATGAAAGCTATACCTAGTGGAAGTGGGGGCAAGTCTACACCTCATTCCCACTCATCGCCTTCGGGATGAAGTCGAACTGTTCTTAAGTAGTGGTATAGTAAATGTTATGAAAGCTATACCTAGTGCAAGTGGGAACAAGTCTACACCCAGGTTCCAGTCTCTGGTGGAAAGAATATATGGTCTCTGAATCATGTCGATCACAAGTCAGGAAGGGTCCTGCTGTGCTGGAATAAAAGTTTATGATTATGATTATTATGGTTATTATTTTTTTTGAATTTTTACTGTGACCGTGTAAACATGCCGTCTTGTATCACTAATTGACCTGTGATTAAAAATATTGATGAAGTTATACTTAAAGTATTTGTTGTTTCTTCGTACATCATAGGACTCATCTCTCTCCTGCCAAAGCAAGTGACTACAGACTGATCTAAACTTAAGTTTTATCTGATTAGTCACTCAGCAATAAAGCTAGTCCAATTGCAAGATTGAGAAAGGGGTCTGAGAATCGAGTCTTAGAATTTCTTTTCTTCACTTTATGTAGGTCACATGCATAGGTCACAACTAAAGACGTGCACGTGCTTGCGAAGCCAGAAGAGCAGCACACAGCTGGAGAGCTCAGTTAATTGAACACTGTTGTTCTGCTCCTCACGTAAAACTCTTGTCCTTGGCTGCCTTGTCCTCCTGTTTGCTTCTCTGTGGCATTATGAAAAACATTGAGGACGGTGGAAAAAACAAAGTAGCACTTTAGACATCATCCTTAAAGGATACGGTTACAGTGATTAATTATGCAAGACAAAAGCCTGAAAAAATAGAGCCTGTGCACAGCCATTTTTGCCACCATGTTTCTTTCATTCATTTCCTGATCTGTGTATGGTTAAAGATAGCTGACATGATTTTTTAAGTCAGTATAAAGTTAACAAGAGACAGTTAATGGCGGCTGGTGAAAAATATTCGAGGTGGGGTTGAAGTAACTATCCCAAAACAGTTCAACACATACAGCAGGATACTGGTGCTCTGTGATAAAGCAATAATTGAGGCATTCTTACACAAAAACAGAAGCAATATATTGCATGTATTATATTATTTGCAAATTGAAGTTTGCTTGTGCATTTGCATCCAATATTGTCAATTCACTCTGTCAGCATCAACATCATCAACTCTGTCACAGACTGGGCTTGGAGCGCGTAATTCAACGCCCCAGAGCTACCATTTTCGACGACCGTGATTGGATACATTTCTGTTTCTATGATGCATAACAGCAACTGTTGTGGGTGTGATTCTATCACCCGAGTTGCTCCAAAGGTGTCAGAAGCGAGATGAGCCAAGATGAGCTGATGTTTTTTTTTTCCCATAATATGATTTATATGTATACTTTACATACTTATATATTTATTTTATTTATTTTTCTACCTGTACATGCAGCACCCAAGCACCCTCGATGGGCCAGCCACCAATGGTACCAGTGTCTCCAGAACAGAGACTGGTAACTGACTGATGATTTCTGTTCATGCCGGCATCAAGCCGACACGTGAAACTACATGAGGTTTCTGAATACAGCATTAAGGATGTTGACACATACTCAGCCATCAAGGTCTAAGTAGTTTATTTTATTTATCTAAACTTTCTTTATCCAGTTTCCATCTTATGTATCCATTTATATTTTCCTATACCTCAGTTGCCAGAGAGAGGGGGCCATTGCCTCGTCTTTACTTCACTTGGATGCAAAAGCCTCTCAGCTGCAACAAAGTATCATAGGCTGTTCAAGCTCAATAGCGTTTAAAAAATTGAAAAAAAAATTGAGACACAATACATAATACAATACTGATTTAGCATTGCAATGAGTGAGAAACCAAGGTCTGCAACAATTAGAAATTTTAATGCGCTCTTACAGTGAATTTGAAGAGATACTGAGAAGGAGAAACGTGGCTGCAGCTGCAGAGGGAGTCAGCATGGGAGAACCACTACTCAAATCGATGCAGAATTTTGCATGTAATTTATTCATGTGTGCAATCAAAATAGTAATTCCATTATGTGAACAGTGGTGCAATTATAAGAAAGCTAAAATTCAATTCACTTAGAAGCATTCACATGGGTACAAAAAGAACATGGAAGTAGAAAAAAATGAGACAGAAAACATTCAAACAGGTGACACCTCAGCATAACAGTCTCATGGAGTTACCTGAATAAGTGACTTCCCTAAATAGAGACATTCAATAGCAATACGTAACTTAAGCATAGTAGTGTGTCGTGTGTGGTGCTGTCAAGTATTTTCAGGTAGTGTCACCAAGTTCTGACTTTTTTGCATTGGAAAACACTTACCGATAAAACTGTCATGTTGAAATAATAGCAAAGCCATTTATATATCTTATTCATTGACATGAATGATGCAGCTGAAATGAAATGCAACTGTTGGGTTCAAATGTTGATAATGATGTGATAGAAGCACCAAAGCAAACTGTAAGGTGGCTGCTTTGTGAATTGTGTTAATGATTGGAATGATGTCAAAACGATGTGGTCGCATGAAATAAAGAAATAAAATATGAATTATTTGTCTTTATTTGACTGCTCTGTATAGACAGAGAGACAGACAAATAGATTATGGATGGTGGGGATTTTGATTTAAACTGGGAATTGATTATCACATATGAGGTCTCTGATTGCTTTTCCATACTGGATTTTTGCAAGGTGGATGGGTTGATCAGCAGGGACTCCCATCTGTAGGGCAGGGCGTTGCTCTTCTCTTGCTGTAGCAATGCTAAGGAGGACAACTTTTAACTTTCAACTTTATTTGATTCAAGCGCCATTTCATAACAGCCGTTATCTCTAAGGCACTTTACAAAGAGAGCAACAGTTTGTACAAAGTGAAAAACCACCTGTCCTTAGACCCTCGCAAAGGCTGAGGAACAACTCCCAAGAAAAAACCCTGGGGGAAAAAAAGGGGGGAAACCTCAGGGTGAGAGACAGGGGAGGGGATCCTCACCCAGGACGGACAAGCGGGCACAAGCAAAACAGTACTGATGGTGACACAGTTTAGAATAACGATAAATCAGAAGTTGAATCAGTCCAGAGTAGGAAGCGGGAAGACCCGCAGAGGGAAGAGCCAGGTTGAGGGACGGAGTCCTGGATCCAGCTCAGCATCTATGGATTCTGGGAGGGAAAAGAGGCACAGGCACTCCCGGGACACGCAGTCCCCGGGCAATATGTTAGTCCTCCATAGTCCCAGAATAGGAAAGGAGAGGGAGAAGTATAGGAGGAGGAGGAGGACAGATGGGGAAAGACCAAGAGGAGAGTGAGAAGCTAGAGGGAACATGACCCCGATTCACACCCACAGAGAGCGGAGAAGATAGAGTTCAATGTGCCGGGGACCCCCGGCAGACTCAACCTGTAGCAGCTTATCTAGGATTTATGGTATGTCTCTGGGCTCTGTCTGAGGAGGGTTTTTAACCTACTCTTGAAGGTAGAGAGGGTGTCTGCTTCCCAGACTGAAACTGGTAGATGGTTCCACAGCAGAGGGCCTTGGTAGCTGAAGGCTCTGGCTCCCCATCTAGACTTAGAGATTCTTGGAACCACAAGTAGGCCTGCATTCAGAGATCGAAGTGTCCTAGTGGGGCAATAGGGTTTAATCAGGTCTGAGAAATAAGACGGTGCCAAACCATGAAGAGCATTATAGACAAGGAGAAGGACTTTGAACTGATTCCTGAATGTTACAGGAAGCCAGTGCAATGAGGCCAGAACAGGAGAGATATGATCTCTCTTTCTACTTTTAGTCAGGACACGAGCTGCCGCCTTCTGAATGAGCTGCAGAGTTCTCAGCGACCTATTGGAGCTCCCAGCCAGTAAGGAGTTGCAGTAGTCCAGCCTGGAGGTAACAAAGGCATGGACCAGCTGTTCTGCTGCATGGAGAGGGAGTAGGTGCCTAATTTTAGCGATATTGCGGAGGTGGAAGTAGGTCCGTGGGAGCTAAAGGACATGTCTGGGTCAAAGCTAACACCTAGGGTCTTTATGGCGGTGGCAGAGGGAGTAGCAAATCAATTTTGTAGAGTTATGGCATCAGATATAATGTCACGTTTTGGACCTATGAGCAGTAACTCTGTTTTTTTAGAGTTGAGACCTGGCCTTAATGTCATCAAGGCAGGATTGAATCTGCTGGGACGATTAGAGGAGGAGATGATAGTAGTTAACTGATGCAAGTCAATGGAGTCAAATGAAGATAGTGACCTGTCTGTATCTCTAGCTGTATCCTGGATAGCAGCAACAGGGGGTAGATTAATTGCAGTAGATGCTACCTGTTAATTGCTTGTCTGATCTGTATAATTTTGCCATTTGCTGGCAAAATTTCGCCACTGCTGAGATGTGTGGGAACACACTGCTCAGTGGAGTTGTGACTGAGTCAGCCTGGCTACAGTGCTGAAAAGAAACCTGGGGTTATGCTTATTCTCCTCAATCAGAGAGGAGTAGTATCTGGCTCTGGCATTACACAGAGCCAGCCCGTATGTTTTCAGGCTGTCTTTCCAGGTCTGAAAAGTATTGTTGTTTTTAGTCAAGCGCCATTTCCTCTCTAACTTATGTGCTAGCTGCTTTAGGTGGTGAGTTTCTGGTGTATACCAGGGGGCCGATCTTGGTCTAGATATAATCTTTTTAGTTTTTTAGATATAATCTTTTAGTTTGCTAAGACACTGTCAGTTAAACATTATGTATGTATACTGCTTTTCTTTTTCACATGACCAGCTTGAAGGAAATTAAGAGTGATTAAAGAGTGGTCAGATATAACTGGGAAAGGGGGAGAAAGGTGTTTAATTTCAACACCATAAGTAAGAACCAAGCAAGGTCCAGGGTGTGATTAAAGCAGTGCGTGGGTTCATGCACATGCTGGCAGAAGCCAATGGACCCGACTATAGAGGTGAATGCTGTACTGCAACTATCACTGACTACATCTACATGAATATTGAAGTCACAGATGATAATGATTTTGTCAGTTTTGAGTTTGAAAGAAATTCAAGAAATTCAGACAGAAAATCTGAATAAGGGCCTGGAGCCCGATACACTACGACAAGTAGGACATGCTGTGTCCTCAAGCTGATGATAAGACTTTCAGATGAATTAAAAACAATATTAGGTTTAGGGGTAATTAAAAGACTGCGGTCAAAGATGGCTGCCACCCCACCTCCACACCTAGAACATCGAGGGACATGGTAACTAATGTGGCTGGGAGGAGAGGCCTCATTTAGGCAAACATAGTCACCCTCACGAAGCCAAGTTTCTGTAAGACACAACACTCGGCTCTGGAAATACTCTTTCAGCAGGCCTGTGGTCATCTCCATGTGGGGTCTTATCCTGCAGTGGGCCAGGTCGAAGATCTATTGGGGGCCTGGGTGAGGGTCAAGGGACAGTAATGTAGGCTGCCATGGGTAATCTACAGAATGTCACCCAGCAGAAAACCATCAAACTCTCCTGTAATGTATAGAGGACACATCATAGTGCATAAAAGGATGGAGACGAGTGAATCATATTGTGCAAGACTTCAGGCTGCTTATGCCATTATGCTACTTATACTAAGCTCACAAGTGTGTATTGACTGCTGCGTTAGCGCTCAGTTCATCTTTCGTTCTGTCGTGGAAAAATTCTTGATTTGTCTGAGAAAATCAAAAAGCAAGACCGGAACAGGTACAAAGTGTTTACTTGCCTTGCACACCAAGTTGCCTCATTAACCTTTCAGTGCAGGAAGTAGCTTGACTTCCATTGTCCATGAACGCATAGGTTTCTATTACTCTATTACTCTGTCACTTTTCTTTAGCTTGACACAGACAGGCACAATTGCCAAGACACTACTGTTCCTTCCGGTGACACCACAAGTACCACCTGAGATGTGTGTTTCTTGACTATCTTCCATGTTTTTTGTTGTGTCTTTCAGACCGCTCTCAACACCTTCAGTGCTCTCTTCCTTTGTTTCATGGATCATGCTTGGATGTCTCCTTGAACAGTGTTCACATGAAGCTCTCTTTTTACAGTCTTTGCTCAAATGACCTTGAGTCAAACATGAGAAACACAATCCCTTTCCTTTAAGAAACTGTAGTCTGTCCTTATAAGGCTGGTTTCTGATCTTAAGACATTCTGTCAAAGAATGTTGTCTTTCACAGTATGTACAGGGCTTGTGAAAGGCATTGACAACTCGATGAGAGGACTGTTTACAGTTCTCAGATGAGCTCTCATTTGCAGCCATTTTTACACTTGTGACAAATGTACTCCCTTTTGGCCTACGTGCTTTCGTTGTTTTCACATTTGCAATATGTCTTCCTTTATCCTCAGGATCCTTTGTGTAACTGAAGAGAGGATCTGCAGCTATTCTTGCTTGTCTGTTTATAAATTTGACAAGGTCTGTGAATCTTGGTCTCTTTCCACTAACTTCTTGAATATCAAATGCGGAAACTATCCACATTTCTCTCATTCTATATGGTAACTTGGAAACAATAACCCTTAGAGGAGTGGGGTTTTCCATTTCTTGCATCCCATATACAGTAAGTCTTGCATTGCGTTGCTGCAACCAACTAATAACAACGAATAACTGCGCAGAGGCTTTGCATTATCTGGTTTGTTCTGTGGCCAACTGAGAGCCTTATCCATATAGGCAGACAAAATTTCGTTGCCATAATGATAGGTAAGCAATGTTCTTGCCTCATTGTAGCTTTTCTGTGGACTCACATGCTGGCAACTCTTGACTAGATCTCTGGTTTCACCTCTGGTAAATTTTTCAAGGTAATATAGCTGGTCTCTGTCATTTTCAGTCTTATCATGGATGATATGGTCAAAAGCCTTCAAAAAAGATTTAAACTCAAGGGGCTCTTTGGGGCAAATGGACAAGTTTCTGTTGTTTAACCAACATTTCTGTAATGTCACTTTGTTTCAACATCACTTCATACAAGTTTACTGGAGCCTGACTGAAATCAACATGCTGTATGTCATTTTTGACCTGTGACATTTCAAGCTGTTCACCTTTAACAAACGGCTCTTGTTTGGTGAGCTGCTGATTGTCCACTGGGTTTGCCTCAAAGTAGTCAGCTGCATACTGTTGGTTCTCACTCACAGTTTTCCAACACCTTTATTTTGGCTGATGAAGCAGCCATTGCTGTCTTGTCTTAATCTCATGCTGGTTTTTCTTTGCTTTTAATTTGCATTCTTTAAGATCTAGTTCTTCCCTGTGTTTCAGGGATGCTGCCTGTGCAAGTAAAGCAGCATGTTCTGCTTGTTCCTTCTGAAGCATAGATGATATGGATGACCTGGATGATCTAGATGATCTGGATGATCTTAAAGAAAGTCCAGTAGCTGTGCTTCGTGCCACACAGAGAGGAAGAACAGAGAGAAAGTTCTTTGTTTGCTGGTGTATCAACCACAGACGCACTATCATCTGGTCTCACATCTTCATGCTGTTGCTTTCTTGATGCAAACATCCAATCTTCAGTGTCACGAAAATATTTGTTAAATTGCTCCATTTTTGGTTTGAACAAAAATGTTTGATCTGCATCCTTTTCATCTTCAGGCAATGGTTTGAGAACACTATCATTGGCATTATCAGATTCTCTCAAAAGTTTTGAGCAATGGCTTCAATGTTCATCAACAAAGTCTGGACTCTGGACATTGTTCTTCATTAGACTATCAATCTTCTTAATTTTCGATGTTATCTGTTAAAGTTTTGATCTTCTTGTACTAAGAGATCTGCTGAGTAGCTCTTTAAGCCCTTTTTCAGTAGGTTTAGGTGCCCTCTTGTGGCCTCCCCTGCTACTGCAGCTCTGTGATCTTGGCCTGGATCCAAAGTCGGCGCCCTCCATGTTCAACTTCTGTGACTTCAACAAGTGTTCACACGATGGTCTATGATGCAAAGCACTGGCTGGCTTTCTTTGTGGGCGTCATCTTCTGAAGACCAACATGAACTCTTATTGTCTTGCCTCATCACGCTGTTGCAGCATGCCAGCATACCATGTTCTGTGTGCTCCATTTTGTCCTCGCCGTTTTGGCGGTTCCCGGGACATCATGTCAATGAGCAAGTTGTTTTACTTAATGTACTGGCTGTTTTCTTTCTTTTCTTCTTCTTCTTTCTTTCTTTCTTTCTCTTAACTACTGAAATAATGACAGGAGACACTTTACTCCAACGTACCACACAACGTAACAACGTAAAACAACTGTGTTGCTCCGCCATTCATTCATTCCATCTTTATTGAAATGCGCACCTTTTAACGTCGCTTCCTGTAATTTTTTTGCTCAAACTACGGAAACCCAAAAGGTCCAAAATTCACATAAACAAGCAATTGAACTGAAATGGCGCTTACAGTGTTCATCAAACCCTTCCACAAATTTGTCACTTATCTTTGTCATCCATACTGGCAAACAGAAACGTGTTGTACGCTGCAGCCCGGGGTCCTGGAACGGTGAGAAGCAGTGTGATTTTCATGCATCTGGCTTGGCATCCAGCCTCAGGGCTTGTAGATACAGCATAAATCATGAGCTTGGAAGTTCACCACTCACAGTCTACATTTGCAATCCAATTCAGAGGGTCAGGTGGCTTCACAATTGCCATAACATCTGTTGGAACATTCTTGGTACCATGTAATGTTACTACGATTGCAGAACACTGAACTTGGTAGTGAAACGCCGTTTATTGTTGGAACACTGTCGGCTTATCTTTCAACGTGGCTTTTCTTATCATAGATATGTATAGAAAGCTTAGTCGAACGTCCGCACATAACAGCCATCTTGCGCCGGGCAGCTAGCTCACCCATTACATTGTGTTGGTATAGGTACATGTTCTTTTTAGATACATATTACACATTAGAATACATATTACACAATTTCAACTGATTTTCAAACGGTTTGGTTTGTTATAAACATCAAATATGTACCTATGACACTGCATAGTTGTGTTGAATTAGAATTGTGTAGATTGTTTGTATGCATTTGTAAATGTTTGTAAATCTGCCAAAAGTTCAGCGATTTAAGAGTAGTAACCTTTGTGCAAATCACTGACCTTACCTCTGTTTACATCAGGTTTCATGGATTCTGCCAGAAAAGTTGTCCGTAGTATGATGGCTAATCTGTGCTGACTTCTTCATTCCGCTGTGAAATATCTAGCTTTCTATATATATCAGTGGCAAACAGTGGACTTGGACCCTGGGCCTTCTGTAGGACCCATTGTAACAACAAAAAAAATACACATAGCAATACAATATCCAGAGCCCTGTCACATGGATGTTCAAGGTTTCTTCACCCTAACTAGCTTCACGACACACAAAGGAGATTCTGGAATATTGATTGAATTTAATTTGATTAAAAGTCATTAAAAGATGGCTATTATGGTCTAATTTATTTCAAAAAGCAATATGAAGCAAGCTAATCACACATTTACTTCAAACCGTTATTCATATATTTGTTTAATAATGATTAGCTAGTTTAGTAAGTACATTTTATAGCACACAATATACTAAAGAGTGAATATGGAGAGGAAGGGGAGAGGAGCACAAATGATCAAGCAAAGGCAGGAATTTAATAAGGCATAGAAGTAGCCGCAGCGCCAGTTTGCAAAACATTTTCAACGTTTCTAACATTTGTACATTTGTCAAAGATTGACTACAAAATGATTCATTACCTTTTGCATTAAATGACAGGCATCAACTGAGTTAAACACAAACTTGGAACGTGTTTTTGTTTAACTCATGTTTTTTTGCTTAACTCATGTTACACACATGTTTTTGTTTAACTCGTGATAAAAAGTATCATGATGATCAGAACAAAAAATAGCAATCCCGTCATGTCCCTATGATGTGACTTCATTTAATGTGTTTATTATGTGTCCTGTTAACCAGAGGTTTTTTTTTTGATAGAGGCCCTCCATTACGCCTGATAATATAAAATGAAGCATGCAAAACATCCAGTCTACTGAGGCCTAACTAATGGGGCACAGTACAGAGGACACAGTAAATTCACTGTGTTCTCACAAAACCCCAGAGCAGCAGAATGACAACTTAATGACTCTGTGGGTCTGAAATCAATGCAACATTCAGTTAAATATAATAATAATGCCACCTCTGCCACGGCAGGAATGAGACAATTGCCTATTTATGTCACACAACTAAACAAACATCACTTTGGTCTAACACATCACGTTGCAAATCCCAGCCACTTTTGCCAGCACCGTAGGAATAGAGTGGATGACGCACTATGGCACCTCATTGAGCAGTGTCAAGTTCCAGACTGGCCTGGTGCTGGTGCAGGGTGTGGGCTATGCTGGTCTGGGCCAAGTTGCATGACTCTCGGTGGTGCTGCGATTGATTTAACAAGATAACTAAAAAGAATGATATTACAATGCAAGCTTTACATTTCCTCCAGTAATAATTTACAGACATCAGAAGTTGCGTAATTTATAGAAAACCAGATGATTATTGAAAAAAGTTGCTTACTCACTAAATATGTCACTTGAACACGAAGTCCATCCTGCGATCCTTTTTAACAAAGTGCGCAATGGTGGGTCATACAGTTTGTCTTTTGACTTCATCTCTATAAGAAGTTCCTTCTCAACTGATATTAAAGCTAAGGATGACAGATGGGCTTGTCCAGTGCTGTTTTGTGTGTATGTTTTTATCCTTTTCATTGCTGAGAATATTCTCTCCACAGAGCCTGTGGACATGGGAAAGGTTAAGACCAGGCACGTGAGAAGGTAGAGTTGGGGCACACTTTCAGTGAGTCCCTTTTGCTGAAGAAAGTGGAGGAGATCAGAAGGGCTTTGTACTTCGAAGAAAGACATAGCTCACTCTTCAGGCAGAATATGTCACCCATAACTTTTCTCCAGACTGCGGAGAGCAGTGTTGCCTGTAGTCAGTAAACTGCTGTGGGTCTAGCCTCTCATGGTCTTTAAATCTGTCCATCACCTGTGTGTGCAGGTTGTCCATGATTCTGCTGTGCAGTTGTTGGTAATGAGTGCACATATCATCCTGCACTCTTACCTGCCACTGAGATGGGTAAAGAAGATTTTGCATTCCTTGATCTTTGCAGCACCTTGAGACATGACCAAATTCAGTCGGTGAGCTTGGCAGTGAACAAAGAAAGCCTGTGGGATTGTTTCTTTTACCTTGGCCTGGATTCCATGAATACCAGAGGCTGTCACTGCAGCTCTGTCATAACACTGAGCAGCTACCTTTGAAGTGCGTTCAACCTAATTTAGAAAGGCAGTAATGCAAGCTGCAACAGCCTCCGCCTGCTTGTCTGCAGTGACATTCTCAAATCTGAAAAATCTCTCCTTCACACCACTGTCAGTGATGCAACGTAACACAAGTGACATCTGTGCCGTTACTGAAGTCAGTTGCCTCATCAACCGTCACACGCATCCGTTAGCACATCTGCAGTGGCACTGATCAGGTCATTCTGGATTTTGCTTGATGTACCAGTAAACACCTTAGCCAAGTGGCATCTAAGTTCACTGTCATATTCAGCTAAATAGTCCAACAACTCCAAATAGTTCCTCTTGTTTGCTGAATCTCTGCTCTCGTCATGTCCTCTGAATGGTAGTTCCTGTTTCCCCACAAACACCACAGTGTGGATGAGCCGTTTCAGAATCTCCCTGTTCTGTCTCACCTATGGGCAGAGATATGTATAAGCAGAAGTAGTAGGAAATTAATTTGAATTACTCAACTTGAATAATTGCAATGAAAACTTCATTTGAATCACATCATTGAGATGTTTAACTTAATTGACAATTAACTTCATCGTTTAACTTTAATACTTGCAGTTAAAAATTGAATCTTTGCTCAAAGTACTGATGAACCCCTGACTAAACCATGATGAAACCAGAGTCAGCCTAGGTGATGGAGGCAGAGATGGGAGTGAACCGGAGACTGAACTGTAGCTAGAGCGAGGACATCAGCTGGACAATTTTAATTTCTTCTGGGACCGCAGACATCTTTTCAAACGAGATGGACTCTTCCTAAATAGGTCAGGAGTCAAACTGCTTGCGTCCAACATATCTTTCTGCCTGCGTCACCAATCTGTTCCCTCACCAAGGACAAGAGACAGGACAAGCCGAAACAGACAGGAGATAAATGTCATCATGAGGATGCACAACCCCCAGCTGACGTTAGGTCCAATCATGAGAGACGTCCGGGCGAAAAAGAAGAGGATTCTCCACCTTCAACACCAAAAAGTGTCTGTGATGATCCACTTTCTACACCCCCCAAAACCCCAAACAGTTCATCATCTACTGTGGGCATGTTGTCACCCTCGTCCCCCCTCTTGGAGTTCACTGACCAAATGAACAAGCTGGTCATCGCTGGGACACAACTCACCCCCCGCCCTGCTGCAGTTTTCTCTCCGCCCGTTGCCCTGCAACATCCTCGGCTTTCAGTAAAGTTAAGACATGCCCCACCGCCACCACTTCCACACAGGGATAAGAAGTCAACACACTTAAATCTCCCCTGTTCTGACTGCTGATGTGTTCTGGGTCCAGGCTCTAATAATGTCACTCCAAACTATTCCCAGCAAAAGTCAGGGCCCAGTGTACTGGAAGCTTTGTCAGTTCTTGGTAATAGAAGAAAAATATTCAAATTCCAAAGGAACAGGTTGGGAGTTCAGGCTGCCTTCTCAATCCCTGTGGTGACGGGTAACAGAAAAGTGATCAAACTGGTGAGAAATAAGGGTTCAATTAAATCTACCAATCTAGTGAGTATAGCTTGTCAACCTCGCAACTCACCAGTATCTCCTGTTATCTCTACCAGGTTAGCTCTACTCAATGTCAGATCGCTAGCCAACAAATCCTTGTTAGTTAATGACATCATTATCACCTATAATCTAGACTTCTTACTTCTTAGTGAAACATGGCTGACTGATTGTAGCTGTGATACCATTCTCAATGAGGCAGCACCAACAAATTTCAGTTTTATGAATAAGTGTCAAAGAAAAAAAGGTGGGGGAGTTGCTGCCATTTTTAAATCTGTATTTCAATGCAAGGAAACTATATTGGGTGATTTTAGCTCTTTTGAATATTTCTGTTTTTTAGTAAAGGGGGATCCAAAAGTCCTCTTCCTAATTATATACAGACCACCACAGTACCCAGGAAAATTATTCGATAAGTTTGCAGAACTGCTGTCAGCTATCTGCACTGACTACAACTCTTTTATCATAACAGGGGATTTTAACATTCACATAGACAACAGCATGGACACAAATGCCAAAGAACTTTGCTCTCTTTTTGAGACTTTTGGCCTCTCCCAACATGTGAAAGGGCCCACACACACTCGAGGCCATACTCTGGATCTGGTTATCTCTAAAGATGTTGACAGTACCTCTGTTGATGTTAAGGACTTGGCTCTTTCTGATCATTTCTGTGTGTTCTTTGACTTTAAGATAACTCCAAACACTCAGTTACCCTCTGTGTCTGTTAAGAAAAGGTACATAAATGAGAATACCAGTGCTCAGTTTATGGAGGCTATAGTCTTGTCACCGTTACCTGTGAGTGCAGAGACAGTCGATGAACTTCTGGATTTCAACTGCAAAATCTCAAATGTCATTGATACCATTGCACCTATTAAAACTAAGATGACCTTGACCAGGCAGAGAGCACCATGGAGGAACACTTTGATGGTAAAGGCTCTGAAAACAGAATGCAGGAAAGCTGAACGTAAATGGAGAAAAACTAAACTTCAAATCCACCATGACCTCTACAAACAAAGTCTTTGCAAATTTAACCATGGGTTACTCAAGGCTGGACAGCAACACTTTACTGAAATGATTAATAAGAACATCAACTCTGTTTGCTATGGTTGACAAGCTTACAACCCCTCCAAAAGAGATAGTTTCAGAACTCTATTCCACAGAAAAAGGCAATGAATTTGCTAATTTTTTCAATGACAAAATCAAATCTATGAGGCAAAATATCAAAACAAATCAACAAAACAATACAATGATGCAACCCCTAAAATCACTTAGGAATACATCAACCGCTATGTCAAAGTTTGATACAGTTGATCAAAAAAACCATAGAAGAAACAGTTCACCACCTTAAAACATCAACATGTTGTCTTGACACAATACCAGCTGACTTTTTTAAAACTATTGTAAGCTCTATCCAAACAGATCTGCAGCAAATAAGAAACTGCTCCCTTCAATCAGGCACGTTTCCTAAAACCCTAAAAGTAGCTGCCATCAAGCCACTCCTCAAAAAGAGAACATTGGATACCACTATTTTAACCAACGACAGACCCATCTCAAATCTTCCCTTTATAGCCAAGATCATTGAGAAAGTGGTTTTCAATCAACTTAACAACTTCTTAAACTCCAGTCTGCTTTTTGACAAATTTCAATCAGGCTTCCGACCTCAATGACATAAGGTTGAACACTGACTCAGGCAAGGTGTCAGTTCAGGTCCTGTTAGATCTCAGTGCTGCGTTTGACACTGTGGATAACAGTATGCTGTTGAGCAGGTTGGAAACCTGGGTCAGACTCAGCGGGAAAGTCCTACAATGGTTCAGGTCCTACTTGGAGGAGCGGAGTTATTTTGTGACCATTGGTTGTTATCAATCCGATCAAGTGGCTATGACATGTGGAGTTCCGCAGGGGTCGGTCCTTGGACCCCTTCTGTTCAATTTATATGTGCTGCCTCTGTCAAATTCTGCAGAATTCTAATGTCAACTATCATAGTTATGCAGATGACACACAAATACATCTTACACTGTCTCCAGATGACTGCCGTCCAATAGAGTCATTATGCCATTGTTTAGAGCAAGTCAAAAATTGGATAACCAAAATTTCCTTCAGTTAAATCTTACACTGGCTCCCGGTCAGCTACAGAATAGATTTTAAGTTCTGCTATTGTGACACTATTGTGTCACTCTTATTTTGAAAGGGGAAGGAGGAATTGAGCTGCCATTATGCAGGAGACCAACTCCTGCACTGCCTTTGTTTTAAGTTTGTCTGGGGGTTAAACCATCTTTAAACTCCTAGGCTGAACGTATTGTTTAACTGCTTCCCCAAGACAAAGTACATATTGTAAGTCCAGGTTTGTACATAAATTCTACATCCGTATAGCATAAATGAACCTTAAGAGTGGATGCAGTGCCTGCCGTGAACATATCTGATGTAGTGAACCGCAAAAGCAAGAAAATATATTCCAGTTAAAATGAAAATATTGAAATGAACTCAGTGAAATGTCCCGGATCTGGATGGGATGGCATCTGGGTCCAGACCATGACTGCGGCCCACCACAGGTTAGTAACCCCTGTGATAAAGCTTCAAAGCAAGTTTCAGCTACAGCATCAGCTGTATAATACATATATGTGAGAAAAGCGTCAAGATTTTAGCACCGTGTTTTCAGTCTTTAGTAAGAAGCAACACCAACACAACGGATCATCAAATAAGGAATATTTCATTGATCCATGGGGTAGATTTGTATCATCACAGTTGCTCAATAGCCTCAACTCATCAATTCATTATATAGAAATGGGCAGGAGGTTTAATTTTGAAATTTATTTGTTACAGATAACAGAACACATACCCTAAATGAATTTGAAAGGTATTCAGTTAGATCACTCAATGAGGGTTATCAGGTTTGGATTAATGGACCCAAAAGCGACATAGACTCTGTGATCTATTGGATCACAGAGTCAGGCTCGCAGACTCACAGTCAGGTCAAAGCAGATGCCACTTCTTAGGAACAGAGGAGGACTCATAGGTCTCTGCAGCAGCAAGTGTCGAGGGGCAAAAGGTGAGCTGGACAACCAGGGCAGAGACAAGACAAGGTTGGGTCAAGAAGGCAGGTCAGGTAAGAAGGGCAAAGACGCAGGGAGATCGAGGACACAGCAGCAGGTTGGAGCACCAGGGCCTAATGAAGAGAGGTTCAGAACCAAATGGAGTTAGCTCTCAATCAGGAGAGACCAGGGCAGGTTGAGGTTGCAGGTGTGTGTGAAGGACGGGATCAAGCTGAATAGATAAATACCTATGATTGCTTCAACCTGTTTAAAATGCATACATTTTATATGTACTTCATACGTTTGATGAGCTAATGATACAATGATAGTGAAATCTTTTGCACTGTTGACCAGCACTACTCACTTATGTTATCCACGTTGCTTTCGGTGATGACTGTGTTGCATTATACTGTAGCAATAAATGCAATCCAGACAAACAGCATTGGCTTTAAATACCATCCTATGCACTGAGTCCATGACAGTTATTTAATTTTTAAGGTCTAGCAATGGTGGCGAGGCAAAGCTTCAATGACCAGAAACCTTCATTAGAATCAAGCACAGGGTGTGTGTCCATCTGCACTGAGCAATCGGATTGAGGAGAAAGTGTGAGAGAGATGGCGAGAGTGAAAGAATGAGCTCGAGGGGGAGAGTGAGAGCAGGGTGGAGAGCAAGAGAAACATGAAAAGGATGAGAAAAAACTGGAGAAAAATACAGCACTGTTTGATGTAAATGAAGATAGCAGTCATAGTAGACACCATGCAGGGCCATGCAGAAGACCCCTGGGTCTTGTGTTTCTGAGGGGGGAGAAAGCACAAAGTCAGTTTGGTTAAAGAACAAACATGGGACATAGATGCACCGATCGACTGTAACTGTATGGGAATAGTGTTTTTACACAGCATTAATATGCTATGCTGTTCAATTTGTCTCGGGAATCAATGTGTACAAGAATGTGTAACCTAAAACATAATTTTGCGAGCAGCTGAGCCAACGCAGGATGTTTAAAACAATTCTGCTGCGTGGGAGATTGCTTATAAGAGCCCTAGATGAGGTCCTGTCTCCTTGAGTGTATGTTCAGAGAGAGCGGCAGTATTGGCTGTCTCCAGTACGCCCACATGAGCAGCCGTCCAATCAGGAGCAGCAGTAGCCTCAGAACTGCCAGAGTGAGCCTGCACACAGACACAGCAGAGCATCTGCATTACCCTGCCGTGCTGTCACAGGTAGGTCCATTAGCACATACGCTCACACAAACGCATGCACGCGCTAAGACTTTCCTTTTCACAGGATGATTTACGCTGCATTATCTCCCGTTATCTTTTCTACAGCTGAGGCTGGCTTGTTGATGCTGTGGGGCTCCCAGCAATAGATGATTATTGGATTTATGTTATGCTGTGCATTGACCGGCTGCAGCCATCTGTGTGTATGTAAGTGAATGTAGAGATTGACAATAACTAGTGAGGGCGAACCCCCCACCCCACCCCGCCCCCCCCATGGATGATTTTGGCAAGAAAATACATTTAGTTTTGAATTGTACAGGTAACATTAATTGATGAAAATGCACCTCTTCACAAAATGGCTGACCTAAACATCATGATTTTATGTAACTGGTGACACTGGTTTACCTTAATTGCCCCACAGGAATAAATAAAGTGTGTTTCATCTGAATTAAGATGTATGCATGTCTTTAGTTAATCCAGTACATTCAGTTTTGAATTTCGGCGATCTAGATTACCAAATTTAAAGGCAGCATTTGAGATTTACCTGAGAAACACTTTTCTGTACGTGTCACCCTCACTGCTAATGATTATTGAGGTGCCCGCTCATTGAAAAAAAGAGAGAGGTTAAGGAATTCTGATAAGTCAGATATATATAAGTATATTTAGTAGACTTTTCATCGAAAAACATGACTAACGTTTTGTAATTCTCTGGACATTTGTGAAATTGTACATCAGCGTCTCTTCTTCTCTTCAGTTGTTGTTTAATGTCTTGTAAATTACTCCACATTTGATGTCATCATCAACATTCTACATAGTGTGCAAATGCATGTTAATAGTAACGCATGTCAGCCAGTTCAACAGTTCAGCGAAGTCTCTGAGAGATGAGGAAACAGGAAAAAAGGAAATAGGAAAAAAGCAGCAGAAAGAGCCTAACTAAATGTCCGACCGACTGACCTACTGACCCACCTTCCTACTTACCTTTCTGGGTCCGGCTAGCTTGTTGAACTCCCTATGTCTGCTTGGGCTTTCTCCAGGTACTGCAGCTTCCTCCCAAAATCAAAAATGATGGATGGATGGATAGATGTATGAATGATGTCTCAAATATGTGATGAATGCCTATGCTAACTTCAGTGGTGCCCATTCTTCAAAAGTCACCATATAAAGTATATATAAATAACAGCATGTATGTTATGTTATAAATGTAATTTGTGTCATCGTGGAGCACTGCAGCCATGCACTCACACAGACTCAGAAGTGTGTGTTGGCGATTGAAGGTGTTGACAGAATGAAAAGAAGAATGAAAGAACAATGTTTCTCACTCTCTGCTGCTTTGTAGAGAAATGAAGCTCTCACCACCTTCATATTTCATTTTGTAAGATTGTAATAGAAAAATTAGTCAAGGATTGACTCGGAGTGCTGTTTTATCATACCCCACACTGCACAGAGATGTCAGAGCCGCTGATAACATAATTCAGACTCACAGCCTCAGTGACGCATGTTCCATTTGTCCATCATCTTTTCAGCTTACTGCATTCAGTGCAGGTCTACTTTCAGGGTTGAATCGAAATGTCCACCACATTCAGTGATATTTTAGGATTCACTTTAACATTCCCATCTATCTGACGAAATAATGTAGATTGGTGAATGACACAGCAGTGCGACAGTGTCCATCTATCCATCTATTATCTTACCTGCTTCATATCCACTGTTGTCGTGGGGGTCTGCTGTTGCTTATCTCCAGTTCACATTGGGCGATACGTGAAATTCACCCTGGAGGGAGAACCAGTCCATCGCAGGACACACACAGTATTCACTCTATTATTAACACCTAGGGATGATTTAAAGTCTCAAATTGACCTTAAAGACCAGGGAAATTAAATTCTGCATTTTTTTCCCGTGACTTTATTAAAATCACTCATAAATGTATCCCTCAGAATGTGTAAGGAGTCTTTTCATAGTTGCATTCATGGTTTCATTGTGGAGCTAGGCCTTCACCATCCAAAACTCTCGATTTAATAGGCATGTCCATTAAATCCCCGTGCGTTGCGGTAAAATGACCTGATGATATGCATTGCTATCTGCTCAAATTTAGGAAATGGATCAGAGGTAATGGCCGCAATGGGGCTCTAGGCACTGGGGGAGAATTTACGAACTGGAATTGAGGACAAGACGCGTACGACAAACGCGCTTCCCCCCAAATGCCAGGCCAGTGAAACCAAGCCATTATCCGCTCCAGTGTCCTTTCATACCCCATATGCCCGGCCATAGGATGGTGGTGAGCCACCTGGAAAATCATTTCCCAGCGGCTTTTCGGAATGTGTAACTGGGTACAGTCCTCGCCTATGCAAGCGTCCCAACTGAACTGATAATCGTGTCCCTAATCACCACAAAGGTCAGGTACATTACAGCGGCTCTAGGGTGCACTGAATGACCATAAATTTGTATTACTTGATCTAAGGAAAATCAAATGGGGATGTACTGTCGGCAGGGGTGCGCTTTGTCACCCTTACTCTTTATTCTAGCAAACCCTTGAACCGCCATTGCAGTGCGGCCCCATAAAAGCATAACTGGTTTGTCAATAGCCCAACAAGAATCAATCATGTGCTGATGTCATTCTTTTTCTTGAAAACCTGAAAAATTCTATTCCAGCTTTGCTAGATTTAATAAACACAAATGGAAATTTATCAGGATATAAAGAAAATAGAGACGCTTATCTGGGGATTAGGATCATACCATGCATAAATAACATTGTTGGGGTCAACTACAACCCCATGGTAGACTCATTTACTTCTTCTATAGATAGATGGAACTCCTCTCCCTTGTCACTTATCACAAGAATTAATATTCTTTAATAAAATATAGTGTATTTGTTTCAGAACATCAATTTTCCGCCTCCTGTTGATTTATTTTCACTCCTGAATAAAACGCTTGTCCCTCTTGTACCTGCCATACGCTAGCGGAGGCCTCAAGGGCCCCAATTCAACACCATATGCGAGAACATGGTGCGGGATGTAGTTGAAGCAGTGTGTGTGTGTGTTCGTGTACGCACTCTGAAAAGCCAATGGATTCTAGCAATGAGATGAATGCAGTACTACAGCTATCATCGTAACCTATGTGCTGTAACTGTTACGTTTGTTTGTCTGTCATGACTGTGCATGCATGCCCATCCTAAATGTGCCACCTGCGGCCTACCCGTCTGTCATATCTGTGCATGCCTGCGCATCCTAAATGGACGGATGCTACCTACCTGTCTGTCTGCCACGTTTATCTATGCCTGCCCATCCTAGATGCGTTACCCACTACTTATGTGCTTTAAATTAGTCTGTTTATCTGTCCTCTGTCTGTTATGTGTACTCTGTAAACTATAAACTGTTCTGTTTGTGCCCCCCTGCTGGTCCTGGGTGAGGATCCGCTCTGCTGTCTGTCACCCTGAGGTTTCTTCCTTTTTCCCCTCGCTGGGTTTTCTTGGGAGTTGTTCCTCAGCCTTTGCGATGGCATATAAGGCGGGGGTGTTTATCTTTGTGTAGTAACCGCTGTAAAGCACATTGAGTTTGCCTTGTGCATGAAATGTGCTCTATAAATAAAGATTGATTGATTGACTGATCATTGACAGCACTGTAAAGCCATATTTTGTTTCAACTAAAGTTCTGAGTAATCATTACTAATTCTTTTATAAAAACATTTCATCATTACCAAGCTACTTTGTTTGTATTATTTAGCTGAAAGATTCATTTCACTAATCATGTTTATTTTAGACTAATTGAGATGTTTCATTTTGAAAAAAGAAAGGGAAGGGTCTAGTTAAAGACCCTGCTTGGTCAACACCAGTTTTCAAGTTTTTCAAGGAGATGTACATTTTGCAAGAAGAGTAGCTACAGGCATCGGCAGCGGTTGGTACCCTGATGGCGAAGCAAATTTGCTTCAAGTGGAACAGTAAGTATGTAAAATAATTACTTTTTCATTCTAGCTAATGTGGGAATTTTTAATACCGTGAAGAGAGAGATAATATGCTGATGCAACTTTTTTCTTCAGTCAAATCGTACTGTTTGAACCTACACATAGTGTTAAGACTTGCTTATTTCTAATACTTGCTAATATCGCCTCAAAGTGGTGTCAGCTGAGTAAAGCTGAATGAAAGTTACTTTTCAACAGTCCTCAACAGTCCCAGGAATCTCACACACAGTACTGCAAGTTTGCGCAACTATTCACATTTCTGCCACTTTTAAACTGTGGGGAGTAGGCACCATGGAGGTGTGTACTTGTGGACACCATAAGTAGCGCACAGCACATTGATTGACTCCAATCTTCCCTCTCAACCAGAAATAACAACTGTGCATAGCATCACCACAACATGGGAAAACAATACAAGTGTGTAAACCACAGATTGCCCCCATGGCTTATACACATCAGTCCCCCCCTCCACCCCAATGCAATGCAATCTCATCTTCCCTCTGTTTCACTGGCTGACACTGAGGACGATAGCACCTTGCTGATGTAGTTAAGTCATATGTTGTCGTGTCAAGTCAGTTGCTTTTATTTCGAACAATGACCGGATGCTTTAAATTTGAGATGTTTATACTGTTGCTCAGGTGTGTGGCTCCCAGCTACGCTATACTCAGTGCTGCAGATTTTGCTGTCAGTGACCCGTACACACATTTGTTTACATGCCAGGTCTCTCTTAACTGGCGTCATTTAGGTTACATTGTATTTAGCAGTGACATTGTTGAACTGAACTGAACTGTTGTTGAACTAAACATCTTCTTGTTTTATATTCTTTCCAGTTCCTTGTGGCGTGTCGATGCTGTAAAAAGTGTAAGTACTGTGAATTTATGTGCGTGCATCAGTTAAAGCATGGAAACTATATTACAACTGTCCCATGTCCCTGCTTATACCAAAGATGCATGTGCACATTCAAGTCCATTAATGCACTAAGGTATTTTTCAGGCTTTCATGGAGTTCAGCAGGATTGAGAGCATTGATTAGCACAGTTATCGTCTCCTCAAGTTATTTCGATCCACGAGAGGGAATGTTGGATGGTTGTTGACACAGATTTCTCAACAGACCTATGTGGGTCCATGTGCATTATGTAATTGGCAATGTTTTTCACAGCTTGTACTGATAAAACGTCATATCATAGCGCTACTCTATTTGCTGTGTACATGTAGCTCTCTAACTTGTGGCCCTGTGTTTGATTCCCAGAAGACAGCAGAGCCAACTGCAATCCGGACACAGGTGCTCAGAGGGCCTCCGATCCCACAAACCTCTTCAAAGCAGGCTTAGTAAGTAAGCTCTTGCACTCTCATAAATTTTCATTTTTTTTCACCATGACACTCTTTATAGCGATTAAAGTTGTTTTTAAAGTGAAAAATCTAATGTAATCATTGTGCTCTTCTGTTATTCTTTAAGGACTGATGATGATGATTCTTTTCGTGACCCTGACATTGGGATACTTCTCACTGAGCGTGAAGGTTCTGTGCCCCCAGCATCTCAGACCAACCTCAATGAAAATCATCATTGAGGGACAAGTTGTGATGGACAACATTAAAAATCTGTCAAAAGTAATGTGCATTCTGTTTGGATCCACATATGCACTCCATCTTAACTAACCCAAGAAAATGAAAAGCTCACATTTCAGTTCATCCAGCAGGTATGGTTCTCGTTTAGCCGCACTGACCTAAAGCTGAGGCTACAGTCTTTGAAAATCTGCTTGCAATGTAAAGAAATGTCAACCAAACAAAACAAGCAGACAGACCACATGTAAAACAACTATGCACACACATACAAACAGGAGACACATTTGACACCCCACCCCACACACTAAAAACATAGTCCAGCAAACACACACTAACATACTCAACACCCCAAGAAACACACAGTGCACACAACACAGACATACATACACACCTAGACACATAAATGATGCAAGAAGCATGCTGAAGGGTGTGACTTGTGTGAAAATTAAAATTGAGAAGTTGTAACAGAAAAGCACAGATAATTGTTTCAGTTCTTGTTGCATCATCAGTCTGTGTATATGGAGTTAGATGTGTTGATATGATTCTACTGAGTCTATTGGTTCATGCTCTGTCCTCCCTTCATTTAGGCAGATGAAACAGATTGTGTTTCCAATGGCTTTGATTGCTTTGAATTTTGTTGTGTTTATGGATTTACTGCTTTAATCTTAGGGAACGTCCATGTTTTTTTCTTGTTGATTTGTGACCCATTCAACACCCACACAGACAACGCAGACATGGACAGCACCCACCCACGCACACTCAAACAACATAAATGCAGACAACACCCACACAATAAACACATTGAACACTTGCACACGGACACATTCAACACCCACACACTCCACACATAAATAACATAAATAATAATACATAATAATGCCTAAATAATACGCGCGAAAACGCCACAGACAACACAGATATGGATAACACCCACACAAACACACACTCACACGTGTTACATGCTGTAATTACATGTGTAATTGGTACAGTGATTTAAAATGACAGTTTTCTGATAATGACTTTGTTTGAGCATGTTGATGTTGACGTGATGTTAAGTTTGTCAGTTTGACATTATGTCTTTTGACATTTTTTGCAAAAATAAAAAGCATTGGAACGTTTAGACGTGTTCTCATTTTATATTTTTCTGTTTTACGCAGTATATGAAAAACAATCAGCCGATTAAATTAAAGGAAAATACAATCATTGCAATAAATGATGAGTGGCAATAATAAGTCATAATAGCTGGTTTTAACTAATGATTTTGAGTATAAATTAGTAATAAACATAATAAACTTCCATATTCATGCAACTAAACATGTTCATCTTGTGTAAAAAGATAAGGTTCCATAGCCTTGTCTTCACTTGGAAGCAACAGCCTTGCTATTGCCACAGGGGATCATATAGCACAGTTGGTAGAGAGGGTGTCGTGTGAATGTCAGAACTGGGTACAACTCCCCCTTTTTTAAAATGATTTTTGCACAGTAAACAAGTGAATGCAGGTGCGCTGCAGTGTTATATATGTACATGTGTGCTTGTGTTCATGTGGAGGAAAAGTACAGCTCCAGATGTGATCATGGCTTTCCAGGTGCCGGAACATCCTGGAGCCTAATGGCATTGAAAGGGACAGGAGCTAAAACCTGAAAAAAAAAGAGAGAGAGAGAATAGGGACATCAAGTTAGCCTCCCATATTCTAATATCTCCGCTTCCTGACTTATTTAATCTTTCACTGTCCACCTGTGAGTTATCAGCTGTTTGGAAATGCAGTCACATCACTCCACTTCATAGAGGAGGCAATGTACTTCACACCAATAATTACAGGCTAATTCTACTTATTTGCTCCATTGCTTAAGTATTTAAAAAGTAAATTTACAACCAACTTTCTTATTACCTCACTATTGACAATATACTGTCACTGTTCCAGTCTGGCTTTAGGTTCAATTATTCAACATCAACTACTTTTTCAAAGTTCACAAATTATGTGTTTTCTGCTGTCAGCGGTAAGACATTTATTGGCTTAAGTGCAGCTTTTGATTTTGTTGTAAATTAAGTTATTGGATAAAATAACTAGGTATTATTTTTACTTTACTGATTTTAACCTATTGGCCTTTCTACTGTTGCGTAGTTGTAGTTTGGCTCTTCGAAGCAGAAGTGAATGGTTTTTCATCTGATTTTCATACCCAATATCGTATGTTCCCACAGTGGTCAACTTGAAGCCCACTTCTATTCTCAATGTATGCCAACAATCTCCTACCAAGTCTTGCTAAATGTTGTTTTCAACTTTATGCTGATTACACCTTTATCACACCTACATCCCAGTCTGACTTATCACCAGTACAATCTTCTCTCCAGTCCCATTTTTCCTATGTTCAGTAATGGCCTCGTAATAAATTCCTTCTCAATAAATCAAAATCCTTTATGTTATGTTATTTGGTACCAAATCTAAACTGAGATCCAGCTCTGGTTCCAAGTTATGAAACTGTAATGACAGCTCCCCATTGCTCCCCAAAGTTGATATTTTCACATATATTGGTGTATGGCTAGACTCAGAACTCTCTTTCAGAGCTCATCTTTCACCTTAAGTCAGTTTTGGTCTTAACATGTATCATTCCCTTGTTCTTACCGTTTTTCCTCTGGTGCACACACGATAAGAAACTGGCCTCCAAACTTATACTGTTAATCATTGATTATTGAGATATATATCAAAATGCTTATAGATCTGGCTTTCTTTAGCTAAAACAGCCTATATCTGTAGATTTTTTTTCTTGGATGCCCTTATTACTCATCATTGCAACTAATCTACAAATGTATTAATTTTAATTACCCTGCTTGTCTACAGTTGTATTAGGGTTGAACTTGATACTTGGCTGAAACGAGTGCAGCACTGCAGCATGATGTCCACCTACGAGTGTCCAGTCAGGAGGGTGTTTTTAGCACAGTGAGAAATGTGGTCAGTCCGCAGTGTGCAAACCTAGACCCTAGCCATATGGAACAGCTGGTCTTCATTAAATGAAGATTAAATATGAAGCCGAAGTATGATTTAATGAAGTAAATGGACATTTGAAAAACAGCGTTGGACTTTATGATGTGCAGGACACAGTTCTCGCTTTTTCTCCCTCTCTCTCCCTCTCTCTCTTTTACTCACTCACCTTCTCTCACACACACACATACCAAGATGTTGTTTAACTGTGTTTGGAAACAAAAAAATATATATGTGGTCAAGTGTACACTCATAATGGTGTACTCCCTCATCCCTCAACAGTATCTTATACATGTATATCAAGTTACCATATCAGACATATTTCTCAGCTTTACTTTTCTGTTCCTAAAGGTAATTAATCATTTGGCAGAAGATGTTTTATGTTTTAAGCTTTATGTATTTATGTTTTAGCTTAATGTACTGGGAACCAACCAGCAGACTCAACCTATAGCAGCTTATCTAGGATTTAAGGTCTATCTGTAGGCTGTGTCAAAAAAAGGGGTTTTTAACCTACTCTTAGAGATAGAGAGGGTGTCTGCCTCCCAGACTGAGACTGGTAAATGGTTCCAAAGGAGAGGGCTTTGGCTTTTGGAGGCTCTGGCTCCAAATCTAGACTTAGAGATTCTTGGAACCACAAGTAGGCCTGCATTCAGAGAACGGAGGGTCCTAGTGGGGTAATAAGGTTTTATCGGGACTGAGATATCAGAGGGTCAGAGAGGCAGTCTGTGAGATAAATATTATGTGGGAACTAAAAGACAGGTCTTGATGAAAGCGAGAAGTCATGTAGACCCCAAATTCCACCGGATGCGTTCTCCCTTTTGGCCTGCATAGGGCGCCAGCAACCTTCCAGCGTTTTCCAACCTTCCCCCTAGAGTCCTCAGGGGGACAGAGGGCTTTGCTGCAGCTTATCTTGACATCATCATATACAGTAGCACCTGGGAGGAACACCTCAGACATCTGCAGCAGGTCCTCTCCTTGGTTAGGGAGGCGGGCCTCACAATCCACCCAGACAAGTGTGCTTGGGCCAGGGAGGACACTTTGTACCTTAGCTATGTTCTCAGGTGGGCAAAGTGGAAGCCATCATGGCTGCAGAGCAACCAACCACCAAGAAGCAAGTGCGGCCATTTTTAGGGCTTGTGGGTTGGCGCTTCATTCCGAACTTTTCTGAGAAGGTGTCTGTACTGATGGAGCTGACCCGCAAGAGCCAACCAAACAAGGTAGTGTGAATTGAGCAGTGCGAGAGCGCTTTCCAGGACTTAAAGGGTTCTTTGTGCCGAGAACCAGCGCTACTGAGTCCAGACTTTGACAAACTCTTCACTGTTCAGAAAGATGCCTCTGAGAAAGGCTTGGGTGCGGTCCTCTTGCAAGGAGACCATGGACAATTGCAGCTGGTAGCTTATATCAGCCGCAAGCTGCTGCCTCGTGAGCAGAAGTACTCAATTGTGGAGAGGGAATGTCTTGCCAGGAAATGGGCACTGGACTCTTTTAAATATTATTTGTTGGGACGCAAGTTTGTGCTTGAGACTGACCATGAAGCTCTGACCTGGCTAGGGCGTATGCGAGATACCAATGCTAGGATTACGAGGTGGTTCTTGGCCATACAGCCATTTGACTTTGGTGTGTTGTACGGAGCAGGGAAAATGAATTGTACAGCCGACTTCCTCTCTGGGATGCCACAAGTGGCATTTTCAGAAGGGGGGGGGTGTTACGGAGTGAGGCTTGAGGCTCACTCACTCACTCACTTACTCACTCACTCACTCACTCACTCACTCACTCATTCACTCGTTCACTCACTGTTAAACTGTTAAAAACCTGTTGCATTTCATCCGTTCTCTGTCTCTGGTTTACACATTTGGCACATGGTTTCACACATGTATTACAAATTTCATCATCATCCCCATTTTCATATCTCATCTGGTTAACATTGCAGCACTTAAAGAACACACCTTAACACATTGGCCGTTCACATCAGGTTTATTACATTTTTAGCAGTGAACAAGAGCATGGCTTCTCAGTAAACTCACCAGCATGACTGCACACCCTTTCGGGCTCCTGTGGGGAAACAGAGGGCTTGAACCACTGGGGTTATATAGGGGTGTTAGGTGCAGCAAACTATTTTAACGGGGGTGTTTTCATGGTGTTGGGGAATTGTTCAATCTTCTGGGCACAGAAGTAATTTTAGTAAGTAAAAATGATTTGGGGTGTTTGAGTATGTTATGTTTGTTTTTCCAGATAACATTTTCTTTTCAAAAAGTATTTAGGCAGGAATTTGAATGATGTTGGAAAGGTGGACTCATCTGTGGGAGGAGCTTAGGTGTATAAAGCGTGGTTAGATTTAGCCAGACTTTAGATAGATAGATAGATAGATAGATAGATAGATAGATAGATAGATAGATAGATAGATAGATAGATAGATAGATAGATAGATAGATAGATAGATAGATAGATAGATAGATAGATAGATAGATAGATAGATAGATAGATAGATAGACACAGTTGGTGGAATATTGGACTTTTTACAGAGCCGCCACAGGCTCTGTGCTGCTCACACATTCGGTGGAATTTCGGGATAGGTGTTTTGGACATATGAGCAGTAACTGTATTTTCAGAGTTTAGAAGGAGTTTAGAAGGAGAACATTATGGGTCGTCCAGGCCTTAATGTCATCAAGGCAGGATTGAAGAAACTGTAGGCGATTTTGTTCACCCAGCTTGATAGATGGATATAATTGGGTGTTGTCAACAAAACAGTGGAAATCTATTGAATGATTCCTGATGATATCGCCTAAAGGGGAGTGTATATAAATTGAAGAGCATAGATTCTTGTGGAACCCTGTGACTGACGCAAGTGTGTGGAGATTGATTATTATTGACACACACAAACTCATATCGGTCTGAAAGATAGGACTGGGACAAGTCTAAACCAGTGTCTCTGATTCCAAGTTGATATTCCAGTCTACTTGGTAAGATCTGGTGGTCAACTGTATCAAAAGCAGCACTAAGATCTAACAAGACAAGCACTGAAACAAGACCTTGGTCAGATACCATTAAGAGGTCATTAGTGACTAACCAGTGCAGTCTCAGTGCTATGATTAATTCTAAAACCAGACTGGAAATACTCAAATAAACTATTGCTATTAAGGTGTTCACAGAGCTGGTAAGCAATGATTTTATCTAGGATTTTTGAGATGAAGATAAGATTGGAGATTGGCCTGTAGTTTGCTAGAGTTACCGGATCAAGGAAAGGTTTCTTAAGATGGGCTTTGTTTATGGCAACTTTTAACTTACGAGGAACATAACCTGTTGTTAAGAACAGGTTGATGAGGTCAAGTAAAGAAGTGCCCATTAAAGGGAACACTTCCTTAAACAGCTTAGAGGAAATTCAGACTAGGGGGCAGGTCGATGATTTTGAGGAGGAGATGATAGTAGTCAGCTGAAGCAGGTCATTGGTGTCAAATGAAGATGACCCGTCTTTATTCCCAGCTGTATCCTGAATAGCTGCAATAGGGGGGTGAATAATTGCAGTAGGTGTTAGGTGGATTTTAATTGCTTGTCTGATCTTTATAGTTTTGTTATCGAGAAATGTAGAAAGTCTAAGCTTCTGAGATGTGTGGGAACACACTGCTCAGTGGAGTTATGACTCTGACTCAGCCTGGCTACAGTGCTGTAAAGGAACCTGGGGTTATGCTTATTTTCCTCAGTTAGAGAGGAGTAGTATCTGGCTCTGGCATTACACAGCCTATATGTTTAGTCAGCCTATATGTTTTCAGGCCTTTATCTTTCCAGGTCTAAAAAATATTGTCATTTTTGGTGAAACGCCATTTCCTCTCTAATTCACATGCTAGCTGCTTTAGGGGCGAGTCTTTTGTGCATACCAGGGGGCTGATCTTGTTCTAGCGATATTGTTTTTTGTTAGGGGTGCGACCAACTCCAGAGTTTCATGTAGAGAGCTAACAAAGCTATTAGCAAGGTGATCAATGAAGGAGGGACTCGGGCTTTCATAACAGAGAGGTGATGTAGCACCGAGAGACAGGGGAATAGCTTCCTTAAAGTTTGATAAGACAATGTCAGTCAAGTGTCTTGTGTATATACTGCTTTTCTTTTTCACATGACTGGCTGGAAGGAAGTCAAAAGTGTTTAAAGAGTGGCCAGATATCACTGGGTTAGGGGGAGAAACGGTCAGGTGTTCAATTTCAACACCATAAGTAAGAACAAGGTCCAGGGTGTGATTGAAGAAGTGTGTGGGTTCATGCACATGCTGACAGAAGCCAATGGACTCGACTTTATGGGTGAATGCTGTGAATGCAGCTATCACTGACTATATCTACATGAATAAATAAAGTCCCCAACAATAATGATTTTTTTGAGGACTAAGCTTGAGAGAAACTCAGGAAATTCTGACAGAAAGTTTGAATAAGGTCCTGCAGCCCAATACACTACGACAAGTAGGACTGGTACCTGTGTCTTCCAGCTTTGGTGAGACAAGCTGATGACAAGACTTTCAAATCAACTATAATTAATATTAGGCTAAGGGGTAATTAATAGATTACGATCAAAGTTGGCCGCCACCCCAACACTTCTCCCTGTGCTGTCAGAACCAGTTTTACCGTAACTGCACCTGTGTGTTGGCACCACAACTCACTGTGCGACTTTCTCACTGATAAAGAATTGGATGTTCAATTTGCCTGGCATGATTTATCTTCAGCACCAAGCTTCCACGATGAGCTTCTTATGAAGCTACTTTAGTGGGATCCTAAGGTTTTCCTGTAAAAATGCTGGTAAAAATCGATATCCTGCATACTTCTTGTTTGCCGAGCCCTTCTTAGGAGTCTTTCGAATTCCTGAAACTAGACAAATTATGCTTTTCCAGAACATTTACAACAATTTCAGAACATTCAAAGACTATTATTTATATAGACTTCTGTGGACTGCATTTTGTATTAGCAATGACAGCAGAGAGGATGCACAATTTTAAGTTACAAGAATAAAAATTCTAATGCTTTGTGGTCAGAAATTGTAGGGTTTTCTTTATGGGAGAAAGTAATTTTTAAAACTTCGAATAAGAACTATGATGATAATACATTGATTATGATGACGTCTCCAAGTACGTTGCTGTACCCATGACAGACAGACTGTCCTACTGTGTTCACATGTTCACGTCTTTGTGTTTAATAAATCCCTCATTTACTTATGATATATTCTTCTGGGGTTCTATTTTGTGTCCAACAGTTCAGGTTTCAAACTTTCATCACTGCTGTCCACACTTGTTGCAACTATATTTATCACAGACAGAAAGTAAATGTCATGCATAAGCAACCCCTGTCTGCCTCCATCCAACAAGGAACAGCGCCCTGTGGGCCCTAAAACCCATGACTTGCCAGTCTATAGCAGCACAGTGTTCTTATCATCTTTTCTATGTGGGGAATTAGAAAAATGACAGTGACTAAGCTGCCGTCATGATGCCATGACATGCCATATGATCTACTGTACAGAGCTTTGTGATGTTTCCTGGTTGTAATCCAGTTGTAGTCCAGGTTTAGTTTGTTGTAGTCCAGTCTCCAGTGGTCATGTGGCAGTCCAACAATATTAACTTATTCACTTATGAACAACACTCACAAATAACAAATTAAAAATTACAAATTTCTTATAAAAAAACCCCTCAGCATCTTGTAAGAAACTCAAGAGGTATGAAAGTGATCCTCTGCCTATAATCAACCATCTTAAAGAAAGTCATTTTAAGGTCTAAAATGTGCTCCGCTGTCAAAGGATTTTTCGATGTTTGACATTTTCCCAGGCAGCATAGACACAATGCTGAAATCCCTCTCATTTCACAGTCTGCTGATGTGGTGAGGAGGAGGAGGAGGAGGAGGACCAACAGCTCATTATTGTTCACTGAAAATGCTCGGCCTGCAGATGGTTGCCATGGCACAGTCTGTCACATACATGCGTCACTGGAGGTGTCTCTGTCAGTGTATTATTGAAAACTGTATCTGGTAGAGACTGATTTTTCATGGCAACAGATGGATAATTCTTTTTTTCATTCGATAGATTGCTTAGGCAACCCAGCATTCTTTTCTGTCTGTCTGTCTGTCTGTCTGTCTGTCTGTCTGTCTGTCTTTCTGTATGTTATCCATCCATCCAGTGTGTTTTTATTATCATTGTTATTTTTTAACATTTTTTTTATTTGGTGAGAAGTTATCACACCAGTGAGTGGGTGTTGTCAAGATGGCATTGGAGATGAAGTCAACTGACTAAAAGGATGGTGTGAGAGAAACTACCTCAGCCTCAACACCAGGAAAACCAAAGTCAAAAAAAGTCTAGCACCGCCTTCATTTCCTGAGGGCCCTGAGATGACAGGCTGCAGGGCAATCTTTTGTTCTCCTTCTATAGGGCCACGATCAAGAGTGTATTTGTAGCGGGGACTGTAGCAAGGATCCAAATGCAACACAGCAGCTCACGTCTGCATTTGCAGGGAATTTATTAAAGAAACTGAGAGTCAGGCGTTGTGAGTCTGAGGCTAAGAACTGATGGAGGATTGGTCGCCAAGGCCGGGAGGAGCTCGCACGTTGTGGCGGCTGCCACACAGAGTCAAGGGACATAAGACGGGTCGAGTAGCCGGGAGGATTACTGATCGTGGTCGAGGGACAGAAGGCGTATCGAGTACCAGGGCTGGGACAGAGAACGTGGTGGAGGGGTCTGAAACTAGTCAAGGAGCCGGGGAGCAGACAGGAGGAGGTTGAGATCAAAGGGCGGTCCGGTTCACCTTTGCCGGAGACAAAGACTGGAGTCAGGTGCAAAACAGGCCAGCAATGGGAGATCGGAGACAAGCTGAGTGCTGGAATGAAACACATGAGTGCAGTGACAATCTGGCAAAGAGTGAATCCAAGGAGTTCAACCCAAGTATTCAACTAATTGATGGTGAGGTAGAACCAAAAAGGTGTGAAGTGGAGGTGGAGAGAAGAGATAGGCTGTGGCCAGAAAGAGGTGTGGCAAAAAACGTGGAGAGAAGAAGACCAAAAAAGGTGTCAAGAGGAAACAGGATTGTGACAGTAGTAGTACATGCTATCCCTGTGTGGTATGCACGCTGTACAGTGGCCAACAGGAGAAGCTACAGAGGGTCACCAGAACTGCAGAGAAGGTGATCGGCTTCCCACTCCCCCCTGGGCTCAATCACCAGCTCTAGGTATCTCACTAGAGCCAGGGCAATCGAAAAGACCACCGTCATCCCAACAATCACCTGCCCTCTGAGAGAAGGTTCACGTCCATCAAGCCCAAAAACACCTAAAAAACAGCTTTTTTCCATGGGCAATCAGAATTTTTAATGCATCAAGACACACACCCCTGTGTGTATGTGTGTGTGTATGTATGTGTGTATGTATGTATGTATGTATGTATGTATGTGTGTGTGTGTGTGTGTGTGTGTGTGTGTGCGTGTGTGTGTGTGTGTGTGTGTGTGTTTGTGTAGATAAACAGTAGATATTTCATGCAAAAACTCCTCTAATGATAATAATACTGATGATAATCTTCTAATAATAATAATAATACGGCTGTATTTTCTTTCCTGTACATACTCCTCTTATCCCAGTACATATTGCCCCCCCTCACCCATCTGTGTTGATGTTGTCTTGTATTCATTAAGCCATTGTATATACAACCCTCTTTGCTCTTTTGTATATTGGTATTTTGCACTTTATCATTCTAATTGCACCTCAGTAGCCTTCCTCATCTAACTTCATTGTGCTGGCAACTACTCAATGGCAATAAAATCTTCAGTCTTGAAATCTCATAGATATGGCATACTAGGGCTCTACTGCACCTACTAGGAGGTGGAAGGGGCTATTATCACTCATTTGTAATGCTGATTTAATGCCTTTTATTTTGAGCTAAATGTGAACATTTATGTATTTATTTATTTTCCCTAATGAAAAAGAAAAATACATTTTATATTATGTAAACTGTGTTGATATGTGTGTGTGTGTGTGTGTGTGTGTGTGTGTGTGTGTGTGTGTGTGTGTGTGTATGCGTTGGATATCGCATTCTATTTATAAAATCTTTTTCTGTTTGGATTTTAAACTTAATTTCTTCACAATACAACATTTTTTTAAAGGTTGTTGTTTCACTGACTTCATGCAAAGTCTCATGTTTTCATGACAATACTAGATGAGGATGGAAATTTAAAGGAAGGAAACTTTGACTATGAAATCTAATCTAAACTGTATTTAACAGGCCAAACTTCCTATAGATCACTCAACAAACACTAGCTAATGTACAGCTAGGTTTTTGATCTCACTGGTACCTGAATGCCCCTCATATTTCCACTTGTGCCTAATCAGTAAACATAAGTAGTTCTTAGGGCTGACAGGGTTGGGGGGGTTGTGAAGCATGACATCAGTTCGGTAGGAGGAAGGTGGGCAGTAGTGTGCCTGTGTGTGTACGAGGGTGCAGCCGGAGCAAGAGACATAGGTTCTGCTTTCAACAGTAACACGTTGCGTAATGGACAAAAGTAATCTGGTTACAGTAAACCCCCCCCCAACACTGATAGTGCCTACATTTCCCAGACTTTATTGTCTTTAAGAGTCAATAAGGCTCCTAAGAACGGTTTGATTACGAAGGAGTGTTCCCAGATGCCTTCCTAACTGCCTCCTGAGAAGATGATCCCTCCGAAGAAGCTTCTAGAGAAGCTCTCAGCAGAGGTGTGGTGCTGAAGCGAAAAATCAATTGATGCCAGGCAAAGCGATCATACACCTCTTTATCAGCAGAAAAGTCACACAAGGCATGCTGATGTATAAACAGGTCTATATAAACCTGTGTGTGTGGTGACAGTAATTTCCGTGTCTGTGAGGGTAAATGTATGTCTGGCATGTGTGGCTCAATTAATCGTCCTACTGAGCGTTGCATAAGAAAAGATATAATTCTGTCAAATTTGACTGCTTTTGATGTGCATTTACTCTCTGTATCTCTCTTTTCACATACACCCCTCACAGACACATTGACTCAACAGAATGCACCACTACCGTCATTATCACCACACTCAATTCCTCCAGACAGTGGGGTGTTTGTCCATCTGGCACAGACAATTAACAGGCTAACCAAAGAACTCTACTTTGCTGGTTACATTTTAGGTCTTCTCCAGGGGAAAAATAACGCTGAAAAATAATGCTGGTGCGATTACTTTCACAATAGTATAATTAAGTGTTGCTGAGCTCGTCCAGGCTTTCACTAAGGAGAAACTGTGATGACATCTCTGTTGCCTCAAATACATTTATTTCATTTATTTATTTCACAATAAATTATCCGAGAATTTAAATTAATCAAGCTATGAGGCTTGATAGATTTATCATCTTGTGGAATTCTTGAACTCTTTGTTGGATATTTGAGATGGAGGTTTTCCTAAGTTATAGAAACTACAAGGGTGAAATAGAGATATTGCCACAATGGCTAACAGCAATTTCTAAGCATTTTCAATTTCAGTGATACATTTGGAAAATGTAACACCTAACCATCCATCCATCCATTATCTTACCTGCTTTATACCCACTGTTGTCACAGGGATGAAATCTAACCATCTCTTCTTCCTATTCTGTCTTTTCCTAGAAAGCTATCTCAGAGGAAAAAGAGGCAGATGGAAAAGAACTGAACCAAGGTTGCAGCACAACTGAGAATCGCAGCGCCTTCATTGTCACTATGGAAACCATTGGGCAGTCAGATCTGCCAAAGGACTGTGAAGCGGAGGATGCTGTGGGTGATTCACCTGAAAAATCTAAGGATTTTGATGCTGATTATGAACATGTTAGTACAGAGACTGCTTCATCAGATTACTCAGAACAACATACAAAGTTTGACAACATAGTGCCTGAATGGCCAAACAGTGTAGTCAAGATTGATACATACTGCTCTGACACCTGTGTTTGCACTGAAATGCCTTACCAAGATCAGAACAAAGCTTTGATATTAGAACCTGTCTCTGGCACACACTCCAGTAATGAGGTCCATCATAACAGGCAAGATCCTGAGCTAGAAAATGTCCTTGAACCCAAGGACTGTACAGAGCCAGAGGGAGATCCTCAACTAGATCAATACCCCGAGCTAGAGAAGGAACTTGAGCTGGGGGCCTACCTTGCAGAGCAAGATCCTGAACCAGACAAGTACTCTAGTCTGGAGCAAGTCCCTCAACTCAATGTAAATTCTGAGCCAGAGTCAGAGGCTGACAATATAAATCTTGAGCCTAGTGATGATTATGAAACTTTGGCAATAGAAACAGAGGATGACCCAGAATCCCATGAGATAATGTTTGAACCACCAATTACAGAGGAATCACTCTTAGAGCAATATATAAGAGGGGAGGCAATGTCGGATGTGTCCAGTGAGTCATGTCATGACCTTGACCCTGAAGAAATGGATGAATGCCTGAGAGTTGAGATTGCAGCAGCTTCTTCAGATAGTGAAACCGATGAAAAGTGGAGAACAATATTCTCCTCTTCTATAAATAAAGAAGATGATGACTCATATTTGGACAGTCTTCAGCTGAGTGCCCAGGAGCTCTTTGTCCATAAAGTTGAGGTGACAGACTTTGAATATGAAGACAACACAAAACTTGAAGAAGTTTGTGTTCAGGTTTCACAAGTTGAAGACTTTCAACAACCAGAGGACGTGTCTGTTCAAATCAAAGAGAAAAAGGTGAAATACAACCCTTTAGGCCTTCAATGTTTGTCCAAAATCTCTGAAGATGAGAGTAAAAATGACAGAGATGCTGATCATTACCAGACCACTCATCAAGACAGTGTCACTGCAGATCCAAACAAGAAGTTACCTGAAGACTTCTGTGTGATACAGGAGACAAAGAGCGAATATGTGAGCACAGAACATGTGGATTTCCAATTGGCTCGCAAACAGTGGCGTGAGATGGAGAAGCAGAGCATGAACAAAAATGTTCTACCAACAACCAAGCACCAAAGCTATATTTACACACAAGTCCGGAAAACTGATACAGCCCAGAAGAAAACAAATGAACTAGAGAACTTAAATATGATTGGTGAAAACCCTCAAACTCAATTTAGTCCATGCTCTGAGGATTCTGGGATGGATGATTCCAGTTACAAGTCCCCTTATGATGAAAATGAAACAACTGTTGAGAGGGAAATTCTGATTTCAATGGAGAAGGAAGAAGGCTTGAGGAAACAGAGGGGTTGTTCTGATGTGGGAAAATCAGGAAATATGCCAAGGTCCGTGAGTACTCCCCTTACACCATCATTTATCATTACATCCTCACCCACAAAGAAACCAGAGAATCATGAAGTGTCAGCAAAAAACGTGATCATTCTTGAACCGGGCAATGACTTCACGGCCAGCTCCAGATATGGCACAGACAGTGCAGCTGCTTGGGGTGATGATTGGAAGTGTGAGAACAACAGCTCCAATGTCATTATCTTGGAGACGTCCAACCTTATTATTCGCAGTGCCTCAGAATTCTCTCTCAACAAACAAAGTTTACAGCCACAAGAAAAGATATTCTTGAACAACCCGTTTTTCAAACTACGATCAAGGAGCACAATATCATTAGTGGATGAAGAGATTAAGATGGTGAAACAGAGAGAAGAAGAGCTGAGGAAAGAGAGGGCGAATTTGTATGGCAAAGACAGGTTCAATACAGAATCACTGCCATCGAATCACATGGACTCTTTAGCATTTGACAATTCAGGTATGTCAGTTGGAAACTGCAAACAATATTTTATTATGTATACATCTTGTGTGAGTATATCCTAATGTTGACAGTTGGTCCTTCTTATTAGGTGATGTACCTGTGAAGTGCAAGTCCTCTCCATCATCCCCAATGAAGGCAGCCTACAGGATGGATCGGTCTGCTTTGTCTTGTGATCACAGAGTGAGCTTTTCCCCTTCAGAAATGTTCAGAAATGTTCTTCAAAATCCTGTTTTGGACCTTGCATGTTTTCCAGATCAGGGCCACATCTTGGCATAGGCATGATTAGCAATTGCCTAATGCTAGAGGGGGAAAACTATATAACATTAATTGACCTGTGGTCAGTAATTATAGCACTTTTGTCGGCTTTGTGACCACTCAAAGGACTTGTGTGTCACAAGTTATATTCACATATGGAGAGGCTACCCTACACAATGAGAAGCTTTAACAATTCACATACATTCCCACCTGATGATGCAACATCAGATATGACTCTCAAAAGAATGAATGCAATCATACCTCAACAAAAGCAATTTTTCTGGGAGTATCACATCATCATTGACTTTGATTCTGGCTGTTGAATTGAAGCAGGTTGATGGTCATCCACGATTTTGCTTTAACTCATCCTTATTTATTTTAAGGGCCAGTTCATAACAGACTTTATATCAGTGCAGTTTACAAAAATAAGCAACAACAAATACAGAGAAGTGATACAGTAAGCAGGGAAATAAAAAAGGGAGAAACCTCAGGGTGAGAGACAGAGGAGGGGATCCTCACCCAGGATGGACAGGTGGGCACAAGCAAGACAGCATACAGATACATGTACTGATGGCAAACTGTTTATAGATTATAGTTTATAGATCAGAGGTTGAATCGGTCCAGAGAAAAGTGCATGCAGCAGGAAGAGCCAGGTTGAGGGACAGAGTCCTGGATCCAACTCAGCATCTATGGAATCTGGGAGGGGAAAAAAGCACAAACACTCCGGGTCCGCCGTCCAAGTCCTGCGCAGTCATGGAATAAGAAAAGAGAGGAGGAAGTGGAGGAGGAAGAGGTGCAGGACCGATGGGGAGAGACCTAGAGGAGGGTGAGAAGAAAGAGGGAACATGAGCCCGATCCACACCCACAGAGAGAACAGAGAAGATAGAGTTCAGTGTACCAGAAGATAGAGTTCAATGGACAGAACTGGAGAGATATGATGTCTCTTTCTAGTTTTTGCCAGGACCCGAGCTGCCATGTTCTGAATGAGCTGCAGAATTCTCAGCGACCTGTTGGACCATCAAGCCAATAAAGAGTGCAGTAGTCCAACCTGGAAGTAACAAAGGCACGGACCACTAAAATTAGTGTCAGTGTGTTCAATGGCCAAAACAATGTCGAACACTGTAGTTTTCTCCGGCCCCCTGCCCAATCTAACAAGTGATCATCATTAGCCGTACATCATCATTTAACCGCTGGTTAAGGGTGGTGTCCCGCAAATGGTGTGGGCTTTGTAGACAACTGACAGACTTTGTCTGCCAGTTGTCTACAAAGACAACTAATGAGCAGTCCCTCCTAATGAGACCTGGTCTCATTAGGAGGGACTGCATCCACCCCATGCTGGAAGGAGCAGCCCAACTCTCTAGCAACCTGGGCAAGAGCATTAGTCCTCCCCCACCCTTACTCAGAGTTGTGACCAGAAGCCATAGGAGCAGTGCAGCACACTCCTCTGTGCTTCCCTCTTCTCAGTCACCCACACAGAACCCCATAGAGACTGTGTCTGTCCCCCAACTGTCCAAATTTAACAGCAGAGGAGCATAATTTAACAACATTATAAAAATCATATCATTATTAAATGTGGATTACTTAATATCCGCTCCCTCTCTTCCAAAGCCATTCCTGTAAATGAAATAATCTCTGACAACAACATTGATGTGTTGTGTCTTTCAGAAACCTAGCTTTATGAGTGTGGCTATGTCAGCCTGAATGAGGCCTCTCCTCCCACCCAAATTAATAACCATGTGCCACGATGCTCTGGCTGTGGAGTTGGGGTGACTGTAGTCTGTTAATTACCCCTAAACCTAATATTAATTGTAATTCATTTGAAAGCCTTGTAATCAGTTTGTCTCGCCAAAGCTGGAAGTCACACCTACCAGTCCTACTTGACGTAGCATATCGGGCTCTGTGCCCTTAATCAAGTCTTCTGTCAGTTTCTTTCAAGCTTAATCCTCAAAACTGATAAAATCATTTTTGTCAGGGACCTCAATATTTCTGGAGATGTAAATGATAGCTGCAGTACAGCATTCACCTCAAAAGTTGAATCCATTGGCTTCTGTCAGCAAATGCATGAAGCCACGCACTGCTTCAGTCACACCCTGGACCTTGTTCTAATTTATGGTGTTGAAATTTAACACCTGACCGTTTCTCCCCCAACCCAGTGATATCTGACCACTCTTGAATCACTTTTGACTTCCTTCCAGCCAGTCATGTGAAAAAGAAAAGCAGTATATACACAAGACACTTGACTGTCTTAGCAAACTTTAAGGAAGCTATTCCCTCCTTCATTGATGAACCTTGCTAATAGCTTTGTTAGCTCTCTGCATGAAACTCTGGAGTTGGTCGCACGCCTAACAAAAAAGAATATAGCTAGAACAAGATCAGCCCCCTGGTATACACCAGAAACTCGCCACCTAAAGCAGCTAGCATGTGAATTAGAGAGGAAATGGCGCTTGACCAAAAATGACAAAATATCTTTTAGATCTGGAAAGATAAAAGCCTGAAACCATATCGGCTGGCTCTGTGTAATGCCAGAGCCAGATACTACTCCTCTCTAACTGAGGAAAATAAACATAACTCCTTTTCAGCATTGTAGCCAGGCTGAGTCAGAGTCATAACTCCACTGAGAAGTGTATTCCCACATGTCTCAGCAGCTCTGACTTCATTGATTTTTTTTGATAAAAAAAACTAAAAAGGTCAGACAAGCAATTAAAATCCACCTACTGCATCTACTGCAATTACTCTACCCCCTATTGCAGCTATCCAGGATACAGCTGGAAATACAGACAGGTCACTATCTTCATTTGACTCCATTGACCTGCTTCAGCTGAGTACTATCAGACCGAATTCACACTAAGCCATTCACTGAAGTGTTCCCTTTAATCGGCACTTCTTTACTTTACTTTACTTCTTTACCTCATCAGCCTTTCCCTAACAGCAGGTTATGTTCCTCTTAAGTTTAAAGTTGCCATAATAAAAGCTCTTCTTAAGAAACCTTTCCATTATCCGGGAACTCTAGCAAACTACAGGCCGATGTCCAAACTTATCTTCATCTCAAAAATCCTTGAGAAAATTATTGCCAACCAGCTCTGTGAACACCTTAATAGCAATAGCTTATTTGAGTTCTTCTAGTCTGGTTTTAGAATCATAACACTGAAACTGCACTGGTTAAAGTCACTAATGACCTCTTAATGGTGTCTACTAATGAGACTGGAATGTCAACTTGGAATCAGAGGCACCCCTTTAGACTGGTTCCAGTCCTATCTTTCAGACTGATATCAGTTTGTGCGTGTCAATGATCATCATGCACTCATGCAGTCAGTCATGGGGTTCCACAAGGATCTGTGCTCGGTCCAGTTCTCTTCTCTTTATATATGCTCCCCCTAGGAGATATCAACAGGAATCATTCAATAGATTTACACTGTTACGCTGACAACACTCAATTATATCTGTCAATGGGTGAACAAAATCATCTACAGCAGGCCTGGATGACCTTGTGAACTCTGAAAAATCACTGCTCATAGGTGCAAAACACCTAGATGAATCTATACCTGACACCATGGCAATACAAAATAGATTTGTTACTTCTTCTGCAAAAACCTAGGTGTTAGCTTTGATCATGGCCTTTACTGTATGCTGTCAGGTGCTGTTGATAGATAATGTCTTTGGAGATGATGGAGGTTGGGGATCCACCAGTGATCAAATAGCTGTACCAGCTATCAAAATAATAAAGTATTTGTGCACCTAGCATGTAAGGGGAATGAGAGATACCATTGTGACTGTTTTAACTCATGTAATGCTAAAAGCACACCTATAATAATTCAGAGACTAAATGCAAGCCATTTGCACGCTGCACCTTTCTTTGTGCTGGGTTTATACCAATGGTGAACCGCCACCTCAACCCTCATTGCTGAGAACAAACCATACACACATTGACAAATTACTTCATGAGCATCCTCAAACTACGATACAACTTCAAATGGACTATGTGTCACACAAAGTCACACAAATCTATTTAAAAAAATGTTTACAGTGCAGATACCTCTCCATTCACAATTAAGCATGGAACAATGAATACTGATGTAAAATGAAAGTTTTCATTGGTTCCACTACAACAGCTTCTTAATTCTCTACAGGGAAAAAATGCGTCTCTGCCTGCTGTTAGGGCTTCAAGAAGGCCTACATTCTCCCCCCCCCCCCCCCCCCCCCCCATTTACCAGAACCAGAAGGCCCTAAAGGTTCCCTTCTGGTTTATACATTATTTAAATGTGAAGTCAGACATTGTATAGACTGACATGCCATGACCCCTTTTTGGTAAATCTAAATGACTGATCAAACTATTAAGATCAAATACAAAACAAATCCATCTCATGATGTGAGTCCCCTTTAAAATCCACACTTAGGATTCCACACAGGTCCTAAACATGAAAATCAATATTACAAAAGAATATGAATTCCCTGAAGTGATAAATTAAAGCTGTCCACGGGGTCCATGGGTGTTAATCAATTTTCAAATGTAACTTTGAGAGTCATTTTTAATTCTCCCAGTTAACTCCCAGATAAAGGTTCATGATTATTGATGTTTATGACGTTTATTTTATCATCTAATATTTTTTATCATCGTTTAGCAGGTTTAAGCATTGATAATATTAAAGTTAGATTATTGTATGTATTGTGTGTGTGTGTGTGTGTGTGTGTGTGTGTGTGTGTGTGTGTGAGTGCGTGAGCGAGAGAGAGGGGTTGTTAAAGGTCTTCAGCTGAAGGCCCTCGTGCTCTGGGTTCCACAAGTGCACTTATGCACTGAGACAGGAAAAAACCCAACTTGTTAGATACCCCTCTTGTCAAACAAACAAACAAACAGTGCCTCTAAAGTGACCTTTCTGTTAATTTAAGTACACACACGTACACTCACACACACACACACACAGACATTTTCCCATAAAGAACCTCCCAGACGGATCAATAGAGTCTCTATCTATCTATCTATCTATCTATCTATCTGAATCAGGCCCGCAGCTGGAAATTGTTTGCAATGATAAACCCATGCCAAAACCGAGCTGAATCATGTAGTCTGTGAGGGTGCATTACGAGGCAATAAAGGAAATGCTCACAATCACCTGTCTTTCTCAGTTTCCAGAGGTTTATACAGGAGGGAGACGGAAGAGTGCCATGGCTCTGCGCTGGGAAGCAGGAGATTTCACAAAAAATGACTGAAGAGGATCAAGTCAAGCATTTGCTATGTAAGGGCATCGATTGTCAGAGTTACATTCATTCACATTAGATGTTGCACAGCATCTAATAGCATTGCTGTGCTTTTGTGATGTTTTGGACAAAATGAAAATAATGAGGATTTGTGTGGCCACATTAGTCTGCACAGACTGATTTTGGCCAAAGGTTGCTTATTGTTTTTCCTCACATTATTTCTGTTTGCCCACATGGCTCATGGAAAGACACACATATAGTTGGGATACTGCTGAGTTCTGTCTTTTCAAGGCTGCAGTAGCTTCTTCTACTACATGTTTAGCGTGTAATGTTAAGTGTAAGATTGACAAAACTGTGTTTACATCAATTTAGGGATAAACAATAATGATATTGTGAAATATTGTGAGTTCACAAGATGCTACTTCAGGCAACAAGATGAACACTAGAGTTACTTTTTTAAATATATTTTTAAGAACTGCATTCCAACATTCGGAAGGATTGAAGGTTAAAATAATTAAATAATAATTAAAAGAACTGTGATAAAGGGCCATTCATGGGGTCAGATCTAGAAACACACTACATCAATGAACAAGCAGGTGTTTTTTCTCAGATTTGTGAAAAAAAAAACCTCATACCCAGTATTCCACATGCTTTTTGAGAATTTATCTTAGCTGAATCCAGTATAAATGCCCTCCAGCAGTGATCGCCAACCTTTTTTATACTAGGGACCAGTTTCATGCATGAAAATATTTCCAAGGGCTTCTTTTTAATGCAGGGTGTTTTGACTCATTGTGGCAAAGCAGTTTTTAGGGTTTCATAGATTCATTAGGTAGTTGGTCACCACAAATTACGCGTAGCGGGTGTGGAGGTTGTGTATCACCTGTTGCGATGAACCCATAACTTTGGTAGTTACGACTTAGGTCGTTACGAGCAACCTGTAACTTCGGTCGCAGCCTGCGACGCTTCTGCTGTTTCATTGTTTGCTTGTTTTCTCCCAAAAAAGCTCTCCAGTGAATTTTGTTGTTGGCTAATTCTTTAGCTGAAAATGACGTGGCAGAGTCAAGCAGTGAGGCGAGGGCGGAAACGGTCGTTTTTCAAAATATTATCCCCGAAAGTACTAATGGGGACGTTGCTCTATTTTGTCTTGTGTTGAAGTCTGTTTCCTATGTGAATAGTCATTTATACAGTTTTGCTCTCAGAGTAGCTACTGTGTGAATTCATTTAACAGTTATGCCTGTTGCAAACTACTAGATTTCAGGATGACTGATAATTATGTCATCCCAACAGATTCCCTAATGTTGGGAGATTGTAACATATTTACACCCAGCAACTCTCCACAACATAGCCTACATGGAAAGCGTGAATTTTTTTAATCACCTGGCCTAACTCCCATATTCCACTGGAAGCATGAGTGGCACCTTACAGCTGCACCGTAGCAACCTCTGCGATTATCTTCCTTTAAAATCAATGACAGTTCTCCCACTGAGAGTGGCTCCGCTCCCTCCCAGATGCACTCAGCTTGCCACTCCCGAGCGCACTGTAAAGGTAGAAAGTCTGAATGTTGTGGTTTGCGCGTTAAGCTTAACCAATCAGATCACACCAGACGGGAAGTTATCATCATGGGATCAGAATAAACTTATTGAAATATGTAATACATACCACACCTAATCTCCTTCGAAGGTTCGACATCTAATATAAATGGCCCAATTAGCAGACTCCCAGAGCAAAGCAGAATTCATCAACCTCGCCGCCATATTGCCAGTGGGAAATATGAGTAATGCCTGCGGTCCCATACAGAAGGGTACCATGTGCGTCAGAGTGAGACACATAGGGGCGTGACACATCGTCTGTATTTTACGCATTGGGAATGAGAGCGGTTTGGAATAGGATGGACTCACATCCTTCTTTTCCTGCTGCTCATCCCCTCCTCTTCCTCGAAACGATGAATGGGACATCTTGTAGTGCTGTACTATGCTATATTCACATCCAAACCAGCGGATAAAAGGGCACCAGGCAGGAAAGGCACTTCCTGTTGTGGTCCTGGTCGCTTAGCAACAAGCACAACGCCACACACCCAGTACCTTGCCCCTGCGCCTGGCTGGGAACTACCCAGCACTGTGTGCCACACCATGAGACGGATTAGCGCAGTGGTCCCCAACCCCCGCGCCGTGGACCAGTCTGAACCAGTCTGGTTCAGTCTGGATCAGTTGGTTTCAGGGCGCACAAGAAATAATTGATGCATTATCTGATTCTGGACGATCTTTTATTTTGAAATACCTTTTATTTTGAAAAATGATTTTCCCGGTGACGTTTGACGTTTGACTCTCTCTCTATAGCACAGAGAGAGAGCTGCTGTCACTTTTGATGCAGTAGTAAATGAAATAAACTGATATATTGACTGTATTCTTTGTATTCAAGCATACATTTGTCACTTAAGCAGAAAATACAAATCCAATTCCCTCTACTGCACTGAATTTATGATTCCGCGGTCAGTCCATGCTCTCCATTTTGTGAGACACTGCAAAATATCCGTTTGCTTCTGTTTGGTGTCTGCTGAAAACATTACTGCTATTATACAGGGTGCTTCTAAAGCCGTGATGGACAGATTCTTGTCATGCCCCCTGATAATGGCGATCAGTTGAAAGTGATGATTGATTGAGGGCATGCATGTCATGTGCCACTGGGTAGGTTTACATGGACACTTTTTTTGATGAATTCATGCAGGTGTTTCAGTTGGGTGTATATGCACCAAAACATCAGTTGTCAGTCAGTCAGTTGTTTTGGGGCATATTTGTTCTGACTGGTGTGTTTATATGTTTATTTGGTTTAAGTTTTTAAGACAATAAAAACTGGAATGGGTCCAGGGGTGAATCTGGGTCCATGTAAACCTACCTACTGTGATGACTGGTGATTGTGAATGACAGAAAGTTGTGTAGTGTGGCAGCAGGCATTACTCATTTGACAAAAATTAAGTAGGACCTTTCATTTCTTAATTTTGTGGTGTGCAAAACTGCAGTGAATAGTAATGGATAATTCTTGGTCTTTGTTCAGTCACAACATTTGTTTTATTCGTAGTGACCTCAATGATCACAGGGAAACAGACTCTGACACGACACCAATGACAAAGTCGTAGGCATCAGAAGTGGCTGGAGAAAGAGATTTCTTAATGGACAAGATGAATATTTACAGATTTACAGATCTAAATTGATCTTACATATACATATAAATAAAACATTAAAACACATTTTGATGTTATATGTAAAAACACAAATTACTGTTTATTGATTGTGTTTTCATACAATGCTTCCTTTGCCACAGATTCAGGGTTTTAGGGTGATCTTCATGGGCATAAATGAGCACAATACAAAAAACATATTATCTTCAAACCTTACAATCAAAAGGTACCATTACAACTCAAATGGTTAATATGAAGTCAGAATTAACAGAGAGTAATTATTTGAATGAATTCATTTTATATGCTGCCATTGAATGTGTGCCCTGTGATGGACTGGCGACCTGTCCAGGGTGTATTCCCTGCCTTTCGCCCTAGGTTAGCTAGAGACGGGCACCAGCAGATCCCCACAAACCAGTGGTTACAAAGCAGGTATGAAGATGAATGAAAGAGTAAATGAATGAATATTTTTATATGCACAGCGATACCTGTTATCAGCAATGTGTGTGCCTCCCTGGGTTTTAACTGGGTTCAGACAAAAATGATCTGGCCTATGGATTTCAGTAGATATAGAGCTGAGATATAGAACTGAATAAGAACTATCTGAGTTCTCTCACAGTGCTTGAGCTACAAAACCAACTCCAAATTTTACCTCCCCTTCCAAAATAGATTTACACAAATGAAAGTATCTTATTGTTTATACAATAGCACTATGAATAATGCCACATTATATAAACTTCTTGTTTAAATACAGTGAAATTCTGATTCCAGTTCTTTGAATTTTCAAGGACTAAAGTATTTAATGTCTATATGAATAAATAAAATGTTTTACCTTGTGGTTTCTATTATTGCAACTTCATGAACAAAAGACAAAGGCATTTTCTGATATATATAAAACCTTTCTTCTAATAAGGTAGTATTTATTATTATTAGTAGTAGTAGTAGTGGTAGTAGCAGTAGTAGTAGTGGTGTTTAAAAAATGTTCATATTTCTAGCTTCTCTGAAATGCAGCTTTTAAGAGTCTGGCAGTTTATTGACATTATTCCAATGAAGATAAAAACATTGTTATGCATTTCATATTTGTATGCTTTGTTGTATGTTATCTGGCTTCCAATCTCAAGGACTTCTTTTTAATCTTTAAACATGCTGTGAAAAAGCCCTTGCCTGCCATGATGTTTTTGTGCTTTAGTTGGCTCTTCATGAGAAAATATGTGGGGCCTTCTCACTCTGTGTTTGTCATGCATTGATGAGATTAATGTTAATGTGTGCATCAATAAAAGATGTGTACAAGCATGTTTCTTACATTCAATTTCATGGATGTAAATTACCTGTGATTAAATTATATGTGTGGAAAATTTACATTCTCATCTGTGGGATGTTCTAGAAGAGGAAACAATGATTGTGACAGGTTTCCACAGTCACCCGTGTGGTGACCATAGTTGTGAAGATCTATGTGACCTCACATAGAAATCCAGTGGCTCACACAACTGCCCTGTCATGTATCATTTATTAACATAAGTACAATATGAACTAATAATTGACCTGCCAGTAAACATGTTGCCAAAAGTCAATAAAACAAGTGGGTGGGACACAGGTGGTGATGCCAGGAGAGGTAGATGGCAGGAATAAACATAACAACATTTCTAAAAACACAGCACATATAATTTCTCAGATCAGATGGCTGTGGAACAGCATGCCGTCTGTTGCCCATGTTTGTTTACCTTTAAACTGCCACTCATTGCAAACTCATGCAATGCTTTGCTGCCATCATGTGACAAACAGCATCACATACCTACAATACCATTACTAGACGCCATCCATAGTTGACTACGGCAACTCCTGTTTCTTTTTGCGAAGTAACAGAGGCAAACAAGCGAACACAGCAGCTGTGGAGAAGATGACAGCAAACATCTCTTACACAGGTAGGAATATTTAGGTTTTACGTTATCCATCAAATTTTTCAGTAACACAAATTATATAATATTATATAGTATTTATATATATTGATTTATATTTATATATATATATAGATTATATATGTGTGTGTATATACTATATATATATATATATATATATATATATATATATATATATATATATATATATACATATATGAGTGGCAGTTCTTGAGGCATCTCTGCAAAGAGTGGCAGCTGTCGAGGCATATGAGTGGCTTGGGGTCAGGATCCCAGGTGAGGATTACAGGTATGAGGTGGTCGCAATGAAGCACTTCAAGCAAAGGTGAGGACCTCTGAGACAACAGTAGCACATTTTTCTTGATAGAGCTGCGAGTTTTGATATATCATTTTTGTAGGTGCTCCCGAGTGATTTTTGCTCTTTTGGGCCGTAACGTAATAACGTTGTAATAACATTTGTAATAACAGTGTAATGACATTATAATAACACTGTAATAATGTATTGACTTCATAACAGATGAAGATCCTGTCCAATTTGGACAGTAAATACCTCCTACATTTCTGGAAGAGTCTCAGGAAGGAAACATCTATCCTACTGGTCCAATTTCTGGATCATTTGCTGACAGTAACCAGTAAAAACTGGAGATCCCACACTCTGACAGTTGGTCTTTGCCCCCTCTACCTGCATTGAAAATGCCAGATCCACATGTTTTTGAGAGGGCCTGGATGAAAAACGATACAAGGTATTGACATGCTGTCGAGTACAGCCGGAGAGGACACATTTTCCTGCGTTTGGAAGTTGAAATTGGAAGTTTCTAGGCCAAAGTATGGCTTCACAGCCAATGTTTGTTTGAGGGTTGATTTTTTGGAATTTGCTGTTTTTTCCCATTCATCTCTTAGGGTTTTTTTCTTTGCTCTTTCTGCTCGGCAGAATTGCACCCCAGCCAGATACTTGTGCCTGGACTGCCCAACGCTGCGTTTTTGCTGTGCCAGCTACTCAGAGAGACTCCTGGTGTAACCCTATCAGCTCTCGGATAGGAAAATATGGGTTTTGGAATTTGGTGCCCCTGGTAGTCCGGGATCAGATAGGTAGGTACCCCTGACGAAATCATGTCGGACCTGTACTAAGAAGAGCTTGGGCCTGCCAAATTCTGAGGGGGCCCTTTCCCACTCTGGGAGTCTCCCAGGACCTGGGCCGAAACGGCACACACAGACCAGAAGTTCATCACCATATCCAAGTTTGAATGAAGCTTTGAAAAAAATTCGCTCTTTTGGTCATTTTCCCATTCATTCCTTGTGAGGGCCGCTGTAGGGCCCCTGGTGGGGCCAAAGTTAATATTCTGTAGAGGAAAACAGTTGCACACACAGGTACTCCAGGCACAACCTGGAGTCCCTGCATACCGCTAAAAGACTAAACTCCAAGCTGACTCGAAGGTCATTATTTTTTTTCAATTTCTCCCTGTCCTGGGTCCAAAAACACTGAGCCCTGATGCTCTTTCTAGAGTGTTTTCTGGAGAGAAACACCAGGAGTCTTCCAAACAGACAATCCTCCACTGGTTATGGGGGCAGTAACATGGGGAGTCGAGCAAAGAGTTCTCCAGGCACTGGAAGGAGCTGATATCCTTGATTCGTATCCTGAGGGAACACTTTTTTGCATTGCGGGAACGATTTGAAACTGTTCTGCCATCTAGGTCACCAACATTCATTGGAAGCCATTTCACAGAGTTTCTGGTGGCCGTCTATGAGAGAAGATGGACTTTGTGGCTGCGTAAAGACTTGTCATTGTGTCCCGCATCAAACCTGTGACGTCCTGTTCTTTGGCCACTTGTCCACCTGCTGCTCCCGCGCCTCGTAAGATCGGAGGCGGGGACGTCCACTCAGTTAATCGAATTGTTTGACGTCACAGTAGGGGACTACACTATTTGATAGACTTGGGATATGGACCCAAGGAGAGATCCTGGGTTCCCTCATGACACATTCTGCCCCAAGTCAATTCATGAGCACCAAGACAACCCTGAGCAACCAGGCCCTGGCATCGAGGTGGAATGGACTGTGGACAATACCAGGAGCATCAGGAGGGGGCATCGGAGACCTGCTGATGATGCGTTGCCGGGGTCTCTGGTCCATCGTAGAAAGGTCTGGAGATGATCAAACTCTGACGAGTTCCTACTGTTTTACTATTTATGAAATAAACTTTTGTATACGTTTTTTTTCTAATTGGAAACATGTCCCCTGCCTTTTCAGTAAGAAACTTGTGTTGTCCTTCCAAGACAACTCTGAGCAACCAGGCCCTGGCAACGAGGTGGAACGGACTGTGGACAATACCAGGAGCATCAGGAGGGGGGCATTGGAGACCTGCTGATGATGAGTTGCCGGGGTCTCTGGTCCATCGTAGAAAGGTCTGGAGACGATCAAACTCTGACGAGTTTCTACTGTTTTACTATTTATGAAATAAACTTTTGTATACGTTTTTTTTCTAATTGGAAACACGTCCCCTGCCTTTTCAATCAGGAACTTGTGTTGTCCTTTGTTTAGAATATTTAGTCTTTTGCATTACTTACACATAAATTTTCATTACTTTTTTTTTCTTTTTTTTTCCTGGGTTAAACCCTGGGGTGGCATTGCTGGTTTTGGCAATTCTTTTGATTTTGAGTTAAACTATAAAAGTACCCCCTCGCTCATCACAGATAGGAAAATAGATAATATCTCCTCACAGAGACATGGATTGGCACCGATGCACCTTTTGTTCTCACTGAGGCTTCCCCACCAAGTTTTAACTTTTTATTTTCTACTTGGGGGGTCAAGAAAGGGGTAGGGACTGCCTCCATAATATGACCCACATTGTCCTCAAATTAAGTTGCTTTTAACAGCTACTTATCATTTGAGCACCATACTTTCATTTTTATCAATCATTCACACCACCTAACAACAGGATTTTAATTGGTGATTTTAATCTACATGTCGATAACACCTCGGATCCAGTATCCAGAGAATTTGGAGACAGCATGTCACACAGCCGAGCCACAGCAGAGGGTACACCCTGGACCTGGTCATAACCTATGGCTTGTCTGTGGGTGTTTCCTCAGTTGTGGACCTGGTTGTGTCCAACCATTATGGTGTGTTTTTTAACATCACCAGTTTTAACCAGCGGGGGGCCCTGGTGAGAATGGTGAGGGAACGCTACCTAACTCCTGAAGCAGCTGCAAATTTTACCCAGATTTTACAGAGCACTCCTGCAGAGATTTTACCAGCGCCCTGTGATTTTTATCATTTACAGTTTTAACAACAAACTCAAATCAGCACTGGACTCAGTGGCTCCTCTTTTAACCAAAACAATTAAGGTGAAACCCACACCTCAGCGGCGAAATGAGGACATTAAGAATCTGAAAAGAGGCTGCAGGAGCGCGGAAAGGAGAAGGAGAAAATTTAAACTTACAGTCCACTATGAGATTTTACAACAACTCAAAACCTACATTAATGAAACAGGCAAAAAACAACCCCAGGTTCCTCTTCTCCACCACTGATCTTTTAACATACAGTAATTTTAATAGATCTCACAGAATAATGACAGACACCCTCTGTGAGGACTTTGCAGACCACTTCAGGAGTAAAGTTGACAATATCAGATTCAGTCTTTTATTTCATCAGATTTTAACTATTGCCACATCTAGATCATTGTCTTTACCTGAGAAAACACTTTAGAGTTTTGCCCTGGTTGATGCGAGGGCCCTTGGAGTTTTCTTCCAGCTAAACCCTACAACCTGTCTTTTAGAATCAATTCTCACACCATGGGATTCCTTGAGGAACAGCTTTTAAACATTGTAAATTGTTCCCTTCAGACGGGTGTCTTCCCCACCTCCTTTGATACAGCGGTGGTGAAGCCCTTTCTGGAGAGGAACAATTTAGACCCCACCATTCTTATTCTTAATACTGACCTATATCCAAGTTACCATTTTAAAGTAAAATTCCAGTAAAATTTTAGAAAACACGGTTTTGGTCTCGGCCTTCAAGCGGCATCAATCTGGTAGGATGGACCACAGTATTGAGACAGCCCTTTTAAAGATTTTAGGTGCAACTTGGATAACCACAAACTAACAGTCTTGGTACTACTGGATCTTACCGCCATCTTTGATACAGTAGACCATCACATTTTATTGAACAGACTGAGGAACCTGGTAGGCCTCTCTGGTACTGTTCTCAGTCGGTTCGTCTCCTACCTCACAGGTCGACACTTCTTCGTAACTATAGATATATGTTCGTCAGAAACCAAAAAGATCAATTGTGGGGTGCCGCAGGGGTCAATTTTAGGTCCAATTCTTTTTAATCTCTACATGCTTCCCCTTGGTGATGTCACCAGGAGGCACGGCATCAGCTTTCACAACTATGCTGATGATATGCTACTGTACATCACCGTGTCTCCTGATGACACAAGGCCTATTGATGCCCTTTTTAACTGCATTTTAGACATCAAGTCATGGATGGCAGCAAATTTCCTGCAGCTCAACCAGGACAAAATAGATGTTTCAGGTATTGGTCCATTTGATTTTTAACAAAATCAAATGTTCCAAAACCATCACAAACTGTTCAAAATCTAGGCATGATTTTTGACTGAGCTTAGTTTCATTTCATGTCTTAATGGTCTCCTGCCTTCTTATTTATGTGATTTGCTTTTACCATATCAAGCTTCGCAGACCCAAGGTCTTCCGACACTGGACTTTTAACCATACCAAAAGTTAGATCCAAAACGCACAGGGAGATGCCCTTTTGTTATTATTAATTATTAATTATTATTATTATCTTATTATTTATTTTTTTATCTCTATTATTTCTTTATCCATTACTATTTAATTACAAGTGTTTGAGCCCACTGCTTTTCTTAACACATTTAATTTCTTACTCTTTACTACATTAATTATATATGTTTATGATTCTGTATTCCTTTTAATCAGACTTCTTATCACATTTAATTATTTACTCTTTATGATTTTATTTTATGATTTTTTTATGTTTATATGTTCCAAGAATTTTATCTATTTTATTGAGTTATATCTTATTTTATATCTTTAGTCCCTCAGTTTTTAGCTCCAGTGTCTCCTCATGGGGGCCCTCCTAACTGGGATCTGCCTCTGGTCTACGGGCAGGGGTGCTGTCCTGTGGATGGTCCTGGCCAGGGTGGCTGGGGGGGCTCTGCACCTTGCTGTGGGGCCTCCTGTCTGCCTGGGTCGGGGCTGTCTCTATGACAGCGCTCCCTGAACCGGAGGCCCCCTCAGTTTAGTTGGTCCCCAAAGGGTGCCTTTCTCCTTGCTCCAGGTCACTCCTTAGTGTGTGCAGTAGATATGAGCTTGTGTATATGTGTGTATGTGGGTGTGTGTGTGTGTCTGCCTTTCAAGGATTGGGTGCCAACTGTAGTTGGTTTGCTACAGCAATGGGTGGCAAACTACCTCTACACAGGTGATTGTCACAAGTGTGGCAGATCCATTCCTGATGTCACTCTTGCAGAACAGAACAAGGGGAAGAGCACTTGAAATGAAGTTTCCTCTCAAGCACGCAGCTTCCATTTTTACATTTTTTCTGTATTTTCCTCTCTTACATAGCCTGACCTGGTGGTGACCTGACATGGTGCCACAGAAGGATGCTTCCATTGCAGGGTTGATGGGGGGGTGAGGAGTTTACTGGTGGAATATAGCAATGTGCCTGTACTTTTTCTTAATTCTTTGTACTCTTTACGACTTGTACTGAATCCGAAAAAGTGTATCTGAGACCAGTTTGGCTGTCCTATGCTGGCTAATGTGTTGTGCTGTGAATGAAATGGCGTCTGAGATCAGGTTAATTGTGATATTGGTTCTTTTTTGTTCCTTTTTCTTTTCCCTGTATCTGGTTCTGTGTGTATCTATTTGTCATGTATGTTTTCTTACTATGTTTAAATTCTGGAATCATGTACTTCTGGGACATTTACTTTTCCTGTCTCCTCTGTAAAGCAGGATCTGTCCTTTACCTATATGTAATGTTTTTTTTGGAAAGCAGGATCTATAATGTGCCTATCTATAAATTCTTTTTTATTCTACTTTGGAAAGTGGGATCTGTCCTGTACCTTTGTGTCATGTTTTTTTTTCCGTCTGCTCTGTGAAGTCGGGTCTGTCCGAGCATGTGGTGCTCTGCTCTCACTTTCCTTCTGCCAGGCTTCGCGTTGCCTTTCTCTGTTCAATTTTGAGATATTTTTTAATGATTGTGGGATAGGTTGTGGGGTTGCCAAAGATTTGACACAAAGTATATCTGCTTGTGTCAGCCTATTGTGATGGGGCAATGGGTGTCTTTAGTTGGGGCCCCTGAATCGACAGTTTCAAAGGAAATAGGCACAAACTCATTGCTGGCCAGACTCGAACAATTTTTAAATAGTTTGTCAAGGTGCTCAATCAGGTCTCTAAGTTTGGAGAATATTTTCATGATTACAGTTCCGTTGTAGTATGGTAAGCCTGCTGCATTTTGGCTGTGAGAATCAAATCAAATCAAATCAAATACTCCATGTTTTCCAGATCTGTCACGGAAAACTGCAATGCAATCTGGAGTTACCAAGTTTAAAGCCAGGCTCACTTCGTCTGACAGACACTCTACTTGTGTGGCAAGGGGTGTACCCCATTGCTCTTCTTCAGGTCTGGTTGTTTTGACAGGGCCTAATCTGGCAAGAGACATGTGCATATTATACATGTTTGAGTCTGTCATCACATGTTTTGGCATTTCCTCCAGTGCCAGGTGGTCACTTTGAAAGTTGTTGGTGGCAATTAGTTGGAGTTTAATTCCAACATAGAGCGAGTCCCCCTTTGCCCGTACTCTGTCAAGGGCTGTGGTGTTGAACTGACAGCCCTCATTCTGGTAAGCCAGGAAAGTCAGGGACATGCAGGAGCACTGGTGATTTACGGAGAAATTTTGGGACCTGCTGTCATTTTGACTATGACTGGCCCTGACAGTTTCAATCAAATGCTTACCTGATTCTTTTGGCATGAGTGTTACATGAAATTATGTTCTAAAAAGATAATTTAATAGCATATGTACTCTTTTTTTTTTCCTATAATATTTATTATTGTTATTACTGGTGTTTTTGTTATGACGCTTTCAAAACTTGACAATAAACAACCAGTGTTATTTAATTGTTACACATTTAATATGATTAAAAAGTGTTTCAGACACTGGTTCATACTGGTCTATATTTAAATCCTTAAAATGCTACTTTGATTCCTTGATGCCATGATTGTTGTACTGTTTTTTTTTTCCAGGGCTATGAGGTGTTGTATATGAATTAGATGTCGCTAATTGTGCTGTCACAATTTTTTTGTTAGACATTTTGGAAGGACATATAAGGAAGGGTGCATCACAGCCTGTATCTCGGATGATCCAGGAAGGTCCAGGTGGCGAAGGTACAGCAAATTCAAGAATAAGATAAAAAATAAACACTTTAATGGAACAATGCAATTAGAGGAAATGAAATCTACTTTTGCAGCCGGTGAACAGCAGGGGGTTGGTTGATCAAATGACCTCGAGGAGAATCTGGTTGGTGGTGAGTCAACCAGCTGTGGACAGATTACAACATTAGACATCAAGCAGAATGAAAACACACTGCAACCTCGGAGTGTGTGTGTCACCGTAACAAGTGACTTACAGTGCTCCCTTGAGGTCTGGTGGATGGACGCCATCTGTCCATGGTCAAGGACCGCTCCGTTGCACTCTGAAAGAAAAAAAATACACGACCAATTAAATGTGATCTCAATTAAATCCGGCACATGAAAAAAGTAAAGAACATACCGTCAGGGTCACATCAGTCTGGCTCACGGGGGCCTTATACCCCAACCCCCAGGATGATCTGCATGGGGGGGTGATCTAACCAGCTGTTGACATATGAGATACAGAACACATTTAACTGCAATGGTATCCCTGTGAATGCACTGCCGGCTACATGTTCACTAGCAGCTGTGGTACAAAGTAGCATACATTGTTCACTGGAGATTGGGGGCTATTGATATTTGAGAAGAGCTGAGTGTGCAGAAACAGAATTAGTATTAACATGAAAGCTCACAAAGGTCACCCGATTAGAAATCCGGTGACAATTTATCACGATTCCTCAAATGCGGAATAAAGTATGAGTCAATCAACTTACCCTTTTGAGCTTTAGAGGGGACTTGCAGTCCAATTCCCAAAACAGATGAGAAGGAGACATTTTCTCTATAGCACACAGGATTGTGCTGCTGAACCAGACGGGGTTCACATCATCAAGTTTAGTTAGTATTGGAAATGACTCCATCATGTACATGATTTTCATTTTTTTAACACACACATTAGACTGTTTAGCAGTTACCTTGTTCCCCTGACCCACTTCCCTCCACTTAAACAGGTCAGGGGTGCATGGAGCACAGACCTCCCAAACCACGACCACCTTAGGAGAAAGCAGTGAAGCAGTGAAGGTGTAGGAGAGACCCGGGGTAGTGGAGATGATTTCTCCAGTTGCTGCACAGCGGAAGACCACAGCAACTGGACGAGGATTCCCATCCCCTCTTGATTGCTCAGATGGACCTGCAGAAATGACATACCAGTGTATTCACACAGTGTTTTACCCCCAACATGCAGCTGCCATTTGCTGTGCTTCTCATGATCACCTACAAAGAATTCAAAGCAGACATTTTATACTTACACCATCTCTGCTCCCCAGCTCCAACCTCTCAACCTCTTTTCAATTGACTGGCACTTTGCACAGGCTGTCCTGTGTGTGGCCCTGCGACTCAGACATACAGGTAGACATCGCTTTTGACCCAGTGGCACCCCACTCCACACAGCACATATATATATATATATATATATATATATAAATATATACATATATATATATCATTTACACACGCATATATATCATTTACTATCTATGTATTACAATTGTCAGCCTATTTTAAGAAGCATACTGGGGCCTTAGTGGTCGCTGTGCATGTCTCAGAACCACCGAGAGTGAGTGGAGTGAGTGGGGCGGGTGTTGCTGGCGTTGGTATGTCTACCAACTTCTAGGAGACACAGGAGATGAGACACAGGAGATGCAGCAATCACCTCAGTTGGGATCAAAGGGGAGCAATTACGAGCAATGCCAAACTAGCGATGCTGATCCCTTTTATACCGCAGTTTGCAGTATAAAAATATAAAATATATATAAAATAATAGTGCTTGCACTATTCGTTGTCAATCAAAACAATGCCCTCAACTGTCCAGTGAAATGGACGTGTCAGCCAACCAAGTTTGCTCCTTAGCTCGCGTTAGCTCGGTGTAGAAACCATAGGTATATATAGAAAGGTAGATGTCTCACGGTGGAATGAATAATAATTTCAAACTCAGATTTCCTACCAATATTTGAGTTTGAATTATTCTGAAATATTAATTAGAGCTTCATTTGACATGTGTGGGCATTTGAAGTCTGATATACTGAAATTTCACTGTGATAATAATGATAAGAAGATGATGCCGAAGAATAAACACGCAGAACAGGAGTGCTCCCAAGGTGCTTTGCAAATGCAAATAATCACCCTCACACAAACACGCTGATTTTTCTTTTTTCATGCTGCTCCCAACCACACTTTGCCTGCTCCATACGAGCAGGCAAAGTCGTTTCTCCAATTTTGTAGGAATATTTGTGCTCTTTCATATGATGCAGGCCATAAACCTGTGCTCCTTATAAAATTTAGAGCCTCAGAATCAGCCCAGCGCAGCCTCCTCTCTCCATAAGCTTTCATTCACTTTTCAACCACTGCGATCAAAGTTAAAATCTACACTTCTACTCGCAACTGTGGCCTCAGTTTTAATAATACACACACCAAATTGCATCAAGGCTGAGACTCCCCTGCGTGACAGTGTGCTCATAGTTCCAGATAGGTGCGAGTGTTGTCTCCGTAGAGTGAAGTGTTTAGCGCATTTGCAATTTTGGTTTGCAGAATGAATGGGAAAAATGGAGCTCCTCAAACATCCGCTATGTCACCATACTTTGCCTTAGAAACGTCATTTTAATTAAAAAATTAACGAATCTTGTGGTCTGTTGTGGTGTTCCAAACTGCATGTTGATAGGTTGTATGGTTTCTCAGCAGCGCCTTCTCAAAGAGCATGCTGTCATGTTGCCTTGTGTCTGCTCCTCCTGCTGCAGCAGGCTCACAGATGACCTCACAGACACACAAACACTTCATGCACACACAAACACACACACACACACACACATGCGCACACACTCAGCTTATCTCTCATACATGCCCACACTCACAAAATGGTGTCTTGTGAGCAATCCAAAGGAAGACGGACAAAGTTGGGATGTTTGTTGCATTTGTACTGTTGCTTTTCACAGTAATGGTATCAGAGATAGAGGACCGAGAGTGACGAGTTTGACTGAGTCGAATGAAACAGCAGATCGCAGTTGTTTGTCGAGCTCTGCTGATGTCATGTGCGACAACCAATCTGTACCGCCCAGCGACTCTACCGGGCCGTTCTCAAGTACCTACCCTCAAGCAGTTACTCCGTTGGTTCCTGTAAAAGTTCCTGAAAGCGGTCCTGTCGGAATAGCCCGGTCAGTTGAAACACGTGCATAGCGTGAATTTCCTGTAAAATGTCCCGGAAGTTCCAGTAGTGGAAATGTCTACTCTGCTGACTTGTGATCTCTCTCTCTCTCTCTCTCTTCTCTCTCACTCATAGCATGTTCAGGTCCACAGACAGGACAGCCCGTGCAAAGCTCTAGTCAACTGAAAACTCTGACATTTTCATGACTTTAGAAAATCCGCCCAGAACGAAAAAAGAGGACATGTCTGTGGTAAAGAGGATGTCTTGTCTGCCTAATTTACATACATTTTTGACCCCTTCATGCAGGGTTAGGGTCTTTTTTATTTTGTAATCTGATACCGTACCATCTGGCACTGCATCATCACTGCAATGACTGACAACAATCAATCCGACCAATCAATCAATCTGACCACTGGTCAGATATGCTGCAGGCACTTGTCAACCTGGAGAAGAAGACATGACAACCTCCAAAAGAAGCTAGGAGTCAGGCACAAACAAAAGAAGAAAAAGGAAAACTAGAGGAAACTTGTGCTTCACTTGCAGGTGGTATTTGTTGAAGTAAAAATGTAAACCTTTGTGGCAGAAGCAAACCACTATACCTCCATACTCAGCATTGCTGCGTAGGAGGTAGGAGGAGAGATTCTAGCCTCCAGTCAATGTAGCTAGTTTGGATGTGGACTGGGGTCTGGAAATTAAAGTACATTTTTAGCAGCCCTCACCATTTATTAAATGTTTTATCGCCTTTGTCTGCATATCATATGCAGACAAAAAAGGTTGATAAGTTCAATGGCATTTCATTGTACTGTCATTTTGTGCGTAATATACATTTGGGATTTGGTAGTGTCGGGGAGGAGGGTGGTAGTCGTGACAAAATCCATTTGGGGGGCCATTTGTCTTTTCCACTTAGGGCCTCATTTTGCTGTCCCTGTGTCTGGTAAAGATATCCCCCTTATTTCCTTTTAATTTGAGTTATGTTTTGTGCTAAATAAGGTCACTGGTGACTGAAGTCAACAGTGTGCAAACACTGTTGGCATATTTATATTTGTATGCTGATATATATATGTATATGTATATTTCAGATACATGCGTTACTGCACTACATTGCAGTTTTTAAGTGGTAAGTGGATGGATGGATGAATAGATGGATTCATATATGGATGGATGGGTGGAGGGGTGAATAGGTGGATGGGTGTTGGGTGAGTGGATGGGTGGATGATAGATATATTGATAGATATATTGATGGGTAATGGGCGGATCATCCATGGATCATGGGTGGTGGAGGGTCCTCCTCTTCTACTCTTCCTCCTCCTCTCCGTCCTCCTCCTCCTCTCTCTCTCTCCTCCCTCTTCTCCCCCTATTCCTCTGTTTACACTTTGTTTGCACTTTGTGTCTCAGAATCCCCCTCCCCCCTCCCCAGCAACAGGATGGTACATCCCTCTCGTAGTGGGAGTAACAACTGCGAGCTTCGCGGGGGAGGAGAGTTCTCACTCCTTTCGCACGGCTCCGGACTCTCCAGCCCAGCTATGGATCCTACAGCGCGTCCACGCACACTGCTCCAACCTGCTCGAGGCTTCTCCTGGACACTGCGCTAGTTAGTCCCGACCCTACACTGGTGTGGTGGTTTCCGGTCCGTTCTTAAGTGACTGGAGCCCGCGGCTCGGGACAGTAGGGTATCCGGTTTGTCGGGAACGCGTCCCCCGTCTCCCAGGTGAAGGTGAGTTGGTCCGGAGACACCGATGACCTCAAACAAATAACTTATGACGTTCGCCATAACACTGAGACAACAAAAGTCTCTTGATATAGAGTATAACGCGGTTTTGACTACTTTTAATTTGGTGTCCTTTTTTTATTGGCTTCACAGTTACTTCTTCATTCATTCTGTATTAGCTCAGGGGACCCAGCATTACAAAAAACAAACCAGAAAAAAAAGGGGAGAAAAAAGCTGATTTTTTTTACTGTGAAAACACAAACAAATTGTAAATCTCAAAACTCATGTATATATACTTATGCACATGAAGTAATTCACCAGTATTTACGTTAAATGCAGGCAATGTCACACATGCTCTACGCAAAGGAGTTGTGTTATAATAATCATAATTTCTATCAACAACATTTATTGATGATGATTATTTTTGAGCAATTTCATTGTTATTATTACTACTACTATTTCTACAGAGGCTTGACTCTCTGAACAGCCGGTTCTCACACTGTGGCCCACTAACTGGTCAAAATGTCACGAATCTCTCAAGCCTCCACACTCCTCACGATTGCTGTCTCTCTCCATCATTGTTGTAGCCCCCCACAAATTTCCCCTTACTGCCTCGCAACCAAATACGTCATCTAACTTTTCCACCAATAGGAAAGGTGTTTTTTTATTTTTTTTATATATTTTATAACTCTGCTTTTACTTGGACTATCAACACAATTTAGAAACTGGTAGATAGAGAACTACCTCGGAACTTTTGACACAAGTTGAAACAGCTGCAACTCTATCTTGTTGCTACTTAGATCTCAAATTGGTCATGTGAAAAAGTGACTCTTACAGATGACCTCTAAAAGTGACCAGTGACTCTTGAGGGTTGTTTCATCAACACTAAAGATATTAAGTATAGTGTCACAATTAGAAAAGATAGATAGATAGATAGATAGATAGATAGATAGATAGATAGATAGATAGATAGATAGATAGATAGATAGATAGATAGATAGATAGATAGATACCTAACCCTAACTCTAACCCTTTATTAAACTGTTTACTGAATCTGAATTCATTACATGTTGCAGAGCAGAGAGAGAGAAGGACAGTTTTGTCTGGCCGTTCACATCTCAAGACATGTGTCCCAGCTCCAGAGCTTTCTTGCTCCTTTTCCTGTCAGAGCTGCTGGGCTCCCACCTCTGTCGATGCACGGGTCTGAAACCCACATCCTGGCCACTCTACCCTGGAAAGCCTCTGCTGCTGGCATGGAACGTCCCCACCGAGGACTGCCTGCCCCGGCATGGCATCCGCCTCCAGTTGGAATTCTTCCACATTGTGGCGTCCCCCAATGAGGGCTTTGTCAGGCAGAACCTCACCATCTTCTACAAAGACCGCTTAGGCCTATACCCGTATCTCGGGGAGGATGGGTCGGAGGTGAACGGTGGCCTGCCCCAGCGTGCCAGCCTCCGGCACCACCTGGACACAGTGGCAGATGGTGTGCAGAGGTACATCCGGGACCCAGGGGCTGGGGGCCTCGCGGTGATCGACTGGGAGGAGTGGCGCCCGTTGTGGATACGCAACTGGGGCACCAAGGACGTGTACCGGAAGCACTCGCAGGAACTGGTGCAGCAGAAGAACCCTGCATGGAGTAAGGAGCGGGTCGGCAAGGTGGCAGCACGGGAGTTTGAGGCATCAGCGCGCAGCTTCATGCTGCAGACGCTGCGGCATGCCAAGAGCCTGCGTCCTCACCAGCTGTGGGGATTCTACCTGTTCCCCGACTGCTACAACCATGACTACCTCCACACACAGGAGAACTACACGGGCCGCTGCCCGGACGTGGAGGGGGCCCGGAATGAGCAGCTGCGCTGGCTGTGGCAGGAGAGCACGGCGCTTTATCCCTCCATCTACATGGGCGCCAAGCTACGCTCCTCCCATGCTGGGCGCCGGTTTGTCCGGAACCGGGTGAAAGAAGGCATACGCTTGGCGGCGACGGGTGATGGCCTGGCGCGGCCCGTATTCGTTTACACCCGGCCCACCTACTCTCACTCCCTGGAGCAGCTGACTGAGGTGAGGCCACCTCTTCCTTCTTATGTCTTCCTCTTTCCAATCATCCATCCATCCATTCATCTATCTATCTATCTTTTGTCACATGGCTGGCAGGTCAGCATGAGAGTGTTATGCCATCCTGCAGCTACATATAACCGTGTTGTTTGACGGAAGAGACTTGACTGGTGGATGTAGTATTCACATGTACAATGGATCAGCAAATAAAATATAATGGTACATGAGATGACGGCATATGCATGTGGGCCGCCTTCAGCAAAGGAAGTTATTACTGCCACCAATTTAAATGGGCACTAAGTACAATATATTAAATAATCAAAAAGACAAATTCTAACAGTATACCAATCCAATATATATAGCAATACAAACAATATAATGCTACTACATCCTTTTTACTATTGCAAATACAGTGGAACCTCTAGATACGAAATTAATTTGTTCTGGAGAGACTCTCTTATCTTGAAAAGGAAGGACCATTGTCAGGTGGCAGCTTCGATTACATTTTCGTATTTTGAATATTTTTACTTTAAACGGGACGGAAATTTTTTGAAGCCCAATTCGTATTCCGAACTTTCCATATAATGGAGAGTTCGTAAGTCGAGGTTCCACTGTATTATTGCAGAACTGGGGTACTGGGAAAACAGGTAGTGCAACAGGTACTGCATTTGGATCATCGCCATTATGTTCCTACTCCAATCTCAAACATTACTACCGGATGCCATGAGTGAACCTTGCAAAGATAACAACAAACTTAAGAGCAAACTTGTCTTTACCTGTACATTGGGTCAGCAAATAAAATGTAATGGTACATGACATGAGGGCATATACATGTGGTCCACCTGCAGCAAAGGAACTGTCACTTTAATAGTTGCACTGTGAAATGAAATAAATCCCTACAAAATGCGTGTAAAGACACCACACAACTGTCATTCATACCAAACTGACTCGAGTGAGACAGAGACAACACATACAGTGCTGTGCAAATGTGACTTTGGATTCATTTAATCACGGACCAACCTACCTGCAGCGAAAGAAGTTATTACTGCCACCAATTACCCACAATGCATCCCAATGCATCATGCACTTTCAAAAACAAAACACATTTCAAAATAAAAGTATTGATCCATATATGCAGGATTTAGCAACAAAAATAACTCTGTTACATAGAAACAATTGAAGTTTTTTGTGCTCCCGTATGTTCCAGATGGACCTGATCTCCACCATCGGGGAGAGTGTGGCTTTGGGAGCAGCTGGGATCATCCTCTGGGGAGAGGCTGTCTATGCCAGGGACAAAGTGAGGGTTCCCCCCAGGCTGGTCCTCATCATATGAACTTTTTTGTGTTCATTGTCCTGTTTTTCATTTCTTGCTAAATGCTCATCCTCGGTGTATGTGCATGTGAGTGTAGGCTTCCTGCTCCAGCCTGGATGTGTACCTGCGGACCACGCTGCGCCCGTACTTGCTTAATGTGTCAGCAGCGGCGGAACTCTGCAGCCGGAGTCGATGCTCATCCCATGGCCGCTGCCTGCGCCGGCACGCAGATGCCGACATTTTCTTGCACCGTACCTCCCATGCTATGGACAGCTCCCCGAGTCTGGCTGAGCTGGAGTTCTTCCAACTCCACTTCCGGTGTCAGTGCTATGGCAGCTTCCGGGGTGACGCCTGTGACCAGTCAGGGGCTCTGTCCTGTGCCCCCGTGGCACTTCAGGGGGGGGTCATCCTGCTTCTGCTGCTGCTGCTAACATAATGCTAACATAACTCTAACACGATGCTGGCATGATGCTAACATGATGCTACCATGATACTAACATGTTACTATTATGCTAACACAACGCTAACAAGATGCTAATATAGGGTGACCATATTTTCATCTCCAAAATCGGGGACACCCGACTCTGACACCCGGGGGGGGGGGGGGGGTGGCGTCGCCTCCGGGGGTGGAGGGCTGCAGATGCCTGGACTGGGGACGTTTGGGAACGGGAGAGAAGATTTTTTTTTCTCTCCCATTCAAAATCGGGGACATTTTCTGGGACAGCTTTAAATGGGGACAGGGCGGTAGAATTGGGGACTGTCCCTGGAAATCCGGGATGTCTGGTCCCATGCTAACATGCTAACTACATGCTAAAATGCCACTTACATGATGATAACATAACTCTAACATGATGCTAACATGACTAACACAACGATATGATGATACTAACGTGTTGCTACCATGATGCTAACACAATGTTAACAAGATGCTAACACCACGTTAACAAGGAGGTGTAATGAGTGATGGGTGTGGTGAGGTCCTTTAGCCTGAAAACAGCACAAATGCAATAAGTGCCTTGTGTTCTTGGTGTTAATGAACACTGTTTAATTAAATAGAATTTCTATGTGTTTTATAGATTTTCTTTTTTTTACCATTTGTATGTCCAAAGAAATGACTACTCCTTTTCTTTTCGAAAAGATGAAAGAAGAAAACTTTTGAGTAAATAAACTTTTGTCAAGGTTCCTGCCTGATATCTGTCTATATTTGACTCTATGTAACTATGTGACTTCTCGTGACTGACCATGACTTTATATGACTACATGACCTTAAGTGAGCATGTTATTCTATGCGACCGTGTGGGTCATAAAGTGAAGGCACCAGAGCGTGTTTCTGTTTCCCCCTCCCCCACCATTGTTCTCACTTCCCGACTCTCCAGCTTGGTTGTCACCATCCCTTATCTACGGGAAGCTGCTGGGAAAAAAAAAAACACAGGAAGATGTCACACTCCCACACTGAGGACGGAAAAACTGTTCTGAACAAATGACAATGAACTAAAGCTGAGTTAACAGCTGATGTTTGAAGGAATCACACAGATGTTCAATATCTTATATGTGTGTGTGTATATATATATATATATATATATATATATATATATATATACACTGTATATATTATACCCCCAACACGTGGTTTAACCTTAGCCCTGAATACTTCCAACATTTCCCTCAACTTATCCCTCTTTCTTTCTTTTGGGAGCTGTGAGTGAGTGAGCGTGTGAGGTGCACAGATGTATTATGAGAACTGGATAGAGTGTCATCTGATCTTTCACTGCCATCCATGGTATTGCATCAGAAATTTTCCCCACAGAGGGCAATAATAAAAAGAGATGGCTGTAAAATGTTGACAGTCTGCCTCCAGCTGTTAAAAAGATAATTATTATTTGCATATTGTATGAGTTAAAGTCACAGATTTTGTATGTATCTTTTTGGAGGACAGAAAAGCCACTGAAAAGTTTCATATTTCAGCAGTTCACATGCACTCCCAAAGTGCATCCACGCCATGTCAGAAGTGAGGATGTCTGCTTGGCTCCATCAAGAATGAGTTTTTGTCTGTATATAGACATTAAATTAGGCATGGAAGAATTATTCATGTCAGTCAAATACTGAGTGTTTTTGTCATTCATCAAGCATTGTATGTGATAGTTCAACCCAGTCTCATAGAAAAACGTACCCTGGATACGCTGGTTACAGTGCAAAACGTAAAGGAGTTACAGTAATGGCCCTTAAATTGTGTAACTGTTACGTTTTTTCTGCCTAAAGGTGCTCCCACCTTCCACCCTCCGGCAAGCGCGGCGCACAGCGCCGGGTACAGCGCAGGCCGGCGCGGCACAGCCGCTGTACCTCGCGGCACGGCGCAGGTTGCTAAGCAACCAGTATCAACATTTAGCAGTTTTAGCGCGACCTCGTGAGAAGATGTATTAAAGTCCTGGCTATAGTGCTAATAAGGAGACGAGCAGCACAGAGAAGGATGATGTGGGTCCATCCAGTTCTGATGGGAAGGCAGGAACTGGAGGAATATAGACTGGGTCCGGGAGCTACAGCTCCATAACGACCGCTTTGAGATCTACCTCGGTCTGGTCCAGGAGCTATACTTCAATAATGCCCGTTTTGAGATCTACTTCAGGCTGAGCAGGCTGAGCAGGCTGATTTATAGTAAATCTTGTGTCCCAGAGATCGGGAAACTTGATCAGCTGCCTCTCCATGACAGCCTGAAGTCCTCTGGAACTCAACCCGTGACCCAACAACCTCTTTCCTATTGGACGTGCTGGGATGACGTCACTACGCGCAGCGCCCGAGTTGAACATTTCTCAACTCTTGGGAAGGCGCCGTGTCCAAGACACTTTTACTGTTTGTATACAATAATGTATGCGCGCATTGTGGCAACGGAAGTGCCGTTGTTCCCCATTCATTCTTAATGAGAGAGACAAAAACATTGAGAAATAAGCTGAGATAGCAATATGTTCCCCGCCTGAAAGTGTCTGGCTGTTGATTTTACGGTTGTCAGAATCGATATTCTACCAATAGAATAAAGTTTTACAGGATTCCGAGAGGATCGCGACCATTTCAGAGCAACCGACAGCGGCTGTGACCGGGTACATGGAGACGTGCTGTGACTCTTGTGGGTTATCTCTGTTCCTGAGACCAGGTCTAACAGTCAAAAATGTGCATCTCTGATCTTGAAGAATGGCTGAATAAATAATTGCCCGATATCTATACTCATTTAATTCAGAAACCGAGAGAAACTGAAAGTTACGAGCCTATAAGGTAGTGAATGCGTACGAATATGTCGCCTGTGGTCGCGTACAGAACATCGGGTACCATGGCATAGATTCCGAATTCTATCTTTAAAGTTCTCCCAACTCAAAAGTTGTTGTGAAAAGATGACTTATGCTTGTTCCACTCAGCGGTGGAGTAGAGCTGGGAGACAGCGCAGCATGGGGGGGTGAGACAGTCAGAGGCTGCAGCTGCTGGGGGGAGCAGAGACTCGGAGCCGGGGACACAGAGACACTCTGGACCATGGACACAGAGAGACTCTGGAAAGACATGAGCATTTCAGATTACGTCCTAATTCGAGTCAACACGTTTAATCGCCTGCAGCAACAACACCCCTCTGGCCGCGATCCTCAGAATCCTACAAAACTTTACTCTGCCGGTAGAATATCGGTTCTGACACCTGTAGACACAGCAACCAGACATTTTAATGGAGGAAAGGGTTCGCTATCTCAACTTTTCCCTCAATGTTTTTGTCTCTCTCATTCAAAATGAATGGGGAACATTGACACTTCCGTTGCCCCTATGAGCACGCAGCTTTTTGATGACGTCAGTTGTAAAAGGGTCTATATCAAGCCCCAACCCTCCATGACGTCACCCATTGGTTTGCGAAGTACGTGAATGAAGCCTGGGGCTGTGTCCGAAACCACTCGATAACCCCTAATCGGGTGGACGCCATTTTAAGTAGCGTACGAATGTCTAGTGAACGAGATTAAGGGCACTTAATGTATCCCACAATGCACCTTGATTCCAAGTGTACATCGGATGGTCACTAGCTGGAGCCCTATATCCCATCATGCTCCGCGGTCGGACAGCGGGAAGGTAGCATGGATAGGAATGAATGGGCCGGTGTTCAGTCCGGTATCCAGGTTGTATAATATGTCCACAGAAGAGCGCGATACAACAGCAGACTTGGCACAGCAGCTGCTATACAGATAGAAGTAAATTGCCCTTTAATGAATTTGTGAAATGTGAATGGTTATATTAATGCAATGAACGCAAGTGAATTACTATTGTAATATTTACCAAACTTCTAACGTTTTTGTATTTTCCGCCAATTTGGTACGTATAATGCAATGGTGTCTGACAGTATTCGTCGGTAAGTGAGGACACTATATAGTGCATTACATGTAGTGCACTATATAGGGGTTAGGGATTAGGGGTTAGGGCAGGGGTCGGGAACCTATGGCTCGCAAGCCAGATGTGGCTCTTTTGATGATAACATCTGGCTCGCAGATTTCAGGTTTTAAAATATTATCGTTTGTTTAAATCCATCCATCGATTTTCTACTGCTCATGTCTTGTTCAGAGTTGCAGTTTCATGAGCGATTGTCTACTATTTTGGATGATAATTGGATGATAACAGCCTACGTTGGCCGTTACTGGGCCGTTGCTGGGTGCACAGGTAAACGCCCCCTTTTGCATCAGTTGGCTCGGTCATTAGCTCAAAGCTAGCCCTTTGACAGAGAAGATGGCGAAAAGAAAAAAAGATGACGAGTATTGTACATTTCAGGACGAATGGACTGAAGAATTCGCCTTCGTGGAGAGGGCAGGTTCTGCGGTATGCCTAATTTGCAATGACAAAATTGCATCGATGAAACGGTCGAATGTAAAGCGGCACTTCGACACACGCCATGCCGCCTTTGCATTGAAATACCCTGCGGGAGACAGCAGGAAGAAAGCGTGCCAAGAGCTACCGAGCCAGGTGCAAGCTAGTCAGCAGCAACTCCGCCTCTGGACTCGGCAAGGTGACTATAATTCCGCTAGTTTTGCTGGATCTTTAGCAATAGTGAAGAACGGTAAACCATTCACAGACGGCGAGTATGCTGAAACGTTCATGCTGGATGTCGCCAGTGAACTTTTTGATGATCTTCCGAACAAAGACAAGATAATCAAATGGATAACAAGACATGCCTCTGTCAGCAAGAACTGTTCATGATCGTACCATCATCATGGCAAACCAAGTGGAAGAAACTCAAGTGAAGGACATAAATACAGCGCCGTTTTTTTCCCTGGCTTTGGATGAGTCCACAGACGTAACTCATTTGGCGCAGTTCAGTGTGATTGCAAGATATGCTGCTGGTGACACACTGCGCGAAGAAAGTCTGGCTGTTCTGCCAATAAAAGGGTCCACAAGAGGTGAGGATTTATTCAAATCTTTCATGGAGTTCGCTCATGAAAAAAAACTGCCTATGGATAAACTTCTCTCAGTGTGTACTGATGGTGCTCTGTGTATGGTGGGGAAAAACAAAAGATTTGTGGCACTTCTCCGTGAACATGAAAAAAGACCCATCCTAAGTTTCCATTGCATTCTACATCAGGAGGCACTTCGTGCTCAGATGTGTGACGGGCAGCTTGGCGAAGTGATGTCGCTGGTCGTGCGTGTGATCAACTTTATTGTTGCCCGAGCCTTAATTGATCGCCAGTTTAAAGCGCTGCTGGATGAAGTTCAAAATAACTTTCACGGTCTGCTTTTGCACAGAAATGTGCGCTGGTTGGCAAGAGGGAAGATGCTCAGCCGTTTTGCGGCTTGCCTGAACGAAATCCAGACTTTCCTTGAAATGAAAGGCATCGAGCATCCTAAGCTAGCAAAAACTGAGTGGCTCCTCAAGTCCTACTATCTTGTGGATATTACCGAACATCTGAACCAGCTCAACGTGAAAATGCAAGGCGTTGGAAATACAGTGTTATCCCTTCAACACGCTGTGTTTGCTTATGAAAACAAGCTGGAGCTCTTCATCAAGGATCTTGAAACGGGTCGCTTACTACATTTTGAAAAACTGAGAGAGTTTACAGAGGCATGCACGGCAAGTGAGCCCACTCAAAACTTTGATCTCCATCAGCTAGCTGGCTTCACATCCAGTTTCCTCCAGTCGTTCAAAGCGCGCTTCGGAGAATTTCGTGAGCACTCCGGTCTTTTTAAGTTCACCACCCATCCAAACAAGTGTTCACTGAACACAGCCGACCTGAGTTGCATTCCTGATGTCTCCCTGAGAGATTTTGAAGCAGAAGTGGCTGACCTGAAGGCCTCAGAGATGTGGGTAATAAGTTCAAGTCACTGAATGAAGAGTTGGAAAGAATTGCACGACAGAAAGCAGAGTTGGCGAGCAAGCACATGTGGACAGAAATAAATAAACTTCAACCCGAAGACGAGCTGATTCTCAAAACTTGGAACGCGCTTCCAGTCACATACCATACACTGAGGCGTGTGAGTATTGCTGTATTGACGATGTTTGGATCGACGTATTCATGTGAGCAGTCATTTTCAGATCTCAAAAACATCAAGTCCAACCTACGATCACGTTTAACGGATGAAAGCCTCAATGCCTGCGTGAAGCTTAACCTCACCAAGTACCAACCAGACTACAAAACCATCAGCAAATCCATGCAGCACCAGAAGTCGCATTAATGGTGAGTATTATAACAACATTATTTAAAAGAATAAATTAAGACGCTTGTTATGCTCACATTTCATTGAATTCAGTCTTAAAATATATTATGTGGCTCTCACTGAAACAAATTTCCAAAAATTGTGCTTTTATGGCTCTCTGAGTCAAAAAGGTTCCCGACCCCTGGGTTAGGGGGTGGTTTCGGATACAGCCCTGGAGTTTGACGATTTGAACAGCGGCATCTTGAAACTTTGGAGCCAGAAGTCGCCATATTTGGATAAGAGTGCAGTGCTGGGGAGGAGTGAAGGGTGGATCTAACTTGTCATATCCGCCTATCGATTGTACAAAACCATAGACATAATAAAGAGTAGACGCCGCAACGGCCGCTACTGCCTATTGGCACTGACGAGCCGTGGGGCTGCCATCTTTGGAAAGGTCTCTGCCCCCACTCGGTGTAATCTCTTAGACAGGCGCAGTGACATGTCAGCACTGTTTTTTTTTATGCAAACGTCATATATGTAGTTATGACATAGGACACTTTGTTTGTTTGACTTATACTGATATTCAAAGTGGGCTTAACAGTAATGGAATATTCTGATATATGGGTTGTATGATAGGTATTTCTCAAAACACACAATATAGAAGCAGATAGTGGCAGCAAAAATACTATTCAGCTTGTTGAATGAGTTTAAAAATCAAGCAATATATGAATGCATTTATATATGTATGTATATTTAGATAGATATATAAACATGTATGTATAAACAACAATATATATGGAGAAAGAGATAAATATCCATACATCCATCTTCTTTTATCTGGGTCCAGGTCGTAGGGGCAATATAGATGATATATAGATATAAATACATAGACAGGGTTACATAACGAGAGAGAGAGAGAGAGCATCTCACCCTGCCCTGTGATTGATAACAGACTATTTACATTTATGAACACTAATAGTCTTATGCCAAAGAGACGCTGTATACATACTCTTTGGAGATGAGGCGGGAAGGTCAAGATGGATGGAATAACACCATCTCTGAGTCGGACAATATGACCTGTCTTATTAAAATCCTCGTGCTTAAAATGTTCACTGCAACGCACAGTTGAATCACTTGCAGTGAATCTTTCCCTCCTCAAAGCCACTTCCAACTTCTACCTGGTGTCTCTGTCTTTCGAAAACATTCAAAATGAAAACACTGCGAATGAGAGACATGAGAAACATTTTACAAAGGAAGCCAAGCTTATTCTTCACCTTCTTCCTATTTTTACTACACCCTGTCTTCCTATTTCCTAATAATCATATGTATGTCTTCGTATTATCTTCCTGCAACGGTCTGTCAGACTTTTCTGTGGACATAAATACAATACAGTAATATTCTATTCACAAATTACAACCGAAAATAATGTTCAATCTTACTTGTGAAAAGTAATTCCATGAGCCCTGTTTTTCAGAGTTTGACAGTTACATGTGGCACAGTGCACAGGCATGCTGCCACTTCGGTTGTTTTCACTCGAGACCTCCTCAAGATGGCGGCCGCATTTCTTTAGTCCCAGCAGCCAATGCGGCGTCTACTCTTTTATTATGTCCATGGCCCCATCCGTACCTGTTTGGTTACGGCAGTTACTAGCTTTTTAAATTATTTATTTTTACGACACAGACGTCGTATTTTGAAACAAAGGCAAATAGATAGATAGATAGATAGATAGATAGATAGATAGATAGATAGATAGATAGATAGATAGATAGATAGATAGATAGATAGATAGATAGATAGATAGATAGATAGATAGATAGATAGATAGATAGATAGATAGATAGATAGATAGACCATCTGTGAACATCCACCGATCCATCGAACTATCAGGGACTTCTCATAATTAACTTTTAAGTTGTTAGCCTGCAATGTTGCACATGGACAAAAACATTTGTAAGTAGACTTTTGATAAAAGGAAACAAATAATGGGCTGTTGTGCTGTTGAGTTTTGCTGTAGCCTTCAAACCGTTAAGATCAAAGATCCAATCATGTGAGAAGTGTAACTTCGTGGTGAGCTTTTAAGTCAAGTCAGCTGTCATTGTAATTTTCTTCATATGCATTGGTCATACAAGGAAATAGAAATTACATTTCATTAACAAGACATTAATACAAGGAGGGGGGGGGCAGAAACAACATGTAGGACTGGAGGGGTGTATTGATGAATTAGTGAGTGTTAGATTGTTACACTCTTTTGTTACACCCTTTTCAAATAATCAAATGTACATGTTAAGCAACTTAGGATAACCCAGGAAATGAAGAAATCTAGTTCGCCGTCTTCATCACCCAGTATCAAAGATGAAATAAAAAAATAAAATAAAATAGTAATAAAATAAAATAATTGATAGTAATAAAAAATATTTGACAGATTCGAAAGAGCACAAACTTGTTTTAATGACAACATTAGACATTCAGTAACAAACAGATTGCAATTTGTCAATTGGACTACGACACATTGACTGTGTTGTAGTCCAATGCCTCCCCCGTGTGTTTGTGTGTGTGTGTGTGTGTGTGTGTGTCTCAATCAAGCCCCCCATCTCAAAGCAGTCCCAGCTGCAGTATCCAGGGAAGTCCTCTGAAGAATAGAATGCTTTGAGGACTCCCCGCTTGCCTTTCCCCCTGTAGCCAGCCCCACAGTCTTTGTAGGGGCTCCTGCACATCAGCCAGCGACACTCCACAATAGTGTAGGGCCTCCTGTACTCCTGCCGGTGCCGAGGGTCCCTCTTCCACCACACCGAAAATCCAGTAACAAGTAACATTAAGGGTTGCTACACAGACATTTCTCTATATTTCCTCACATTTCAAAATTGTATGCAACTGCTCTGCAAACGAAGTTGAACGTCCTGTCTAGCCAGCAGAAATGGGCCTCCTGCTGAAATTGAGGCTGGCAGACAATGCCGTTGAATGCCTTGCAGGTAAGGGCCAGTCGCCCAATGGCAGCATCCCCATCCTCCAAGACTACTTGGAGAAGGATCCTTCGGATGACCTCCTGTGGTAACTGTGGTGGACTTACTGTAGTTCAGTTTTAGTCAGAGGGTCGAGAGTATAGCGTGTAGCTTTAGATGGTGGTTTTGGTGTGGGTGCATGAGTGTGTGTGTGTACTGTGCAATTAATAACAATAGCAACAATAAGAAGAAGAAGAATATCTTTGACAATCAAAATGACTGTAGCTTACCTCCAACAACATTCCTCCAGCAACCACACCCCTTTTTGCTGGGGGCAAAGGTACCTGGAGACATTACAATACCAACAAATGCATGTCAAAAGTTGCTTTTCTATGATGATGGAGTGTGGCCATTGTGCTGTCTATGTGGGGAAGTGGTTTTAGTCTCTATATGGTATACATTAGGTGGCGCAGAAGGGGGAGGAGAGGGCAGGGTAGTTATATCTCTGTACTGAAACAAACTTGCTATTTAAAAAAATATTTTCATCTTTAGCTTTATTATTATTTTGAAGTGTTGACTTAAAGCTGACCATGGGATCATCAAGTCGCTGCTGAGCCTGCTGCTGCTGCTGCTGCTGCTGCTGCTGCTGCTGGGGGACCTGCTGCCATTGCTGCTGCTGCTACTGCTGCTGCTTTTGAGAAATAAATACATTTAATACATTATTTAAACACACACACACACACAAGCCTACTTGCATCTGCTCTCTGATGGGCTTCAGTCTGAAGACAGGAGGAAGGATCCCACCAAGCAGCAGTTTGGCCTCCTCGGGCCAATAGGCGAACCTCTGCCCAAAGTACTGGCCCTGCCTTTACCTTACCTTTAATGTAGCGACACCAAAAACAGAAAACTGCCAGTGTTGTGTAGTAACGGATTTCAAGTACCCAGATTATATTATTCACATTAAAAATCATTAGTAACTTTATTCCATTACAGTTACTGTTTCAACGTTCCCCACACAGAACACTGCACAGTGCTGTATGTCTTACCTCTCCATGGAGAATCTCTCCATCAGTTGGATACACCACCACTTTCTTATGGCTGGAACTTGACTCTGTGAAACAGATCCAGGTTTAGGCTATTTGTTCTGTTTGACTTAGTGGTTCTCTCATTTCATCATCTCACGCTCTCAAAGTGCAAAAGGGCACCGGTGCAGATGCAGAAGGCGTACTGTTGAGAAGGTACACAGGTGGCGATTATTAACATGTAAGGCAAAGGTGTTTCAATGGTTTAGTTCAAGTTGTAATCAATTACCATCAACATGAAGATGCCACAGCTTGTCGCATCATGTTGCACAGGGAATGGCTGTTCAATGATAACGGTTGATTAGCTTTGGTGCCTGTAACCAATGTAATAGTGTACTGTTAAGAAAACCTTTAGTGGCATGGACCGTGAAATCTGTCCCATGCTTCTCCACCCACGGCCCTGGTGCAATTGCTTGCGCAAGTTGTCTGAAAAAGATGCATGATTGGTAATTTTTCACAGGTGAGTGAGACAAAACTTGAAAAACTTGTAGGCTAGCCATAAAACAAGGCATTCACTCAAGCATGAAGCCATAGAACAAGGCTTCTGCTGATACCTAGCCGTAGAGCAAGGCCTTTCCTGAACATGATTTCAGAGCAGTTCAGCTCAGTTTGATCTGCATTTGTTAAGGCTCTTAGTGTCATCAGACATTAGTCTAATTTTAAAGCACCCATTCACTGTGTCTGGGGTTAACTGTCTGTGTGATCCTTACACAATCACAGGTCAAACAGTGCTGATTTCCTTTGCTTGTAAACTTCAAACCTGAATATGTTTTCATAAGCCTGATCCGCAAATCCACTTGGACACAGTGAATCAAGGAACAATGCCTCCCTTTTTGACCCCAACAACACCTGTGAAGCATCTATGCCATGAATGCAACCTAGAAACATTGATTAAATAATAGACTGCTTTACATAAATTAACTTGATGGTAAGATCAATGGTAATTAACACAGATCATGTCGTGGTTTGCTCCTATTTCTCTCTCACTCCATGCAGGCAGTATCACCACATCCCGTGTCGATAGGCTGTCCAACGAAAAAAGAAAACAAACACGCACACACACACAAATGTGGACAACTGGACGGATATAAAGTGAGATGTTGCCAACACCTTGTGCTACTTACTGGCACTCTGATTTCACCCTGCTTCCATGTCGACACGGTGTACAGGTCTGCAACATGACCCTTCATCCCCTGGACAATAGTACGTGTTAGTATTTTACATGCCGCGATTACCTTGAAAATTTTTGGAACTTTCATCCCAAATATTTTTAACAAAAAGCAAGCGCTGGATCATTCACACATGACGGTTCTCTTTAGCTGCAACGCGGTCGACTTGGCGCGGAGCTCTCGGTCAGCTACTGAAGCTGCGGTCAGGAAAGCATCACGCCCATTATGCACGACTGTGCTCAATGAAGCAGTGTCATTGACACATCAGGTGCTGATGGAGTGCGAAAAGTGTAAAGTAAATACGGGACAAAGTTCAAAGGGACAGGTTCAATACTGGCCGGACTTTCCGTGGTTGGTCATCGGTAATGTACGGCAAATATGAACGTAAATATTAGCGCAACTTAATTTACAGCTATAAACGCAGTTAACAAACAAAACGATGTCGCATAAACCGACAGGTCTTACCTTTAAGGTGCTTCCACGTAGCGGCAAACTCATTCATTGTGTATGTGGTTGAGCGGCGCGCAGGGTCGGAGCGGCGCGCAAGAGTTGACAAATGTTCAACTCGGGCGCTGCGCGCTGTGACGTCATCGCGACACGTCCAATAGGAGAGAGGTTGTTGGGTCACGAGTTCCAGAGGACTCCAGAACTATGGAGGGGCAGCTAATCAAGTTTCCCGATCTCTGGGACACAAGGTTTACCGGGCAGGCGGTTAAACTGCTCCCTGCTTAGCCTAGGTAGACCTCAAAACGGGGGTTATGGAGCTGTAGCTCCCGGACCAGCCTGAGGTAGCTCTCAAAGCGGTCCTTACGGAGCTGTAGCTCCCGGACCAGCCTCAGGTAGCTCTCAGAGCGGTCCTTACGGAGCTGTAGCTCCCGGACCCAGTCTATATTCCCCCAGTTCCTGCCTTCCCATCAGAACTGGGTGGACCCACATCCTCCTTTTCTGTGCTACTCGTCTCCTCGTCTCCTTATTAGCACTATAGCCAGGACTTAATACACCTTCTCACAAGATCGCGCTCAAACCAACTGCTAAATGTTGTTACTGGTAGCTTAGCAACCTTCATTCATTTGTTCATTTCATTCGTTCGTTTGTTACGACTAGTTCATTCCTTCAGACCAGTTCATTTGCCGTGACCAGTTCATTTGTCCCGACTAGTTCATTTCGTCAGACCAGTTCATTCCTTCAGACCAGTTCATTTGCCGCGACCAGTTCATTTCTTCAGACCAGTTCATTCCAGTATGTCTGTTCTCGGATCTCCTCACTGTCTCGCTGTTAAACAATGGCAGAGAGGATGCACAAGTAACTTATTTGTGATGTGTTTTTGATGTCTTAAGTTTCACATGGTTTGAACTGCTTGTAGCATTTTGTGTATTATACTTTGTCAGCTTAACAGTCTTCAGTAGTGTTTAAGGACTGCGGCCGTCTTTACAACGCCCATTAGAGGGCTACAGCGCCACCTCCTGTAAAATGAACGAAATGATTCATTCAAGATTCGTTCAATTTACTGATCGAGAGTAAAAGATCCGAGTCAGTAAAAAGAGTCGGTCTTCCCAACACAAGAATAATAATGCATATAATATAATAATGTAATGCCTCCTCCACGCCGGTGTGGAGCATGGCGGTGTGTGTGTGTGGCGCTGTAGTGCTGCGCGCATACAAACTTACAACAGAGAAGAAGACGTAAATACACTAAAACTAAATCGCAACCACTGTACATTGTGACATGAAGTCAAACTCTGCAAGTCTGTGACACGCACGGCCGCCATGCTGAGAGGCTGAAATGCCCACAACTGGCCCCAAACCTAGCTCGCTACGCTGAGGGTAAAGTTGTACACTTGGTGCTCACAAGCCACGTTCTGGTCCACAAATAAATAAAGACGGGGTCAACTTTACATGAAAGAATGTAGTTGACCGTTAATGAAAGAAAGAATGTAGTTGACCGAATGTAGTTGACCGTTAATAAACCCCGGTGGGGCTCATGGCTGCAACATACTTTATCCTATGGGTCCACAACAGAGGTCCAGAGGGTCCACAACAGAGGTCCAGAGGGGCGTTGTGTTGATATGTGATGCGCATTAATGGCAAATGTTCCCGTTTATTGCAGAAAACAATTCTGAATATCTTACCTTAAACTTGCTGTAACTGCCGTCTTCAGTTTTGGCGGTGTGTGCTCATCACAAGGCGCATGCGCGGATTCAAAACACAGCACAGAACAATGTTAAATCTACTTAATATTTCGAAGTACATTGCAATGACTATGGAACTGTTGAATATTACGTGAAAATGCATAGTAAATCTTACTCTACCTACATATGTTATATTTTACATGGATGGAATAATGAGGATTTACTTAAATAATTCCAGTACTCAGAGATACTCACAATTAGAAAGGAAATTTTTGACAGTTAACCTCATTCAATTAATTGTGTTAAGTTGCATTTTTGGTATTCTGAGAATATAAAATTCAAAGTTTTGCTACATGCATTTGTGATTGAGCGTTTTGTGCCTACTTACGTGGCTCTCAAGCACCTCATCCAGGCCCAGGGACCAAAAGTCCTCTCTGGTCAGGCATGTTGGACCATCCAGAACAACGATCTCACTGGCTGGACGTATTCGGTCCAGCACATAGTTCATCTAGAGACGGCAAAAACAGGCATGGGTTATCATCGTGCATGCCTCAATCGAATCAACAGTGTAGTGGTGGTTCAGTATAGTACATTTATAGTTATAGGAACTCACTTAAATTCACTTAAAAGTGAAAAGCACTGACCAGTTTTTGTGGATCAGGACCCAACCTCTTGGCCCACCGTGGGCCCTTGCTGCCATACTGATGGTCCTGCAGTGCCTTCCTAACACTTAGGTGGTCCACCATGACCCTAACCACCACAGACAGTATTACAATTAAATACATGTCTACATCTACATGCAGTTTGTGTTACCTTTTGGGTGGATGTACGGCTTTAGACGGGACACACTCAGTTGCTGCAGTTTTCCCTGTTTGTTTGTCTCCGTTGCTACGCCTTTACTTGACAGGGAGGTCAGTGTAAATGGTCCTCCATGCCTATTTTGTAGGCAATTCCCCTTCTTCCTTTTTAAAGGAGTTTCCCCAATTAGGACTGCGTCCCCTGCCTCCAACACACACTGCCGGACGTTGTTCCTTTTTTTGGCTTCAAAACGTTGTTTTTGTTTGGCCTTTGCTTATCTGATGTTACCGCAGACCTAAAAGAACAAATTACACTTTCTTTTAGTAAGGTTATAACGCAGGCTCTACACAAAAGGGTTAAAAGCATATGATAGAAATATCCTTTCATACTACTGAGAACCAACCATTTCGTTGAGGGCCTTGACCTTCTCAGTGGTGTCACTGAGTTGGTCCTCGGGGTCCCAAACAATAACTCTGTGCTCATCATCTGCAGGCATTGAGGACTGCTGGCAGATGGGGGTGCCAGTGAAACATAAGGTAGTATGGGCTGTGGCAGGTTGAACGCTAATTGTGATAAGAATAATAATTTACAAAATTAGTCTTCTGACAACAAGCTATTGCAATACATGTCATGTAACAAAAGGAATACAGATTCTTCAAATATTACCTGCTTCGATATGTTAATGCCATAAATTATGGCCTGCAGGTGGACATCCCAGTCATTGTGCTCCTCATTAACATATCACCTCAGAGCCCTATTGACGTTCTGATTCGTCCTTTCGTCCTACAACATCAAAATGGCTTTACTTCATAAACTACTGTATTTAAGCTCAACTGAAAAACAAGAAACGCAATTGTCTATATGGGATTGGACAAATTCACAACAAACATACTTGGCCATTGGTCTGAGGGTATGCATGCTGTATCCCCAGTGCACTAAATATGTGCCGATTGAGCTGAACAATGTAAAAAACAGCAATGTGTGAAGGGTGTGAATACAATGACATAGGATACGAACTTACATTTGAGTATATATATATATATATATATATATATATATATATATATATATATCCTACCTTGTTCGCAAATTCCCAGCCCTGCTCTGTCTTTCTGACCATGCCGAAAAGGTATAGCTTCCCCACCAGCTCGGTGGCAACAACAGCTGTTGATGCCATTTGAAGGGGCGCAGCCATCACCCACTTTGTGAAGAGATCGGTCACTGTCAACACATATTTATTTCCTGCCTCCATGGTCCTTAGGGGACCAATTAGGTCCATGCCAAGGACAGTCCATGGCTCCTTCACCTGGGGAAATATGAGTCATTTGTACTTTCTATTACTTCCCTTCAGGCAGGGTTCACAGCACAAAAGTAGAGAACTACCTGAATTGGATGGAGGAGAGGGGGCACCGTCCTTATGGGGTCATTGAGTTGGCACTGGTGACAGCTGTTGACCTGCAAAGGTCAAACACAATTCAGATGAGTTTAGAACCCTGACATGTCAGAGTGAACTAAGTAATATAAAAATCTGAGCATAGTGTGTGATGTTATGCCACAGTAAAACCGTACCCAATCCTTCACATCTTTGTTTATGGTTGACCAGTAATACCCCTGGATAACCTTATCCCTGGTCGCCCTTAACCCTCCATGGTTCCCTGTGCCAGCCTTTGTATGGCATTCCCTGAGGACCGCTTTTTTTTGGTCCTCCGTAAGAACCACCAACCTCATGTATTTCTTTTGGGGGCCTAGGTAGAACAGCTGGTTATCTGTGGATTGGAACGGGATTGAACCAATGACGTAAAATGACGTGAATGACAACTGTCATTCAATGGGCTTGAGAAAGAAGAAAAATGTCTGTCAGACTTGGGCAAATGCAAAAGCAAATCCATGGTAAAACCACACTTCTTTTCAGAAAAGTCAAAGTTTCTCGAATAAAACACACATTAGAGTTGGAAGGGGTGCACTGCCATTTAATTATTCTCAGAAAAGTCACATTTGAGTTTTTACCTCCCTTTTTAATTACCTTTTACTGTAAAATCTCACCCATCTCAGCTTCTTCACAGACACAGTGGATGTTTTACCTGTGGAAATATATTCCCGCAGTGCCATATAGAAGTTAAACGTCATTCTATAATGAACACTTAACACTATAACTATCGGAGACATATAGGTAGAAGATGGGGAGCACTGTGTGTGTGTGTGTGTGTGTGTGCATATAGGTAGAAGATGGGGAGCACTGTGTGTGTGTGTGTGTTTAGGATGAGTAGGCGGGTCCACTGGCGGAAGTGTGTGTATAAAGGTGTGCACACACCTGTGGCACATAGGCGAGAGTCAGGGTTGGGTAGAAGCCGTGATTTTTGTTGACCGTTACCCCCGCTACACACGCGACACACGCTATACACGCCACACACGCTACACACGCCACACACGCTCCCCATTCATTCATTCATTCATTCATTCATCACCCATTTAACCCGCTGGTTTTCATTTTTTCTATTTATTCATCGTTCTGCGCCAGTGCTGTTTCTAAGAAACGCATCAAAGCTAAAAAGGAAGCCGCAATAATTTGTAAACAAAAAGGCATTTAATGCAAATCATCAAGCCGCACCAAAGAACCAAGCCATCACGCAGCCACGAGCCCGAGAGCAAAGTGTCACACCACGCCATCCATACACCTGGGCACAGGTAGGCCTCATCCTGTCTATGTTTGTGGATTAAGGAATCCACTCTGATCGGAATGCATCGTCTGGAATGTGGACAATGTATCAAATGTATCGTGCGCTGGTTGTATTGACGCATTTATGGCCATAACTTCCCGGTGACTTATATGGTTGTGATGTCGGGACTTTGTGGAGTTAAACATGTGGCGGCTGGTGTTGTCTAAAGTCCTGTTGCTTGTTGGAATGCTTGGTTACAATCTACTATATCAAATGAATCTAAATGCAATGTCTGTGGATGGATTTTGAATGCGCTCTTGATGAACTGTGATCGCATCGCTTCGTGCAAAATACAATCTGATGGAAGTGAATCAAATAAACACTGCAGCTGAATGTTCAAACATGGAGAAGGAAAAAAGGGAAATCAAAATGACGGCAAAAGCTGTGGAAAATAAAGCTGAACGGCCCCAGCATGAGCGCAAAAGTGCCGTTAATAAAATCAAAGCACTGATTCCGCAAATAAAAGCGCACATGAAATCAAAAGAGAATATAACTGAAACCTCCTCGCAACTGAACAACTTGGAAGTACTGAGCAAAAAGGCCACTGACCTGCACAATGACTTACTGCCACTACTTCCTGATGAAGAAAACAAAAAGCAAGATGAATGGTTTTCCAGCATTCAGGATTACAGTGATGCATTCAAGGAACGAGTGGAAAAATGGATACAGGAAAATCTCCATGAGAAATCAAATAAATTGCCAAATCAAACAAATACTTCCGAGCAATCACCGAAGGAAATAAATCATGTGTCACAAGTTCCTGTGGAAAATAGCAAGGATTTGGCTGCTGCTGACCCTGCAGTTCAAGACCCTCAGGATGAACTGCGGCCCTGTGACAGCATCTCAAACGCAACCAAGAGAACACGCTCACATTATTCCTCATCCTCAACCTCACGCTCATCTGCCTGCTTAAAAATGGAAACAAATCTTGCAATTTTGGCAGCAAGAAAAAGGGCATTATTGGAGAAACATGCATTGCATGAAGAGGAGTTAAAGCTACGCAAAAGAGAACAGCTTTTACTGGATAATGAAATGGCTGAGAAAATGGCAAAACAGAGTGTTATAAAATATTGCGGCTAACTGAGGACCAATAAAATTCGTGCCGCAGTAGGCTAAGCAGGGGAAACCATCAATGTCTTACGCGCACATGAATGAGCCAATGTCCACACTTGCTTCTTGGTTTGCGTGGTTTATTACTTACAGTCTTCAAACACTTCTGACTTCATTTAGACTCAGGCGACGCAAAGTAAAATAAACCTTCCATCTGTGCAGTCCGTGAGATCCGTGCGATCCGTGCGGTACACAAGAGGTAGCCTTCCCCGTGCTCACCCTACGCCATTCAAACTTCCCGCCCCGGCGTGCCGGCAAGGCTAATTATAAGGCTCCCAAATGCGCACCGCCCACACCCACCCAATAATGATAAACGAGTGAACAAAAAATAACACAATCACACAAATCAATTCATAAATATAACAAAACCCAAACCATATGATTCCAACAAAAAACATAACCAATTTTGGCTCCTACATTCCGGCCCCTAATTATGCCCAGGCTATAATTATAAATGACGAAGTATATTGGAGGCAAAATTAAACACTAATAATCAGTATTGCATAATACTCTTTAGAAGCTGACTGCAGACACACTACAACTGGGTTATGTACTTATAAGAATAGTAGTTTTAAGTCATTCAGGTTGTAATCCCCACAGCTCCTCCCTAATCCTCTGCTTCTTGAAGAAGACATATTTTAGTGATGGGTCTTTTTAAGAATCCAGTTGTTGTTCTGATCTGGACCTGGCGAACATGTCCCCTTCTATCCTTCTCTGCCTCCACGACTCTTCCAGTGATCCATGAATTGCGTGGAGCAGTTTCATCCACAATAATGACCAAGTCTCCAGGAGCAAAGTTGCGCTTAATGCCCTGCCACTTCTGCCTCTCCTGAAGCAGGGGCAAATACTCTCTAACCCATCGCCTCCAGAACAAATCCGCCATATATTGGACCTGCCTCCAACGTCGACGGGCATAGACATCTTCTTTCTGGAACACTCCTGGTGGCAATGACGGTTTGCGCTTCAGCAGCAAGAGATGGTTGGGTGTCAGCGCTTCCAAGTCATTTAAATCAGTTGACGCTTTAGTTATGGGACGGCTGTTGATGATGGCTTCAACCTCACAAAAAACTGTGTGGAGGCCCTCCTCGTCAAGGCTCTGTGTTCTCAAGGTGGAATTCAAGACTTTACGCACAGACCTTATTAGCCGCTCCCACACTCCACCATGATGAGACCCAGCAGGGGGGTTGAAACTCCACTTCACACCCTTCTGGAGGAGTTCATCACTGATCTGCACATGGTTCCATCTTCCTATTGCTTCCCTCAATTCGCGCTCGGCCCCGACAAAGTTTGTCCCATTGTCCGACCGCAACTCAAGCACTTGACCTCGTCTTGCCACGAAGCGTCTGAAGGCATGGACAAAGGAGTCTGTGTCCAAGGATGACAACACCTCCAAGTGTACAGCTCTCACAGCCAGGCATGTAAAGATTACTCCGTACCTCTTAATCATAGTTCTACCACGCTTAATCTCAAAGGGCCCGAAGCAATCCACCCCGGTCCGGGTGAAAGGCGGCTCATCAGGAGAAACTCTATCATATGGCAGATCTGCCATGTACTGATTGCCTGGTGCTGCATTCAGTCGACGACAAACCACACACCCTGACAGAGTCTTCCTTATGGCAACGCAGGCGCCTGGGATCCAATACTTCTGGCGCAACTGTGACAGCATGTGGTTACGTCCACCATGACCAGTGGCTTGATGCACATAATGGAGAATGAGCATAGAGATATGGAGGTCTTTAGCCAGTATGGCAGGATGTCTTGCCTCATCTGGCATGGCTGCACGATCAAGCCTACCACCAATTCTTAATACATCATCCTCCAGAACAGGGTCAAGCCTGTAGATATGGCTGTTCTTCTTCACCTTTCCTCCATTTTGCAGGCAGGCCAGTTCATCCGGAAACCTCATTCTTTGACAAAAACAAACGATTGCCTTTTCAGCTCTGGCAAACTCCTCAACTGAAAGGGGTCCCTTCCCTGTGGCCTGTGCCTTAACGCTTTCCATCTCCTCCTGCAGTTTCCCTTCCAGCTGTTCTTTATCTGTATCGGACTGATCAAGAACTTCCTTCAACTGTCTCCTCCTCTGCCCAAGGTCAAACAATAACCTCCTGAACCGAAGCAGCCAGCCAACTGCCCTTCTCAGCCGAGTCCAAGAGGAGAAGTATTCAATGAAGCGCATGACTGCGTCAGTCTGTTCTTCCACCCGCACTGCATTTACAGAGACGGCTACCTTGACCTCAGGGTCTTCTGAAGAGATCTTCCCAGAGAGGTCAATGTTTACTGGCCATTTCTCTTCAGGTTCCATAAGAAAACTTGGTCCCAGCAGCCAAGCTTCAGACTTCAGGAACATGCTCACCCTAGCTCCCCTAGAGGCCAAGTCTGCAGGGTTACTGGCTGTGTTCACATACCTCCATTGCGATGGTTTAGATATGGAAAGAATCTCCGCTATTCGATTCGCCACAAAGGTTTTGAATCTTGAAGTCTTATTACCAATGTACTTCAGTACTGAGGTACTGTCGCTCCAGAAGACAGATCCTTGCAGCGGCATCCTCAACTCCTTTCTCCACAGCTTGTCCATCCTGCTTGCCACCACTGCAGCCGTTAACTCCATGCGGGGAATAGTAATGGATTTCAACGGTGCCACACGAGCCTTGCCCAATACAAAGGCGCAGTGAGCCTGTCCTTGGATGTTATGCTGTAACAGGTAAGTCACCGTGCCATATCCATCTTCACTTGCATCTGCAAAGTGGTGAAGCTGGGCAGAAGAAACTTCTCCAAAATCAGGAAGCTTAAAGCACCTGTCAACCTTGAATTCTTCTAGCTGATGGAGCTCCTGCAACCAGGTGGCCCATTCTTGAGCGACAGCATCTGGCAGTGCGTCATCCCAGCCCAGCCGACCTCTGCAGGTGCTTTGGAGAATTCTTTTAGCAACAAGTACAACTGGTGACAGGAATCCCAAGGGGTCGTAGATGGAACCGATGACCGATAAGATCCCTCTTCTCGTCAGGGGCCTGTCCCGCAGTGTTATCTTAAACTTGAAAGAGTCTGACTGGATGCACCATTGAGCCCCTAAGGCCCTCTCCACCGGCAAGATGCCACTGTCCAAATCCAGGCCCTTGACCTCAAGAGATCGGTCCTCTTGAGGTATAGCAGCTAGAACGGTGCGACTGTTGCTAACCCATTTTGTCAGCTGGAATCCGCCTTTTGCACAAAGAGCACGAAGCTCCTGATAAAGAGATATGGCCTCCTGTTCAGAGCCAACTGATGCCAGGCAATCATCAACATAAAAATTATAAAATACAGTGTCAACGGCCTTTTCACTGAACTGGGTTCGGTTGTCTTCCGCACATTTTCTCAAGGCAAAAGACGCACAGCTAGGAGAAGATGTAGCCCCAAACAAATGGACAACCATCCTGTGCTCCACCAGATCCTGCTCATATTCTCCATTCGGCCACCATAGGAACCGTAAAAGATCAGAGTTTGTTCTTGATACTCTGACCTGATGAAACATGGCCGTGATGTCTGCCATAAGCACAACAGGCTCCTTTCGGAATCTAGTTATGACTCCAACCAATGAGCTGGTGAGATCTGGGCCTTGAAGAAGTCGAGCGTTTAAAGATGCTCCCTGGAAGGTTGCTGCACAATCAAAGACAACTCGCAGCTTCTTCTTCTGAGGGTGGTACACCCCATGGTGTGGGATGTACCAAACCCTCCCGTCATCACGGCCGATCTCCTCTGCTGGCACTCTCTCAGCATAGCCCTTTGATATTATATCATTCATGAAGTCTGTATAGTGAGCATGAAACAGACAGTCCTTTGTAAACCTCCCTTTGAGACTAAAAGCACGCTGCACTGCAATATTCCTGTTGTTGGGCATTTTCATATCTCCTTTCTTCAAGGGCAAACCAATACTGTAATGCCCATCAACCAACTTGGCTGACTCAGTAACGGACTCCATGAACTCATGGTCTTCTCTTGACCACCCTGGCTGCTCATCTTGGACACATTCAGGGAAGTCGACCTTTGTCTGCTGCTCCCACAAATCCTGAGGTGTAACAACAGAAATCCTGTTGACTGTGACCTCTCGTTCAACACAGGTTGAGTCATTGATGCAGCCCCCTCTCAGTGGACCATTCACTGTCCAACCCAGTATGGTCTTCACTGCATAAGGGCCACCATCTGCACTTCGAATGACTTCCCATGGTTCCAAAGCTCTGGGAACATTTGCCCCAATGAGCAGATCCACCTCAGAATCAATTCCTGTTAACTTTACATCCTTCAGGTGTGTCCATTGCCGGAGGTCTTCCTGCCTGGGAATATTACCTTGGTGGACAGGCATAGATTTCTGCGTGAAGAGCTCTGGTAGCGCACAGAAACAGTCAGAGTCCAGACCAGCTACTTCCAGGTCCATCACAATGTGGCTGCTGACGACCTTCTCTTGACCCAATGTCCTGAGGAGGATGCCAGTTCTTCTTCCAGTAAGATTCAGCCTATTCATAAGGCGTTCAGTACAAAATGTAGCTGAACTTCCAGGGTCCAGGAAGGCATATGTAACAACAATTTCATTTCCCATTTTTGATTTCACCTGGACAGGCAAGACGGCAAGTGTACAATCACGCTCTCCGGCCCCAGTAAGCCCGCTAGATTGTACAGAGATTGGAACACTGTCACTGGTTCCTGCTGCTTCTCTTGCAACTCCTTGATTCACCTTTGCTAAACCAGGTTCTGTTTCCTTTGAGCGGATGTGCAACAAGGTAGGATGCCTCAAATTGCACACCTTACAGAAGAGACGCTTTGTGCATTCTTTACTTGTGTGCCCAATGCACAGACAGCCATAGCACACGCCATTTTTCTTCAAAAAAGACATCTTGTCACTGTGCGCTTTCCTTTCCAATAAAAGACACAGGTCCAAGGCATGTCCTGCTCCACAGAACAAGCAACTCTTTGTGATAGGTGAAGCGCTCTCTCTCTCTATGTCACGTTCTAGCTTCTTATCGTGGCGTTGCATTCCTTTGTCTATAGTAGCAATGGTAGTGGCAAAGCTACTTCCTTTGGCCTTAGTAAAGTAAGGTCGAGGCTTAACATGTTTGGTTTCCCTTTTTACAGTGGCTGGAGGATCATGTAGCATTAAATCACCAAAAAGTGGGTCGCTCGCAATTTTAACCTGCCTCTCAATGAACTCAACGATGTCATTAAAGGAAGCTCTGCGACTTGATCTGTCTTGTAAATGACAGGCAACCTCCCTCCACCTCTCCTTGAGCTTGTATGGCAGCTTTTTCACCACTGTTTGCATGTTACTCGGTGTATCCAACTCCATACTAAAATTGACTCCTCTCATTGCATCGTTGCACTGTCTCAAAAAGATGCTGTATGCTTGTAGGGCCCTCACATCTTCTGATTTTATTATTGGCCAGGCGAATATCTTTCCCATATAAGCAGCAGCTATCTTCATAGGGTTACCGAAATGCTCATGTAAAAGCGACTTGGCCTTAGTGTATCCCTCTTCCTCAGGCAAGTGCTCACAGCCTCGAACCAATTCTCGAGGCTGACCTCTAGTGTATTGTTCGAGGAAATACAGGCGATCTTTGGCACTGTGGGATTTTTGCTCAATGTTGTGTTGAAATGACCTCATAAATGTTTGAAATTGTAATGGGTCTCCATCAAAGGTTTGCATGTCTCGTCTTGGGAGTAAAGAGAGATACTGCTGTTCTACTAACATAGATGTAATTTCATTCTGTTTTTGCAGGACTGTTGCTAGATGATCAGACTCAGACCTCTGCATTCCAGAAGTAGCGAGGAGTGGTTCAAACTGAGGCTGTAAATGTTCTGAAGGCAGGTGACTGGGCATGTCTTGAGAATGTGACACCATATTTTCTCTCAGAATTGGTTGTTGGTTAACTGGTATATTCTGAGAAGTTCTCAATTTAGGCCTTGCGCCCAGAAGATAGTCTCTTGCCACAACATGCTGTGGTGATTGCCCTGATGTCATGGGAACAAATACTTCAGCTCCCACGTTTAATGGACTCGCCTTGCTTTTCTCTCTTCCCAAATAATCCATTCCATTTGTTTTGCTCCCACTGATGTCGGAAGGACAAGACACTCTGAGGACATTCAAATGTGCTTCAGATGCAGCAATTTCCATCTCCATATCCAGTTCCTCTTTCCTTCTTCTAAGCAGCTGCTCTTCCTCTTCCAATGCATGTTTACCCTTTAGCATCCTTTGGCGGACCTTGAGTGCAGCCATTTCTGCCTCTGCCCTGATGCGTGCTGAGCGGATAGATGAAGTAGAGGATCGCTTTGATCTTCCAGAAAAATTAGAAGCACTGTCAGATGGTTTTATGTCATCATCCAGCTGCTTAGCAGAGTCTGCCATATTTCCAGCATACTGATTGTATTCAGTTAAGTGAACATCAGATGTAGGGTTCTCAACAACAGGCGCCTCCTCACTTAGTGGAGCATCAGTGAGGGAGTTTTCCGTATGGTCTGGATCTCCACTAACTTGGACCTTTACATCAGACAGCCATTTTGTGACTTCATCCATAAAAGAAGCATTATGCGCACGTATACGTGTGAACCAGGCACTTTGTTTGTCTTGCTCCTCTTGAGGAAGCATCGACATGACAGTGTTATGGAGCTGATTTGCATCTTTGAAAAGTGCTTCACAATTTTGAAGATGAGATTGTATGGCTTGTATATTTGGTTCATTTTTATCTTGCATTAGACCCTTTATTAGTTTTACAATACTTTTAAGTTTGTTAATCTTTGTTTGTCTTTCCTTTTGAATACCTTCAATTTTGTGTGCATATGCTTTAGCAGTAAGTACAACTTGTCTTTTTTGTGAATCTTCATTTCCATCTAAGCGCTCTTTAGGACACTCATTTAACCCTTCAGAACTCATTTTTCATTCACAAATAACCATAAGGTTACATCAATAACCATACCACCATGTGACTAATTCAACATCCACAATTCGCAGCAACATGGAATTGAAGCGCTCATTAGAGCACCAGCAGAATAATTCACAACAATCTTAAACAATATCATGTCTTTCAATCATATTGTCCTTTAGTCGTACTCAGCAACATTGTCAATCGGTAGTGAAACGCTGCTGGACCACAGTTTTTTCAACTCCAGCGGCGAGGCTAGTGACGCGAAACACAGTAACAATCCAGCCAACGAAACATTGAACTGATAAAATCAAAAGACGGCGGAGTAGTTCAGTTGCTCACCAACACTGCGACTCTGGAGCGTTGCGACGAATCTCAAATCCAGTGGCGAGGCGGTAGTGAAACGCTGCAGTAGTTACCCTCGCAATCCAGATCAGCGGAGCAATCAGCATGAATGAACATATGACGCCGGCAACGCTCGTAAACCAGATCAACGGAGCAATCAGCATGAATGAACATATGACGCCGGCAACGCTCGTAATCCAGCTCAGCGGAGCAATCAGCATGAATGAACATATGACGCCGGCAACGTAGTAAAACAGCTTCTCCGATCGTCTCGTAAAAACAGCGAGCTGGGCTTGTGTTAGGCTAATCCACAGACAGGTGGCTCTTCCAATTCGATCCCAGGAAATCCAGCAACAACGTTCCAATGTCTAGCTTTAATAAGCCGCTCTTGTGTACAAATATTGCGGCTAACTGAGGACCAATAAAATTCGTGCCGCAGTAGGCTAAGCAGGGGAAACCATCAATGTCTTACGCGCACATGAATGAGCCAATGTCCACACTTGCTTCTTGGTTTGCGTGGTTTATTACTTACAGTCTTCAAACACTTCTGACTTCATTTAGACTCAGGCGACGCAAAGTAAAATAAACCTTCCATCTGTGCAGTCCGTGAGATCCGTGCGATCCGTGCGGTACACAAGAGGTAGCCTTCCCCGTGCTCACCCTACGCCATTCAAACTTCCCGCCCCGGCGTGCCGGCAAGGCTAATTATAAGGCTCCCAAATGCGCACCGCCCACACCCACCCAATAATGATAAACGAGTGAACAAAAAATAACACAATCACACAAATCAATTCATAAATATAACAAAACCCAAACCATATGATTCCAACAAAAAACATAACCAATTTTGGCTCCTACATAAAATCACAAGGCAAAGGTTTTAGATGGCTTGAACGCATATTATGAAAGGACACGTTCAAAACAACAACTTGATGTCAATGCCACTGAATTTGCCCCATCACTGCCAGTTGAACCAAAATCCAAGGCAATTGAAACCACACAGACAGCTGTGGAGACTAAAGTCACTCAGCTACCTGACATGAAACACCTTCCAGGTCCTTCTTACATGCTTCAGCGTTATCTTAATGCCCCTGAAGATCCTGTGATCAATGTTACAAACTGATATATCACAAAATGACAGTGTGCTGGACATAAGAAAACAAAATGAAATCACAACACTCCTACTGCAACAACAATGTCTGCACTTCCAAAAAGAGAAATTCCCATTTTTCGATGGTAACCCACTCAAATACCATTCATTTATTAAAGCTTTTGAAAATGGAGTTGAGCGAAACACCAATAACAACTGTGACCGACCCTACTTCCTTGAACAGTACACCAAAGGACATGCTAAAGAGCTGGTGAGGAGCTGTCAGCACATCGAATCAGACAGAGGATTTGTGAAGCGAAAGGCTCTATTGAAAGAACATTATGGCAATGAGCTAAAGGTGGCAGCAGCATACACAGAGAGAGCTTTGCTGTGGCCTATTATTAAAACAGAGGATGTGAGGGCCCTTCAGGAATACAGTCTCTTTCTGCATGGTTGCTGCAATGCTATGGAGGATGTGCAGTATTTAAATGATCTGGACACACCCACAAATCGGATTGGAAATCGTCAAACGTCCCTACAAACCCCCGAGATTGCTGGAGGTGCCACGTATGTGACCTGCAGGAAAGGGACAATAGAAGAGTGAAGTTTATGGACATTACCTGTAATGAAGGCCCACACATTATTGGAGTTGGGCAATAGTTCAGTTGGTTTAATTCCTATTTCTTATGCCCATGGTCATTTCTATAAAGTGTCAGTGTTCTAGACTTTTAACCTTTGGTGAGTGCTGGTGAATGGGAGGGTGTGAGTGACATCTGTATCCAGCCAGTGTGTGTGTGTGTGTGTGTGTGTTAGTATTGTCAGGGGAATCGGCGACAAATCAGGGACAGCAGGGGGCGGGCACTAGCGGCTAGCTAGTAAACTGAATGAATTCAGTTTACTAGCTCAGTTTACGATCAGTAAACTGAATGAATTATGAACGAATCATTTCGTTCATTTTACAGGAGGTGGCGCCGTAGCCCTCTAATGGGCTTGTAAAGACTGCGGCAGTTCTCAAACACTATTGAAGACTTTTAAGCTGACAAAGTATAATACACCAAATGCTACAAGCAGTTCAAACCACGTGAAACTTAAGACAGCAAAAACACATAACAATAAAGTTGTGCATCTTCTCTGCCATTGTTTAACAGCGAAACAGTGAGGAGATCCGAGAACTGACTTACTGGAATGAACTGGTCTGAAGAAATGAACTGGTCGCGGCAAATGAACTGGTCTGACGAAATGAACTAGTCGGGACAAATGAACTGGTCTGACGAAATGAACTAGTCGGGACAAATGAACTGGTCTGACGAAATGAACTAGTCGGGACAAATGAACTGGTCTGAAGGAATGAACTGGTCTGAAGAAATGAACTAGTCGGGACAAATGAACTGGTCGGAAGGAATGAACTGGTCGGAAGGAATCAACTGGTCGGAAGGAATGAATTGGTCTGAAGAAATGAACAGGTCAGGGGAGCGAGAGCAAGATCCGCAAACCAGACAAATGAACAGATAGATGAACAAGTACAAGAACGGGTATGTGCAACCCGAGCTGCCTGTTAAATGTGAATGATCTGCTGAACGTGCATGAAAAAGACCCGTTCAGTCCGAGCTGCCTGTCAGCTGACAGCTGGTAGAGTAAATGTAAAACTCATTTTGACAATCAGTGAGACAATTAAAACAAAAAGTAACATGTAATAATAAAAAAAATGTTTACATGGTGCATTGTCTGTGTCCAAAATGTGGCATTATTATTACTACGACTATTATTACTATTACTATTATTGTTATTATGGTGATGTGATGGTGATATTATTTTATGGCAGTTTAACATAATCAACAACAATTTACAAAAGTATTTATTCATAAACACACTTTGCACAATACATTATACACATCTACAAGAACTGAAAACCACAAATCCTGACTTCAGGAATGAATAACTTATGTCGAGTGTCACGTTACAAATGAATGAATGTCAGATATCAGACATTACTCGTTTCCTCATTCGTCTCTCAGCCCGCTCCCAGTAGCGGAGCTACAGCTGTCAGGTGACAAAAGAACGAAGACCTGAAGACCCACTGATGAGTGAGTTGGGAACAAATCTTTTCTGTTCCCGGTGCTGCTGACTGAGCTTATGCAGCTGCGTGCCATGTGGTGAGAGAAGGAACTGCATGAAAATGAAGGAATCGCTCACTGAGAAGACTCATTACTCCCGAGTCATTTGAAAGATTTGTTCATTTCTAACAGATCGCTCACGAACAACACATCACTATTGAGGGCACAGAGTGAGAAAGTTAGCGCGGAGAGAGCGACACAAGCGTGGATGATTCGCCGCTATCCATTTTCTACCTGCCAGTTAACATATTTTGTGGGTCGAGGTCGCCCATAACGACGTTATGGGGTGTTGTTCACCAACTCCAGAAGAGTTACAGAGAGGAGAAGAGGGGCAGAGCCGTCCCACCCTCCTCGAGTCGGACTATTGTGGTCGGGCAAACGTGTCCTGCTGATTGTTTTTAATTGTCATTTTGTGGAGTGCAGTGCTGTCAGGTCCCTGGCCACCCGCCTGGACCGAACTTCTCCCTGATTCCCCCCTCGTCGATCCAGTCACAGGACTGCGCTGCAGCCCCTCCCTGTTCCCCCCCTCTCACTACACCGGACTCTCCTGCGGCACAGGTAGGAGAGGCGGCCACCTCCATAGCGTGCCATCGGGGTACCTCCAGCGAGCACCAGACTTTCATTAGGCTCAAAGGCTACAGGTTAGCCTAGGTGGGAGTGGGTGAGCCCAGGCTGGGGTGGGCGGGAGTAGTGTTGAGTGAGAGTGAGTGTAAGTGAGCGAGTCAGAGAAAGAACCATATGGATCTGTGTGTATGTATATGTGAATAAATATTTGTTTATTACGTATAAGTGTTTTGTTGAAGATTCATTCTCTGTTGTTACCACCCTGGTCAGCCATTATTCCTCGAAATATCGTGGCTTTACACAGCCAGTTTTTAAACTCCTGAGGTGAACATAATACAGTTCTTTAACTTAGCTCCCCGGCTACATTTTGGTCCTTCGAGCCGGATGATTGTGTATTGTTAGTGTTAATATGGCTGACCAGGTAGCTGAACAGCATAAGAGTGATGTTCCCCGCAAGACTGAGATACGCCCTCAGAGGACTAGACAGCCCCTGAAACGTTTAGAGGACTATCAGGTTGGAAGTAGTAGTGCATATTCAAATGTGAGCAGACACTCCCGAAAGAAAGGGAGCCTAAAACCCGAGTACGCCAGGAGAGCGAACCACTCAGTAGTGAACGGCTGAAGAAACAGCTGACCCAGCTAGGAGAAGAGGACCAGGATAGAGAGAAGCACCTAAAGAAGAGACAGGACAGCAACGGCACGAAAGCTGAGTGCTTCTGCCACAGGATGGAGATGTACCCAACTCCTTGGGGGTGGAGTTGGGTACATCTCTCCCCACGCATGTCGACCTACATCCCAGCCGGAAAAGCGAGTAGCCTTCCCAACTGCTAAGACCATCTACCAGATGCTAAGTCCACAAGTGGAGTTCCCCTACTTCAAGGATGAAGATCGGAGCCAGTATGTGGAACTGCGTATCTGCTTGGATACTCTACTTGAAAGTCCATACTTTTAGCAGTATAAGTACGCTGTGCTCCTACAGCATGTGAAGAATCCTCGTGCTCACAACATGGTCCTCGCACATGCGCCATCCCTGACTCCCTACACATCGGCAATAAAGGAGCTATGCTAAAGTAGCTATGCTCTCGCCGAGCTGAGATCTCTAGACCAACTCCCCCTGATCAAAGAAGACAGAGCTCTCGATGACTTCTCCATTAAAGTACACTCCTTGGTGGGTATGTTGAGGACGCAGGGCGAGGCAGGTGAACATGAAATCGATAGCAGGTCGTACGTGGAGCGACTGCTACAAAAGATCCCTCGCTTCCGTCAGGAGAGGTTCAGGAGGCGACAGGAGCTCTTGCATCCCGGCAAGATCGGATTAAACCTTGCAGACTTTTCAGAGTTCCTGCCGCAAGAAGTGAGGCATATGAACATCGACCCCCTAGGCCACTGACCAGAAGAAGGAGAGAACAGATAGAGGGGATCAATGGAGTAAGAGTAAGTCAGTGAAGGTGATGTACACGAAGGAGGAATCCTCTAATAGCCGGACATTCCAAACCGCTCCCCTCCATGCCCCTACTGTACAGAACCACACTGGTTAAAGTGTGAAGGGTTCAAGCAGATGAACACGGAGGAGAGGAAGTGGTGGATCCTGGAGAACAAGAGGTGCCATCAGTGTGGACGAGACCACCAGGGCTGTGACTGCACGCTGAAGAGGCAGTGCAAGCAGTGCGGTGAGGTCCACCTCAACATCCTCCACGACGACATTGTCCTCCTCGACCAGACCAGGAGGAACTCCAGGCCATCCATGTGTGGCAAGAGGGGGGGTGGATCTAAGGGATACTGTTGCGACAACGCCACCTAAGAGTAGAGGAAGGACTCCACTCCCAGGAAATAGATTGCCTGTGTCAGCGGAGCTAGCACAGGTTCAGTCACAAGGAGACACCAGAGGCGGGAATCCCATTTGATACAATTTTATTAGTGAACAATATAAAACTACTCTGATAAAAAGGAAACAATACCACAAATGGTTAAAACACTGCCATCACGACTGGGACCCTTAAAATAAACCAAAGTAGGAGACGAAAAGGGAAAGGGTTATGCTGGAGCCTACGATTACCAAGTGACAGAGTTGAGCAGAGGCCCGGCAGACTCCCCAAAAAGCCCCAGTGCAGCTGTGATAGGAGGAAGAATACTTGCGACCACCAGGAGCCGTCCACCTGTGTAGGCTCGGCTATCGCTGTCCAGGAGAGGGGAGGAGAGAGAAGAGAAAAGAAAACAGAACGATTAAACTCGGTGGTCCAGCTGGGGCACACTGTCCTCACAATTAAGCCTGTGCATAAATTACTTAACTTAATCGTGCCCAGGACCTCCAACCTCTGCAGACGGCCGTCGTCCTAGGGTTCCACCACTCTACAAACAATATATACGAGAACCTCACTCACATTCACACACACACTCACACCTAGCCAATGAAGGAGCTAATAGAGTCAGAGAGGGTGGATGCAGCCACCACGAGGGTTCACTCCAAGCAGAAAGCCAGGGGAGCAGCAAACTTGCACACTGCAGGCAAGGTGGAGTAGCAGCAACTCCAGGCAGCAGACATCAGCAGGCACCAAGCCAAATGAAACAATCAACCGTCTCAGTCTCTACAATCCATATAGGCAAAACAGCAGCCAGGTGGGGACAAGGACGCACCGCTGTGATGTAGCCACCTGTCCTGTAGCTTGCCGGGTGCTGAGCTATAAGCACAGAAAAACTGCTTTTAGCAGGTCGTAATTAAATTTAGAGACTGCAGCCAGAGCACCTACCTGGACACACACTGGCGGCTTGCGCACACAAACACGTAGAAAACGGGGGGGAGATCCTCACTTCACACCATGCTCAGCTACCAGGCTAACAGGCAACTAACCAGCTAAAAGCGCACACACAAATATTACTGGTAACATGGCCAACCCCAGAGAAAGTGCTCATGATGTCGTGAAACCACAGCTCACCTGATATAATCACCGTTCACGGTGCAAGCAGCAGCTCAAAGCAGGACCAACATCTACACCGACAGCACAGCGAAGTGACGGCTGAAACGGAAAGCGGAAGAGATCGGGGCCGGAAGCAGCAGAAATAGCCCGGTTAAGCCTCTAGCTGTCAATCATCCCATATAAGGGATGATAGTCTCTTTAATCTGCCACACGTCAGACGAGACAGGAGAGGATTCTGGATCTTCCACAGTCTACTACCTAGACCCCTCCCAGAGCTGTGGCTCAAAGGTCCTCCTCAAAGTGGTTGAGGTTCGTCTACATCACCAAGACGCCGTGTACGACACCTAGGCTGTTTTGGACGATGGGTCGGCAAGGACTATCATCCTTCCTGAGGCAGTGCACAGACTAGGACTAGAAGGGGCAGAAGAGAGGTTGACCATCAGGAGTATCCGCCGAGACACCAAGCAGATTGTAGGAGCCAGAGTGAGCTTCGCGATCTCCCCGATTGGGCACCCAGAGGATCAGTACCAGTTTAGAGACGTTTTCACTGGAGACCAGCTGGCACTCTCACGTTATGACTACCCAGTAAAGAAGCGGCGTGAGAAGTATCAACACCTGAAAAAAATAGACCTCCATCCAATCAGAGATGCAGAGCCTACCCTCCTAATAGGATCAAACAACGCCCAATTGATAGTCTCACTTGTCCCACCACTCTGAGGAACACGAGGCAATCCACTTGCAGTGAAGACAGCACTGGGATGGATGCTCCAAGGTACCACTGAGTGGGGAGACCGTGAGCGAAGAGCTACAACCTGCCTCCACACTCGCATTGAGGAGGTTCAATCCCTCACAGGTCTCAATGCCAGTGCGGAGCCATCAGAAGTGGCACTGTTCAACCATGTCCAAAAGCTCTGGACTCTAGATGTTCTCCTGTTCCGAAATGAGAAGCTGTATGTGAGGTCAAAGGAGGACAACTACGCGATCGACCTACTCTGAGCGAAGACTGTGCATATCGAGGTTGATGGCGTGCAGAGGTACGCCACCCCACTTCTCAGGAGGGAGCCAATGCCGAAGTTCATGGTCCCTCCAAGAGTTGTCATGCAGTGCCTGGCTAGCACTGAGAGGAGCATGGCGCGAGATGAGGCACCAGCTGCCTCCTACCGGACTGAAATGAGAAAACGGGTAGAGTCTGATCTTGTGAAGAAACTTGACCCAGCAGACGCGGAGCAGAGCGCAGAGTCGTGGTGCCTCCCACACCATAATGTCCGCCACAACGGAAAGAACCGTGTAGTGTTCAACTGCAGTTACCAGGTCGGCAAGTTGAACTTAAATCGCTACCTCCTTCCCGGACCGACCTTGACACCCTCGCTCATAGGAGTGCTCGTGAGGTTCAGACAGCGGCCCGTAGCCATCAGTGGAGACATAAAGCGCATGTTCCACCAAGTGCGACTGCTTAAAGACGACAGTCCCTGATGCGCTTCATCTGGAGAGAGAACCCCTCTGATCTCGAACCATCCCTCTGCCAGTGGAAGGTGCGCTCCTTCGGAACCACCCGCCCCTGTTGCGCAATCTATGCACTCCAGGCCCATGCGCCGAAGGAGAAAGCGCCCACCGGAGTTCGAGACGTGGTCCACTCCAGCTTCTATGTTGACAACTGCCTCCACAGCGTGGAGACAGTCCAAGAGGCCAGAAGACTAATTGAAGACCTGCGCGCCTACCTGGCTGGTGGAGGCTTCGAGGTCTGCCAGTGGGCCAGTAACGATCATCATCAAGTCATTCAGGACCTCCCAGAAGAGGCATGGGTCTCTCCTTCGTCAGACAGAGCCCAAGATCCGACCCTCGGCCTGCTGTGGCAGTTTCAGACAGACACCCTGCGCTACCAGAACAAACCCATGGAGCCCCACCGAGTGACCATGAGGGCAATCTACCGTACCTTAGCTAGCCAGTATGATGGACTAGGCAACATTGTTCTATTCACCACATTGGCCAAGGTGTTTGTCCGAGAGTTATGGACCGAAGAGAGAGGCTGGGACGATCCTCTCCCTCCATCATTGGAGGAGAGGTGGAAGAGCTGGGAAGAGGAGCTTCCCACACCAAGAAATCCAGCTGAGGCGGAGCTATTTCAGTCCATCAGTGGACCTGGTGCAGAGTGCCATCGCTCTTCACGTCTTCTGTGATGCATCTCAGATGGCGTACAGGTCAGTGGCCTATTTCCGTGCGGAGGAACCCAATGGTAAAGTGCATGTTGTGTTTGTCCTCGCAAGGTCCAGAGTTGCTCCCAAGAAACAACAATCCATTCCTCGGTCGGAGTTGTGACGCTCCAAGACCTCTCTAGACCAAATATGTTCAATGCAGGACCAGCATTCCTGTTGGAACAGGATGCAGAGTGACCAGTCAGTCCAGTGCTGGCGGGAAATTCTGACGATCCGGAGCAGCGCAAGACCCTGTTCTGCGGAGCCCTCAGGACTGCGGAACCTGGGGAACAGGATGGAACAGAATACGAGACCCTAGAGGAGCTACAGAAGGCCATGTTCTGCGCCCAGGAGGGCCTGCCTATCACGACGACACTCGGTGCAGATGACTATGCAGCTGCAGAGATCATTGTGTTGCGGAGCGCACAGAAAGATGCGTTCGCCTGAGAGCTGAAGTGTCTGAAGAAAGGAGAACAGGCTCCCTTTGACAGCAGACTGCGGAACCTATCCCCAGAGTTCGATGGAGATCTTATACATGTGGGCGGCAGACTGCGTCGTGCACAGAACTTGGACTTTGACACAAAGCAGCCCATCGTGCTGTTGGGACTGCTGCAGGACCACACAGGCTGCAGATGAGTGAATCAAAAAGACAAACAACAAAGACCTCTGTCCTGGACAAAGGAGAAGCCTCGTGTCCTGTGTCGACCCCCACCCCGCAGAACAAAGGCGCACACGCGCTGCCCAGACGACTCTGCGGGGCAGGGACCTGTAAGTTGACACCGGACCCCAGCACTCCTCCCCGGAGATGTGCGCGCGCAGCCGGCCACTGGCTCGCTGCCAAAGGCAGCCAGCTGATTCGTCCCTCGGGACGCAGAGCGGGGGCCCCACACCCGCAGGCATGGGGACCCCGGGGAATAAAAGGACGCGAACCGGGTCACTCAGTCTCTCTCTCGCCCACCTTCTTCAACTACACTTCGAGCCGAGGACTTCGTGGAGACTCCAGCAGCCGGACGAGAAGAAGACTCGCCGCCGCCGCTACTCCAGATCCCGCTCTACAACCGCTGTTTCAGCGCTCCGGTGTGGTGACTATCGCGTCCTTTTCAGGACGAAAGCACCACGGGCTCCGAGCCCAAAATAAAGAGTGGTTTCCTTGAGACGAGCATAAGTTTCCGTGCCGCAGCTTCGCTGCCGGAGGTCTACCCCAAACCTCACCTACATAGCGACCGCTTCACCCGAAGCCGCTATCCAGGACACCCGGTCCTGAACGGGAGAGACCGACCCAGGTTCCCGTCATCCCCAGGGGAAACCCAGCCGCCGCACCCTCTCCAGCAGCCCAGCCGGGCACGTCGAACCAGGACCCCCGCGGACAACGCTGCGACACCCGGAGACTGAGCGGACCCCCAATCCAGCCGACGCACACCACATCACGTGGTCACGTAAGAGGCAAAAGTTGGACTCAGTAACTAGCGCAAAGTGCTTAGGAGCCTACACGTTGAAACGTAGATTTTGTCATTAAATCACGTTATGACGTGTATGAATATACAAGGACGCAGACTGTGACCATGTCTGAACGTCTCTCTGTTTTTGTTTATAACCCTTTGTTCGAGATCGGCTCTCGCGCCGATCACGTGACTCTTCCCGTCGCACACCCCCCACTCGAGAGCACGGGCACGCGCCAACACACGCACGCGTATACACGCACACGCATACACGCACGCGCACATACGCACGCGCACGCACACGTGCGCGCACACGCATTTCTCACACACACACACACAACTGTTTGTTTCTTGTTTTATGTTATTTGTATGTAGGTTAGTCTGTATCTCAGGGATTGTGTGTTCGTTGTAGTTAGGCACAAATGTATGTAGTTTAATTCCGTTTGTTATTAAAGTGTCATTATTTGTACTAACCGAACCCTGTTGTTATTGATGCAAATGATTATTGCTACATCTTGCCAGTGCTCGGATCTCACCGCCTTTAAGAGTTAGACTGATTTATTAGGCAAATTGACGAACCAGATTATTGGTCCCTGTTCGCAGGGTGGTGCCCCGAAATTTCTAAATAATAATAAGCTAATAATCTAGGTTCACCATATTTGGTTGACGTAAAGTCCCAACAAATGGTGCCCCGTGTGAGGCAAGAAATATAGCAATATCATATGCGTCAATAACTGCATGCATTTATGAAAATTGATTTGCTGGAGTAAAATCCAAAAATCATATTTTCATAAATTAACACTAACAACCTTCCCTCTGTAACTTGTCTAAACAGAGGCACGACCCTGTCTCTAACCCGCACAGTTTCTGAGCATGAGTTTTAGGAATAAACCCCCAAAACCACGACTCACTCGCGGAGACCCCTAGTGGCTAACATTGTTACTGCATGCAAGTGACTAACCACTAAAATGAGCAGTTTAGAAGTTAGAATAGGGACCCTCTGAAAACTGGTGAAGCGTCTCCTCTTGAGTGCCCAGGTCAAACGCTCCATCAAGATGAGCGACACAGACAGCCGGAAACGAGGAGCCAAGGAAACAGGCCGCAGGTCCCCACCAACGCCGGCGACAGGCGAACTGCAGAGGCTGGTCGTAAGGATCGGCAGGCTGAGTGCGGAGGACGCGGAGAATATCCGCACCTATTCATCCTCCGACTGCGACAGCCAGATCCAGGAATGGCTACAGCGCGGCACAGCCCCCACAGAGGCCACCTCATCCCTCCACGTACTGGGCCACCTGACGCTGCTCCACCACCGTAAATCGGAAGATTTACAGACTGGTCTGCGGATCTTGGAAGGCAACAGCCAATATCAAAAGGAGCTAATTGTACGCCTGGAGATGGAGGTACGGGAGCAAAGAGATGCTCGCTCCCGCCTTCTGGCTGACCTTCAGGAGCAGAAGGAGCGGTCCCTCTTTCTCGAGAAGGAAGCTGACCAGCTTCAGCGAGAACTGGAAGGACTACGAAAGGCGCAGAAGGCAGCGCAACAGCAGGTGGAATATAGAACAACTCAGTCCGAGCAGGAACAAGGACGGGAGACGAAGCCGACCCCGACGAGGCGGGGAGCGGCCAGACGAGAACCGTCGTCAAGTTCCTCCCACTCAGAGGAAGATACGAGTTCTGACAGCTCGTACCCGAGTTTCCTCAAAACGGACACTGAGAGCAAGCTGTCTCCCAGAAAGACAGAGCCAAGGGCGAAAAGCCAGGTATCGTCAAAACCAATAGTACAGCCCAAGGTCCAGGAGCTTCGCCTGAAACCCATTGAGTCAATGGCGAGAGACATCGAACGCTTCGATCCCGCTGATAAGCACTCTACCATTGACGACTACCTTAGGGAAGTAGAGCACTGTCTGCAGGACTTACCAGATGCGACTGAGAGAGAAAAGCTCAAGCTCATCTGGAAGACGACAAGCAGAGAAGTGCACAGTTTCATCGAATCACAGCAGCTGTTGATCAGAGATTACTACGCCCAGCTATGCACAGCCCTACGGGAGGAGTATTCACCTTACTCCGACCCAGCGGCTGCCATGACTGCTGCCCTATCAGTACTCCAGAAGAAGAGTGAACCTCCCAAAGACTACCTCAAGCGCCTAAAGACTGCCTACTTCCAGGGGAGAAACACTCCAGGCCAAGAGGAGGACAAAAACTTCCAGTCGCTGTTCCTCCACAACCTGCACGAGTCAATCCGCACAGAGGTTACAATGCACTGTCGGATTAATAAACCTAACACCCGGGACATGAAGAAATACGCTCAGATGTTCTGGGAAACAAAGCTGCAGGGATACGGGAGACAAGAAGAAGAACCCAGAGTGTTCGCATCACAAGCTCCAGAGGCACACCACCTGGCCCTTGAAGATGCAGAAACATCCCATTCAAGAAACTTTGGGGCAGCCACGTCACCGTACAACTCTCGGCAAGTGTACAAGCCCCATATGGACAAAGACAGCCATTGGAGGGGGGATGCACGACATGCCTGGCAGCAAGACAGGCAAAGAAAGTGTGGCAGGACAGTGCCTGGGAATTCGTGAGGGTGCCTACACACTCACCCCACCCCACGTGTGGTCAGGTGGTTGCTAGCCACGCCCTTATAAACGCCGGCAGGGCTGTGCAGGAAACATCTGCCTGTCCCAGGGGAAGACGCAAGGTTGAGTGTTCATGCTGCCCAGCACTCGCTGTAGCTCCAGAGGGTATCCTTGGTTCTGACACAGTAAGGAGACTTACTGTGGTTTACATTCTAGCCGTAGGTTCGCTGCTAAAGCTAACTGGCTAGCAGCGCTGTTCTATTCCCTCCGGTGCTTCCACTATCCTCGGCTCAGGTATGTCTTGGTCATTTATGTATTCACTGCACGCGTGAATAGGTGAGGCAACATGCTGACGCTGTGTGTGGATTGCAGCATCTAACCGGCACGAAGTGCTTTGCCAGCCGAGCTTCCTGTAGCTTTTGTTAACTGCTTCTCGGGCCGACTGGCGTCTGGCCGGGTGGTCGCCGTTGCTGTTTTGTCCTCTGGAGGTATTCCCGTCCTGCTACGCTGCTGCTAGCTTCAGCTATCCGACCGACAGGCCGCTTGCTATAGCGCTCGGCTGTGGTCTGGATGTGCATGGCGTGTGCATGCAGGTGTGCGTGTGCGGCTGCTGTCTCGATGTGTATGTGGGTGTGCTTGCAGTTTGTGCTTTCTGTGAAACCCTTTGTCTGCCTGTCTGTGTGCTCGTTTGTTGGTCTGCCCAATTAACCGTCGATTGCTGTTGGGTAATTGTGTACTGTCTGTAATCCATTGTTTTGTTTAATTTGTTTATTTTGTTTTATTTCTATTGGTGGTGGCCCATAGTCCTATATCTGCTGTATGCTGGTGGCTGTGTCGCAACTACTGCCTCTAGTGGTAGCAGATTCTGTTTTCTACTAATTTGTTTGCAGTGTGATTTTTGGCTTGCAGTGCATGGCTTTGCTTGGCGTGTATAAACTTGTGTGCTTTAATGTGATTTTTTTGGGTTTGGGTTCGGGGAATCTGCGCTGCTCGTCTTGGCATGTTGCTAATAGCTAACCCAGCGTACCATGTATAGGCAGTGTGCATGATTGTGTTCTACTAAGGCCTTAGTCTTTTACTGATGTGTTGTCATAAGAATAGCCAATAAAATATTTGTGGATACGAAAGACCACGCCTCCATCGTTGTGACCCTTTATTTGGGGTACTCAAGTGCTATAAAGAGGGGAGAATAAAGCGGGGAAAGCAGGCAAAGTGTCCCTTACTTTGTGGCACTGTTACAAAAGCACCTACACCAAGGCCACAAAGAGCAGCCCAGGCATTACCAAGAGCGACGAAGACACGCTGACGGACAAAGTCCCCCTCCGAAAGAACACGATGCAGAACACCAGAGATTCCTGGAATGGAAGCAAAAGGAAGGAAAGGGGGGAGAGGAGCCAACATAAGCATGACTAGGCTGAGGAGCTGCAGAAGAAGGATCACGGGAACCAGGACCAGAACCTGCTCCCGTGAATCAACTCCAGACTCCCAAGCCACCACCTGGTTCGTCGCCTGAGCACACGACGTACCGCCCTCATGTGGCCAGAGCCATACAGCCGAGTGGATCGACAAGCCCAGATACCTCGGTTGCACTCCAGCCTGATGAGACAGCCACCGATCCGAGCCCTTGCAACAAGGTGTACCAACAGAAACAGGCCTCCCAACTCTCCCTCACCTTCCCCGATCCTAACAGAAGCCAAACACTGCCACAGCCAAGGGGGGGCATCCTCACCCGACCAAGCCCCCTGGCAGATTCAGCTAAACCAGTCCCCAGACCTTCTGGAGAAGACAAGGACAGCAGCCTCACCACCGTCTACACCAACCACGGGTGCGACGTAGGGAACGAGATGCTCTGCCCCCGGTCTCTCCACCAAACAACCCTGCTGGGGACCATAAAGAAACCCCCACAAGTGGCATACTGTTTCAGAGCCCACAAGCCCAGGAAACCTCCTGACAAATGGCCCCCAACGAACCAGATCAAGCCCTTCAAGCCAGCTGACGCATCACTGGAGGAGACAAGCTCAACCAGTGACGAAGAGGGTCCAGCGTAGTCAGGGCAAACCAATACACCATTCACGATAACCTTCCACTAACTTCCACTACTAACCATATATGCATGACCAGTGCATTATGCTAACGTATTGATTTTCCGGGTTATCAAGTTCCATAAGTAATTTAGTTATTGCGTTAGTACTGAACAACTGATGCCCTTGCCATGACCATGTGATTGTTGTTGTTGTCTCAGACCCTTAACCATGTCAGTCTCCAAGTCTCCGTCAGGTCAAGGCCACATGGACTGCAGCATCCCGAGGGTTGCCCCAAAGGACGGGGGTCGCCCCATCCTTCAGGCCAAAGGGGGTATGTTGGGACTGCTGCAGGACCACACAGGCTGCAGATGAGTGAATCAAAAAGACAAACAACAAAGACCTCTGTCCTGGACAAAGGAGAAGCCTCGTGTCCTGTGTCGACCCCCACCCCGCAGAACAAAGGCGCACACGCGCTGCCCAGACGACTCTGCGGGGCAGGGACCTGTAAGTTGACACCGGACCCCAGCACTCCTCCCCGGAGATGTGCGCGCGCAGCCGGCCGCTGGCTCGCTGCCAAAGGCAGCCAGCTGATTTGTCCCTCAGGACGCAGAGCGGGGGCCCCACACCCGCAGGCATGGGGACCCCGGGGAATAAAAGGACGCGAACCGGGTCACTCAGTCTCTCTCTCGCCCACCTTCTTCAACTACACTTCGAGCCGAGGACTTCGTGGAGACTCCAGCAGCCGGACGAGAAGAAGACTCGCCGCCGCCGCTACTCCAGATCCCGCTCTACAACCGCTGTTTCAGCGCTCCGGTGTGGTGACTATCGCGTCCTTTTCAGGACGAAAGCACCACGGGCTCCGAGCCCAAAATAAATAAAGAGTGGTTTCCTTGAGACGAGCATAAGTTTCCGTGCCGCAGCTTCGCTGCCGGAGGTCTACCACAGACCTCATCATCTATAGCGACCGCTTCACCCGAAGCCGCTATCCAGGACACCCGGTCCTGAACGGGAGAGACTGACCCAGGTTCCCGTCATCCCCAGGGGAAACCCAGCCGCCGCATCCTCTCCAGCAGCCCAGCCGGGCACGTCGAACCAGGACCCCCGCGGACAACGCTGCGATACTCGGAGACTGAGCGGACCCCCAATCCAGCCGACGCACACCACATCACGTGGTCACGTAAGAGGCAAAAGTTGGACTCAGTAAACTAACGCAAAGTGCTTAGGAGCCTACACGTTGAAACGTAGATTTTGTCGTTAAATCACGTTATCACGTGTATGAATGTACGAGGACGCAGACTGTGACCGTGTCTGAACGTCTCTCTGTTTTCGTTTACAACCCTTTGTTCGAGATCGGCTCTCGCGCCGATCGCGTGACTCTTTCCGTTGCGCGCACCCCCCCCCCCCCACTCGGGAGCACGGGCACGCGCCGACACACGCACGCGTACACACGCATACACGCACACGCACGCACACGTGCGCGCACACGCATTTCTCACACACACACATACACACACAACTGTTTGTTCCTTGTTTTATGTTATTTGTATGTAGGTTAGTCTGTATCTCAGGGATTGTGTGTTAGTTAGTTGTAGTTAGGCACAAATGTATGTAGTTTAATTCCGTTTTGTTATTAAAGTGTCATCATTTGTACTGAACCCTGTCATTATTGATGCAAATGATTATTGCTACATCTTGCCAGTGCTCGGATCTCACCGCCTCCAAGAGTTAGACTGATTTACTAGGCAAATTGACGAACTAGATTATTGGTCCCTGTTCGCAGGGTGGTGCCCCGAAATTTCTAAATAATAATAAGCTAATAATCTAGGTTCACCATATTTGGTTGACGTAAAGTCCCAACAACTGGTGCCCCGTGTGAGGCAAGAAATATAGCAATATCATATGTGTCAATAACTGCATGCATTTATGAAAATTGATTTGCTGGAGTAAAATCCAAAAATCATATTTTCATAAATTAACACTAATCACCTTCCCTCTGTAACGTGTCTAAGCAGAGGCACGACCCTGTCTCTAACCCGCACAGTTTCTGAGTGTGAGTTTTAGGAATAAACCCCCAAAACCACGACTCACTCACTGAGACCCCTAGTGGCTAACATTGTTACTGCACGCAAGTGACTAACCACTAAAACGAGCAGTTTAGAAGATTAGAATAGGGGCCCTCTCGAAACTGTTAAAGCGTCTCCTCTTGAGTGCCCAGGTCAAACGCTCCATCAAGATGAGCGACACCGACAGCCAGAAACAAGGAGCCAAGGAAGCAGGCCGCAGGTCCCCACCAACGCCGGCGACAGGCGATCTGCAAAGACTGGTCGTAAGGATCGGCAGGCTGAGTGCAGATGATGCGGAGAATATCCGCACCCTGTCATCCTCCGACTGCGACGGCCAGATCCAGGAATGGCTACAGCGCGGCACAGCCCCCACTGAAGCCACCTCATCCCTCCACGTACTGGGCCACCTGACGCTGCTCCACCACCGTAAATCGGAAGATTTACAGAGTGGTCTGCGGATCTTGGAAGGCAACAGCCAAGATCAAAAAGAGCTAATTGTACGCCTGGAGATGGAGGTACGGGAGCAGAGAGATGCTCGCTCCCGCCTTCTGGCTGACCTTCAGGAGCAGAAGGAGCGGTCCCTCTTTCTCGAGAAGGAAGCTCACCAGCTTCAGCGAGAACTGGAAGGACAACGAAAGGCGCAGAAGGCAGAGCAACGGCAGGTGGAATATCAGTCCGAGCAGGAACAAAGACGGGAGACGAAGCCGACCCCGACGAGGCGGGGAGCGGCCAGACGAGACCCGTCGTCAAGTTCCTCCCCCTCAGAGGAAGATTCGAGCTCTGACAGCTCGTACCCGTTTCCTCAAAACGGACACTGAGAAAGAGAGAGACAAAGATGAGGAGCCAGGCATCGTCGAAACCTGTAATACAGCCTAAGATCCAGGAGCTTCGCCTGAAACGACTACCTGAGGGAAGTAGAACACTGTCTGGAAGACTTACCAGATGCGACTGAGAGAGAAAAGCTCAAGCTCATCTGGAAGACGACAAGCACAGAAGTGCGCGCTTTCATTGAGTCTCAAGAACTTGACGTTCGGGGGAACTACAAACACCTTGTAAAGATTCTGCGGGAGGAGTACTCGCCCTACGCTGATCCAGCTGTGGCCATGGCGGCCGCCCTGTCAGTACGACACAGAAAAACTGAATCACCCAAAGAGTTCTTCAAGCAGCTAAAGATGGCATACTTCCAGGGGAGAAACACTCCAAGCCAGGAAGAGAACGAGGACTTCAGGTCTGTGTATCTCCATAACCTGCATGACTCCATCCGGACCAAGGTGACTATCCATTGCTGAGTAAATAAACTTTCAACGCGGGAAATGAGGAAGTTCGCCCAGATGTTATGGGAGACTAAATTGCAAGGGCACAAGAAACCAGAGGAGGAACACAGATTTTTGAGACTACAGACCTCAGCAGCCCCTGATCTTACGCTGGAGGGGGCAGAAATGCCACCAGCAAAGAGTCATCAAGCTAGACACCTGCAGTCTCGCTTCCAGCAAGCATCCTACCCCCGAGAGAACAGAGACACTCAGCGAAGGGGGGAGCCACGGCAGACATGGCAAGGCGACGGGCAGAGGAGAGATTCCCCACCCCACAGGAGAGACCCCAGACAGCAGCGGGAGTGGGGAAGGCAGCCTCCTTCTACAGATGAACTTTACCAGGCCTTCAGGCAACGCTGGGAAGCTCGCGGTGGGTCGACTGAGGAGCTCCAGGCGGCTTTTGACAGCCTCATCAGTGAACCCAGAGAACCCAGAGAACCCAGAGGACCGCGGAGAGGACGGCAAACTCGTCCTCCTCCAACGACACAGAAGGAGGACGAACACAGGGACGAGCCACCAAGAGCCTGACTAGGCTCATCCCTTCCCCAAAACCTGGCCAAAGTCTATTTCGTGGGCTGGGGAAGAGGCCCGAACCGCCCACAGACACTCCCCACACTTCCCGAACGCACAGACTCTGAAAGCCCCACACTGACGTTCATGGGCAATCTCACCCACCAAGGGAATGCCCAACGCATCTACACCTCAGTCCTGGTAGGTGGCAGCACCAGGATTGATGCCCTCCTAGACTCCGGGCCCGAGATCAGCCTCATTAACTCCAACCTGCTAGCGAGAGTGACCAATGAAAGACTGATGCGGGGACAACCTGTCACCGTGGAACCCTGTAACATCAGTATCACCAGTTACACACAGGACACCTCCCCCATCAAAGAGCGTGTGTGGATCGACATCGCATTCCAGGAGATGGCGCTGGTGCATCCTATCTACGTGTGTGACATTGACACGGAGCCTCTATTGATCGGGCAGGATTTACTGGACCGGCTGGCACCCCTCATCGACTTCCACCGGGGATGCATCTGGGCCCAGGTGACGAGTCCTTTTCCGTGGAGCCAAGACGCAAACCCACAGCCAGCAGAGAAGAAGGTATCCGCGGTCCAAGAGTCCCGTGAACTCAGACCGACCCCTGAGCCCTCGACTCAACTCCAGGGCCATGAATCATTCCTCTGCTCATTGGACAATGAGAACAAGACCACCTACTGCCCCCGTGTGGTCGGAGGAATACATCTGAACGGCATCCCGACCTCAGAAGCTTTCATTGCACTTTGGTCGGACAAAACAGCCATCAGCCAGAACCTCTTTGATGACGTGTGCAGACTGCAGCCCGCTCCATTCACCCTCCACAGTCACCGAATCCTGGGAGCAGAACCCCTCCAGGCCCCTCTCAAAGCTACAGGTGTATGTGCACTCACCGTGACTGTCAGAGAGAAGCAGACCCTGCACTTTGTGAGTGTCGTCCCCGGACTACAAACCCCGTTCCTGGTGGGAGCTGACCTACTCGTTCGGTTGGGCTCACAACTGGACACTATTAATCAGGTGCTATGGTCTCGAGCACACCCAGAAGCTCGAACTTTGTCAACCGATCCAGAACAGATGGCGTCCGGACAGACCATTCCCCAAGCCTGCCAGGTGATGAGTGAGATAGACACACTCATTCCTCCGAGAACGGCGGGAATGGCAATCCGACTGGTGGTCGTAAAAGGACAGAGAACAGCCTGCTAGCAAGTCTTCTTTCAACCATCAACCGTTTTTCAGAGACTCAAGCTGACTGTCTGTGGTACGCCCCTGCTGACATTGGATTACCGGTCGACATGCCTTCTGGTCCAAAATTCCACACAAGCCCCTATTCACGTGACAGCCCGTCAAGTGTTGGGAACACTTGTTGATAGTTCTTTCCACGACTTCGACCTGAACATACCTGTCATCGGGAAGATACCACCTTCTCTGATCAGGAATAATGTTTCAGATGCCAGTTTCCAAACCTTCCCGAACCGGAGTATAACTGTCGCAAGCCACGAAGGAGTACCAGAAGAAGACATCTGTGGTACTTCCATGGACTCCTCTGGGAATATGGTGATCCACGCTCTCACGGTTTCCCCACCGGATCCTCCTGCAGCGACAGACACTGTCCCGACTACCCCAGAGGAGCCCTATCCGGGGTTTGAGGCAGAGATCACCCAGCAACTCGAAAAGGCAGACACCCTGACAACGCAGGGTCAAAGGGACGCCCTCCGAGAGCTGTTCCGGGAGTTCCACCCCATTTTCTCCAAAGACTCACATGATTGTGGTGTCACTGATCTCCACACAGTACGCATTCCCACGGACCCAAAAGCACCGCCAACCTTCGTACGGCAATACAGAATTCCTCTGGCCGCCTACGAATCGATCCAAGAAATCCTGGACACGCTACTGGAGAAAAAGATCATACGAGAGTGTAATTCCACTTACAACTCCCCGATCTGGCCCGTATTGAAACCCACGGGAAAGTGGCGCCTGACCATCGACTACCGACCACTCAACAAACAGGTGCCCCTGTCTCGCTGGCCCATGATCCATCTAGATCAGGAATTACCCAAGGTGAAGGGAGCTCGCTTCTTTTCAACAGTGGACGTGGCGAATGGTTTCTGGACTATGAGGGTGGACCCAGCCGACCAATACAAGCTGGCTTTCTCATTTGGCAACCGCCAATACACCTGGAATCGCTGCCCCTTTGGATATTCTAGCTCACCTTCTGAGTTCAATATCTTTTTCCACAAGGCAATGAGCGATGCCGCCGCCCGCGGAAACCTGACCTACGTGGATGACATCCTGATGAGAAGCTGCACATTCGAAGCCCACGTAGAGGAAATCCGACACGTCCTGAACCAACTTACTGCTGCGGGAGCTAAACTGGCGCTCAAGAAAGGACAATGGTGTCGCACCAAAGTGAACTATGTGGGATTGACGGTGGGAGCAGAGGGGATCGAACCACAAGCAGACAGGATCCAGGCCATTCGGGACATCAAAGCCCCGACCAACGTCTCAGAACTAAGGAGCTTCCTGGGGATTTGTAACTATTCCAGACAAATCGAGGAGTATGCAGAAACCGCCAGACCCCTCAACGAACTCCTCCGCAAAGACAAAGTTTTTGAGTGGACTGGGAAGCAACAACAAGCCTTCCAACACATGAAAGACAAGCTCTGCTCCGCACCTTGCCTGGCGTATCCAGACAAAGACAAAGAGTTTCATCTGGAAGCCAGCTTCTCCGCCCACTGCCTCAGAGCTGCCCTGGCACAGGTCCACGACAAAGACAAGCGAGTCGTGGCGTACGCTAGCCGACCGTTGAGCAGTGTGGAAATGAAGTTCTCGGACTGTGAAAAAGCCCTCCTGGCCACGGTGTGGGCAATGGAGCACTTCCGGAGCTACATCGGCGGCCAAAAGGTGATTATCGAGACCTGCCACCAGCCAGTCACCTTCCTGAACAGCCAGAGGCTGAGAGAAGGCCGGGTATCCAACAGCCGCATCGCCACTTGGATGATGGCACTACAAGGATATGACGTGGAGGTCAAATACGCCCAAAATCTCAAGATGGCCCTGGGGCAAGGCTTGGCTGGATGCCAACATTGCAACGGTGAGGACCAGACAGAGCCCACAGTCAGCATGGTCAACACGCCACCTCCCCCATCTAACCATCGATACTATGACGACAACGTATGCCAGGAACTCCCCAAGGCATATATAGACGGCTGCTCCTTCCACCACCTGGAACAACTCCGAGCCGGCGTGGGAATCGTCTGGGCCAACGTCAAAGTAGAGGAACCAAACCAGTACCAGCTGGGACCTAAGACAAGCCAATTCGCAGAGATTGCAGCAGTTCTCATTGCTCTGCAGCAAGCGGTGAAACTGGATCTGAAACAGTTGGTCCTATGCTCCGACTCCAACTACGCCCGCCACAGCTTCATCTCACACTTCCCCATCTGGAAGGAAAACGATATGAAGAACGCCAGGAACAAGGAAGTAAAACACGCACCGCTCTTCCTGGCCTGTGATCAGCTGGTGACGAAGGAAGGGATTACCGTCTACTGGAAAAAGGTGAAAGGACACTCACAGATGTCAGGCCCGGACAAGGATGGCAACGACGAGGCTGACCGTCTGGCCAAGTTGGGCGCTGAACAAGGTACCCCCTGGGAGTTCCGAACCGAATGGCTCCCGGCCCCAGAGAATTATACTGTGAACGCCGTGACCCGTCGACAGGCAAAAGAGAGACAAGACAGTCTCCAAGCCAATTATCAGACGCTTCACCTGGGACGCAAGCCCGATGACACAGATTTGGTGAGCCTGCAAGAGCAAGACCCCATCATCCAAGTCATCAGACAGGAACTGAAGGACCCAGCAGCCCTACAGAACTCATCACCCACAGCAGTAGAACCAAAAGAACTCCAGGCTCTCCGACGCGCCCTGCCTCACTTGAAGCTGGAGAAGGACCTCCTGGTCTACATTGGCAAAGACCCCGCAAGGACTCAATGGGTTGTGCCAACAGACCACAGAGGAATACTGCTGGCCCACGCCCATGACTCACCCACAGGGGGGCATCGGGGACTCAAAGCCACCCTACACACCCTACAGCAGGTTGCCTACTGGCCCGACATGACCAGAGACACGGAAGCATACATCCGAGGGTGCCTGACATGCTGCCAGTTCCAGCCGTCCAAACCACTGAACCGAGCTCCATTACAGCAAAGGGGGGTCACGTTCCCATGGTCGAACCTCCAGATCAACTGGATTGGACCGGTTCCCAAATCCTCACGTGGCAACAAGTACCTCCTGACCATCACCTGTGCCTTCACCAAATGGGTTGAGTGCCTCCCGGCCCCCAACGATACTGCTGTCACCACTGCAGTACTCCTCCTCAACCACGTCTTCAGTCGCTGGGGATTACCTCTCTCCATAGACTCGGACCGAGGGACCCACTTCACCTCCAATGTCATGACCCATATGTGCGATATCCTTGGTACCGAAGTGAAGTTCCATCTGGCTCATCACCCCCAGTCGTCTGGACAAGTGGAACGAGCAAACTGCACCATCATCCACATGTTGAGGAAATACGTGAGTGGCAACGGGAAGGACTGGGATGTCAAACTCCCACTGATTCTGATGGCCATCAGATCCACACCCCATCGTGCCACAGGGGTCACGCCATTCGAGATGATGACAGGCAGACAAATGACCTTGCCCCTGCATCTCCTGTACCACACGGAAGACATCAGCGTAGCCACCGCCTACACCGCTCATGCATACGTCAGGGATCTACGAGAACACCTCAAAACGTTTTCGTGGGCCCAAGAAAACCTGGAAGCCAGCCCAGAAGGTGCCAAGGCCTACTACGACCGAAAGACTTCAAACCACGAATACGAAACAGGGGACAAAGTATTCCTTTTCAAGTTCACCCAGCCAACAGGAATCCCGAAGAAATTCCTGCCTCGGTGGACTGGGCCCTTCGAGATAGTTGGAAAACTATCACCAGTCGCCTACCGCCTCAGAATCTCCAAACCCAGGAGATCCGCGGAATACAAATGGGTCCACGCCAACCAAATCAAGCCCTTCAAGCCAGCTGATGCACCACTGGAGACAAGCTCGACCAGTGACGAAGAGGGTTCAGCGTAATCAGGGCAAACCACCCACTAATACACCACTCACAATAACCTTAACACCTCTACTACTAACCATATACACACGATCAGTGCATTACACTAACGTGCCCCGTCTCTGTTTTTCCGTTGCAGGATGCACATTCTCTGGATACTCGGCATCATCCTCATTTCCCCAGGGTGCAACCAAACGACACGGTCAAATCTGGCCCCACAAACAGCATCGTGTTGCAGAACACTCCAGGGCTCCTGATCACCAGATGCAGGCTCTATACACAAAGAATTTATGTACGCTTAGACCCGTGGGACGTGTATCGCGCCCACTTCCGTCCGTCACAAAAATTGGCCTCCACAAAACCAAGCACCCTCCACATACGTGCTGCGATCGAACACGACTGTCCACCGTACATGTCCTGGAGCGACCTAAGTGGTAACAAGAGGGAGAAAAGATTCCTAGGTGGTTTGATGCTAGCTGCATCAGCCATCGGCTCCCTCTTCTCAATTGGTCTGTCAGCTACAAATTCAATCAGCGTCAAGACCCTACAGCAGCACGTCAGCCGACGCCAATGCCCGAGATCCAAGAGAAGATGGCCATCCAGCAGCTAGAATTACAAAATCTAGGGAAAACACTCCAGGGGACCATCCTAACGGTAAACCTGCACTCAGCACTCCTGAACCACACGGTACACGCCTTATACTCCCTCACCGAGACGATCAAAGAAGATTTCATTCACACACAGATGGTAAGGGAATTGATGCAAGACCGTCTTAGAAAAATCAGTACCTCTGTCCACAGCCTCGGTAACGGACAAATACCAGCTTACCTGGTACCATTGGACTTGGTCAAAGAAGTGCTCCAATCAGCTACAACCACTAGGGTAGATTCGGCCCACGTGCACTTGGCCTACAGCCTAGGCAGTGCCATTCCGATCTCGATTGACCCGCACAATCTACAACTGGGATTCATCCTAAATTTACCCATCATAGAGAGGCAAAACGTATACCGGATCAAGTCAGTGCTGAATGTAGGATTCTGGCAGAATGGAACCCACGTCCACCTTAAAACCCCACAGATTCTGGCGTACCACGACGAGGATCCCTCCCTCTATCTAATTCCTAGTTTGAGCCTGTGTTCCCAAACCAAAGAAATTCACTGGGTTTGTCCCAGCAACCCTTTTTTTAGAGACGTCTCCAATTACTTCTGTGGCCTGAGAAAACAGTCTCCTGAGCAAAAGTGCCAAGGCACGATGACTCCCCAAAGCGACTTGTTCGAAACTAGGGTGGAACGCGCTGGTAAACGATGGCTAGTTAACACAGCGGCTAAAGAAGCCCTCTTAACACACGACCGCCACGATACCGCGACCAAATTGGCTCTCCTAAACCAAACGATGTTCATAACCGTCCCGCTAGGGGCTACGGTTCACACGACGTAGACATTGAGGTAATGGACGTATTCAAAGGCCAAGAAGTAGTGATAGACAAACCCCTCCAACAGGAGCTCCTGAAGGAGGGAACCAAAACTGTAAAATTTGTCCTCACGCCCACCACACTGGCCACCACCTATGCAGGAATCAGAGGCCAACGACCGTTCCATGAAGAGAATTCAGTCAGTCTGTCAGGCAGACCTGTAAGTTGACACCGGACCCCCGCACTCCTCCCCGGATACGTGCGCGCGCAGCCGACCGCTGGCTCGCTGCCAAAGCAGCCAGCTGATTCATCCCTGGGGACAAAGAGGGGGGACTCCACCCCCGAAAACACAGGGACCCCGGGGGATAAAAGGACGCGAACCGGGTCACTCAGTCTCTCTCTCGCTCACCTTCTTCAACTACACTTCGAGCCGAGGACTTCGTGGAGACTCGTGGAGCCGCCGGACGAGAAGAAGAATCGCCGCCGCCGCTACTCCAGATCCTGCTCTACAACCGCTGTTTCAGCGCTCCGTTGTGGTGACTGTCACGTCCTTTTCAGGATGAAAGCACCACGGGCTCCGAGCCCAAAATAAATAAAGAGTGGTTTCCTTGAGACGAGCATAAGTTTCCGTGCCGCAGCTTCGCTGCCGGAGGTCTACCACAGACCTCATCATCTATAGCGACCGCTTCACCCGAAGCCGCTATCCAGGACACCCGGTCCTGAACGGGAGAGACTGACCCAGGTTCCCGTCACCCCCAGGGGAAACCCAGCCGCCGCACCCTCTCCAGCAGCCCAGCCGGGCACGTCGAACCAGGACCCCCGCGGACAACGCTGCGACACCCGGAGACTGAGCGGACCCCCAATCCAGCCGACGCACACCACATCACGTGGTCACGTAAGAGGCAAAAGTTGGACTCAGTAACTAGCGCAAAGTGCTTAGGAACCTACATGTTGAAACGTAGATTTTGTCGTTAAATCACGTTATCACGTGTATGAATATACGAGGACGCAGACTGTGACCGTGTCTGAACGTCTCTCTGATTTTGTTTATAACCCTTTGTCCGAGATCGGCTCTCGCGCCGATCACGTGACTCTTCCCGTCGCGCACCCCCCACTCGGGAGCACGGGCACGCGCCGACACACGCACGCGTATACACGCACACACATACACGCACGCGTATACACGCACGCGCACATACACACGCGCACGCACACGTGCGCGCACACGCATTTCTCACACACACACACACAACTGTTTGTTTCTTGTTTTATGTTATTTGTATGTAGGTTAGTCTTTATCCAGGGATTGTGTGTTAGTTGTAGCTAGGCACAAATGTATGTAGTTTAATTCCGTTTGTTATTAAAGTGTCATTATTTGTACTAACCGAACCCTGTCGTTATTGATGCAAATGATTATTGCTACATCTTGCCAGTGCTCGGATCTCACCGCCTTTAAGAGTTAGACTGATTTATTAGGCAAATTGACGAACCAGATTATTGGTCCCTGTTCGCAGGGTGGTGCCCCGAAATTTCTAAATAATAATAAGCTAATAATCTAGGTTCACCATATTTGGTTGACGTAAAGTCCCAACAGTGCTGCCAACCAAACATCGGGTTACCAGGCTGGTCATCAAGTACTACGATTGCAAGGTACAGCACGCTGGGTGTGAAAGAGTATTCGCAGAAGTGCGCAGACGATTCTGGATCTTACATGGGAGAGAAGCTGTGCGATGGTACCAGAAGACCTGTATTGTCTGTCAGACATGGAGAGCTACACCTTCTCAACCAGTGATGTCTGACCTGCCGGAGGACCGATTGCAGTTCGGACAAGTTCCATTCTATGCGACAGGAGTCGACTACTTTGGACCTCTCATTGTCAGGAATCGTAGAGCCTCAGAGAAGAGCTGGGGCGTAATCTACACTTGCCTGACAACCAGAGCGATGCATCTTGAATAAGTGGTCTAAAGAGCAAGAGAACCTGTGTGAAGGTGCTGTGGTGCTGGTCATGGACCAGTCCCTTCCCTGTGCAGCCTGGCAGACAGGGAGAGTCACCAAGGTCCTGTCGGGTCAGTATGGAAGAGCACGTACTGCGCTCGTACAAGTGGGTACCATGACGTTCACTCGTCCAGTAGCACGACTTGTAGAACTACCGCGTATCTCTGACCAGACTGTGACAACTCACCTGACTCATGCCCCAGACCATTAGCGTGACTTTAGCCACAGACCATTAGCGTGTGCCTTACATTAGCTGAAACCGGTGATTTCATGGGGCGGCTGTTATGAAGGCCCACGCACTATTAGAGTTGGGCAATAGTTCAGTTGGTTTACGTTGGGACTTTATGTCAACCAATATAGTAAACCTAGATTATTAGCTTTGTTATTATTTTAAGAATTTTGGGGCACCACCCTGCGAACAAGGACTAATAATCTGGTTAGCCAATGAAAAATCAGTCTAAATCCTAAAGGAGGTGAGGTTCGAGCACTGGCAAAGTGTAACAACAATCATACGCATCAATAACAACAGAGTTCAGTAGGTACAAACAATGACACAGAACAGGTTAGAAATAGACTACATACATTCATACCTAACTAAACACAAAATCCCTGAGATGTTAACATCTCGACATGGACAGACGATAAAGACAAAATGTGTATGTGTGTGTGTGTGTGCGTATGTGTGTGTGTGTGTGTGTGTGTGTGTGTAAGCACGTGCACATACACCCGGGGGGGGGGGTTACGTGCGGCGTAAAGAGTCGCATGGTCGGCTGAGGAGCCGGCCGCGAAGACAAAGGGTCATAAAACAACAACGGAGAAACGCTTAGACACGGTCACAGTCTGCATTCTCACACAATCATACACGTATAAACGTAATCAAAAGAAAATGTACGCATCAACGTGTAGGTCCCAAAAAACTCTGCGTTAGTTTCTGAGTCCAACTTTTGCCTCTTACGTGACCACGTGGTATGGCGTTCGTTGGTTGGATCGGGTTCACCTTGTCTTTGGGTGCTGCAGCGTTGCCTGTGCGAGGGGTCCTGGATCAACGTGTCCCCCTGGGCTGCTGGAGAGGATGCGGCGGCAGGGTTTCCCCTAGGGATGACGTGGACCTGGGTCAGTCTCTCCCGTTCAGGACCAGGTGTCCTGGATAGCGGCTCCGGGTGAAGCAGGCGCTACAGCGATGCGGTCTGTGATAGACCTACGGCAGCAAGGCTGCGGTACAGGAATTTATGCTCTTCTCAAGGAATTTGCTCCTTTGTATTTGGGCTCAAGTCCGTGGTTCTCACGTCCTGAAAAGGACACAATGGCCACCACACACACACTGGAGCGCTGAAACAGCGGCTGTAGAGTCGGGATCTGGAGGAGTGGCGGCAGGGCATTTCTTCTTCTCGTCCGGCAGGCTGTGTCTCCACGAAGTCCTCGGCTCGTTATGTGTGGTTGAAGAGAGAGAGTGATTGGCCGGATCCGTGTCCTTTTATCCTCAGGGGTCTCAATGCTTCCAGATACGGACCCCCTCTCTGTCCGCTGCGGATTGGTGGACTGGTTTCAAGTCTCGAGGGCCGAATCAGCTGGCTGTTCTTGGCACAGGAACAGTGGTCGGCTGCGTGCGCATGCCTCCGGGGGAGGAGTGATGAGATTTTAACCCTCACTGGAGGTGCTTCATCGCGACCTCCCCATACCTGTCGTCTTCGCCTTGGATCCCGACCCCAAGCAACGGAGCTCAACCCCACGATTTGGGGTATTAGCTGCCACCTCAGTGGCTCACGCTCATTGGAATTACCAATCCCGATACCATGTGTTGTCCTAGAGATGAGATCCTAACCCTCGCTTGAAGTGCTTTATCACAACTACCCCGTACCTGTCGTCCTCGCCCTGGATCCTGACCCCAATCGAGCGAGCCCAACCCCACGATTTGGGGTGTGAACTGTTACCATAATGGTCCACGCTCACTGGAATAACCAATCCCAATGCTGGATGTGGTCCAAGAGTGAAGATCATACCGCTCACTGGAGGTGCTTCATCCCGACCACCCCATACCTGTCATCCTCGCCCGGGATCCCGACCCCAATCGAGCGAGCCCAACCCCAGGATTTTGGGTGTGAGTTGAGACCGGGGTGGCCCCCAGTCACTCGAATAACCAATCCCAATGCCGGGTGTTGTCCCTGAGCCGAGATTTAACCCCGCTGGAGATGCTTCATCGCGACCACCCCATACCTGTCGTCCTCGCCCAGGGTCCCAACCCCAATCGAGCAAGTCAAACCCGATGATTTGGGATGTGAACTGCCACAATAGTGGCCCACATCAACTGGATTAACTAATCCCAATGCCAATGCATAGTCCCCGAACCGAGATTTTAACTCTCGCTGGAGATGCTTCATCGTGACCACCTAAGTATCGGGCCGACATGACTCCTTCGGGGCTATCTAGCAGATAGCCAACTACCAGGGGCACCAAATTACAAAACCCATGTTTTCCGATCCTAGAGCTGATAGGGTTACACCAGGAGTCTCTCTGAGTAGCTGGCACAGAAAAAACGCGGCCAGTCCAGGCAGAGGTATCTGGTTGGGGCACGACAATGCCAAGCAGCAGGAGCAACAAACACCCCTAAAACATGAATGGGAAAAAACAGCAAATTCCAAAAAAATCACCCTAAGACACATGTCAATCTCAAGGCCCGCGGGCCAAGTGTGGCCCGCCATATCATTTTATGTGGCCCGCGAGAGCTTAAAAAGAGTGCTTTGACCAAAAACTACATTTCCCATAATGCCTGTCGACTATGATTACCGCCAAGTGACGGCGCAGCGCCACTACCTCATACAGTCTATGGCCACTACACGGCAGTGTTTCCATGTCAATGTCAAGGAGTTTAATTGAAGGTGAATGAATTATCCCAAAATGTCCAAGAAGAGGCTGTTGTTGATTTTACAACAGCCCATTTTAATGGGTATTTATTGTGTTGTTTTTCTGAGTTATGAATATGTTAATTTCTCTTAATTCACTTGGATATTCACCCTGATATTTGATCCATGATTGAAGGAGTTATGTGGGTTTCATATGTTGACAAATTGTAAGGATATACGTTATAACAGAGCAACAAGCAAACATTTTTTTCAATGTAACTGTAGTACTTGTGACTTGAATGAGTAATAAATTCAGTTATTTACCATGAAGGAGTAATTAATTTTTTTTACATTATTTTACATTTATAAGTTACATCTGGCCCTTTGAGGACAGCCATTATGCTGATGTGGCCCTCTGTGAAAATGAGTTTGACACCCCTGCCCTAAGACATACATTGGCTGTCAAGCTATACGCTGGCCTAGAAACTTCATTTAACCAACTGTCAGGGTGCGGGACCTCCAATTTTGACTGGTTATTGTCAGCAAATGATCCAGAAATTGGACAAGTAGTCGAGATGTTTCCTTCCTGAGACTCTTCCGGAAACGTAGGAGGCATTTACCATCCAGATTGGACAGGATCCTCATCTGTTATGAAGTCAATACATTATTACAGTGTTAATACAATTTTATTACACTGTTATTACAAGGTTGTTACACTCTTAATACAAAGGTTATTACGTTATTCACTGTAGCAAGATGGCGGCGCACACAGTTGCAGCAGCTCAGTGTCTCCCCAGTCAGCGCAGTGTTTGGTTGTTTTGTTCGTTTTGTGTTTTGTTTTTGTGTGCAGTCAGTCAAGCGAATAACATCTACAGCCGATATGACCTTCTTATGATCGGATTACGCTATCATAACAACGATAATAGCGAATTTATCCGACTGCATGAGATACCGGCAGAGATAGCAAGAGAACCAGGAGGAGGCGGCGTCAAGAGAGAAGGAAAAAGCGCCTCGCAGGGCTGGCACGCTAGCCAGGCTACGGAGGCAGCCACTCAAACCACCGCTTCCGAGTCTTTTCATCTCAAATGCCAGATCCCTGGGGAACAAGATGGATGAACTGAGGCTACAAATAGCAGCCAATAAACACGTCAAAGATTCATGCATCACCGAAACCTGGCTTCATCAAGGCATTCCGGACTCTGCTATTGAGCTAGCAGGCCGCAGCGTACAGCGCCACAATCGGACAGCAGGGGAAAGGAGGAGGACTCTGCATGTACGTGAACAACAGCTGGTGCACAAATACAGTAATAACTGACCGTCACTGCTCCCCGGACATTGAGTATCTGACTATCAAGTTCAGACCCATATATCTCCCAAGAGAGTTCACCACGGTCACTATAACTGCTGTTTACATTCCACCGGATGCTAATGCTAACTCGGCTATTGCCCTGTTGCATGCTAATGTTAGCAACCAGCAGAGCAGATACCCTGGCGCTGTACACATCATAGCTGGGGATTTTAACCATGCAGACTTGAAGACAGCACTCCCTAAACTCCATCAGCATGTCAAATGTGGCATGAGGGCATCCAGCATCTGACAAACTATAAAACAAACCCCGTAGCCGCTGAAGGTGACCCTGCACTGGTAGAGGAGCTGAACATCTTCTTCGCCCGCTTTGAGGTCACAGCACCAGAGGCCCAACAACACCACACAGCCCACAGCAGCACAGTCCTAACTCTGGCGGAACACGAGGGGAGGCGCTCGCTGCAGGCTGCAACCCCCTCTCAAAAACATGTGGGTTTTGCATTTTCATTGCAGGTAGAGGGGGCAGAGACCAACTGTCAGAGTGCAGGATCTCCTATTTTGACTGGTTACTGTCAGCGAATGATCCAGAAATTGGACAAGTAGTAGAGATGTTTCCTTCCTGAGACTCTTGCGGAAACGTAGGAGGCATCCACCATCCTGATTGGACAGGATCCTGATCTGTTATGAAGTCAATACGTTATTATAGTGTTATTACAAGGTTATTACACTCTTATTACAAAGGTTATTACGTTATGGCCCAAAAGAGCAAAAATCACTCTGGAGCACCTTCAAAAATGATATGTCAAAACGCGCAGCTCTATCAAGCTACGTGTGCTACTGGTTTCCTCTCCAGAATATTAACTTTGGCCCTGCCAGGGGCCCTACAGTGGCCCTCATAAGGAATGAATGGGAAAATGACCAAAAGAGCTATTTTTTTTTCAACCGGGGTCAAAGCTTCATTCAAATTGGGATATGGTGATGAACCTCTGGTCTGTGTGTGTGTCGTTTCAGCCCAGGCCCTGGGAGACTCCCAGAGTGGGAAAGGGCCCCCTCAAAATGGGGCAGGCCTGAGCTCTTCTTAGTATAGGACCGACATAATTTCGTCAGGGGTACCTACCGATCTGATCGCGGACTACCAGGGGCACCAAATCCCAAGATCCATATCTTCCTATCCTGGAGCTGATGGGGTTACGGCAGGAGTCTCTCTGAGTATCTGGCACAAAGTATCTGGGGTCAAAGCTTCATTCAAACTCGCATATGTTGAGGAACCTCTGGTCTGTGTATGTGTTGTTTTGGCCCAGGCCCTGGGAGACTCCCAGAGTGGGAAAGGGCCCCCTCAGAATCGGGCAGACCCGAGCTCTTCTTAGTATAGAGCCGACATGACTCCTTCGGGGCTATTGAGGAGATAGCCGACTACCATGGGGCACCAAATTCCAAAACCCATGTTTTCAGCCTAAGAGCTGAGGGACTGGAGCAGGCAGTAGAGAGAGGGAGATGGAGGACAGGAGGACCAGTGCGCATGCTGCGTCATAGTGCTATTAAATATGTGTTCGGTGCTAAAAAACAACCAAAAAAATAGTGCCACAGATATTTCATATTGACAGTGGTTGTTGATATTTTGTTCGGATTTCAGATTTTATTGTTTAATCTTGAAAAATGTGTTGAATCACGTTTGCCATGCGTAATATCTAATTTTCCTGTATCCTTTCTCTTTTTTTGATGAATACAAAAGCTATTGTGTGTAAGACTGGGATGATTTGCACCTTCCTTTCAGACGTGTTAAATTTTGCCGCCGGAGTCACCGGAATCAGTTCTGGGTTTGATACATCGTTTTGCGTGTTGCAAAAACTGGTCAGTCTGTATTCCAAATTGCATGTTGATAGACTGTATCATGTTTCAACAGCGCCTCCTCAAACTGACTATGGTCAAACACAGTGTCAGTCTTCAGACAGGAGCTGTCATTATGACAACCTTGGCTCACTCCACTGCTGCAGCTATATAGGGGGCCTGTGTAGGAGGCCTCAGCACAAGATCTGAATGGGAAATGCTACTTTTGGACCCTTCCGGGGACCCTGTGCCACTACGGACCCTGCCATCAGAATTGCACCTGAAATTAAAATGAAAAACCCAGGACCCTAACCTAGAAGAGTTTCCAATATTTCTATTAACTCCAGTGGGGCCCAAAAGTGCCCCCCATGACAAATAAATTGGGAAAACAACAAAAAAAGCTTATTTCTGCCCCAGTGCACGAAGTTTGAATATGGTGATGAACCTGTGGTCTGTGTCTGTGGTTTTCACCATGGACACACACACATTCTCTCTCTGTCTCTCTCTGCTTCTCTCTGTCTCTCAGGCATCCTCATACTCACAGAATGGTGCCATGCGAGTAATCTAAAGGCAGAGAAAGTGCTGCAAACCAATGCGCACATATCCCAGAGCACTGTCGAAATTTCAGCACACTGGAATTTTCTCGTTTCATATTTTTCGGTGAAATGCAGTTTGGAATCGTGGTCCGATCCAGAATGTAAATACACCAGTGCATCTGGAAGGTCCGGTTGACTATGATTAACTGGAGACATACTAGGATTAGTTGGGAGGCTCTTTTGCTGAATCTACATTGATCCTACAAAATAAGAATTACAGCTTTCTGCAATTTGATTTCCATCTTGTTTGATATCACCTTTCTCAGAAATTTCTGGGTGTTTTTTTCCCCCACTATGTATCCCAGTCAGCGTATTCATGCTATCCCAAAACGATTTGGAATTGCCCTTAGCTTGGTCAGTAACATTAACAAAAAATTACATTTTCCTTTCCTTAATCCTCTTGTACCCTTATTTCGCAGCCCTACAAACTTTGATTTATCAGTGGCCAGTTTTGACTTAATAGCTGCCATCTGTCATGGAAGTCTCTGTCATGGGCAAGAGGAAAAGATTTACCAAGGCCTTGATGTAATCTGCAATGCTCAAGCTTTAATGTGATAACTTCGGAGAGAGACAGTCACAGCAACCTGCACAGTGTCAGGCTGAGTGTGAATGCCCACCCCAGTGAGATCACTTTGCTGAGAAATTTCACATACATAATACACAAAAGAGTTTCTTTCATGTAGCCAATTATCCTGCTGTGTCCTCCTTACGTCCTCGGCCTTGGATGCCCTGTTCTTTCCTGCGGTGATAACACGGGGCATGTTGCCTTGAGAAGCCTTGAGTGGAGGTGGTGTGATGCAGATGCGGTTGCAACAATAGACTGATTGTCATACATATTTAGAAGGTTTACAGCATAAGACGTTAATACAGCATAATGCATTACATTTTCCATTACCCTTCAGTGTCACATCATGCTCCCTCATTATTTTAAGTATCACCTCCTCTTCATGGAATGGTGTTTTGTTTTTGTTTTTTGTCTATGTCTGGGTTTTCCTCATAAACGTATTCATTACACATGTAATGGTGGACAAAAGAGCCTGACAGTCAGAGTTCACATCAATAAAGGACAGAATATTGTTTAATTCTATATCCCTTCAATTGTATTTTCAAAATTATTTTGATTCCCCTTAGGTATTCTAAATTGACAAAGCTCTCTTGCCCCATGATTCAATTGCTTTTTAGACAGTTTTTTAGCAATAAGAGTTAAATTATTGTCAGAGAGCCTGGTGATCATGTTGAAGGTCTTAACAATGCTCTCTGGTTTATTTGTGAATATTAAGTTTATCAGTGTTTTGGAGGTCTGAGTTATTCTTGTCAGTCCTTTAACTAACTGTTTCAAGTCAAGGTTTTGTGCAATTTGTTAAAGTGCACGTTTGCTGTGTTTGTCTTCCCAATTGGAGCTTAAATCACCCATTAACATTGCCTTCTTATCCGAATCACACTCTTTCAATGGTTGGTTTAATTAGTCAAATAAGCAACAACAATTACTTAGCTGTTATTTCGAGCATTTATCTGCCACAGATTTAGTTTAGGAGTTTGCGTTTTGGAGGTAGATGGCCAGAGCTGAAACATGGCCAGACCATCTGTCAGAAGAGGTGCTGAGAGATTCAGCAGATTGATGGGTCTGAGCACATGGCTTTCCACAGAATTTGATGCTCACTCCATGCATTTTGTGGACAATTCAATTTCTTCTGGGACTGCAGGCATCTTATCAAGCAAGATGGACTCTTCCTAGATAATTCAGGAGTCAAACTGCTTGTGTCCAGCACATCTTGTGTCACCAATCTCTTCCCTTCACCGTGGACAAGAGACAGGACAACCCAAAACAGACATGAGATAAATGTCATCATTAACACGCACAACCCCCAACTGAAGTGAGATCCAATTATGAGAGATGTCAGGGCGCACAGGAAGAGGATTCTCTGCCTACAACACCAAAAAGTGTCTGTGAGGTTCCATTTTCTACACCCCCCAAAACTCCAGACAGCTCACCATTCACTGTGGGCATGTTGTTGCCCTCGTCCCCCCTTTAGAGTTCACTGAAAAAATGACTAAGTAACTAACCCCCTGCCCTGCCGCAGCTTTCTCTTGGCTCATTGCACTGTAAAGCTAAGACATGCACCAACCCCACCACTTCCACACAGGGTGAAGAATTTAACACACAGAAGTCTCTCTTCTTCTGTCTGCTGATGTGCTCTGGGTCCAGGCTCTAAAGACTTCACTCACTTCATTCCCAATGAAGGTCGGGTTCCCAGTGTACTGGAAGCTCCTTCAGCTCGTGTTATGATTGATAAAGGAAGAAAAATGTTGCCTCTTAACACGTCAAACCTAGCAGTATTAAATGTCAGGTCTCTATCAGGCATACTTTTTCAGTGATTACATCGTACAGCTCGACTTCATGTTCCTGACTGAAACTTGGCTATGTCAAAATAACCGTGCAGCAGTTCTCATCAAATCAACACTTCCTAACTTCAGTTTTCATAAGTGAACCTAGAGTGGAAAAGAACGGAGATGGAGTTGTTTAATTAAACTTTCCATTGCAGGAAAGTGTCATAGAAATTTCAACTTCTTCGAATATGTTGCTGTTCAATTGAGAACCCCCTGTCTTCCAAACTATTGTCTATTATCTGCACTGACTTTGACTCTATGATTCTAGTCGGCGATTTTAACATTCATGTTCATAATGTGAAAAATGGATGCCCAAAAGAACTCTTAAATACTCTAGATATATTTGGACTCTCTCATGTAACAGATCCATTAGATCTAGTTATTGCAAGGGTCTAAACATCGCTGTTAAAAATTACCATCCCTGTTAATTTTACCAAAGGAGAAGCAGTGATGAGAAAACAGTCTATCAACAATAGCACCGCTGCATTATTTACCGTATTTTCATGACCATAAGGAGCACTTAAAAGTCTCAAATTCTCTCTAAAATGTGTGGCGCGCCCTTTAGTGCAGTGCGCCTAATGTGTTGTTTTTGTTGGCAGACATTATCGAGGACACCATGAGAACGTTAAGGAGTGAAACGTGAATTGTATATAAAAGGACACTAGTGCCGGTACGTGCATTATGCAGAACATCATTGTTTTGGCAACCCTGATAATGGCAAAGAGACGTGCTTACGAAGCGCAGTTTGAACTGAAAGCTATCAGCTACGCGGAGGAACATGGGAATCGAGCAGCTGCGAGGGAATTCAAGATTAACAAATCCATGGTTCGCAAGTGGAGGAAGCTGGAAAACGAGCTGAGTTTCCACGGAAACAAGGCTAGGTGGCAGACCGACTCGAGCAATGGATTGCTCATCAAAAGACAGCTGGGAGAAGCATCTCGAGTTACGCCATAATTTGTAGATGGATTGTGGATGCTTGGGCTAACGTGTCTGCTTGCACTGTTGTTCGAGCTTTCGTAAAACCCGGCATCATGTCCGAGGAGCTGCACGGAAACGAGACTGACTCTGACAGTGACGAAAAGGGAACCTGGCAGTTTTGATGGACATCTAGCTCAGCTGTTCAATTCAGACACAGAGGATGAGAACTTTGATGGGTTTGATTGATCGATGACTGAAAAAATAATGTGAGTGCTTAATACTTAGTACTTAAATAAAGCACAACCAAGCTCAGTTTGGTCTCCCGCTGCCTTTTTAAATACACACTCTAATGGCTTCACTTGGCTTCCTGTTTTACCAATGTGTTTTAACATGCCAACGCCCTATGATCCGGTGCGCCCTATGTATTTGTTAAATACAGAAAAAGCACCCGTAACTAAAAACCGCGCCATATAACCCAGTGCGCCCCCCGGGCCATGAAGTTAGTCATTATTCAAACACACTGAATTTAACTTAAATATAGTGCAATACATACAAATACACGTATTTTTAATTTTTTACTTTTACTTTTAGCTCTATAGCTTCATCCATCTAAAATGCCTTATCTCCACACATCGGTGTTGAATTTCTCTGTGAACAGGTGCCCTTGGTCCCTTTTTAATAAGTGAACTTATTAGGTTTAGCAGTTCAGTTTTTGGACTATGAAATGAAATTTGGAGAAAAACTCACACAGACAATGGGAGAACATCAAACTCCACAAACTCCTTTTTTGAAAGAAAAAGAAAAGAAAAAGATTGTGAAAAACTGTGGTCAAACTATTACTGAGAATCATGTGAACATTAAAGAATTTATAAACAAACAACAAAATTACACAAATGTAAGTTTAATCCATTACATAATTTTCTTCATCCTCCAAGTGGACCGCCCGCTTCTCAGTCTTTAAATTTCTTACTCCTAAAAAAGCAGAAATCAAGAGAAACTCAAAGTTATTCACTTTGAAACAGGAATTGCATTTTGGAGTAGCTTTTTGTCTGCACTGAATGCAGAACAAACGGAAGAGTAGTAGAAGTTATTAAACAATTAATAACTTGTACTTTGATGTAATCAAAACATCTGTTGTTTTTGTTTTGTTTAATTCATTCATCCTTCACAAAATGTTTGAAAGAAAAAGAAAAGAAAAATATTATGAAAACCTGTAGTCAAACAATTACTGAGAATTATGTGGACAGTTAAGAATTTATAATCAACAAAATTACATAAATGTAAGTTTAATCCATTACATAATTTTCTTCATCCTCCAAGTGGACCACCTGCTTCTCAGTCTTTAAATATCTTACTCCTAAAAAAGAAGAAAGAAGAAGATCAGCTGCTTTACTCATTACATACACAACTGGTATGTTAAAAATATATATTTTTTTAAATTATTGAATAAAATAGTCAAATGATAGACCTATTGCCACAGATTCATCAATGTTTGTCATTAGTTTGTTGTTAGGAATCAAATCAGGAGGAAAAAAATGTGAGACTGTCTATATCAAGGAAACATTATTGACAACACTGGATAAGGCTGTGCTGAGCACAATTAACACTAATTTAATTAAATTAAAACTTAAAGCTATGGTTAATTTAAGATAATTATATCCTTTTATTATTGTAAGCATGGAAATGGTTAGAGAAATACGGTGAGAAGAAAGAGAAAGTGAGGTATAGATGGTTTTGAAATGCCAACTCCACACAGAAAGGCCTTCATCTGACTAGGATTTCCTGTAAATCTGTGCTTATTTTTATCTCTTGATTTTAAATTTATCAATTACCAAGGTGTAGGCAAGACTGTTTGTATACATGCACACCTGGGATATGTGGAGGAGAATTAAGGACAGGTGTGTCCTTTCTTCGAGGTTTCTGCAGCTGGTCTTCTTCCTGATTCTCACAACACAGAGTCTCCACTTCCCCTTCATCATTTTTAATCTTCGACTTCCTGTCCATCAAGCTGCTTAATGCTCCCTGGTCTGTGACAGAGGTAGACAGACTTTTACACTCTCTACCAGCTTTATTTTACCTGTATAGAAAAGGACCTTACACCAAACTGCGTAATGTGGATGTTGATATTCATAGCACATAGGCTGATGCTTTTCAGTCGGTGTGGTCATTTCAATCACAAAATATGTAAAAACAGCCCTTCTTTATGTATGCATACTTGTGTTGTCATTTTACACTGAGTTCAATTCTGCAGGTGTTCATTAAAGATATGTTTACTTTAAAGATTAATTCCACAGATCATGCAGTGAAGACTTTTCATACATTTTTCTATTTGTGAGAGAAGACCGCAGAAAATGTCACCTCCACCAATGTCACAATCTGGATAAAATCTAAACATTCTATCCAATTAGCCTTTTTTTGTTATGCATTTTACATCCCATAGCTTTCTTTAGTGCATTATGTTATCATGAGTTGGCAATAGAATGTACAAATCTCTGTACTTACACTGTTTGTTCTCCTGATGATTAGGCTCTAGTTAAACTCACACAGCCTATTGTCATCTATGAGGCTCTTTGATTTCTGCAAAGATCGCATAACAGGTAGAGAGAGAGAGAGACAGAGAGAGAAACTGACCATCCATTCACAGTTTTAGTGGACATAATGAGGATTCTGGACTCCATGTGTTGTGTCCATGTGTGCTCTGTGCATGTGTGTGTGTGTCAAGAATCATTGGTTCATCTTATGACAAAGTTGCATTAACAAAAGCTTTGATTAAGTCAAACCAAAACAAATGGTTGTCTCTTTCAGACATCCATTGTCATCTTTACCATTCTACATATATCTGGTTCTTACTGTGCTTTGATATATTTATTTGTAATTTTTTAATTTCATCAAATGAAAACTGAATGAAAAAATGTATCCTTCAATGAATAAACAAAATAAGGAATAAACAAGACCACACAGGCTTCTACTCAGAATTATGTGTAAATAAACAGTGAAAATAGATGCTCATCTTACCTCAGTGTCTGTAGTGTCACACAGAGAGGCTGCAGCAGCTTCACTGGTTTTTGAAGCTTGAAGGAGGAGATTTCCATCAGCCTAACACTGCCCCTTTTATAATGCACAACACACCCACATTTCATCTGCTTTTATAGCTTTGGACCATTACATAGGACAAGCAGTCATTTGAAAACTGCTTTGTCTTTATTCTCTTCTAACTCACTAAATGTGAAAAAAAAAACTTTGATGCCTCAAGCAGAGGAGGTCATATATAAATAAAGTAGTATAAGTATATAGTATAAAGTCCATCCTATTTTCAAATTTGTTCAGATTTGATAAGAAACTGACATTGAAGTGCCAGGCACCTACCATATTATGACAGTCAAACCCCAGTGGTCTGTATTTACATGTCTCACCCTCTGCTTTTTAAGTATCAGTGAATGCTGTACACCTGCATGAGGGTAATCTTATTAGCTTTCATTTTACAGGTCTGATAGTTCAGGACTGGGAGTCCGGGAGAAGGTGGTCACTCGCTGCCTCATTTCCCAGTAGTAATATTACATCAACATATAAAATACCGTCAATATTCGGGGGTGTTCTATTCTCCCAAATGTTGTGCAATATTGATCTAAATTTTCTCAATGTGCAATAGGCCTTTAACCTTACAATATTTCATGGATGCAAATCAAGACAATCAGTCTAACCTACATGGCAACACATGCATGCACACAATTAAAGAAATGTGATAATGTGGTATCCTATAGTATAGTATATAGTAGTAGTTCATGAAGCAACACTGACTGGAAGACACCTGCTGAAAATGGTAAAAGGCTTATTAACATTAATATCATCATTATCGCTGTTCCGCAAATCAGCTCCATAAACCAACCTGGATATCTGTTATCTACTAATTACTTGATTTTGACCAGATTTTGACCAAAGTCCAGTATTTTTCACTCCACCAGTCAGAACATCTGGTGAAAATATCCCCTCATACACTACCCCGATAGTTTAAAAACTGCTATTAAGTTTCCGATGGTACCCGATCACGCTGGAGACTGGGAGGGTGTGCAAACTTGCTCCAGACCCCAAGTCGTGATTCTGGCCCAGGCCAGGAAAGTGACTCCCCTCTCCGACTGGATCATTTCAAGTTCAATAAATCAAGATATATGACTGAAATTTCAAACATTTTTTAGCGAAAATTGAAAACATGGTGGCCAAGTTATCCAATGCAATTTTTTCTAGTGGAAACTATGGAAACTCCATGGAAAACCTATGGAAGCACATAGCATTCACTAGAAACTCTCTCGCGCTCTATGTGAGACGCGCAGATGCTTTTCACTTTTCCTTTTCGTTTATATATGTAACAATACATATAAATGTTCATTAAACAGCAACACAACAACCCAGTACCAGTGGCTATAAACAGCACACTTGACGTGCATTCAGACAGCCCGGCCTTTCACGACTGCGGTCAAATGAGCCGCCTCATTTGACTGCCAAAATTTCAAATGGGCCCCAGACATGAAATTTACGGTAAATACCCTGAACCTGCTGAGAAGGAGTCAGCGAATGGTTATACCCATAGACATAATAAAAGAGTAGACGCCGCATCGGCTGCCGGAACCCAAGAAATGCGGCCGCCATCTGGAGGAGGTCTCAAGTGAAACAACCGAAGTGGCAGCATGCCGTCCGTGGCCGAGCCAGATGGAAACAAAAGAGGAACCAAGGGCGCTGTGGCAAAAGGTCGACAGGAGACACATTCAGCAACTTGTTCACCGTGTTTCCACCCACAGAGGAACCATCCGGGAGGAGACCAACTAACAGCCCCTCTGTGTAGACTGGTGCCGGTACCCAGAGGCGGTTCGCAAAGCGCTCATTCTGTTGGGTGTTCCTGAGGAGCACCCTTTAGGTTTGGAGCCGGAACTGGCAGCAGCTTCCGAAGTGATCTTGAATTGAGGACACAGCTGGGAGTACTCGGACCAGGGCAGTAATGAACTCCAGGAGGAGGGGTTGGGGGCTGGAAAATGGAAAAGCAGTCAAAACATCTCTTTTGATGGTTGAGGTTGCCGACCCCTGGGCTAGCAGGATCGCTGGTAGTAGTAGCAGCGATCCAGTAGTACTTCAAAATATAGGCATTCTTCACCTACGGCATTTGGCCAGTCCTTACCAACCTCAATTGATCCAATTTAAAAATCATTGTCCATCTTAAAAGCCATGTTTGTAATTGTTGGCTTGACATGCTGATGATGATGCCAATGGGCCTAAGTCGAAAGGGGGGAAGGAGTCACTGGAGCCAGTGTATATAAATAAAATACTGCAAAAGTAAAAAGTAAAAAAATTCTTAAGAGAATTATGCAGCCTTTCCTTTTTGCACCTCTGATGGCCTTGTCAACAATAACTCAGAAGTTTATGAAGCTAGACAAAGGACAAGGAGCCGAGCCATGATAACCAGATAGATGTTTTTGTATATGAGGTTATATGGTATGACGATGAAATCTGTATGTTTATTTTCTAATATTTTTCTAATTATTGAACAATATTATTAAATCACAGTTGTCATGTACAGAAAGGAGAATTGGACCAAGAACTGAGCCCTGTGGCACATTTAATAAGGTCAGTAATCACAAAGGGCTTGAGTTATGATTCTATTCTAACCAGTTTAGAATGACAAGACAGATGGATAGATTGAAGTTAGAGTTTCTCCAGTAGAACTGAATGCTTAACAGTGTCAAATGTTTTCATAGAAAGCAAGGAAAAAAGCCCCCACTGACCCCCCTTTGTCTATTAATGCATTAACCTTTTCCATGAAGTAACGTGGTGGCAATCGCTCCGGTATTTCACCAGAGGACAGTCACAAAACACAAGGAGGGTGAGATGGAAAAGAAACAATGCACACAAAACATTGCATGGGTTCCTTTGTTTCCTTTTTTTATTACTTAGCTCTCAACAAAAAAAGATCTTTAATTTATCAGTCGAAAAAGTCCAAAATTGACCCCCCCCCCCCACCCGAAACCAAACTGAAATAGTCTTTCTCAATGTCCAAAAGAGTCTCAACAAAAATCCACAGTAGTTCAAACAATAACCAAAATCCACTAAAAAAGGAATCCCCCCTCCCCCAACTCAGAATCCAGGTAATATACCTTTTTAATTCAAAATAGAAAACAAAAAAACAAACAAACTGGGTGCTGGAAACAAAATTCCAGCACCCAGGTGTTGCTGTGAGCCTTCTGGCTCTCGGCTTGCTTCAGCACTGGGGATGCTGCCCTGTGCAGGAAAACAAACCATCCACCATAGGGAGATGATGAGCCAGAATGCAACGCAGTGGTAATGGATGTTCAGTCGTGCTGTATGGGGATGCTTCAGCAGGTTCCGATCCACTTCCTATAACTATCAGTAACTCGCCCTTTTATGTTTTCCAGGATCTGGAATCCCCCCCCCCTGAAAATGGACCAATAAATTCACGCTATGACTCTCTGGATGATGTCTTCTATGTTTAGCTTCTCTTCCTTAGTTGGAGAACAATCCAGCCTCTTTAGGATGTGACTGTCCTGAAGAGTTCATATTCCAGGGAGTGCTGTGGTTACTCAACATTTCAGCTGAGGTTAACCAGGGCAGCAGACAGCACTGAGTGACGATTGTCCCCCTAGAGCTTGGGCTCAGTGATGAGACCTGAGTTGCAGGTAGGCAGAGCTGAGTGCAGAGCAGGGATTGCTCCTCCATCAATATGTGCATCTTCTGCTCAAAAACAAATTACTTTGATTAGAAAGCATGTAAATCAATCAAGTAAGCACAAATAAGCACCTTTCCTTATACAGAATGCAATAACTCAAAATACAGAATACAGAGTAACCTCGACTTACAAACATTGTATTATAGGAAAAATTCAGAATACAAATTGAGTACTGCCTGATAGCAGTCCTCCTGGTCGTTATACAGTCTTTTACTTTAATGTTATATTAAAACAGTTGTATTGAACTGTTTTTGTGTGTGCGTGGGGGGGGGGGGGGGGGGGGGGGGGGGGGGGGGTAAAAATGTGTATGAAAATACAAAATGGAATATAAGCCTAATCATTTACAAAAAATAATCAGTCCACAATGCTTATCTTTTTGTCTGTTTCATTTTTTTCAAAGATTTCGGTGGGAATTACTTTTACAGCAAACAAGTATGAATGTGTTGATGAGGGTTACCTTTTTCAAGTCATTATTGTGTCGAGCCAGCTCATTTAATTGCTTCTCCAGCTCTGCAGCCTCTTGTTTCACTGCTTGTCTCAGCTTTTCGACGTCCAAGATGTTCTTCCTGAACACATAGATACACACACACACAGAGCGATTGAGAGAAAGGGGGAAAAAGAGACATTTACCATTTGCCTTTGAGTATATTGAGAAGCATCTTGTACTATGTACTACACATATTTCCATCTTGTAAAAACAGACCAGGCGGTAAGGATAAGGAGTAAAAATCTATTAGTTTATATAGTGTGTCGTGTCACATGTTTTAAATGAATGTTTTAAAGCTCTGATTCTGTAGATACTTTGTGATGTATGTTTAATTAGTTGCTCAACTCTTTAGGATTAGGATCTTGTAGTAGTAGTGTTTTACCAGTGACATAAGTATCTCTCTGCAAATACTGATTTTCAGTACAAGAGGATGGCCAATAGTCCAAATGGTTGCTGTTCTGAGTTTCAGTAGGATCTTTTTTTGTTTTGCAGATGCTCATAGACCATAGTTGGTGTCTATGGAATGTCTCTGGACAGAGGCTCTACTGTTATGTGTAAAAACCGAGACTGACCCAGAATGTTATAACTTAAAAATGCATACACAGTCAAAAAAGCATGTTGTTTGTGTCATGGTCACACCAGTGTCAGATAAAATCATGCAGGTACCTGTCCTGGTCAGACAACGCACTGTAAACCAAAGCCTGATCTTCAGACAGCTGCTCTTCCATGTTGCTGAGCACAAAGCGAAACTGCTGCAGACACAGTGTCATCACCTCCAACTCATCCGGAGAGTACTGTGCAAAAGTACAAGTACATGTTGGAAGTATGGTTGAGATGCAAAGACTAACTTTCAAAACAAAACTAAAATGGAAGGTTATATTTTGTTTGTTTGCATCATGTTGTTGTCATCCTGATCTTCATGATAATCTTCAGAGGTTACAGTGATCCTCTATATATCACAGCCTGTGGGAGGAACCTGTATTCCAATTTTCATTTTTTTTCTCTGTTCTGCTGATTTTACCAATGATTCACAGGATGGGTCTGTACTATTATATACTTGTCAGGGACAGAAGTCTGATATGGCCTATTTCCACGACACAACATCAGTACAGTGTCAAACTGTGCATTCTTTGACCTGGGAGGGACTTGTCACAGCATGGCTGCCACAGTGTCATTTGAGACTCAAACAAAAAGTGTACGTGCATCAAGTAAACTCCAATATGAAATGGCAACAAGTAAAAAAAACATATAAGCATAAGCTTAGTTCATCAGATGTGCTCTTCATATTTGAGATACTGACTGTCAGAAATGAACACTTTCAAGCAGAGCACATAATTTGCATTGATGAACAATATAATGGCAGCCTGCAAATAGAGTGGCTGAAAGATTTGAGGATTGCTTGTGCACAGACAGTAGCTTGTGTGGAACAAAACAAGGTGTCACTGGTATTTAAAAATACCACGTTAGTTTGTATTGGACAGTACTCTCATAGTGTCAATATTTTATGACTGATCAATGGTAGGGAGCATGGTGATGTGACATTTAGCATCATTAGGATTCAGAGCCTTGATCAAAAACACTAATACACATAAGGCCTGTTTTGGACTATTGTAGAAGTGAATTGTTGTTAATTCAAGGTAGTTAGATGTGGTCTCTCTTAACCACATTTATTAGCACATTTGTTGTGACCACATAAGTTCAACAAATTTTCCAGTAGTCTAGATTGACTACTAATGACAAAGGGACTGGCTCCTCCCCCTCACTGTAATTCTAAAAAGTAGTAAAAGCGCTTCAGAGCAGACATGCAACACACATGGCCGTTTTTTCCCCCCACTGATTGATCGTTGGTTAAAAGACAGGTTATTGCATGGATTGTCTATCCACTTCCACAAACATGTCTTGATTCATATCATTATCGGAGCAGCATCAGAGCACAGCACAGCTGTGCTAATGCCCCTGGTAGTAAGTAGGTGGGCTAACCAAGCAAGACCGAATTGTGGGAGAAAGGGGAGATGCGCAAGAAGAAGAAGAGAGGAGAGCAAGTAAGAAAGAAACAAGAAACAACAGATTCACAAAAGAAACAGACAATGAAAGACAACAGACAGCAACACAGGAGACAGAACACCAGCATCAGCAGGAGCAACTGCAGTCACGTCGGGCAACAGCTGAGTTCCTTTTGTAGTAGCAACAGTGGGAGCGAGAACAACAGAAATTGTTATTCCCATTCTCGCTGCCACCAGTAGCTGCAACGGCTTGGCAGCAACGTCTCGGCAGCTGCGGAAACAGGGGGACAGAGGGAAAGAGAGGGACAGCAGCAACAGCAGACAGCAACAAATCACAAGCAGTGACAGCCATGAGCAGCAACTACTCTGTTACATAGTGGTTGGAACCACAATCAGTAGCAGTGACAACTCCCAACATAATAACGACAACCTAACATAACATTGCTGATCAGGGAGGGTAGAAATGGATGCCAGGAGGGAACTTTCAGGCTTGGGTGGGCTGAAGTAGTGAGGCACAATATTGTGTGTGCGTTTATGTGTGTGTGTGCGTTTATGTGTGTGTGTGTGTGTGTGTGTGTATGTGTGTGTGTGTGCACGCACGAGTGTGTGAAGCAGGTAGAGGTTCCTTATGTGCACATGCCTTCATGTGCACATCAAAACCATATCGGTGAGAGGTTTGTCACGAGACTTCAGTGGAAAAGAACATAAATTAATGTTGTCACACCCCGACGTTGGTGGCGGTCCGAGGCAGCAGTGAGGTCGGAGCCTGGGGCACAGGGCCCCCAGCCCCGAAGGTGCCCGCAGGATGGGCCCACCGCCCCCAGCAGCAAACAGAAACCAGGGTCCCATAATCCTGCCCGTCCGTAAATAAAATGTCCCCCAACGAGACCTTTGCTTGAGCTTATTGAGTCTGCCTCCCACTTCCTTAAAGACCCCAGGTGACACTATCTTACACACCCAGTGACCTTTGAACAGGGTAAGAAATCAAAGGGACTATGAAACAATCTAGCTTAAAGAAAAAAAAACACTCCAAATGGGGGAACTAACTCGTGGTCAGGGTCTACAAAAGGTAATAAAATAAAGAGTTCTCTCAAAAGAGGATAAGTCAAAAGCTACAAGTGTAAAATTAGGCAGAAATATCTGAAGCAAAATCTGCATCTAGACGAGCATTTTTGGGATAAATCCGTGTACAAACGGAAACGCAAAAGTGTGTGCTCGCCATGTTGTTTGCTTGTTTCTCCGGTCCTGTCACATGCCTGTCACGTCATTTCTATATGACAAGAAACGCAGTTTTGCATTTTTCATCCTTTACTTGGTGACGCGAGGGTGGAGCGTTTCTAAGATTTCCACTCCACTTTTTGCGTTTTCAACCCCCGATAACACTGTTACCATCTAAACGATATGAACATCTGATAAGATATTTTGCGTTTTTCAGGTTTTAGTGTTATTGTGTATCGTGCCCCTCAGGATGCTCCAACTGGAGGAAAACCTGAGGATCTACAATAATCTATCAAACTTTTTACACACAAATCAAAATCACTCTTGCGAAGGAAAACAAAAACGGCTTGGAAATTACCTAAGGCTATGGATCTACATAAATACAGAAAGCAAAAATTACAAACAAAAATTCACTCTGCACAAGGATCGAAAGGCACAACTATGATTCTAATCAGCACAACTCTACAGCCAGAAAGAAGAGTTAATTAGTAATTTCAACTGGTTCAGTTGCTGAGCAGAACAAATTAATTGAATTGAATTGATTTGAATGCAAATCAATACAGATGAAAGCAAAATTTCGCATTGTAATAAAAACTTATGGCACTGAAAATAAAATTTGCTATTATAATAAAAACTGAACATTGAAACAAGTATTGGCATTGAATAATATCAGGATTCAGACAAAAAGAAACAATATTTTACTTGGATTTTTTTTTTTAAAAGCGTACAGTGGAGTCTTGAGACACGAAATTAATTTCGTATCTCTTTTTTCGGATCTTAGAATTTTCGTTTTATGAAAATAAAAAAAAATCCTACCACCCCCCCACTTCAAAACAGTTGTATAAAGTGTAAATATATGACTGTTTTAATATAATATTAAAATATACAAGTGTAAAAAGGGCCGGTAAGACCGCTGTTGGGCAGTACTTTCGGTTTCGTTTTCGAATTTTGAATATTTTTATGTTAAATGGGATGGAGATTTCTTCTAAGAACAATTTCTGTACTGAATTTTTTGTATAATATGGCATTCCTAGGTTGAGGTTACACTGTATACCACTGTACCATCTGGTTTTCAATGTCCGTCTGCAGATTACTTCTCCATGCCCAACTTAGCACCTGATGCAGAGAAATAGTGCAGCCACCCTGCTTTCAGTCGTTTTTATAACCCCGAGGCCTTCCTGGCCCCTCCCCTCAAACCCTTCCCTCCATCCAAAACCAAAACAATAACTTAACAATGAAAAAAGAAAATTGTAACTGATAACCAGTGACACTGAAAAAAAGGACATTAAGAAGATATCAAAAAACTGACATTGAAAACCACATGATAATATATATTTTTTAATCTAAAATGCTGGTGTAAGGTGGGAAGAAAAGTAACAACAAAGGAAAAATAAGGAAAAGCATGAAACAAGATCAATTGTAAAATAGAGGAAGAAATAAGGTGTTCATAACAGGCTACACGAGTTGATGAATACACACTGAAAATGGACACTAGTTTGGCATCATGTCATTTAATTACAACTAATTTAGAAATGTTTAAACAACATATGGTCCTTTGTCTCTGTGAGAGAAAGGTGCACTGAATGCACCAAGGGCGCTGTCTTTTTTTCTTTTTGTGTAGAACTGCTCTTCAATGGCAGAGGATTTTACTCCCTTCAATAATCATTCAATGATTGGGTTTATGGACCTGATTCTGGAGATCTTTCTGCCCCTTACAATGGTACATACATTGAAAGAAATTAGCATTCATTTTTGATACCTTACATTATACGCATCTGAGAAAACATCATCCTTTAGCTGAGTGTCGTTTACAGATGGTAATGAATCACATTCAATTGAGGAAAGAACACATAAGAATGGAGAGCACAGGGAAGAATAAAGAGGGCTCCATGGGCTCGAAATGCAAATGAGTCATTCATTTGTTAATATGATCACGGCTTTGAAAGGCCTCAATCACGAAAACTATGGTAACCTGAGAACACATAAACTAAATTTACAAAAGTGCAAACATCGTGACTCATTGAAAGATGTCTCATCACTCATGGCTTATTAATGGCGCATTCATGTCTCCAACGTGGAGCAAATGTGACAAATAAAGACCAAAATAAAGCCGATGGGGTATTTGTCATAGATTTATGAATAATTTACTAAATAAGTGCTACAATTAATAATGATCAACTGCAATATTATCATTTCTTCATTTTAATTCGATTGATTCCCACCCACAGAATGCTGTGAATTTGTATGGTCATATGTATCAATCCACTTAATGTGTTTCATTGTAATTATTAGCAACTAAACTTTCCATTGCGTAAATGCGAAACACTTGTCTCTAGGGAGACAGCACTTGCACTTATCTGGAATATAAGCACACCGTCACGCGGGGGGAAGTCTCAGAAATGCCCTGATCAGTGGTGTGGTGTGGTGTGGGGAACAATTGTGAGGAAACCAAGCAAAGCCAAGCTGTGTATATTTCATGGGGTGGGTGCAGAAAATCGTATGTTGCCGTTTCATGTAGTCAGATGAACTATTAGAGTGCCCAGCATAATTTTACCAGGACTTACATAGCTTGTTACCTCACATTTTAACATGATTTTGACATTTTAAGCGTGATGCGCTCTCTCTTTCTCTTCCTCTCTCGCTCTGAAGTCTCTGACGAACAGCAGCGATCTGAGAGCGCAGAGGTGAATTTAGCCTCAGTCCACAGTCCTCAGACCACAGCGGTACACACGCACACTGTTTTTAAACATCTCATCACAGCACACATTTGATATTGGAAAGACGTGAATTCATTTACACACCCAATCAGAAGGGTTACGCCCACATCAAACAAAACTTGTACACTTTATGTGAGATACACAAAACCCTTATCTGGGATCTTTGTAAATCAGGCCCATAGTGCGCTATAGTATGGCAGAATACAGCCTAGTATACTATTGTGTAGTACAGAATTGTATAGTTCAATATACTTTAGTATGTATAGTATACTATGCTATAGTATAGTATAGTATTGTATCATATACATAGTATAGTTTAGTATTGTATGTTATAGTTTGTGATAATATAGTATTGTATAGAATAGTACAGTATGGTATAGGATGTTACATTATAGTCTCTTATAGTATTGTAAGTTAAATTGTGTACTAAAATATAGTATTGTATGTTACAGGAAATTATAGTGTAGTATAGTATAATTTTATAGTATAGTGTGCTATAGTATGTTTTAGTAAAGTATTCTATAGCATAGTATAATATAGTCTATAACATAGTACAGTGTAGTATGGTATAGTATAGTTTAGTATAGTATGTTATAGTATAGTATCATAGTGTATAGTACACTATAGTATCGGATGCTATAGTATAATTTCGTATACTGTAGAAAGGGGTTTTTTGTAGAAAAGGATACTGCAAAAGGTTACTGCAAAAGGGTTTACTTTTAACTTAAAGAGTTAAATTCCAAATATTTATGGCAAAGTCAGCTAATAAGAAAGGGGTGCACAAGCAGATGACTGGCCCCCAGCATAAGGTTCAAGACCCACAGAGTGAACTTCACACAGCAGCAGATGCTCCTGAGCAGTGACATGCGGTGAGGTTCATGGCTGGTGAGGCACTGACGTCATCACTATGAGATTTTCCAACTTGTGAACCCCATAGCGTAGCTTATTTGCCATTTGATTGACAGCATTTAGTGTATTGTTTAAAATCTCATATCAGCATTATTCATGCATACAAGCCATATCACTGTCTTACTTTTACTTATAATCAACGATAGGAGTAAATAACGGATGGCTGCATTTTCAATCACTCGTCATATTACTTATTCTGTAGCTGAGTCGAGTATTCGCAAGTGGAGTCCCTGGGCTCCCTACCCTGAGGCAGGAAAACTGCCTGCCTCACCCAGTGCCTTTTCACTGCCGTTGTTAGATCGCTGAGCACACGAATTTGGCTACACACAAATATTACAAACATGAGCCAAACTATGGAAAGTCAGGAGGGCATATATCAAAAGTGTTTGAAACATTTGATTGGCAACATACAGAAGGAGACAGTGACATGCTGCCATTGCATGGCAATGCACAGTTTGGGAGGGATTGCGCAATTCCATGTGAGGCTCAGTTTGCTGCTGCCTCACCCTGCGTCTCTTCCCAGCGTTTTAATGGTAATGTGAAAATTCAGCGATTTTTAATTTAAAAAAACAGTCAAAGTGATCAAGTCAAATGGGACATTTGTTCATAGTTCAAACCATTTGATAAATATAACCATTTCATTTATTTGTTTATTATATATTTTATTTTTTCCATGATGACAGGTGAGACTGTGCCTCCCCTGCCTCTCCTGACCGCACGTCACTGCTCCTGAGAAAGTACGTTTAAAGGAGACGTTGAAGTTGAAGTTGAGCGACTAAGCCTCACTGATACTGTAGACAAGACAATTCTGAAAAAACAGGTGACAATCTACCTGAGGACCTCCGTCGCTATGAGTCAAGATGCCATTCCTCATGTCAAGGGGCCTTGACATATTAAGTGATTGTGAGGAGAACCAAAAACTCGACCATAAACTCCCAGACCGGGCTGCCTCATGCTAGAATGTCTGGTCACACAGAGCGTGAACGAGAAGCTAGAATTTTCCACTTTTGGGGATTTTGATAATTTCTTGTCAACTTCATGCTCTTTGTTCATCAGACTCAATCACTGACAAAAGAGATTCTCGAGACACGAAGAGAAATAAGGCCAGCATTCTCATTACTCAAACAGCTCCCTAAGATGAAAACCAAAAGTCAAGAAAGGCCAAGACTCCATGTATTCTTTGCCAAGATGTCATACATCAACTTCATGCATTCTCCAACTTTTCAGAAATGTCATTAGTTGAGCGACGAACTTACATAAAGGAGAAGAAACTTTGCTACGGATGCCTGAAAACAGGCCACTGCGCGAAAGACTCTCGCCATTGTCACTTTTGTGACGCATGCAAAGGAAAGCATCCGACAGCCCCTCACGACAACAACTACGTGAAGGAAAGGTCTTCAAGTGAGGGTCTTGCTGCAACGTCACTCAGTGTTGCGTCAAAGGGTTCATCCAACACATCGATGAAAATACCAGTGTGGCTTTCATCCAAAAACAACCCGACTGCTGAGAAACTTGTGTACACTTGACACCCTAGCTGGAGCTCAATCGTTTTATCAATCTGGAGGGAGCCAATTGGTGCGCCAATCGGATTCGTCGGCCAATAAGATTTGCGCTGATAACATTTGCGCGACCAATCAGCAGTGGATTTCCGGGTTTTTTTTTATTTTCGTCATTTGAATGTTAAGCGACACCCTCCACTACTCACAATGGTTTGGTCCAATCTACCTTTGCTTGCATTTGAAACGCTGTAGTTAACAGAGTAGAGGTGTGTAGGGCTTGGGGGAGTGGAGGTGGTCAAGTCATGGTCTTGGTGCATTTTGTCGTATTAGCTTTCTCAGTGTCTGTGTTTTGAATTCATTCTGTGGGGTTTCAAAGCGTTTTAAGGATATTGCATGGCTGGTGGTCTGGCCCTGTGCCCCCCATGACCCAGCACTTACCTACCATGTCAAACGTTTATGTCACCAAAGGCAATGTCTCCTACACCGACACCGAATGGTTATTGCGTCTCAGAGGATTTGCCAACACTGGGGTGTGGGCTGTTGATGAGGGCAACAGGCCAGCTCCCAGGCAAAAGAAGTGGTTCCAACTGTATCAAAAGGTATGTGTATGTGTATAGCACAATAAATATTTCTCACAAACTATCATAATACATTTTACACTACATAATTTACAATACATTCAGTTCATTTTGAGATTTGTTGATTTGTTATGCAATAAATGCCATTGTTCCCATGAATGAAAACTATGTAATAAGCTATTAATAAAACAAAACAAAACATGATTTCAGTTACAAGCTTGTCAATCCAATCTGCAACCATGATTTTAGATTGAGAAGTGTCCCAAGATGTTATATGGACAGATGTCTTTGTTTGGTGACACAGGAGAGTATGCTTGTGGGTTTCAGAAGGTAGCCCTTATCAACCAACCACACGCACACACAGACACACACACATGCACACGCTATACACACATACACACTCGCACACAAACTAAAGAGTGATGTATCCATGCCTTCTAGACGCAAAAGCCAGCTGCAGCATCTACTGTCCAGGACCCAGCAGGGCAGCAGGTGGCTACAACTGTGGGGCAGGAGAGCACAGCAGGCAGCAAGGTCTGTATGCAGTGACCACCAATGAATCACTGGAGTTCAGATCACTTTTATCTGGAGATACAGATACCACCAACATTTTTTATGAATATTTGACAGTAACTTTACTGTGAATATCAGTTCACATACTAATTAGTGATGTATCTACTCTGAAATACAGCCGTCAACTGGACCAGCAATTGCCCAGCAGCCAGCGGGGCAACAGTCTGCACCAGGGGGTTTCATCCTCCAAGGGACCATGGGGCAGCTGACACCAGAGGGCAGGGACGTCCCTAAACGTCCAAAATTGACTTTGGCAATGGTATCTGGGCATTAACTGATACTCACGTAAACTGAAATTGAATATTTGACAGTTTGTTCACTGGATAATAGTTTGACAGTATAGCACTGTCAATTATGACAAGGATCTTTGTCATATTGCTTTCCAGCTTACCAAGACCAGACATCTGGTTCTTCAGCGAGCATTGCTGTCTCAGTGAGTAATAATACAACTCACTTTTCAAATATAGTTGTAGTATTTATGTCAAGAAAGATACTAAAACCTCATGTCACGTTGTGTAGAACATCCATGGTGTTTTTTGCTAATATCAAATATGTTTATACATTGTTTTCTATTGCAAGACCACAGACTTGACAGAGAGACAGAGAGCGACTTGTGAACAGACACTGCAGGGACAACTGCAAGTCTGCTACCGGGTTTATGGGCAGAGACGCTGCCACCCGCAGACCACGGCTGGGTGTCAAAAACCTAATGGAATACCACAGCTTCAAGACAACTTGAAGCTGTGGTATTTCCCACCACAGCCAAGCTGTCTTTACCACCTCCTACCCACTCCAGTTTGCACACCCACTTTTAGTCTGGATGCCCTACAGACTGTGGAGGATGAAGCTGGTCTTTCCTAACCCTGCATGTGGGCAGCACCAGCTCACAGGAGGAGGGTTGCACAGGAGGACACGCCGGGTTCTGGACGTCGATAGGATTTACAATGTGGTGACAGAGTCTTTGACCTGCGCCAAATGTAATTCTGGACACTTGTCCTGGAATCAGACCCGAGGCAACTTGATTTAGCTCACAGGGCTGAATTTAGGGTCATCCTCACACGCAAGTGAGTAACATCTCTTTTTTCTCTTGCTTTGCCAAATAGAAATATGTAAAACATTCTTACTGATTCTTCTGTCTGTGGTCAAGGTTTGCATGTGACATCTGGGTGATGCGGGAGCGTGGCCTGGGTAACAGTCCAACCCGGCTTCTGAAGCAGCTGAGTGAGAACCACTCAGAGGAGTGGTTGCATTGTGTGGCAAAATACACCACAGAATGTGTTAACTTCCTACAGCGCCCTGGACTGTTACCAGTGACATTCCCTGAGCCCCCAGAGCCAGCAGTGGTACCCAGTTGCCAGTGGCTCCTGGCCGTTTATGGCCAGGACATTTTGACAAGGCTGGATGAAATTCAAGCCAAAGTAACGTTGGTGTATGGCACCATTCTTAAAATGGACTACACCAAAAAGGTGATAGAATCTTTTTCTCTGTAAAATTAAATGCTTTTTAATTATTGCCTTGTTTCTGAGTAATGTTCCCAGTGGCACTGTTAATGTTTATGTGCTTCAGATCACCAGGAAGCTTGCCGGAAGAGCCAAGGGGACAGCAGTTTGGGTCACCTCTGTTGGCAATGAGTACTTATCAGTGTGGTGACCTCTCAGGAGGGAGCCGGCCTTGACCTGATGGCAGCTGGCCTCGTGAAGAGGTACCAGCAGGCAGGTGTGGATCCCCCTCTTTGCCTTGATGTTGACTGTGGCTGCTGTGTCCTGGAAGGAGGAACAAAGCTGCAAACCAGATTTGGCGGGTGGCCAAACCTCGCTGTCAGGATTGATGTCTGGCACTTTATGAGTGATAGAGACATCAGGAAACACTTGACCCATGAGGAACCGGCTCTCCTCTGCCGGAGGAGGACCCGTGATGAGAAGATCACCACTGTGCTGCTGGATGAGCTGCTGGAGGCGTTGATGGGAAGTCAGGGCAACGACTCCCTTGGAGTTCCCCTGTTTGATAGGGAGAGAATGGAGCTCCTCTGGCGGGTCCAGAGAAAGCACATCAAGTGCATCCAGGACCTAACAGGTGTTGCCCTATACACTAAAACAGAGGAGCTCACCAAGGGAGGCCTGCGGTTGCCCACCTATCGATGTGCAAGGGGCTCCACATCGCTGGAATCTTTCCATTTACACCTAAACTGGTTCATACCAGGTTTGTGTCCATCAGACATGCTGGTCCAGGTATTATATAATCCATTAATATTGCATAATTTGATATTTGATCAATTACTTCTAGGGACCAGTGCAAACAGTCTGAACCTCCAGGCATACCTGCTGGAGGGTTTTCACAGGTTTCGGAACCAGGTCAGTGGCAATGCTGCCCTATCCAGTGGACCGTCAAACTTTTCCTGCTGCACAGGCGACTTGCTTCACTGCGTGAACAGAAATTTTGAGAAGCTGTTTGGCAAGAAGGTGGCTCCAGAGTTGTGTCCACCCTCACCATACACTGGTAACCAGTTGTGATTACTTTGGTCATTTGACTCTGTAATTCAATGTTGGATTAGCTCTATTAACTACTGTGAATCATCCTTTCAGGAGAGCTTATAGGTCTGCAGTACCTGTTCAGGCAGACTGGTCAGGTGCTGCAGGATAGGTATCCTGATTCTGGAGAGGCTGCCCAACTAGTCGAGGAGCATGTTGTGGAGGATGACATGGAGGAGAATGAGGGCTTCATAGAAAGCATGGATGATCCCACAGTGCTGGATGTGGAACTCCCTCAGGCTCCATCCTCTCAACATCCTGGTCCCTCCAGATTAACATCACCCTTGCCCTAGGCACGCCTCCTAGTTTGTCCACTGAAGCTGGTGAAGATATCCAAGCTGAAGCTGAAGATATGGTAAATTCAGTGTTCATTGAAATGTAGTTGTGAACCCAGCTATTCACAATTTTCTAGCACATGTTTTATTAAATCCATTGCATCAATAAAGTGTAATTAAGGATTAACATTAGAAAAGGTTTAAAGCTGCTTTTCTCTAAACTGTTAAATCTTTTGCATAGGCCGTGGATGCCCAGAACATCCCAGGATTCCAGCACATGGACAAATTGGCTGAGTACCTGGTGCAGCTACGGGAGCAGACCTCACTCTGTTTCACAAATCAGCAGGCCAGTGCAATCATTGCAATGTGGCACAATTTGGATGCTGTCGACAAGCAGTGGGTGGTTTATGCACCTCGATTTTCACCTCAATTTCATGTTGCAGAAGCTGACTGCAACTACCTGCACTGGAAACAAGGAGACTTAAAATCAGAGCCTAGCGAGTTCCATATGGAAGTGCATTTGTTAGGCTCGCTATCTTTTCCCGGATGTCCAAACTTCGGGCTGAAGCATCTAGCTAAGGTTAATGCTGATGTCTACCCTCGAGGCTTTATAATGAGGGACTTTTATGTCGATGACAGCCTCACGAGTGTGGAAAACACAGAGGATGCAACCTCCTCAAGGAAGAATTAGGATTTGCTAACACTGAAGAGTTCTTCTGGACTGATTCAAAGGTGGTTTTGGGATACATAAAAAATGAGGCACGGCGTTTCCACACCTTTGTAGCCAACCACGTTCTGAAGATTCAGCTGACCTCAGCTCCTCAGAAATGGAGATTTGTGCCAACTAACGAGAATTCTGCTGACTGTACTTCTCGGGTTTTGACCACCAATGAGCTTCTGTCATCCACCTGGTTCACCGGACTCCGGTTCTTAAGGAACCTGGAATTGAAGCTGCTCACCACGAGAACCACGGAACAAGTAAGCTTAGCCGATCGCTTATCTAAGCTCTCATCTTGGTCGCTGGCAACTCGAGGTGTTGCACGCATTCTAAGGTACATCCGCAAGAACAAGTCAAACAGTCTCACTTCTGTTAAAGAGCCAGAAGATGCACAACAGGGCATAATCAAAGATCTACAGAGAAATGTGTATCAAGAAGAGTTACGGGAACCACTCCTGACAAAGATGGACTCATAAGGAGTGTTAAGATCTGCCTTGGTGACAGGAAGCTTGGCCAAAAGGGGCAGCATCTTGATAAGATTTTGTTGCTAGAAGGTGATTAAAACTAGGTTTCACCGTTAAAATGAGATTATATCTCTTCTATATACCTTATTATCTTGACATGGTTTACAAAAGGGTTCTATCCGTGTTCTGAGTTATTATGTGTGTTTACGTCCTTTTAAAATCACTCGTGATTAATGTAGGTTGTATACTGTTCCATTGTTCACTCATGATTGCTGGTAAGTAAGGCTTCATATATCGCTTCCTCTATATTATTATTATATTATTATTATTATATATTATATTATATTATTATATTGTCATTTCCGCTGTTATTGTATGCTTTTGTTTTGACGGTCCTGGGCGGAAGTAGAGGTCATGCAGGCAAAGGCGGGAGCAGCCATTAACTTCGCACAGACACGGGACAATATAGAACGTAACTCCGCCTTTGAAGGATTTCCTGACATATATTAAGCACCTGGCAAGAGTTGGGAGCAAGGTATGATGTAAAAAATGTGTTTTATGTGAAGTTATTTGTGTTTAGCGGACTGCTTGAGTATTTTCAACACGTTCATATTTATGTTGCCTGTCATGCTAACTACAGCCTCAGTGGAGTCTCTGTACGTATGGTGGAGTTAAGCAAAATGAAGCTTTTGAGTAATTTCATTGTTAAGAGCTGTTTCTTTGTTGCTTAAGAGCTCACTTTGTTTATTTTTTGGTCCTTAGCTCTTACGGTGTTCCAGTATGAAACGGATTAATGTGCAACTCAACTAAGGCACGGCTGTACATTAATGAACTCTTCTGTAAACATCAGTACGCTTCACCATTGTCTGGCTGGGTTTGTTACATGTAGTATGGCATGCTATTGTATCATATGGTAAAGTATAGTATAATGTGCTATAGTATAATAAAGTATGGTATACTGTAGTATAGTACAGTATAGTCTACTATTTTATAGTATATTTTGATATAGCATGCTATAGTATTTATTGGTATAGTATAGTATTGTATTTTACATTGTAGTATAGTGTAGTATGTATGGTGTAGTATAGTATAGTATATGGTACAGTGTAGTACAGTATAGTATAGTATAGCATAGCATGTTATTGTAAAGTATCGTATGCTATAGTACAATATAGTATAGTACATTATAGTATACTGTAGTATGTTGTAGTATTGTATAGTATATTAGAGTATAGTTTAGTATAGTATAGTTTAGTCGTGCTATACAACAATACAACCTATAGAAGGAGCCATTCAAAACTTGCCCACTTGAAGTGACTGGCTCTTAGCTGTTTCTTAGCTGGATGCCGACAAGTTGCCACAGAATCGGGGGGGTAATCTGATCCAACCGCAATGACATGGTTAATTAGTCCAACACCTCCACAACCTCTGCTCCTACATAATTACTGCGCGATAAAGCGCAGTGATAGTAACAGCGCAGTGAGCGCAGTTTAATTGAGTGACAAAATCACTGTCATTCAATGTTCCGATTCATCAATCAGTGAAAAAATCGGATTCTGCATTGAACAGCCCCTTTCTCTACAGTAGAGCATACAGTGCAGCATGGGGGGACGTGGCAGCCATCAGCAGCGGCAAGGATCGCTAGTTTGAGGTTCGTTTATAATAACGTCCGCTGCTCGTCTGGTGCCCCCACCCGCCCCAAAGGTTGACAGCCCAGGGGAAACACTGACAAACAATGTGTCAACAGTCTGGTGTGTGTTAATGCTTCCTGAGCCGCTCTGTTGTGCTGCATATTGAGAGGTAGCAGCACAAGTGACTCGACGCTACTAGACGAAACATACTGTACCTGTAGATTTGACATGCATTCCTCACTAAAATCCAAAATCGCACAAAATGCCTGGTGTAAAAGCCGTTTTTCGATCCATACGAAGTGAACACAAAGTGAAAGTCATTTACTGATGTTAGATTTCAGTGGTTTTCAGCTTTTCCTAAGGTGAACTCCAATAGCTTTGGAAACACACCGTCACATTCACACCTTCTTGTTCACACCCCTGAAGCCCCTTATGTCCTCAGATCCATAGAAACAAAGGTGACATCGACATTCCACATCTTTTCCAGACAACCCCTGCTGCTTGCCAGCCACATCCAGCTATATCCTCCATTCACATACATGTTAATGGAGACCACCGAACAGCCACATTTACATACCTCACCTAACACACACCCACAAATTGCACCTAAGCTGGGAAACCACTCCCCCCTCAAACAGGTACAAGAATGGAGAACTACCATAGTTTCTCCAGAGTTTTTACTTGAATGTTATGCTACATGATCTTGGATGCTTATCCTGTGATTGTTGTATACCATTTCTTGTGAAACTCTCCAGTTGTTTATTTTTCATGACCGTTTGGACCAACCTTTAGAATTAAAGAATTCTTCTTCAAGACGGCTTTTCAAGTTTCTTCCTGAGTTTTCCATACAACCACTAAAGGGAAATAGAATCTTTCATCCAGCATCGTGATCCGGATCGGAAAGATAGCGAATACTTCAATCAGTGGTGAAACCCAAATCCACCGGAATCTTTCACTGACAACAACCCGCTTTGAAAGTGCCCATTATTTGTCATTATTAGAGAGTAGTAGAGTAGTAGTAGAGCAAGATGGCATGATGGACAAAGGAGTTGAAGCCTAGTGGTTCTGCATTTTGGAAGAAGCTCTTAATGGGCTTTTGTTCTCCCATTGTCACAGTCATTTTTTACAGAGCCCAAAATGCAACTGGTTTGACTGGTTTGGACCAACAGACAATGAGCAAATGCAAGCAGATTAAACTAAAGAGCTGACAATGCCGCTGCTCCAATACCAGTATGGAGGATAACTCATTTGGTTTACCGTATTTTCATTTTTGTTTACCCTGGAGGCAAGTTCCATTCAAATTAATGTAAAATGTGAATCGAACTCCATGCAGCGAAATACAATGTACATGATCATGAAGACATCATGTACATGAAGACGAGAGTCATTTTTGCTTTTTCCTTTTTTTTTTTTTTTTTTAATTTTCCACTTTGCGCACCTTCATTCCCAAAAACACATTTCAACACTTTTGATAGTCCAGAGATAATTCTGTTGCAAAACTTCACAGTGCCAAACAAGCTCAATGGGATTCAAGTCTGGTGACTCTGGTGGTGTTTTCACCCAGGTGATCCCCTCAGATGCCATGTATGCTCCGGCAGCGGTGTGTTTAGGGGCCTGCACCTTGTCAGGAAATCATTCCCCAAACGTGAAGCTTCAGTGGGTATTCGGCTGAGGCTTAGCAGTGAAGTGTCCCTTCTTGTGGAAACGCTGTCTGGCATAGTGTTCTAATGCAACTGTGCTTTCATATGTAAAAAGAACATTATGCCAGGTCTCCCCAGAGTTCTTCCACAGAGTCGCCTGCTGCAGCCTTGCTTCTTTGTCGTGGTCTTTTATCATTGGACAGAAGCGGGCCTTGCCGTATTTCCAACCCCCATTTCTGCCGTACACTAGTCAGACTCGCCCAAACACTAAAACCTGACTCAATTTTTTCTCTGTGCTATCCTGGCTGGCATCTCATCATTAGACTGTCATCTCATCAATGGCAACCTGAATAGCACTGTGAAAAGAAGGAAACAGACAAATCCAAATGTACACTCAATACAATGTGGCATATACAGTATGAGTTCACTGGTGCATGGGTTATTGTTCTTTGCATTCATGCATTGACATGAAACTTACGGGGTTGTGGCTCCTTGTAGTGGTTTCTAATAGCTGTTTGTGAAACTTCGATGCCCTGGTCTCTTAGATGTTGGTGAATCTCCTATGTTGTTTTCCCATTGGCTCGCATTTGACGTATATGCTTGGAACTCTCGTTGCTGATCTGTGTAATCTTATAGTATGTAGCTGTTTACTGTAGACTCTACTGTAGACTCTACATCTGACTGTGTGGCAGTGGCATTTCGTGTAATGCATATGCAAATGATGTGTCGCAAATGAAGGCATCTGATTGGCAGATGTGTTCCTGGGTGTAACCCACCTGTTGTGAACCACCAATGAAATGACGGCGGAAATGCACAAGAATTTCACCTTTTTTATACACTTTGGACTGCAGTTGGACCTGCACCCCACTCTCAATATGGAAGCTGCCAGATTCTACACTCCCGCGGCCAAGAGACCAAAGCGTGTCGCATCAAAGGTAAGTTATTTTTCTTTTACCCTTGTCTAAACTGGACTAAAATTCACCTGAGTTAAATTGTGTGTTTGTTTATCATACTAAATGAAGCTGATTTGCTCATTCTATGCAAAGCAGCCTTCACCAAACAAGAGGCCACTGCCATCCAGACTAGAGAAAATGCCAGCGGTCAGAGCAAACCTTTGGCTTGTAAAAGAAAAAAAAGGTTCTAATAATGGAATTTCTTAAAATTTCTAAATGAAAGGCTAAAGTTATAATTATGGCCTTGCTTTTTTTCTTATATAGGCTACCACTGTCCGCTCCCTTGGAGGCAGCTATGCCGGTTAACTCAGATCAGGGCCCTCAAAAGCCGGGTAGCTGTCGTGGAGACGAGGAACAGCACAAGTGACAATGACCAGTCACTGATTGAGACAGTGAAGGACATGGCCAGACGACTTGTCCAGTTGGAGGCAGAAATAAAGGAGTTACAAGCTCGAGAGGAGAGTTCTTCACCGCCACTGGAGTCAACACCAGAGAGTCCGTTTATGAGACGTCGGCTCTCATTTGAAGAAATGACAGGGAATCCCAACCCCCAAACTCCAGAACCTGTGGCTGCAGCTTTATAGACCCCACCTGCCCCCCACCACCTCACTGCAGATCTGAGTGGCGTAACGCTGCTGAACGTGAACAGGAATTTTTCAGACTGTGCCACCAGGGAGGGCAACCTCGGCCAGACAACTTTGCTGACAATGTCTTCATGGCACTGACACCATTTGAGGCGTACAAAAGCTGGGGGAAGTCTGTGGATTGGAACAGCTCCAATGGGGAAAAAAGTACTGCGCCAAAATCTGAAGCTGGAGGTCCACCAACAGGTGACACGTCGGTTTCCCAACCTGCCAAGGGAACAGTGGCATAAAATCCGCTGCAGGATCAATGACTGACTAAGGGGTCCCTGAAAAGCTGACCCTCATTTTTTCATTTCTTTATTTCTTTCCTTTTTTTTTGTATTTTGAGTATTTAAATAATGATATTTTTGGTTTAGTGCAAACCAGCTGCATTGTGGGCTCTTTAAAGAACTAGTGTGACAATGGGAGACCAAAAAGCCCATTTAGTACAAACAAAAGGTTGAGCGATGATAATGCTAATAAGGTCATTGGACAGGCCTAAAGCATGAACATACTACTATACATACATACATACATACATACATACATACATGCTACCAAAGGGCTGTTAAGGTAATCACTGTAATTCCTCTTCAAATGGTCAAATTGTGGTCAAATATAACAGGGGGTATTTTTGCTATTATAATTCAACACTTCCACTTCCAACTAGAATGATAACAAATAAAATTAAAGCTGCAAGCAGCTGTGAGCGGGTCCGGGCAAGTACGCACGTTGGGGTATGGGCAACCGTAGGGTTAATATATGTCCTAGGCACTTCAAGGCTTCTCTCCTTTAGCTGACTTTGAAGAGGATTCTATTTTGGACCGAGCCTACCTGTGATTCAGTGATTATGAACCTTTTCTAATGCTCTACATGCAGTCTGTTATGTTTACTAGAGTAACTTTAAAGATACATTGTACAGGTAAGAAAACTAAAGTTCAGCCTGACACGTTACATGTTCATTGTTAATTTGTCAGCAAATAGACTGTCAGAATAATTTGTGTAACATGAAACTGTATTATTGCGTCACAATTAGTATGACACTGCAATGAAAATGAAATATATGCGTGGTCATAATTAGCTCATGGATGAGCTGTTACATCTTAGTATGTTGATTCAACTCAAAAGTAAGACCAAAAATATTGGATTATGAATGCAGTATTAAATGTTGCTGTGGTTTTGTGAGTGTTTAACTGGAGACTGGCTCTTTAGCTGATGTCACTCTAGACAGACACGCAATCAGTCATACAAATAGACAGATATAAAGAGTGGAACCATAGACTGTATATAAAAGATGGACGTAGTCTTCCGGTACAAAAAATGAAGCCTAGCGGATGTCACTTTTCTTGCAATACCACAGAGATCCGCTAGGCCTGCCTCCAAAAAACACTTTCCCAATACACACCCAGTCAAAAAACGCCATTTTCAATCATGAAATACTCATTCAATAATTGTTTTTCATGACTCATACCGGCTTCAACAGCTAAAGTTGCGTGCAATATGGAGGTCGATCTGCAAATAATTCCATGATTAATAAGATATCAGAGCTTAAAGAAATGAATGAATATGGGCGGATCCATTTGGCTGACAGGGGAGCCTCACAGAGGACAGAGCGCCAGTCACATTAATTGGATGAATAGACTGTGTTTACCTCGTTCGAATGGCCGTGTCATTCTCCGATATCCAGTATGGATCATATGGATCAATGGGTGTGTTGAGGAGGACGGAGGTGAAAAGTTATATCCATCTCTTGAACCCCCGCCTTTTGGTTTCTGCTGGCTCCACTACGAGGAATGGCGGCCGCCTGCAACTCAAACTCCTGGCTTCATTCGCGTCCTTCGCAAACCAATGGGTGACGTCACGGAGGGTTGGGGCTTGGGTGCAACATGGACATCTAAATGTATAACCAGGTCCCATGCAGTCATGAACAAAACTAGACAAGCTTCTACAGGTTCATGCAGAATCAAGACAAGAAACTCCCCCATTTAATTGTCTCAGATTTACTGGTAAAGTTCAGGAGGTTCACACACTTCCCCAATAGAAAAGTCTTAAATTTCATTTACCAACTCCATATAGTTTTGTGAAAAGAAAAACCAAAAAATAAAATAAGAACGGTTTTTCTCAATTACCTCTGACCTGTTTTGAGTATTGTGAGGAGCGTTTTTCCTGATTGCCGTACGTATAAAACTTTTAAGGTCGGTCATTCGAAATTTCAAGGGTTAGAAAATATCAATTTTTTTGAAAAATGGACTTGTGGATATCACAGATTGAATTTGCTTGAAAATTTTACTTCTAATTGTAGTTCTTATGTAAATTTACTAATTCTACTCTTCATTTTCAGCGTATTCGAAAGACTGTGGAAAGTGCATTTGCGAAGACTGATGTTTGATGTTAAACAACACCTTTTCATACATGTGGCGTATTTTGTATTTTAAAACGGGCGTTTTGTGAGCTTTTTTTACAGGACTCTAATCCTTCATCTTTCTTCTCCCCGGGTATCCCTCTCAGGTAAATATTAGGTCTTTTTTATATTACGTAATGCAGTTTTTAACCCTCTTCTTTTTTACAGGTGTCCCTCCCAGGTAAGTGTCACTCTTTTTTTATACGATCTTTATATTATTTGATTTCATTATTATGTTATTTGGTGTCCTTCTAAGGTAAATATTATTAATATCATGTGTTTATTAGAATTATAATTAAGCCAGGTTATGTTTTATTAGAATAATTATTTGTTATTATTGTATTAGGTCTATTAATTATCAGGATAATAAGTGATTAGGGTTATAGTTGGTTTGAATTGGGGCATGTGACTTAGTGATGTTAAATTTAGAGTTAGGCTTAGGGAAGGGGTTATAATTATTATTTAAAAAATATATATGTAATATTTGTTTAAATTTAGGTTAAATTTAGACTTGTCCCTTAACTGTATTTAATAATAGCTTAAATTTAGACATGTCCCCCAGTGTCTTTAATCTAGGTTAAGTTTAGCCGTGCCCATCAGTATTTTTACTTTAAATTAAGTTTGGACGTATATAAAACGATTTTTTATTTAGTCCTTTAGGATATCTAGTCGATAAAAGACATACCCAAAATCTCTCCCTCTTTTTTCTGTCCAGATCCGTCCAATTTCGTTCCAGTCCTGCTATTCGGAAATATTCAAAGGAATGCTCCACAAAATGATTAACCGAAGGGGTGTTCTCTCTGCCCTAGTATACTACTCTTGTGCTGTGCTAACCTACCAGCTAAGGTTTGGCTGGTCTCCCCAACATATTGTTTACCACATCTGATGCAGAAAATCAAATAAACACAATTTGAAGACCTCAGATTGAACCGCGGTGAAACCCTGAGTCTGCTTTTCTCAGCCCTGGTCATCTCTGTGAAGTTGAAGTGAAATACTGTGGCTCCATCTAGTGGGAGATTTGTAGAGTGCGGCTTGATTTTTGCTCTGACCAAAATGTCTTTCAAATTCTTATTTCTCCTAAAGGCGGCGATGCGGCTGAAACGCAGCAGCTGCGACTTCACAATCCCTCCCTCCATCAGTGCAACAGCGCATGTGTATCTGTTTTTTTAAAAAACACTCCAACTTCAGTGTCTCATGAAATCGAGGGCCTTTAAAAATTGTCATGTCCAAAAAGTCAATAGAATTCAAATTGATTTCACGAGTCAATTGTATAGAGGGATCGTATGAGTCCAAAACCTTACAAAACTCTCTAAATTCTTCCTCAGTGCCATCCCAGATACTGAAGATCCAGATAACGTAAATGACATACAGGTTTTCTATGACACTTAGCAAAGGCATGCCTCTCCCAATCTGCCATAAATGTATATCAGCATAAGCGGTTGCAAACCCCTTCCCCATAGCAGTGCCCTTGATTTGTAAATACAATTTCTCATTAAATACAAAATCGTTCCGTCTGAGGTTTATTTTTAGCACTTGCGGGATTTCTGCGTCCCGTCTGCTTTGATCTGGGCACGGCTGGAGGATGCTCTGCACGCACTTGATGCCCTCTGTGATTGGGATGTTCGTGTATAAATTATTGACATTCATAGAAAAAAAAAAGAAATTCTTGTGGCAGTGGCAGTTGGCTAGCAATTTCAATAAGATGGTAAGTATCTTTCACATATGTAGGGTGTCTACTTGAATGTGGATAAAAATCAATAAAATCTGCAGTGTGATAGGTCTGACTTCCGCAGTCTGAGACAATCGGTCGCCACCCTGCTACTAGCCACCCCGCTACTAGCCACCCCGCTACTAGCCACCCCGCTTGAGTTGTGGAGCTATGAGAGTCATGTGACGTCATCACTACGGTGCATTCAGAAACATGGGAAATAACGGCTTTTTTACAGCCCCCCCCTTGAAGAGATTTGAATCTGAAATTAATGTGTTTCTGTTTAGTTTTGACCATTGCTGCAAAAGACTTTTTGTGCGTCTGGACAAAGTCTATAAAAGTACAAAGTTTCAGCTTTCTACTCCTTAAAAACCCTTATGTGGAGGTGCATTTGAAGATTTCAAGGTGGCACTGCAGAGACATTTGGCCGCGCCCTTTGACAAAGCCATAACCTGACTGTTCAGGCATACAATGCACCCATAGCAAAGCAAAATTGAAGATGAGATCTCCTTTATGTCACATTTACATCTTCTAGACATAAATGACCACTAATTAAGACAAAAGTGGTTTTCTCATTCTTCTCAAATGGTTCTCCTGAGAATTAAGTCTCACTGAGCACTGTGAGAGCACTGATCTCAACTAAGAAAAATGAGACATAATCAAATGTCTTAATTTGATATCATTACTAACTCATTTATGTCTCAATTCTGTCTCTCACTGCTCACGATTTGAATTCTCAGATTCTCTTACAGTTGTCTCAGATTAGTCACTTTTTTACCTCAATCATATCCGTTTATCTCATGGAAAAACTGTAAAGTACAGTACAGTAAAACTACAGTAAAACTACCATAAAATAGCTTTCCAGTAAATTACTGTAATTTGGGTAAAGTGCCTTTATTTACAGTAACACATTGTATTTTTTAAAAATGTGGTACTGTAGGGCTGACAATTACAATAATGATACTCTAGGCCTATGTGATCTGTTTTTCCGATGAAGAATTTTGATAGAGACAGTCAGTGGTTTGTAGGAGTGTGTGTGTGTGTGTATGAAGCCAGAGCAAGTGAGCGAGAAATCATAAAAATATGGTTTCCATGGACCGTTTGGAATGGGTTCTGGAGCGCAATCCCTGCGACCAAGGAAGGATTACCGCATCCCCAAACTCTACCACCGGGGACGGGAGGGTGGCAGACTGCAAAGGTGGGCAAACTTGCCCAGTGGCCAGGTTCCTCCCGGGCTGGGGTGAGAGACTCACTTCTCCTTGTCATGTTAAACTCGATGTCTTGTCTCTTTTTAGCTTATCTGTTGCTCCTAAGGGACCCTTAGGAGAAGTAACTCGGAAACGAATGATCACAGAATGATACAAATATGAGAAGCTCAAATTGTTCACAAGAGATGAGGTTAAGCAAGAGATGGGCAACTCATTTTTTTTGGGCAATTGAGTCCAGCGATTTTGAATTTTCTACGATGTAGCACCTGCCCACAAGGCCATTTAAACATTTTTATGACAAATAGCCATACATTGTCATGCGATAGTGGTCTGTCCCGCCAGGGGCCAAAAACTGGAAAAAAGCTTTGACTCCCGACTGTCTGCCAATGATCCAGAATGTGGATAAAAAATTCCTGTTTTGTTCCTGAAACTCTCCTGAATGTGTTGGTGTGTTTTGACCAAGAGCCGCAAAGTTATTAGACTTTTTGGCCCTTTGGCCTTTTTGGGAAAAACGGATCTCCTCAAACAAACATCTGCTACGTTGCCATATTTTGACTTAAAAACTTAATTTTAATTAGTTTTTGGCCCCTAGCTGGGCAGACCACACCTGCGGAGGCTGAGCCACACGTTTTAATGCATCATTTGTGTGATGAGGTGTTTTCAAGATTTAAGACATTTCGCTATAATAATAAGATGCAGAAGAATAAACACACAGAAGAACAATAGTGCTCCTTCCCGGAGCACTAATTAGCACCGCACAGGGTAATGATAACAACCACCTTCCTGAGTGTCAGAAACGGCACCTTTGGAGATGTAGAGTTGGGTGAATGTGTTCAAACAGTCACACGAAACGGCAGACAAAACAGCAGCGTGAGGGCAGGAGGTTAGTGGCAGGAGTTAGTGACACATTAACTGTCAGGAGTTGAATACGTATCACAAAAGGCAAGGAAGAGGATCGCTCATGATGCAGTGGCACAATTACAAAGGTGGCAGAGATAAACAGCCGATTGCTCCTGCTGTGGGACCTGTGGTGAGGTACGGGGGAGAAACCCTCAAGTCCTGTGACTGAGTCCAATGAGGGAGAGGGTAGACTCAGGTCAAGGTCAGATCAAGGGTTAAAACCCAGTTTTGATGATGAGTGAAGTTTTAGAAAAGGACACAGGCATGCAGAAAATACAACATACCGAGCAATGGTGAGATGAGCGACCCAGCTGTGAGGCATGAGGTTAGGCATCCAGATGTGGGAAGAGGGGCATCCAGGAGCTTCAAGAGAGGAGGGTTCCTAGTTTACAACCACCCACCCCTATAGCCTGTGCTCCCAGCAGAGATGGGCTGACACTGCAGCACTTATTAAGTCAGTTGTCCAAACACTGAAAAAAGCATCTTGCGCCAATAGTCAGTCAACAAGGAGTCAGTCATTTTGATTTCAATGGTCAAGTTTTGCTGATTTCCATGTATTTTGATGAACTCCGCTCCCACGGCATAGGATTTAACCCCATAAATTTTTCATTGTATGATCTATGATGATGTATGATCTCAATGGCTTTATGATGAAAAGTTGTGGAAAGTGTTTCAAAATTTGCTGGGTACGGTATCGCCATTTCTGATGGCCCTCTATACATATTCCATCAGCTTAAACAAACTCGTATCCTCATGAAGTTTGATATACAGGTCAAGAATAGCCAGCTCTTGCATCTCATAGGGGCATCATCCATGCCCCTATGAGCAAAATGGCTCAATTGCAAACCTTGGAATTTAGGCTTTTATGGAGAGTGTCACCTTCAAATAGCCATCCGCTATGTAACCCTATCATCCGCTATGTAACCCTATTTTGATGTAGGAACTTAATTTAAAGTTATGAATAGTGATGAATTTGTGGTCTGTTTGTGTTGTTGTGCTGTTTATCATGTTGTATAGCAGGTCATGTAGTTTTTCATCAAAAGACCATCTTAAAGAACCTGTGGTCACCTGGCCCCTGTCATACTGACTGCCTACCATGGAACCTCAGAGATGTGCATGCACATACACTAAGGCTGTTGCGTGAACCGCAAAAATAAATCACGTGGTACTAAGAGGCGCACCGCACGTGATCTTACCACAGTGAGAGCGGGAGATGACAACGATGGCGGTGGCACTCATTCAGAAGCAAAATGCTACTTCTCCACTTTGGGAGCATTTCGGCTTTGAGCCCATCGAAAAGGGGGAACCAGCTAGTTTAGATAAGGCAATGTTTTAAATCTGCCTCAAAAAGATCCAAGTAAAATGAGAAAAGACACCAAATTTAAAGTCCCACCTAGAAAGCCACCATCCTGCTGTAGAGGCCAGGCTGCTGCCGCCCACAATACCTGCCCAGAGTTGCGCAGGAGCCGGTGCCAACCAACGACTTGGAGTCGCCGAAGCCTTTGCTCAGGTTTCCAAGTACAACACGGGAAGTGACAGACATAAATGCCTAACAGATGCTGTCACACAGTACCTGGTTGAAGAGACCACCGTTTAACATGGTGGAGAAACCTGCATTCAAGTCACAGCTTCAGAAATTTGTAACTGCACCATGCTGTAAGTACACAGTGGCTCTGGACAACGGTACGGTGGCCATGAAGGTCAAAACAAAACAATTCAAAAAACACTACAACATTTCACAAAACACTTTAACATTTTGCAAAACACTACAACATTCACAAAACAAAACAAAATTTCACAAAACAAAACAAAATTCCATAAAACACTTGAGCATTCCACAAAACACTTCAACACGATTTTTGTTTTGTGAATTGTTGAAGTGTTTTGTAAAATTTTGTTTTGCTTTGTGAAATGATGAAGTGTTTTATGAAGTTTTGTGAAATGTTTTTGTGTTTTGTGAAATGCTGAATTGTTTTGTGAAATGTTGTGTTTTGTGAAATGTTGTAGTGTTTTCTGAAGTGTTGTTTTGTTTTGACCTCCAGGGCCACCGTACAACGGACTACAGAGCACTTACCCCAGATTTACACATCAGGCGTAACTACACTATAACTGAGGTGAAGGATTATCGGCAGTGTAAACTGTGCTCCATCAATTCATGCTGGATATGTAACATACCTGCAGAACCAGACCACTAGAGCCACAAGGCTGAAATTTTTGGCATCAATTCATGCCCACAAAAACAACAGTATGTGCAAACATAAGAATCAGATCAGTTTCACAGAGTGACAAGATGGATATGACATTTCATGGATGTTGTTAAGTTACATATGAGTAAAGATGATTAAATTTGGGGCATAGCAGGAACATAGAACCTGTCAAAAAATTTCAAAATAAAACTGGTCGCGAATGACAATGCAACTCTCACGAAAACTATAAAATTATAATCATCATAATCATCAATGCCTGACATGTTGGAAAGATAAGGTGAAATTAGGATCAAGTGGTATTACTCACAGGGAAGTTTCCCAACGTGTGCTCCTGGCTCCTCTGTGAACAGCAAGCACAGTGATGGTCACAGGTGCCGTAGCCGGCCATGGTGACTGTCCGGTTATCCTCATAAAGCTTTTCCTTTTTTGTGTGTGTGTTGGTGTCAACTCGGTCAACCTCATTGGACCACTTCTTTTTATCCACAGAGACTGATGTAGTCCTGTAATTTCTTGGTAACTGGAAAGATTGCTGCCCATTAGTAGATAGCATGGGGAACGATGAAGACAAAGAAAAGATCTTTGTATGTCTTTCTGATGCTTCCGAGGCACTGGTAAACATATTCCATTTTGGGATTGCATAAAAATCCTCTTGTGAGATCTTCTTTGTCATGGTGTTTCCTTGTACATGTAAGTCCATCCATGATTGGACAGCACGCAAAGGGGTGGAAGTGTCCAAAGGGAGAACAGTAGGGAGAGGCGTCCTTTTTGATTTATTTGTGTAGGGAACATCTTTTCTCTGTATAATATGTGAAGATGAGGATGGCAGCATTTGTACAGAGAGAGAGCAGCTTGATAACTTGGGATCTGAAACAGTGGATGTATCTTGGAGAGGAGCCATTGTCGAGAGGGACAGTTTGTCTGAGGTGGAAGTTCCATTTGTTAAGGTCTGGTTAATGTTCGTTGTTAACTCCAACAGAGACATACTTCTAGCTTTGCCTGTAGACACAACATCATTTAAAGCTATTGGGCCTCTATTTGACAGAGAATTCTCTGGAGTTGTTTCTAAGACTTCAAAGTTGTTTGACTCTTCAGTAACAGTGATTGAATTGGAAATTTGGATGGGTTCCGCCCAGTAGACTTGCCCCTCAGTATTAAGTTGCTGGAAAAAGGCCTCCACATCTTCACTGTCATCTTCTGAGCTATCTACAGATGTTTGAAAAAAATGATCTGAGCTGTCAATTTCAGTTAAATTCTTTGGTTCAAATTCAGTTCTGCTCCATGCTTTTTGATCATCATGTAAAACTCCCTTCTCTTCCCTCTCAGTGACATTCATTTCCATTACACAGACATTTCTTAACTCCTTTGGTTTGGTTTCAGTTACAAGTTCATGGGAACCACAGGAGAGGACCTGTGAATCTGTGGATAGTTTGTCAGACCCTATTCTAGAATGTTCTGACACATCAGCGGTGCTCTCTGTATCTGAGGTGTCATTAATAGCCTCTTGAGTCAACATTATTTCAGTAACTGTACCTATAAGATCATCTGTACCACATGTCAGGGCATCCTTAAAAACTGGATTGGACAGTTGAGGGCACAGACTGGGGAGAGGATAACATACCCGCTCAAACGAGTCGAGAATGAGACTGTGTGAAGCTGATGGACTGTTTCTGTCCAATAGAACGGAAAAAGAGTAGAATGTTTCCTCCCTGATCTTGTTTGTATTGGGAGGAAGATCAGAAATACCTCCATCTGAACTGGGAAAAGAGCATTTCTTTTGGTTATCTTGTGGTCTGTGTGACACAGACTTTAATTGGGTAGATATTGTGGAGGATGAATAGGAATCAGCAATGACATCGGGGCATAAAGAAGTGGCACAAGAGGGAGACAGAAGTGAGCGACCATGAACTGTGAGGATTTTTTCATGCCCCATCATCTCAGTCCTTTCTGAATGTGTGTTTTCTGGACCGTCAAAGCTGAAGTCAGACTGTGTAGAAGACATAGTAACTGAGGCAGCAAAATGATTATCTCTTATTATGGAGGAGGAAGAAGATGGAAAAATGGAATGAGTGGTGGCACGACCATCCTCATCCTCACTTCCGATATTCTCTGACTCTTCAATCAACCAGGCAACTTCAGACTGCATGGTACGAGATGTGGTGGAGGGAGAGGTAAATGAAGTGAATGAATGCCCTGATGAAGGACCAGGTGAAGAAAGGGGAGTCTTGTCAACACTGGCAGGAGTAATTGATTTCTGGCTGCCGATGCTCCTTCCTGTAATAAGCATGACTTATGAATTTTGAATAAACTTTGAATTGCATGATTAATATCATTAATAAATTGTGCACAATGACCCACCTAAATGCACTTCTCCTCCTGTGTTACTCTCTGTGGCCCTTTTATCCAAGCTGTGGTTCTGTAATGAGAAATGAAATGTGACAAACATGCAATTCATACGCAATTAGTTACATTAGTTAACTTAGAGGATGAATAATATTCACATTTATTATTTCATTTCAAAGAGGCCGGATGATGAAGATTGCACCTCTGTAATTGACATTGTTAGCTTCGGGTAATGGGACATTCAGGTCTGTGAGCTCTGGAGAAGACTATCTCACTGGACTATCACACTATACACTTTTACTAGATAGTTGCTGGATACACAGGTACAGATACTTTGAAGCACTGTTACTGTGGTGCAGGCAATGAGGCAGGCGAGCGGTCTCATAAAAGTGGCACTAACTGACGACAACATTTGAAACCTGTCACTAACATATAGTTCCATCACGGGACAATTGCCTTGAGACATAACAGAACAATATCTCTATTGAAAGTAAGAACAATGGAATACAATGGAATAATAATTATGGTATAACAATATTCATACCCCTTCAATTATACAGATTTTGGTTTGGCTTACTTAAAAAAAGTTTCCTGCTACTGGTAAACTGTTGGTTTCTCTGTTATTTTTGCAACAGCTTGCTTGGTATTTCGTGTTTGGAACATCTGAACATGTTAACATCATATTTACTATTTTACAGTGTTTTCAAAGCCACTAGCCCTTTTTTTTCATAAGAGAATCAACACGTGGACATTTCTTGACAACAGCACACTGAATTCATTTTGTCAAGCAGTACTCCCTGCCTCCATACCTGGTACTAATCTGCTTGCACAGCAAACTGGTGTTATCCACAACTTTGATCTGTTCTGTGCAAGGTAGGTGGAGTCTGCAGACAAGTCATACATACCAACCTGTCTGTGCGTGGGGACAGACAATTTTCCGTACTTTTCATTACAGAAAATCATTCTGCTTCTTTCTAATCTTGCAACTTATGCCGATAACATCTTCTGTGACGTCAATGAATGCATAAACGATGTGGCTGATCTTCTGTCCAAAGCTAGTATTTACCTGGCCCAGCTGGACTAAAACCAAACATGTTCCATTGACAACAAATCGGATCTAGTACTCTAGCACAGCATCTCTGACCATCTCTGTCAGTTCTGTCTTATCCTCCCACATTCTCTGATCTCAACCTCATTAAACTTTGTGCTGTCCTACTCCACTAGCAGTTCAGCCATACTGACACAGCAGTCACTGTATCAATGGCGTCCTTATCCCTGATCTCTTGCCTCTTTGCCAGAGCATTTCTCTGAATTAATTAAAAAATTGTTGGAACTCTGAGTCCTGTCAACATCAGCCTCCTCCTAAAAGATGACAAAGACTGTGGGAGACTTGGGGAGGAGGACCCAAACACACAACAAAGGTAAGAGAGGAATTTATTAGGTTTTGTACATGTGCGGCCAGTCCAGTTAAGCAGAGGCACAAAAAACAGCAGACGATGTGAAGACCAAAAATCAAGGTGGGGGTCGGGGCACAGGAGTGAGTCCAAGGGGGCAGAGGAGACAGGGACAACAAATGGAGATTCAGGAAAAGCACAAGGGAAGGACTGGAGAGCTGAGAAAACTAATGAACAAAATGAGCGCAACAACGAGGGAATGATGCATGAAACGGCAAGAAAAAGGAGGCTCAGGAAACAGAGGTAAGACGTAAGGGTCTATCTGAGAAGTACTTGCAGTGAGAGACATAAGGTATGAACTGGCGACCAGGCACTGGAAAGAAACAGACTAGAAACACCAGTGATTCGAAGAAAAAAAAAGAGATGCTGTGAGAACCCAGCGGAAACTAGAACTTACAAACCAGACGGAAAAGAGGAATTTTGCGATGAGATGAGAAGATAAAACAAGTATGAAATGAAAGGACAGGATTATGACATAAACTATGGCATAATCATAATCCTGTCACTCTTTAATGCTAATGTTAACATTATCTCCATGTGTTGTCTCCATGAAGACTTGAAAAGACTACCCCTCATATAATACAGATCAATCAGACAGGCTTCATCATGGTTAGGCACTCATCAAATACCGCGAACTAACCATCACTTAAACACCTGATTAGTTGCAGCGCTTAGGAAAGTCTGCCAGGGGGAGAACAAGAACCCTCTGTGCAAGGAGAATAGAGCCATTTACATTATATTTTCAGGTGAAAATATCTTTGTCGTGCTTTTGTCTTTGTCTTCTCAAGAACAGTTTTTGCTGTGTTGGAAAATGGAAAAATATAGAAACAAGCTCCAAATTCAAGATATATGAGAACATCCCAGTCTCCATCTCTGGATAATATGCTAAGGGTCTGCAGACTCGGACCCCAAAGCAGAGACAGCAACATTAGTGAGTTGAGAGCATAGGCTCTTTAATTGCTCACTGAACAAAGAGCCGAAAACAAAAAGCAGGCTGAGGTGGCAAGGAGTTGGCTGGTAGGCGGAGGTCCTCTAACACTGGAGAATTTGAAGCAGGAGGACAACATGCATGGGTGCAGCATGGAGTATTCTGGCAGCAAGCATAACTGAAGGCCAGGCAAATATGGTGGAGGTAATGGGCTGATTGAGCACAGGTGTGCCTCTACTATCCATAGGGGGAGCCAGCCACACCCCCTGCCACACACAAACTCTGCGGAACAGAAACAGGAGGGAGAACAGAAAGAAAAGTAGATCAACAAAAAATAAACAAACCAAACCATAGCTCCCAAGAAAGACCCAGAGAAGGAACAAAAAGAAAGAATCCTCGGGGTGACAGACAGAGGAGGGGATCCTCACCCACGACCGGCAAGGGGGGCACAAAGAAAACAGTTACGATTAGCAAAGAACACATTACAGACAGAAGACATTTAAACAAGTAACATAGAGCACATAGGTTGGAAGTAACATATCTAGGATCGGCGTATTCATAACGTATATTCATCAAGAATTCGTCAAGAGCATCCAGCATTCAGACTCCTATTACCTCTGAAAGTGTCTGAGGTGGCCACACGCCATTGAATGACAACTGCGAAACAGGCGAAGGGTGACATGGCGGCACCCCTCCAGCAGATGGCACCCTATGCGACTACCTATATCGTCCTTGCCAAGAACTGGTGCTGCATAGACACTTTTAGCTATGAGGATGACATTTTTTGTACATGGGGAGGTCAGAGGCAGCACCATTGGAGCAGACCCCAAACTCTATAATAAGCTTCCAAGGTTCCCGGTCAGATTTCCTTCTTCTCGCCAATCTTTCAATCTTCTCATCAGAGCTCAGAGCTTCTCATCTACTCAGTAAATATTCAAAGAAATATGTATAACCATTTCATGAGAAAGGTGGGGGTAAGGGTGCTGCCTCTCGCACCCTCTGAAGCATCTCTATTTCTCTCTCTCTCTCTATCTCTCCGTCAGACAGAGTAAACCAGATCCATAAGTCAGAACGTCCATAGCAGCCGGAGCATCCATAGCAATGGAGGAAAGATCAGAAAAACCTTCGCAACAACAAGCAAGCGAGTAATTCTTAGCGTGACCCGATGTGCCTGATTTGCCCATCTGGTCCCCTGGTAGAGGAAAAAAAGTTCCTGCAGCGCAGAAAGAGAGAGGGAGAGATATGGTAGCGATCCGGTCAATTGGAAAAATTTTGTTGGAAAAACTACCAAAATATGGCACGTTACTTTTTCTTTTTCTTTTTCAAAAGCTGAGACCACAACATGGAGCTATTTTATTTTTTAATTATTAGTGATACTTCAGCAATACTGATGTGTTTGTATTGTGCTATACCACAATAATAATAATAAAAAAACAAATTAAAAGAAAATCCTGAAAAAATTGTAGCTCGCAGCGTCACGTTGAACCGTGACCTGGTTATTATTGGTGTGAATGGATGTCTGGAGTCTCTGCTCTGAGCGTGTCTTGCCAATGCCAGAGCATTTACATACAAGTCAAGTGATAGTGACAGATGCGGAAGCGTACCCTGTCCATCAGTTTAGGGGCATGGCTGGAGCCTCTGCCCTGAGCGTCTCTTGCCGACGCGAGCACATTTTTACGCAGACATCAGTGAGTACTTATCAAAGGAAACGTGGACGTAAGAAAACTTAGGGAATAACTTGTTTATTGTTATCAGTGTTTGTTATTATTGTAATTAATATCAGGTGTCCCAACCTGTGTTGAAATGATGTGCATATGAATATCAGCAGAGCCTTTTTAAGTTAATTGTCTGAAGGAGATCTGTGACAGAGCTGTATGTATAGGGAGAGGCGCTGATACAGCTCTGATAGACGATCTTTATTCCTTATGTAAGGGGTGTGTGTGTCTCCTGTTCAGGAAAACTGTTAAAGTGTAATGTTTAGGTCTAATGAAAAGAGAGAGTTACATGTCCTTGCAGTTATTGTTTCTGAATATTTCATACACCTGGTGACACACAGAGGAAAGGAAAATGGTATAGATACTGGTATATCTTAAAAATTAGGAATTGTTTCTGTTTCATCCTGTTTGGTTGTCAAAAATTAAACTGTGTGTGTAAGATAAATCTCATAAATCTCATAAGAAGGAAGATTTTTTTGCAAATAAAAGTTTGTAATTAATCACTAAATTGTTCTAGTGTGTATATGCGGATAGGATTTGGGGTTAGGGGCACCTGTCTTGTCCACTTTGCTGGTGGTGGGACTAATAAAGGAATATCTTATTATCAGAATCTGATTTAGTGTCTCTCATGGCTCTTGGCTGTTTTTTCCACTTACCTCTACAGATGACTCCCGGACAGTTATTTTACTCCTTTCCATCAGTAAAGAAGGGCGGACTGGGAAGCTGTCCCTTGAGTTGCAGGGGCTGAGCTCGCTTTTCTGAGCAACCTGATACAGGGGAGCAGTTCCTTCTGCCAGAGGAGTTTGCCTCTGGGTTGCATGAAGTTCTGAATCGATTGTTCCTAAGGTTGATTCCTTTTCTTCAACGCTGGGCAGAGTTTGCAGTATGGCACTGGGAGGAGTGCTTGTGTTATGTGTCGTTACATCCTGGCTCTTCATGTCAGAGACCTGAGATCTGACGGTCTTCTTTGCTGCTTGTCTAAATAGCATTCTCACACGCCTCCTATGCTCTTGGGCTCCTGGTTGCTTGTCTGATCCCATCAGAGTGGAGAATACAGTGGTAACCTGATGGAGAACCTCAAGCTGTCTGAAACGATCTGAAGGAGACACAGGAGAAAAGACATGAAACAAACACATCCTCCTCCACTGATATAATACAGTTCTACTGATCAACTTTCTGAAGAAAACTTCTAAGGCTGTACGAGTCAATGAATTAATCTCAAATAATAACTTTGATGTAACAACGATGAAACATGCCTCTGGTTAGGTGGCAGCCATCCTTGATTGTAGGTTAGCAATTATTCCAAATCCTAATGTATGAGTTACAACTAGTTTGAAAGCCTTGTTTTCAGTCTGTCCCACTAAAGTTGGAAGATATGACTGCCTAAACTGAGTTATTGCTCCTAGAACAAAAACAACTAAGGGAGTCCATATCTGACATCATAGCATTGCAAAACACCGTTTCTACCACCTCTACCACCACTGTAAAGAACCTAGGCGTTAGTTTTGCCAAGACCTGTCATTCAGCTGCCTCTTCCCTCTCAAAGAATTCCTACTTACATCTTTGTAACAAAAATAGGCAAGTAATTCCCCTAGATGGAGCTGAGAAGCTAGTCTATGTCTTTCTTACTTCGAGGCTGGACGACTGCATCTCCATTCTAGCTGGATGCTCTTAAAGTTCTCTCTCTGAACTTTCCAACACATTAAAAACACAGTGTTCTAATAAACACTAGGAAAATAGATCAGATCTGTCCTGTTCTGGCCTCTTAAGCATTGTCCTGTTTAGTTTTGTTGGACTCTGCGCTAAATATGTTGCTTGCTGTTTTGTTCATGTAAAGCACCTGAGATAATGTTATTATGAACTGGCACTTCAAATACAATTGAAGATGGGGTGATCATCAAGGGCAATCATCTGCTGATTACTGGTTGGGTTGCAATACAAGTCTACATGAGTACTTACATTATATGCAATATTAAAACTAGCATGGGAAGTACTAACATGTACAATGGCAACTATTACAACATACATATGCACATTATTTACTCAATGAGAGCAAAAAGTGACATACAATATAAGGCATGTTTATATTTTGTATTTGCATGTAATTCACTGATGCAGCCTGTGAAGGAAATCTTGAAATGTTCAAAGTTATCATACTGTCTGGCTTGGAAGCAGACACCTTTCTCACAAGTCAGAAAGTCCCACTGTACAGACATAGATAGATTGATGAACTTTATTGATCCCAAACTGTGAAATTCATGTGTTGCAGCAGCATGTAGACACATAAAACACTTACACTGTATCGTACAAAAGAGAAATAAAACATAAAGCCCAGGGGAGTCAATGGCCATTCTAGGGCTGCTGTGCAGAGCCTGCAGCATAGTGTAATAGTTGTGGTGGTGTTCTTCATTTTGCAATGCAAAGTTTAAATGTTCTGTTGGTATGTGACAAAGGAGCTGAGGAGGTTTGCCTCCTGTGATATGGGAGGGAGAAAGGAGAGTCATGTGACGGTGCGGTTTGGAGAGTTGTGGCTGTGACAGCAGCTCTAACTTATTTTGTTGAAAGTCTCCCACTGTTTTTTTTTTTTACATTTGGTGGCAGTAAACTGTCAGAAGTGAGGAGGAAATAGAAAAAGAAGAAAGAGGTTGACAAGCTCTGGGTTCCAAAAAGGTTGATGACCCCTGATGTAAGGAGATGTCAGTTGATGATTAACTCCATGAATCTCTCCATTTCTGACATTCATTTATCATTATTGTTATTACTGTGTATCAATTAACGTGTCAATACTTGGTTTAACTGTAAATGCCACCTAATGGACAAATGGAACACAATGGCTCACTTCTAAATTCATTACTCCCATCCATTCCTTGAAAACAATATTATTTATTATTATGCTCATTCTTCTTCCCATTACGCATACAGTATCAACGTACGGCTGCTGTATCATTATCGATCTTGGCATAGGTAATATAGGAGGTTGCCTATGGTGGCATCTGCTGGACATGCGCTGTCATGTCACCCTAGGCCTTTTTGGCAGTTGTCATTCAATTGTGTGTGTGCATGTGTGTGTGTGTTATCTTAACCTAGGAAGTTCACCTAATTGGCTTTATATTTGGTCCAGATTATCTGGGGCTCAATAATAATAATAATAATAATAATAATAATAATATATATATATATATATATATATATATATATATATATATATATATATATATATATATATATATATATATATATATATATATATATATATATAATATTTTATAAATATAATAATGATAAAATTTCACAAAATAATTTTTGTAGGTCAAAATTAGTTTTTGCTAGGGCAAAACAAATCGTGATGATTCGCCGACAAAATTTCAAAATCTCTCGCCCACATGCCTATCAGCTTCAAACACTGGTATTTCGAAATGCACACCATCACTTAACGGCTTAGTCAGTTCCATCGTGGGTTTTACATAAGTTGCAACTTGTTTGTTGGTATTTGCTCTGCGAAATAATTTCTCACACTGTAAATGAAATAAAGTCCTTTAACATATTTTCAACAGTTCCTGGTTCAATATCGTTTTGTTAGATCATTCATAGTGTAGTCATAGTGTCTTAGTAGGTAGGTCTGAGTGAATTAGCTAGCTAGCAGAGTGTGCAGGATGGCAGACAATGCTAATATTGTCAAAGCCATTTGATAGTCTTCCTTTTGAGGAGACACTTAGAATTAAACAGCAGGGTAGATCAACACCCAAGATTAATTTGGTGCAAAAAGTAGGGAAAAGCTACAGGTCTTTTCAGTTCTCCTGGTATGACAAAGTCAGTTGGCTGACTGGAAGTGCTGTGACAAAGAAAATGTACTGTTGGCCATGCCTCTTGATAAAGCCATCTCAGGGATGTCCTGTCTGGTCAAAATTGGGTTTTGGGGATCTATCTAACTTTGACCGGGCATATAAAAGGCACGAAAAGAGCAATGAACATGCGAGTGCATGTGCAAGGTTAAGTTGGGCCTGGGCAGGGACAGGGTTGAACATGCAATTAATGAAGGTGCTCGCATTCAAGTGGCAAAACATAATGAAACAGTCAGACAAAACAGGGCCTTCCTAAACCGCCTCATTGATGTGACTTCCTTGCTTGGCCTGCAGGAACTATCATTTAGGGGGCATGATAAGAGCAATGAATCATCCAACAAGGGGAATTATAGGTCACATGACTGTCCTGGCCACACAATTCCAGTTCCAGCTGTGTTTTCTGGTACGTTTCATTGCATCCAAAAGATTTGATCTCTGCTGTTGCAGTCACTATTTCTGATGAGATCATAGATAAAATTCAGGCTGCTTTTTTGAATAGCAGGTCGATGAAACAACCGATATTGCTTGCTGTGCCCAATCTTCTGTCATTGTTCGTTATGTTGATAGTGTAGGTAAAATTCAAGAGCGCTTTATTGGTTTTTTATGTTTCTGAGGGGCACGATGCTCAGTCTGTTTTTGCTATGTTGTGCAGAATATTTTTGCATCACTCTCTGGGTTTGCCACATTTTTCTGCAAATCCACAAAGACGACATCTTTTCTTAAGGCCTCCTGCAGGCTTTTTATAAGATCACTGCAGATAAGACAATGGATGATGAAACACTGGACTGTGCCAAAGGTTTTGTCATGAAACTGGAGGATTTTGAGTTTGTTTGTTTGTCATATTGTACACATATGAGCAAATCTTCTCAGAGACTGAAGTGGTTATCCAGCAGAAGGCCATCGATGTTCTCTATTTCCGGGAAAAGAATTGAGTCTCTTCTAACTTTTGTCAAAGAGAAGAGGTACTGAAAGAGGGGGGTGTTTATGTCAAAGCAGCAGGTCTCACATCCGACCCACGAGATAAACCTGTGCGAAAGCGGCGTCTCTCCCAATTCCAGGAACCCCAGGAGCACTTCTTGGAATTAGTCAGTCAAGGGAAGTTTGATGACATGAGAGAAGTATTTCCATAGAGGCATTCCAGAGTGCCCTTAAAAGTTATGACCAATACTTTGACTCAGGGAGACTGAGGTCTGAGCTTCAAGTCATGTATTCCAATTAGGATTCACGGGGAAACAGGGGAACGCTGTGTGATTTCTTGGTCTTTCTAAAAGACATGGAGTTGGACAGTGCAATGCCTCAGCTATACAAACTGTTAGCGTAAGTGACAGCAATTGGAGCGTCATCTGCGGGTGTATAGAGGAGCTTCTCTTGTTTAAAAAGGCTTAAGTCTTACACCCGCAACACAATGGGCCAAGGGCATCTGAGCAGCCTAGCTCTGCTGGCCATTGAGAGGACGATGGTAAAGTCCCTGGAAAAGAGGCCTGCATGGTATGATAAAAAAAGCAACATAGGGCAGAGTTCATATATAAATAAATTGATAAATTATTTGAATGGATTATTTGGGGTTGGGTGCTGCTGGCTCAAAAGCGATGTCTACGGTCTCTCTCCCTCTCTCTCTCTCTCTCTCTCTCCCCGTGTGTGCGATTCACAGCGCAAAGCACCAGTCGATTGAAAAACTGACATTTTAATGTCCGAGCAAAAGTGGACATTTTGTCACCGTATTTAAACATGGATCCATAGGATTTCGCTGCTTCAAATGTACGACAAGGAGTACAGATGAAGCGCATCCGTATTGGTCGATGTTGGTCGATGATCTGATGCATCCATGACAACCAACAACAAACTGCTTCCTTGTGGGGGAAAAAATGAGCTCTCCCACGTTGTCAACGGGGTTTTGAGCGCTCGACTCCACTTACTGGTGTGGCGAGTTCAGTAGGGCGCATGCGTGACCAATGTGCCGTTGCATACTGGGGCCTTTACTCTCCACCAAAACAGCTTCCACTCGCTCCGCCACGACACTGGCACCTGACACTCCTGCACCTTCACACTTTTCACTTTCTGGTTTAGTAGGTTTGGAACGTAGCTGATCCTTGCATTCTGATTGGTCAGTCGATTTCCAGGAGAAGTTACAGGGCTATGTTGTGAATGTTTGAGATGACGGGAATAAAGGGAACACCGTGAGAGTACACACTTGCACTGTCTGGCGTACAAGTAATGGCAATCACACTCTAGAGCAGTGGAAAGCCCCACATGCTGGTGTGTTGATTATATCTATGCAACAGCGGAATATAAAGAAATAGACCCGCCCATTAAATCCAGATTTTTAGACAGTGTGTGCGGTCGAGCTATGCGATGACACTATGAATGGCAAAAAGAGTTTTTTACATATTTTAAGGGATACATTTGTGGCCTATTTAAAAGATTACGAAAAAACGCAGTATTTGCTTACCTTCGTCTTAAAAATTCAAATACAAATGCAATTTGGCTATTTCGTGCAGTCTCACTTTTTGGCGATTTTGGCGAGTTATGTTTCTCAAATATAGTTCAGTGTTTTGTATCATAGTGGCATTTAGCTTTTCTTTCATTTGTGCCTCCATGTCGGAATATGGAGACACAGTGGCTCTGAGAGGGAAGGAGAAGCATAGAGGAGTGTGACCATTGTGGAATTAATGCTGCGTGAAAGACTCTTGATTCCCACCCCTCTCACTTTGCCACACTCATATAATTTGTTGCACAGCCATAATATGCAAGTAGAGATGCATGCAGTGTTCACACTGAATGCATTAGACATGAGCTACCATGAAGATAAGAGGTTCAGGTTAAAACATGAACATAAACAAAAACTGAGAGGTTAGCTACGATTTTGGATCAGGAGGGGATGGCCTCTGGGTCTGCAACCAGACTACGGCCTACTAATTAGTGACCTTGGCTTTTATAGTTCTCAAATCAGTGCCACTCCAGTTACAGTACATGCTCGTGCTCTAATTTTATGGCATGACTGTTGAATCCAGGTCTACTGGACAGAATAACATTAAAGTTGTAAGTAAAAACAACCATTTCAAGCTAATTACTCTTACATTACTTTTGTGTCTTGGAGCAAGTTCCTGGAGTTAATTAGAAGAAAACTTAGAACAACAAAGCATACTATAGCATATCACCAATACTAAGATGACAAGTACATTTAAATATGAATTATGTTATTGCTTACTGCTGACATCTGGGTCTTCAAGGTCCAGCCGATTCTTCTCAGCCTCCAGATAAACCTGGACGCTTATTCCCCTTGCTTTAGATTGGTAACTGAGGAATCGAGCTGGGATTTGTCTAAAAAGGTCAGGTTCATCAGAGCCAAAGCCCAGGTCCAAGAGAATCTCCTCTGGGTTATCATTCCACAGGTTATGTATGTCCATCACACTGGCAACAAAATTTGGAAGTGATATAATTAAGTTGGAGAGATATCAAAGATCAAACTGGTTATGTAACTATGTCAGTTGTGCTGGGCAGTATGTTAACCTTTTCAGGAACAGACTAAACGAAAAGTGGATGTAATAATCATTTGCCCAGAAAAACTTCTTATTCAAGCAACAATAACTGAATGGTAATCCTATAAGCAAAAGACAAGACTTGAAAGAAAATACTTGATAAACTGGTCAAATCTAAAAAGATGTATTAAAACCCATCTGCAGTACAGCAAAAAAAAACTTACATGGCTCCTGTGTGGTCACACCGTGCTCTAAGTCCAGACACCAGATTGATCAGAGCCCTAATGAATGACTGTCACCAGTCTTTTGTGTCTTTCTATCCCGTGCCTTAAGCTTACATAGATGTTCTGTGCAGCGTCAAAATTACTTACCCCCAATCCTTTCTTGTGCTATGCAAACTGTGTACTGTGTTGTACAGCGGAGGAAGGGTGAGGCTTATTTGCCTGGCAAATATAAACTCAAGTGGTCAAGTGTCTGTCTACAGAAAGGTGTAATCACAGCCTCAACCCAGCAATACTCCAGTGCAGTATACGTGCAGTATACAGTAGCACATGTTAATACTATTTCAAACATTAATCGCTTGAGTCATATTATTAATTGACAATTATTAAGTAACAACACTCTTTCCCCAGACTTGCACATCTTCAACTTCAACTGCCAGCTTATAACAAACATTATCTCAAGGCACTTTACACAAGCAAGCAAACAATATGTTCGAAGTGGTGTCATGGCAAACATCCGCTGCCCTTCGACCTTTGCATCGGCTAAGGAATGACTCCCATGAAACAACCTGACAGGGAAATAATGAAAGAAACCTCAGGGTGAGAGACAGAGGTGGGGATCCTCACCCAAAACGGACAGGCAGGCAGAAGCAAAACAATATTCAGAGATCTATGGTTTGATGGTTAACAATTTATATTATATTCTTGAGGCAAAATGAGTCCACTGTAGCAACAGTAGGTAGGGGCCATGGTTGGCCATGGTGAGCCCTGGATCGAACTTGGCGTATGTGGGGTGTGGCAAGGGAGAAAACACAAAGACTCTGGGGACGGGGGGTCCCCAGTTTAATATGTGAGTCAAGTCTTGTGTAACCGCATCGGAACTGCTGCCTGGAGAAGTCTGTCTTCTGGTCATCTCACAGATCAAGGTTTTTATCCACAAACATCAAAGAGTAAGACTTGAGAGTCACAGTCATGTAATGAAATCATAATTGTAATACAATAAAGCACTGCTGCAGTGACCCTTCAATACCTCCACATGTACAAAAGGTGTGTGAATAGCTAAAAGAGAGAGATAGCTTCTTTGGAGACTGGCCTCAGGATGCCTCTTATTGAGAAATCTAGATGCAGTGATTTGTTAACTAAGGTAACTGACAGAAAGTTTATGAAGAACTATATTAACAGTGGAAGATGAAATATTTTGGGTGTGCAGGTGTGTGGGTAAACACAAGAAGCAGGTCATTTTGCAGAGCGTCGAGAGGAGAACAGCTGGATTGACAAGAGTAATAACTCACCACCCACTCACACTCACGTTGATATGGCAGTCCAAGTCATTTCTTTCTTTACAGTGTACACATAAAAAAAGATCTGGCGTATGTCACATATATTAGGCTGCTTTTTGACCTTAGTGATTAAAGGTTCCTCATCCATCCTCCCTCGGCCCCCTGTAGACTTGTTCCAAATTTGCGCTTGCATATTGTGACATCTCATTTAATATAAAGAAAAGTAAAGATAAAAATGAATAAAAAATAAATTTAAAAAATCTAAATCAAAGGAAATTGCGTGCGTTTATTTTGAAAAAATGACTGGATGCTTGTGCTATTTTGACAAGTTTCATGCTGTATCTATGCTGTATTGAACATTGCTGATTTGCTAGTTTGTGCTTTGTAGTCCATCGAAAATAGAACCCCATCCCATTTTCAACAATGGGATGTACTACACCCACAACAACATTCACATCCCAGAAAAAAAACGAATACATTCACACACACTCAACAACGCTTTACAGCTCCTAACATGCTCTCCACTCACACTCACTCGTGCGCAGAGAGAGAGGGAAAGACAGAGAGTCAGTGAGAGATACAGAGGGAGCAGGGAGCGCTGTGCCTTTAAGGAAGTGTGAAGACAGCAAGAGAGAAAGGGAGAGAGATGAAGCCATCACAACCATGAAGGTATTACAAGACCTGGATAGGGCGCCACCGTCTGCAGGTGATCCAGATTTACCCAGTGGCCAACTGTGGTATTGCAACAGAAGTCCCACTGGCCCCAAAAAGCATTTTCCCCATAGACAGCAATAGTAAAAGAGATGGCTGTACATATGTTGACAGGACAGCCTCAGCTGTAAACACAGCTAATTACTTATCTTTATATTGCATGTTTCTAATTAATTTACTTTCTATGTCTCAAACTTTAAGGACAGAAAAGCCACTGAATTTTCATTATGCTGCATGACGTCACAGCAGTTCACATGCACTCTCAAAGCGCATGTGTGTGTCATCTCACACCACCTTCTCCTTAACATTGTTTCACAATGCTCGTGTTGCATGATGGGAGTAACTGTACTGCACAGACTCTATGGGCCCAAAAAGGCGGAAGGATTTAAGCATACCCCCTCCAAGTGGACAGCTGTCCAGGCACTTCAGACTGTCAGAAGTACTGGATGAAAGCTCCGGTACTAAACAAGGGTGTGAACGTTTTTCACCACTCACTGCCCTAATGAGACCTGAGTTCCAAACTATCCTTGTAGGTGTAACCCCAACTTACACCTGTTATTTTGAGGCAGCGTAGTATCAAACAATAAAATTAGGGTTAACTTTTATTCTCGATCCGATGAGGAGACCAGACCTGCAATATCTACCCCAACTGCTTGTGTAAGCTTGTAGAGTTGTCCAGCTGTTCCGAGGAAGGGGGCACTGGGCTCTCTGCATCCGCAATGTGCTTGGCCAACAAGAGTAGCTGAACTTGCCATTCAAAATGCTATCTATTTTATCCATTATAGGCTTACTGCTCATGGGATTGTACTTTGTTGACAGCATCTATGTTGATGCATTGCTTAGTGATTTTCTGAACTACGGACTGGCCCGAGGTTCAAATGTCCCTGCGTTAAAGGCATTTTACGTTAATGCGTCAATATCACATTTATTTGGCAGCACTAGTATATATACAGGCCTGGTCTAACACAGACTGGATTAGGAAAACAGAAAATAAGACAGGAAAACCTTTGGAAAAAAAAGTGAGCCAATAGAGGAATCTCTTCAGTAGTGTAGTGCCAGTGGAAGCAACCATCTGAGTTAGAAATGTTTTCATATAAGAAACTACAAATTCAAAAAAGTCTGTCAACAGATAACCATGGCTGAAAATTCAGACTACAGGTGGAATCTGGTGCAGTTATTTAATACACCTCCACAGTCACAGTATTTAGAGACTCAGGGGTTTGAAGCCTGCCCACAACCACATCTACCCCGACGCACAATAGTAGCTGCTCAGGGGACAGGAGAAGGGAGTGTGCTTGAATTCAGGGAGCAGGAAGCTGCTGCACAGTGGTCAGATATTGAAAGTATTTTTTACATCCCATAAAGAGACTGTCACCCAGTGGTCTGATGCCAAAGGCACATCTGCATTCCAACAGCAGGAATATCTCGCAACATCTCATGGACCTATCCAGATCCATGACGACGATCAGAATATTGACACATCAGATGAGTTCATATCCCAGGAGCCATATGGAGCCGCTGAGACATTTGTTCTACAAAATGTGAAATATGGCAAAAAAGATCTGGACAGAATAAACTATTGGTTGTCGACTCCTCCAGCCAACATGCCAATTTTTATTGGTGACTTGAAATTTAAACAGACCCTTTAACCCGACGTGGGAGTTTTCTGTTAGCAGCCACAGTACTGCTGCTGATGCAAGCAAGGTCTACCTCAGGATCATCAGGGCAAAAATAAATGACAGAGTTATACCGGCTCGGACATCGCCTGGGTCCACATAAAGGCCTGCATCAGTTGCTATGGAACCAGGACAACCTGATGAGAAATGGACTACTGGAACAAAACATAGATGGACAGGGGCAGAAAATATGGGTTTCTTGGAATGCTACCACACAAGTACTGGGTACTCTTATCAACCGCTTACTCATTTGCAGAATTTGTTGGTGTCTGGCAACTTATGTTAAGTGAGTTGGTGCCTGACTGCTGTAATGTAGACACTTCCTAATGCTGCAATGAAATGAACTGATTTTCCAAATACTAATGAGGGAGACTTGGACATACTTGTAGTTTCGTAAAATAATTGTACTGTATAATTGCTGTAATATCACATCAGATCTGCTCAACCTACTTCAAAAGTCAACTAGCCAATCTCGACCTAACCATTGTGTTTTATGTAATACGTAGTGGCTTATCACTTTTGGAGGAATCCATCTATTTCAAAGGCTTTCTTTGTTTTTTCTCCTACTGTCATTGGGGTCACAGATGCACAGAGGTGGCATACGCATGCTTCAGAAACGACAACAATTGTATCTTCCATCACTGGTCAGAGGCAGTCACTCAGTCATACAGGATGCAAGGCGTTAACCAGATGAACAATTGCTATGCTTCTCGACTGCTTTCACTCTCAAGTGTTGTTAGGATCTAGTCTTTCAACTTGTCCTAGACAAATGCAAAAGTTCAAGAGCAAGAGTTCCTGCCAGTTATTATTTTGTCCTATTATGCAACTTTTGTTTTGAAAATGGAGCCAGGACCTGTCTACAATTTGTCAGTAGAAGGGCAAAGAAATACAGGCGAAACTTAACTGGTCATTCAATCAAATGAAAGTTATTGCAAGAATTCAGGAGGCTACAACTATCGCCTGTTGAATGATAGCCATGTGACAGCTTCCAAAGACTGAATCATGTTACAGCTTCCAGACTGAATCTTGAATATTGAATCTCATTGTTGTTACAATGCCTCTATTCAGCATGATGAGCTGCATTTTTTACATCAGATCATCCTTAAAAAAAAGCAGTTGCTACATGAGGGTGTCTAAGGTGGGGTGGATCCTGTCCTGCAGCTCGGCTCTACTCTAGCCACAGCTTTGCAAAGCTACTGAGAGATTTTCACTGAGTGGGTTAAACCAGGTCCCTGCCCTGCACCCGTGCAGCTTAGACTGGGTGATTAGGAAATTTGGAGACTTACACAGACAACAAACGTGCAGCAGACAGCATTTTCTTGTTGCTTTCTCTGTATTTGCATGTTGTATGTGAGACTATGACACAGCCTGACCACTTGGTATTTTATAGTAATACCCTGTGGTAATAATAATTAATCAACATCATCATATAATCATCATATTTTTTTAATATCATGAGCTGGGGAACATGGTGATACTCCCTGCTTCATAGAATTGGCCTGGATTATGCAGCTGGAGTCCTACCCAGGAGATGAACTGACTGGTGTTATACAGAACTCTCACCACACACACACACACACACACAATTCTGAATTTGTACATGTCTTCAAGCAAAGAATGTACAGATGTTCTTCACTGTTTTTATTCTGCTCAATTTGTGTTTCAGACTTCTTGCAGAGTATGGAATGCTGACAAATTGTGAAGGTGAGCAAAGATACAGTGAGTGTGGTTTACAAATAGCCTGGGTTGATTTCACACAGAGAGGGAGGTGGAGGGATGACACTCAGGAACAAGTGTTTTTGCAGAGAGATGAGAGATGGAGGTGGGTAATTCCAGGGACCCTGGAATTGCCGGTAAACTGACCTCATAGGGCATATGGTTGTGCAGATGGGTGTGCAAGGGGTGTTCATGTATATGTTGGTTTTTGCATATGTGTTCCTTCTGCACAAGTCAACATCCACCTTCAGTCTTAATGGATAGAATTACGTTCTCCCCTCCTCACTACAGCTTGCTAAGCAGTGTGCACACATAAAAGGCCTGCTCCTCCATGTAACCTAAATATGGAAACAGTGATTCAAAATTGTTTAGACAACCTGAAATGGTTTATCCTGGTGCTGTGCACAGCTCGCAGATCAAAGCAGAGGAAACATGAATCACAAATCCTTAAACCTTTCTTCTGACATACATAGAGCCACAAATAAGCATGTTGAATAAGCATTGAAACAAAGGAGAATGAGAAGGCATGACCTGAGTTTAGATGCACCGGCGTAACTGTTTGATCATGCTGTTCTCAACATCATGATGTCACCCCTAAATTGTTCAAATTAAGGAGCCACCAGTAGTGAAGCACCATCTCAGAGATCATACTCTCTTTACATTAAACTCTTCACCTCTCCCTTTGTCCTCCCTCTTGCATTTTCTCCGTAAAGATTACTTCCACATTCTCCTGGGGTATTGCTTCGATCACAGGTCCCACCTCAGGGATAACTGATTCAATGTCAGAAAGGTGGGAAAACACTTGCCACTGTGGGAAGGCAGTGGTAGTTGGCATGCAGGTTTCTGGAAGAGGTGTTGTGGTGTAGTGGGTTAAGGTGCTGTACCATGAACCCTGAGGTTGTTTCCTAATCCTCCCCATTCACTTGCTGTCTCTCTTCAGCTGTCCTATCTGAATAAAGGCGCGAAGCCCTGAAAATATATATATTTTTAATTCTACAGATGGAAGCATCAAGTAAATGCACCAGGACTCTTGGTCTCTGGACCTAGTACTGTTTAAGACAATGCTTGCATGTCTGAGCACAAGTAAGCTGCTTCCTCTGTGGGAAAGAGAGAGGGTTGAAGCATGGAAATAAGTCACTGCCCTTTTATCCATTGCATGTGGTCCACACTCAATGCTGAATGAACCCTGAAGGCTGGATTTTGCCCATTCATTAGTGTCAAACTAAAACAGTTGCAGTCTTCCTATTTGGCCATGGCTGGTGTGGCCATGGCTTGGTTGGTCCCAGCTTCCTAGGAGGTGGAGCCAGGCCAGTTAGGGCCAGCCCAGGTACAGCCAGTGCCAGATGGGCTGATTGGCTTCAGCAGGTGAGCTGAGTTGGCCAGTCAGCCCACCACAAAAGTGTGCTGACTGTGCCTGGTAGAACAACCCACTGACAGGAGCTGAAAGAGCTCCCGGAGCTGCAGATTTGGACCAGGCTGGTCAATAAAGTGCTGAAAAGCAAGCTGCTGTGTCCCTGTGGTGGTGTTGGACATGCTGGAGACCTACCAGGTGGTAGAGAGATTGCCACAATTGGAGCTCAACACGGACACAGCAGGCAGGAGAAGGAGGAGCAGCAGTAATTATGTGAGTACCCAGCCTGTCCTCACTAAGCTTTCGTACAAAAAATACCAGAACTACTGCACCATATTCGAAAGTTTATGTCACAGAACCAAGGTCACATGACTGGTGCGCTAAATTCTGGTTTTTAGAGACCAGTCGAATATCATTTACATTTACATTTTTACTGTTTTTACATTACAGTTGTGGCACTGCTCCAGGCCCCGGGAAAGACAAAAGGGGCAGGGTAGTGACTGTTCAAGAAGGAGAGTGGGAGTATGCTACAGCATCCCCACGCCGCACGACTGAGAATCAAGTACCTTAGCGTTTTATTCGGTCTTGTCATCTCCCTGAGGTTGGTGATTTGGTTTCCCCTCCAACACATCACCAGCACTGAAGAAAGCTGTGAGCCGGAAGGCTCTCAGCAAAGCCTGGGCACTAAAAGTACATATAAGAGTTGTGAGTCTTTTGAACAGTTCATTAACATGAACGATGGGAACTGAATCATGCTTTGTTGGGAGGCGTTCATTATTATGGATTTTTGAATGGCTCTTTAAAATGAATGGATCACAAAGATCCGGCTCCCTCCAATGACTGTAAATCCTATCTCTAGTACGTAGTATTCTGTTTCGTTTTCTTTTTTGAATTAAAAAAGGCACATTAGCTGTATTGCGTTGCATTTGAGGGATTGGTACTGTATCACTTTTTTGTGGATTTTTGTTTCTTGTTTGGATTATTGTGGAATTTTGTTGATACTTTTTTGGACTTGAGAGACTATTTCATTTCAAATTCTAGGGGGAATTTTTTGGTCTAAGTAATCAAATAGAAGCAAACAGAGAAACCACACAGTGAATCCTATAATCCTTTTTGTATATTGCAATTGTCATTTCATTTCCATCTCACCCTCCTTAAGTGCTGTGTGACTATCCTCAGGTGAAATACCTGGGTGGTTGCTACACAGTTTTTAGTGTTAGTTTTAATGCTCGTCGCAGGAAGACTTTGAGAAAGAGGAAAAGTGGAATTTTGTCAGCAAATAGTTTTATATGGGGTTCATTTGGGGTTCATTTGGGGTTCCATTTGGGGTTCAAAAGACCCCAAATGGAAACAAGGCAAGAGAGAGACGAGACCCTGCCCGGAGGAAGCCCGGGGCCCACGTCCGGAGCCAGGCCCGGACGGAGGGCCAGTCAGCGAGCGCCTGTTGGCCGGGTCTGTCACGGGGCCCGGCCGGGCCCAGCCCGAAGAGGTTACATGACGTCTCCATCTTCTCCGCCGCCCCGTGGACCCACCACCTGCAGGGCGAATGACTGGGGTCGGGTGCAAAGCGAACTGGGGAGCAGTCGTGGGCAGGGCCCCCGACGGACCAATCCCAGGGCAACAAATCTGGCGCTAGGTACATGGAATGTTACCTCGCTGGGGGGGAAGGAGCCTGAGCTTGTGCGAGAGGTGGAGCGGTACTGGCTAGCGATAGTCGGGCTCACCTCCACACATAGTAAGGGCTCTAGAACCCAACTCCTTGAGAGAGGCTGGACTCTCTACTACTCTTGAATTACCCACGGTGAAAGGCGGCAAGCTGGTGTGGGCTTGCTTATAGCCCCCCAGCTCAGCCGCCACATGTTGGAGTTCTCCCCGCGGAACGAGAGGGTCGTGTCCCTCCGCCTTCGGGTGGGGGGGCCGAACCTTAACTGTTGTTTCGGCTTTCGGGCCGAACAGCAGCACAAAATATCCGGGCTTCTTGGAGTCCCTGGGAGGAGTACTGGAAAGTGCTCCAACCGGAGACTCCATCGTCCTGCTGGGAGACTTCAATGCTCACGTCGGTAATGACAGTGAAACCTGGAGGGGCGTGATCGGAGAAAGGTGGAATGCTCGCTTCAGGTCGGCGGAGAGTCCCTGCCTCAGGTGGAGGAGTTCAAGTATCTCGGGGTCTTGTTCACGAGTGAGGGTAAGATGGAGCGAGAGGTCGACAGGCGGATCGGTGCAGCGGCTGCAGTAATGCGGTCACTGTATCGGTCCGTCGTGGTGAAGAAGGAGCTGAGCCAAAAGGCGAAGCTCTCGATTTACCGGTCGATCTACGTTCCTACCCTCACCTATGGTCATGAACTCTGGGTCATGACCGAAAGAATGAGATCCCGGATAGAAGCGGCTGAAATGGGTTTCCTCCGCAGAGTGGCGGGGCGCTCCCTTAGAGATAGGGTGAGGAGCTCTGTCACCCGGGAGGAGCTCGGAGTAGAGCCGCTGCTCCTCCACATCGAGAGGAGCCAGCTGAGGTGGCTTGGGCTTCTGAATCGGATGCCTCCTGGACGCCTCCCTAGGGAGGTGTTCCGGGCATGTCCATCCGGGAGGAGAGCCAGGGGAAGACCCAGGGCACGCTGGAGTGACTATGTCACCCGGCTGGCCTGGGAACGCCTCGGGATCCTCCCGGAAGAGCTGGAGGAAGTGTCCAGGGAGAGGGAGGTCTGGGCGTCCCTGCTTAGACTGCTCCCCCCGCGACCTGGCCCCGGATAAGCAGAAGAAGATGGATGGATGGATGGATAGTTTTATATAGAGCAACTTTTATATAGAGCTCATAGACACTCACTGAAAGAAGATAATGGAAATACATTTCATTGAAAACTGATCTGAGAAACAACACGTGCATGGGGAAAATTTAATCCATCAGACTAAGCAAAACATAACCAAGTTAGAACCGGAGCATCTGACTTCTGGTTCCGTTTGCTCCGTCTGATGGGGAGAGACAGACAGAGAGAGAGGCGTTGGAGGGTGTAAGAGGTGTGCAAGGTGCTGTCTCTGACCTCCCCATAAACATTCTAAAATTTCTGCCTCATAGCTTGATGTGTCTGGACGGTTCTTGGCGTAAGCCATATAGGTGGTCACTGAAAGCTTCTGGCGAATTTGATTTGTATCGTTGACAAGAAGATTCGCCTTCTTTCTGATCTGGATCACAGTGCTGGTTGCAGAATTCTGTTTTTCCTTCAGTAGTTGCAAAAGAAAAACTCTGCAAAACAAACAACTGAAGAATCTCACAGGAGAAATCATGTACAATAATCACACTGGCACTCAGAATCATGTAACACAATATCCAGGAGAATGTTGGTGGTCGAGGTCTTGATATCTGTTTCAGGTGAATTGGATTTCAGGAAAGTGTGGAGATCTATTCATCAAAAACATTATTTTAGACCATCGTTATTGTATACATCGTCATTAATACAGATTTGACCATGTCAGAAGTGCTTCCCCATAGCTGTGCACTTCCTCCTCTGTAGGGGGTGGTCCTTAGCAAATTAGCATTTTCATAAAAGTCCTTGATATAATCCGTGATGTTCACTGAGGGGTCTTGGACGTTCACAGTCCAATATGTCCGTTGTAAGGGTCCACATGTTTCAGGATCGCACACAGTCTATGGTGGGATACATCTCTCAGATCTCATCCAGTGCCATGTAGATCGTGAATAGGTATTCCAGGTGGGGGTAACGTGTTGGATGGAGGTCATCATCAGTCGTTGCCAGGGTTGATGCTATCATCAAGATTGTCGTTATTGTTACGATTGTTGTAGTCAGGATTGATGTTGCTGTTTTGGATCTGTCTCTCCATAGCCCATCACCCTCCACCTTCACCTCATTTCCGGTCCATTCCCATTTTCCTTCATCATTGGCACCATTCTGGATTTTCTTACTGTCGCCTGATTTTCCTGATTTGTGACGCTGTGCAAGGTGTGATGCTCTCCCAGCCTTATCTTGACACCCGATTTTCTTTCCTGTTTTATATGGACTACCCTTGCCTGTGTCCCTGAGTTATATCTGCCTCAATCTTGACCTTCTGGGTGCCTTTGCATCCGTCTTTACATTCTTATCTGCAGGAACCTTGCATCTCGTTTCTATTACTTCATGTGTACGTGCTTCTTCCACTGTGACCGTAGCTATCTCTGTTGGTGATTGTACTTTATCCAACATTAGCTGACCATACTTTGCTCGGGTCCCACTAGTCTCCACTACACCACGGACAATTGTCCCCGCACACTCAGCAGAATGTTCTTTGCTCTCAACATTCTGTTCTGCCACACTTCCAACAAACATCATTGGATCTATGCCTGCCCTCTTTTCTTTCCTGTCCTCTGTGTTTGGCCTTATATCTGTTCTCACTTGAAATTAAAGCTCTCGTCATAATCTCATCCTCATCTCCTTAACCTGCAGTGATCGATCTTATCTTGTGTCCGATGCTATTTTCTGCTGTTTTTGCGGCACTGTTTAGCATGTCGTAGGTGAAGTTTGATTCCTCCCAAGTGGGGGATGTCAATTTGACAGCTTTTCTAATTTCAGGGGACAAGCTTTGTAGCAAGTTGCTCCTCAAGGCACCATGGTTGCTACCACCTGTTCTCTTCGGTCAGGCCATTTATACCAGTATGTCGTAGGATCTGTGTTTAAAGTCGTGTCAAAGTATTCATTAGGTCTTTGAGTGCATTCACTGACTTTTGACCAATCAGTTGTTGCGTTGGTTGCACTCTGGATCCAGTCACGAATTAAATTCCAACCATCAACTAGGTTTTGTTGACTTTCTCCAATGCCGTTATCAACTGCCTGTCTCAGTTTGCTCCTGTAGTGTTCAAAACCGTGCACAACATTGCCATTCCATCAAATGGGTGAAGCCGATAAAAGTGTTGTTTATTTTTGACCATGCAATCATGCCAATCTTTCTCGGTGGTCCAAATCCTTTGACCACTGATCTATTTCATTTGGTTTTGCCAATTTGTGAGAATATGTAGTCTTACCATTGTTCCGTCTTGCTGTGATGGGTCTCAGTTTCGCCTTTATTACCATTACCATTAGAATATCCATGCATCCATCTTCCGCTTATCCAGGGCCATGTCGTGGGGGGAGCAGTCTGAGCAGGGACGTCCAAACCTCCCTCTCCCTGGACACTTCCTCCAGCTCTTCCGGGAGGATCCCAAGGCGTTCCCAGGCCTGCCGGGTGACATAGTCACTCCAGCGTGTCCTGGGTCTTCCCCTGGGTCTCCTTCTGGATGGACATGCCCGGAACACCTCCCTAGGGAGGCGTCCAGGAGGCATCCGATACAGAAGCCTGAGCCACCTCAGCTGGCTCCTCTCGATGTGGAGGAGCAGCGGCTCTACTCCGAGCTCCTCCCGGGTGACAGAGCTCCTCACCCTATCTCTAAGGAAGCACCCCGCCACCCTGCGGAGGAAACCCATTTCAGTCGCTTCTATCCAGGATCTCATTCTTTCGGTTGTGACCCAAATTTCATGATCATAGGTGAGGGCAGGAATGTAGATCGACCGGTAAATCGAGAGCTTCGCCTTTTGGCTCAGCTCCTTCTTCACCACGACGGACCGATACAGTGACCGCATTACTGCACCCGCTGCACCGATCCGCCTGTCGATCTCGCGCTCCATCCTTCCCTAAACCGTGAACAAGACCCCGAGATACTTGAACTCCTCGTCCTGAGCCGTCGAGCCTTTTTGGAGGACCTTTGTAAGCTAATGAGCCTCTTTCAGAAAACGTTTTGATAAAGTTTATGAGCTCTGAGAAGGACTGGGACTCTATAGAAAAATATAAGGATGATGAAGTTGAACATGTCTAACATCTAAGTTTGTGTGGAACTTTGTCTTTTCTGTGTGTCAGATGTTCATTTTGAGAAGCTTGACTTTAAGAAGTGATCTAAGGGGGGTTTCTAAACGTAAAACATCAGTAATGTTGAAAATTTAAGAGAAAATATATAGTATATAAATGATTTAAGTCACAACGATAATACTTGAGAGAGAGAGAGAGAGTGAGGAGGAGACAGCCAAGACGGAGACTGCCTAGAATTCTTGGGGGCAGATGAGGAGACAACTGGATTGAAGGTCGCTGTCAGCAGTGTGTGCAGCTCCTGGATCCAGTCGGTTAAGGCCAGTACGGTTTTGCTCGCTAACTCTTTTCCTAATGGATTTCTCATTGTTACTGATACATATATTCGATCTGGGGACAGTAGAGTGTTTTTGTCTGCTTGGTTATTGCAGAAATTAGGGCTTGGCAACAGACTGACCATTCAAATACTTGTGGCTTAACCATTTCTTGTGGAGTTGGCAGATTTATTCCAGGATTTTTTGCTGGTTGGCTGTGGCTTATAAATTTAAACAGAATACAAGAGAATATTACAATGGCGTCAATGAATATTAAGATTCAAAGGTGATAAATCCAACTGATATCATTTCTAAGAACAATCCTCTGAGCAAAGGTATCAAGAAGATATCAGAAATTGAGCAAGTGTTGGCCTAATGTTGACCAACTCTGGCCAGTGGAGGGGACCTTTAATTCTGATGTGATTAAGGTGATGCAAGTTCTTGTGTCCACATACAAAGTAGATGAGAAGAAGGGTAGGAAAGGAGAAAAACGTGAGGAAAAAAGACAAACGGAATTGGGAATTCTTCAATTATTTGAGATTGAGAGACAGAAATTATTAAAAACTCAGAGGGAAGAGAAAGAAAAATGTGAGAAAGAAATAGAAGAAAATGAGAGATTGACAGAAAGATTAGTACCAGAAGTGGATACTCCTTTTTCACATACAGAATCAGTCAAGTGTCCCCCACCATATGAGGAGCAGCTTAAAGCTTAAATTTATCCAAAGCTTCCGATGATAAGTCAGGAAGGAAGATATCAAATAAAGAATGAGGATGAGAAGGTTATCGAAGTGGGACAAGCTGAAACAACTATAAAAATGTATCCCCGTTTGAAAAGCAAAACTAAACAATGCAAACAGAAAACTAAGGGTGGATTGAAGATTAGCAGGATGAGATCTGGAGCTGATGTTGATGATGACGGTGATCAGGAAGGAGCTATAGGTGGATATGATCCTAATGTGAGAAGGATATTGCCTAGAGCTGAGAAGAAAGGAAGGAGATCTGGAAGGAGAGAGGATAGCTCTACTGAAAGTGAGAATGGAGACAGTGATGTGTACTCAGAAGGTGAAGAGCTTTCACCTTCAAGAGGGTTTTTTCCAGGTACATCAAGTACCACAGTGGACAGTGATAGGCAACAGGCTCTAAGAGAAGTAGAAGAGAGCATAGAGCAATGTCTTTCATTTCTGGACAAAGTGACTTCAAGAGAAAATCAAATAATTTTGGAAAATGAGTTGAAAGAGTTGAGGAGTAAAAAGGAGATACAGAGAGAGGACTCTGAAACATCAGGTATGAAGTATTCACTTCGTCCCAGAAGGAAGATGTGTCCAGTGGTGGTACGAGGACAGAATTTGGAATATAACCTTGGCAAAGTACAGATATGCCTAATATTCTAGAAAAATTGCTTACTCTTCAGGATGGAGCATATCCTTGGATCTCAAAGTTAGAAGAGATCAATGTTGGAATAAAACCTGCTGTAGGAGACGTTAAAAGGCTTCTAGCTAATCTTAGGAGGAGATTTTTCAGAAAGCTGGACTCAACTGTTATGTGGGGACTGCTGTGAATGACTCAGTTTGCTGCAAATGGAGCACTTATCTGGGGAGAATCCAAGAGCTTATGTTTCAAGGGCACATCAAATTTGGAGGAGTGTTACAGGAAATGATCCTGATTTAAATGAAATGGAACAGTCTATCTTGAGAGCGAAAATTCAGAAGGGGTTGCCTTTACCAGTAAGAAGTAAACTGGCAGAGGTGGTAGGTCTTGCAAGCATGATAAAAAGTGTTTATACGGATCATGTAGCTCATCAAGTGGAGCTATATAGAAAGAAGGTGCGAGATCAGAAGGAACAAGATCAGGAAACCCTAAGGAAATTAAACCAGATACAATTGGTTGATAGTAAAAAGGAGAAAAAACAAGCAGTAGTTTTACAGAGTCAGCCCTTAGAAGAACAGCCGCAGCAACAAATGCCATCACAGACGAGTCAGGTCCAGTCCCAGACATTGCAACAACCCTTTGTTGATCAGGTTCTAGCTTTCCCACAACCGTTATTCAATCAATCGTACGTATGGAGAGGAAGAGGACAAGGAAATCTAGTCAGAGGAAGAGGAGGAAACTTTAATCCATATACCCAACAATTTCCAGAATTATGTTACATTTGTGGACAGCCTGGTCATTTTGCCCGTGAATGTAATAGGACAGGAGGGAATTTTAGAGGAAATTTCAGAGGTGGATTTAGAGGCCAAGTAAGACCACTCCGTGGGCCAGCAAACCCATTCAGAGGACCACAGCAAGGCTTCTAGAGGTGCCCAGAAAGCCCAAAGAGGAGATAGGTAGTGTCAGGGCCAGATAAAGATCCTACAATTGAGGTGAAAGTACAGAATCGACCGTTAGAAGTCATGGTAGATAGTGGAGCTGCTTTTACCTGTATTCGGCCTGAAGATGCTATAAATCTCCCTATGTCTGGACAATTGGTGCGGACAATTGGGTTTGAGGGAGTAAAACAGCTGATTCCTCTTATGAAACCAGTAGAGCTCTGCTAGAAAAATTTGAAGACAACAATACCCATACTGGTATCAGAACATACACCTATTGCACTTTTAGGGAGAGATGTCTTATGCAGACTACACTGTACAATAAAGTGTACACCAGATGGCTGTTTGGTGGAAGTTCCAAAGGATATGGTTCACCAATTACTGATGAGAGCAGACAGAAGCTTCTTCAGTATTTTGGATTGGAAATTTCAGTGAAGATTTTCTGAAGCCAGCCAAGTTGTGGGAGAAGTTTATGGCAACAAACATGCCTGATGCGAAACCTCCAGAATATCCACTTCATTGTACACTTAAATATTTTAAGAATACTGATGAGTCAAATTCAGAGGAGTGGTTAAGTCAGCAACTGAAGCAAATTCAACTTGAATCATCCTGTATAATTTTGGGACCACAGGGGACAGCGATGAAAATAGTCAGAAATGACTAATCAGACAAAGAATTTGATATAAAGAAGAGTGTGCCGCATGTGACTTTGCTAGTGTCTGAAGATTGTGAGCAAAAACAGATAGGAGAAATGATGGTTGAAGCAGAGAAAGCTGTTTTTGTATCGACAGAAGAAAATCTTGCCATCTGGATGAGTGAGGATCGGTGGTTTATTAAGATCATGATCTCTGCCCAAGGACAGGGACAGGTCCAGACTGTGCAGATGACACATGAGTCAGTATGTAGTGTGAGTATGGATTCAGATTCTTTGAAAGAGGAGATGCTGCGACAGGTTCCAGAATGTCTGTGGTCTCAACATAATACGGATATTGGATTGGTAAAGTCAGCCCAACCAGTGAGAGTTGAACTTCGGTAAAAAAAACAATATCCATTGAAGGAAGAGGCAATCAAAGGGATTGAACCACAAATCAAAGGATTATTGAAGCAGACGTTCTGAGGATTACTCAGAGTCCTCAGAGTAATACCTTTGTTGCCTGTAAAGAAGCCTGATGGTTCTTATCGCCTGGTCCATGATCTAAGAGTAGTAAATGAGGTAGTTGCAGAAGTGCCTGATCCACATACTCTGGTAGCTCAAATTCCTCCAGATGCAACACATTTTACAGTTTTGGACTTGTGTGGAGCATTTTTCAGCATCCCACTTAGTATAGAGAGTCAAGGTTTATTTGGATTTACATATGATGGACAGCATTATGAGTACACAAGATTGCCACAAGGATTTAAGCATAGTCCTCACATCTTTAATAAGGTATTGAAGGATGATTTGGTAGGGATAGATCAAATATTGGAAAGCACTGTTGTTCAGTATGTGGATGACTATCATCTGTTCATCAGGTGAGGAAACTTGTCATAAAGATTCAATTAAGTTGCTACAAATATTGGCAGAAAGAGGGCATAAGGTTTCACAGAAGAAATTGTAATATTGCCAGGAGAAAGTAACTTATTTGGGTCAAACTATAACACAGGGACACAGAAACATTTCTGATAGTCATCTTGAAGCTACCTCTCCTCTCCTCACCTTATCGTGGTGGGGAGGTTTGCGTGCCCTTAAGACCCTGAGCTATGTTATCGGGAGTCATGAACTCCTGGTAGGGTCACCCAAGGCAAATTGGTCTCAGGCGAGGGGCCAGACTAAGAATGGTTCAAAAGACTCCATGGAAACCAGATATGAGAGAGATGAGACCCTGCCCGGAGGAAGCCCGGGGCCCACGTCCGGAGCCAGGCCCTGACGGAGGGCCCGTCAGCGAGCGCCTGGTGGCCGGGTCTGTCACGGAGCCCGGCCGGGAACAGCCCGAAACGGATATGTGACAACTCCATTCTCTCCGCCGCCCCGTGGACCCACCACCTGCAGGGCAAATGACTAGGATCGGGTGCAAAGTGTAGTGGGTGGCAGTCGTGGGCAGGGCCCCCGACGGACCAATCCCAGGGCAACAAATCTGGCTCTGGGTACATGGAATGTTACCTCGCTGGGGGGGGAGGAGCCTGAGCTTGTGCGGGAGGTGGAGCGATACCAGCTAGAGATAGTCGGGCTCACCTCCACACATAGTAAGGGCTCTGGAACCCAACTCCTTGAGAGAGGCTGGACTCTCTACTACTCTGGAGTTGCCCACGGTGAAAGGCGGCAAGCTGGTGTGGGCTTGCTCATAGCCCCCCAGCTCAGCCGCCACATGCTGGAGTTCTCCCCGCGGAACGAGAGGGTCGTGTCCCTCCGCCTTCGGGTGGGGGGCCGATCCTTAACTGTTGTTTCGGCTTACGGGCCGAACAGCAGCACAGAATATCCGGGCTTCTTGGAGTCCCTGGGAGGGGAACTGGAAAGTGCTCTAACCGGAGACTCCATCGTCCTGCTGGGAGACTTCAATGCTCACGTCAGTAATGACAGTAAAACCTGGAGGGGCGTGATCGGGAGGAACGGCCTCCCCGATCCAAACTCGAGCGGCGTTCTGTTACTGGACTTCTGTGCCAGTAACAGTTTGTCCATAGCAAACACCATGTTCAAGCATAAGGGTGTCCATCAGTGCACCAGGACACCCTAGGCCGGAAATCAATGATCGACTTTGTAGCCGTATCATCTGACCTCCGGCCGTATGTCTTGGACACTCGGGTAAAGAGAGGGGCTGAGCTGTCAACCGACCACCACCTGGTGGTGAGTTGGGTTTGCTGGCCATGGAGGAAGCTGGACAGACTTGGGAGACCAAAGCGCATCGTGAGGGTCTGCTGGGAACGCCTGGCAGAATCTCCTGTCAGGGATGTCTTCAACTCCCACATTCGGGAGAGCTTTGACCTGATCCCGAGGGAGGCTGGGGACATGAAGCACGAGTGGACCATGTTCTCCACCTCCATAGTAGGTGCGGCTGTTCAAAGTTGTGGCCGTAAGACCTCCGGTGCCTGTTGCGGCGGCAACCCCAGAACCCGGTGGTGGACACCGGAAGTAAGGGATGCCGTCAAGCTGAAGAAGGAGTCCTACCGAGCCTGGTTGGCTCGGGGGCTCCTGAGACAGCTGACGGGTACCGACGGGCCAAGCGGATAGCAGCTCGAGCAGTCGCAGAAGCAAAAACCCGGGCCTGGGAAAAGTTCGGGGAGGCCATGGAGAAGGACTATCGGTCGGCCTCGAAGAGGTTCTGAAAAAACCGTCCGGCGCCTCAGGAGGGGGAAGCAGTGCCCCACCAATACTGTGGTTGGAAGTGGGGAGCTCTTGACCTCGACTGGGGACATTGTCGGGCGGTGGAAGGAATACTTCGAGGATCTCCTCAATCCCACCGTCACGCCTTCTTTAGAAGAAGCAGAGGCTGAGGACCCAGAGGTTGACTCATTCATAACCCAAGCCGAAGTCACTGAAGTAGTTTGCAAGCTGCCCAGTGGCAAGGCTCCGGGGATGGATGAGATCCACCCTGAGTATCTCAAGTCACTGGGTGTTTTACAGCTGTCCTGGTTGACATGCCTCTGCAACATCGCGTGGCAGTCGGGAACAGTGCCCCTGGAGTGGGGTGGTGGTCCCTCTTTTTAAAAAGGGGGACCGCAGGGTGTGTTCCAACTACCGGGGGATCACACTCCTCAGCCTCCCGGGGAAAGTCTATTCCAGGGTACTAGAGAGGAGAGTTCGGCCAATAGTCGAACCTCGGATCCAGGAGGAACAATGCAGTTTCCATCCCGGCCGTGGAACACTGGACCAGCTCTATACTCTCCACAGGGTGCTCGAGGGTTCATGGGAGTTTGCCCAACCAGTCCACATGTGTTTTGTGGACTTGGAGAAAGCTTTCGACGGTGTCCCTCGTGGTGTTCTGTGGGGGGTACTCCGGGAGTACGGGGTCCAGGGCCCTCTACTGAGGACCGTGCGATCACTGTATGACTGGTGCAGGAGCTCGGTTCGCATGGCTGGCAGTAAGTCAGGCCTGTTCCCGGTGCATGTAGGCCTCTGACAGGGCTGCCCTTTGTCACCAGTTCTGTTCATTACCTTTATAGACAGAATTTCTAGGCGCAGCAGGGGGCCAGAGATGGTTCGGGAGTCATGGGATCTCATCTCTGCTCTTTGCAGATGATGTTGTCTTATTGGCTCCCTCGAGCCAGGACGTCCAGCATGCACTGGGGCAGTTTACAGCCGAGTGTGAAGCAGCTGGGATGAGAATCAACACCTCCAAGTCCGAGGCCATGGTTCTCGACCGGAGAAAGGTGGAATGCCCTCTTCAGGTCGGTGGAGAGCCCCTGCCTCAGGTGGAGGAGTTCAAGTATCTTGGGGTCTTGTTCACGAGTGAGGGAAGGATGGAGCGAGAGATCGACAGGCGGATCGGTGCAGCAGCTGCAGTAATGCGGTCACTGTATCTGTCCGTCATGGTGAAGAAAGAGCTGAGCCAAAAGGCGAAGCTCTCGATTTACGGGTCGATCTACGTTCCTACCCTCACCTATGGTCATGAACTCTGGGTCATGACCGAAAGAATGAGATACCGGATGGAAGCGGCTGAAATGGGTTTCCTCCGCAGGGTGGCGGGGCGCTCCTTTTGAGATAGGGTGAGGAGCTCTGTCACCCGGGAGGAGCTCGGAGTAGAGCTGCTGCTCCTCCACATCGCGAGGAGTCAGCTGGGGTGGCTTGGGCATCTGAATCGGATGCCTCCTGGACGCCTTCCCCGGGAGGTGTTCCGGGCATGTCCATCCGGGAAGACCCAGGACACGGTGGAGTGACTATGTCACCCGACTGGCCTGGGAACACCTCGGGATCCTCCCAGAAGAGCTGGAGGAAGTGTCCAGGGAGAGGGAGGTCTGGACGTCCCTGCTTAGACTGCTCCCCCCGCGACCCCGGCCCCGGATTAGCGGAAGAAGATGGATGGATAGATGGATGGATCTTGAAGCTATCCGTAAAGCACCAAAACCTAGAACAGTTAGAGAGATGATGACATTTCTAGGTATTGCTGGATATTCCTCAGCATGGGTGGAGGATTATGCTAGTTTGACAGGGCCTTTGAGGGCTATGATTAAAGATACTGGAAATGCTCAACTACATTGCAACCTTTCTTGGACACAAGATGGCCTCTTGGCCTTTGAAACATCAAACGGAGATTATTAAGAGGCTCCAGTGTTAGCACTTCCTGACTATTCGAAGAACTTTTTACTATATGTATCAACATCTACTGGGGGTAAATACGCATGTGCAGTTCTTTGTCAGCCAACAGGTATGGGAACAAGTCCTCAACCTGTTTCATATTACTCTACAGCTTATTCAGATGTAGAGATGGGACTGCCACTGTGTTACAGAGTAATGGTAGGAGTTTCTCTAATGTATAAGGCGTCATCAGTGACGATGGGTTATCCTGTCACGATCCTTACACGTCAGTCTCAGAAATCTCCTGAACTATGGAAAATATACATTGACGATGCCAAGACTTAAAGATTATCATAGACTTTTAGAGCAAGAAGACGTTACTTTAGCAAGGTGTGCTACAGTCAATCCAGCAGAAAATTTGCCAACCCCTGAAGACAGTGAGCCTCATGACTGCATTCGGGAAGCCTAGAGATATTCTAAACTCAGATCAGACCTACAAGCCCTCCCATTACCTGAATCAGATCTAGAGTATTGGACTGATGGTTCCTGCTATCGAATAGGAGATAGGTTGTGTGCTGGGTATGCAGTAGTGAAAGCCCAAGGTGCTGATTTTGTGATAGAGGTTATACCACAGCCAGCATCTGCAGAATCGAGGATTTAAGAAGACAGATGCTTCTCCAATACAGCATCATGCTCAGATTCTGAAACCGTTGCATGCAATGACGAAACCAAAGGAGATAGCAATAGCTAAATGTGCAGCACATAAGACAGATGTGTCAAGGGTGACACAAGGGAATAAAGTAGCTGATGAAGCTGCAAAAGCAATTACAGGAGCAGACAAATTGGGTAAAGTTTTACTAGTTACCCATGAAGTTGATTTAGAAGATAAGATCACGCTCAAGGATGTAATTCTAATGCAGGAAGCTGCTCCTGGGATGGACAAACAGTTGTGGCAGGAGCGAGGAGCCACTCAGGATCCTACAGGTCTTTGGAGAAATCATGAAGGGTTGATAGTAGCACCTTCAGACCTGTTAGATTTAATGATTCAGGAAACACATGGGCTAGCTCATGTTGCAAGGGGGAAGTCAGAAGAAAGATCACAAAAGAGTGTGGTTGTTGGGCACCATATGTTGGAACAGATTGAGTATTTTATAGGCAGGTGTACAATCTGTCTAAACAATAATGTTTGGAAGTGAGTGAAGGTTTTTCCTGGTTATATACCAACTCCAAGAGGTCCAATGCGGGAGTTAGTAGTGGACTTTCTTGATATGATCAAACCAGTTGATGGAAAAAGATATATGTTGGTGGTGGTGGATAGATTCTCCAGGTGGCCTGAAGCCTGTCCAACAAAAAGAAAGGATGCTCAGTCTGTTGCAAAGTTTTTATGTAGAGAAGTCATAAGTCAGTGGGGGCTTCCGGATTGAATATCTTCAGACAATGGGAGGGAGTTTGTGGATAGAACTGCGAAATTGATTTTTACAAAAACTGGGAATAAAACAACGCCTTGGTTCTGTTTATCATCCACAAAGTCAGGGGATTTGTGAGAAAATGAAGAACCGTATTGTGAAAATCTGTCAGCATACGGGTCTCAACTGAGTAGCAGCACTTCCTTTGGCATTGATGGCGTGTCGTTCAAGTGAGTTGCGTGATCTGCATATGACACCCCATGAGTTGTTCACGGGAAGAATGATGCCAACTCCTTGTCTGCGCACCAACAGAAAGGGTCCAAGTTTGGCGCTATTGGAAGATGTGATGAGGGCCTATGTCACATATTTGACTAATCTGCATAAAAAAAATAACTATGTATGTTTCTGACAGGCAAAGAAAAGAAGGGGTGCGAGAGAGACTTGATGAGCAAAAAAGGAGCACGATAAAACCGGGAGATAAGGTGTTCGTAAAAGTTAGAAAAGGCCAAAGAAAGTTAGAAGGAAATGTGCCAGAGCAGACAGGAACAGAAGAGATTGATGAATATCCTCCGGGACAAATTTTTGACAGGGAGATTGAACATGTGGAAGAGAATGTTGATGATCATTCTCATGTTTCTGATGATGCCAGAGATGACTTGGGCATCAGAACATATTTCAGGAGAATGTGAAGTATCAGAGATGGCAGAGAGAAGCAAGTTTGTTAGAGGAACATCTAGGAAGCCAGTTAGACAGAGGAGTCCAAGACCGACTAGAAGAAGAACCAAACCAGAGCGACATGGGCGCTAGGGTGGAAGTAGCTATAGGAAACTCAGCTAGGCTACCCTGTCAGTGCAAGGCTGGAGAAGGAGATGAAGGAAAATTGAAAGTGGAGTGGAGAGACAATCATGGAAGGATCCTTGGTTTGTCAGGCACAGAGATGGAAGGAAAGTATGTATTGGTACATGAAGGAAAGAGGTCAGGTTTGACTGAAGATTGTAGTTTGTATGTGCGAGGGATACAGCGCGAGGATCAGGGAAATTATAGTTGTTCTTTTGTTGATTTAAGTTCAGGAAAAGAAGAGAGAAGGACAAGTACACTGACTTTGGTGGTGATAGGTGGAAATAAGAGTCCACAAAGGAAGTAAGAGAGTTGACGATGATGACGTCAACTCCTCAGTTGAAGGTTGAGAAAGTGGAAAGCGACGATGGTCGCTCATTGAAGGACGGAGTAAGTAGGGAAGAGGAGTTTTTTGGCTCCGAAAGGATTTCAGGTGGTCATGAGCATGTGTTAAAAAAAGAGGGAGATGAGGTGGAAGGCGTTTGGTTTTGATTCATCAGTCTTAAAAATTGCAGATCCATGGGCAGGGAGGAACCTGTGGTTCCAACAGATTACACACTCAGTAAGGTCAGTGAAGAAATTGAATTGTCCATGTGTGGTGAAAGTACCATCACCAGGAACGTGGCCTTCAATTTTGGAAACTGTACCTGTACCACTATCTACTAAGTGTCAGTCAAATGCCCTGTCATGGTTACTTTATCAACAGAATTCAGGAGGAGATTCAATAATGGCTGTGTTGGTGAATTTGTTCAAACCTAGACAAGATTGTGCTTGGTTGAAAAACTTGCCATATATGAACTTGCTTGATCAACATGAAAATATAACAGCGATCCCTGAGTCAATGGAAGTGTCATCTATTAGGGCGAGAGATTGTTTCTGTTCAAACACCTACAATAGACCTGGAATGTTTATGGGTGTATCGGAGTGTGACAACTACATGATGGATTTTGGTAGACATGGTAAAGGAATAGAACGTTTTCATGACATGGAATTTACAGGACCACATCAAAAACAGAATATAATTTTGAGGGTTCAGAATCAGATTTTACCTGCAAATGTGACAATAGGCAATTTTAAGGATATCTGGTGGGTGTGTGGTAATAAAGCAAATATATTCCTACCATATGGGTGGACAGGATGTTATATGGCGATGTTGAAACTCCCATATGAAGTTTTTACTATGCAGAAGGGGAATGTATCTGATGACACCCCACTAAATACTATGTTGGGAAATAGGATTAGAAGAGAGATGGCACAGTTTCACAATTTAGAGTCGTAGCATTGGAGGATAAGTTTAGGAGAGAAGTGGGGAATAGGCTTATTTCCATGGTATGGTGTTACATTTTTGGCTGATCATTTTGATAATATGATCGACATATACTTTGCAGGGATTTGCTAATGAAACAATAAAAGGGTTTGAGTTTCTGTCAAATACTCAGAAAAGCCATAGATTGACTCTGTTGAAACATGAGATGGCCTTAGACCACCTTATTTAGCCAAAATATAATCTATGTGTGACTTTGAATTTGACAGGAGAAGCATGTTACACTCTGATTCAAGGTACCACAGATAACATTACTAATGTCATGGAAGCTCTAGGGCACATAAAGGATGCCTTTGGTCCTTCAAAGGGAGCTGGTTCGTCTGCGATAGCGTGGTGGAAAAATACATTTGGAGCGTTTGGGATGGTTTTAGCTCAAATCTTAGTTACAGTACTCATATTTTTTGTGATGATGTCCTGCTGTTGCCCATTGATGATAATCTGTGCCAAAGCTATGATTTTGAAATGGATAGGAATTGTGGTTCCTGAGGCACAGACTCAGATGCCATTGTTGCAGACTGGTATGGATGAAGATGAAGAAGAAGCTATTGAGGGAACATTGGTAGATATGCTTTTTAAATTTAAAGTTGTAAATATTTTAAGTATTATTTTGTGACTTGGTGATTTTACGTTTAAAATTGAAAGATTTAAGGGGGGAAATGAATAAGATGTTTGTATTTGTGTTTTCAAAAAAGATAGATTCCTTTTTTCTTCCTTCATAGAGGAGAAGGATTCTAAACAAGAACAAGGAGATGCAGAGTTCAAAACAATGGAGGACGCTGAGAGTCAACGCTGCAGAGGAAGCTCCAGTGTATCTCATCATTATGTTTTGAAACTTTGACATGTGAAACTTGAAATATGTGTGAATGACATTTTGTTTTGTATGAAGTACAGATGTTTTTTTTTTTTACGAACATTTAGGGTCAGAGAATGAATATGGAGGGAAAGGTCCATTGGAGGGTCCGATGGGTCGACTAGCCCGAATTTGGACATTTTTTATTTTATGAAGTTTTTATTTTTGTATTCGTATAAGAAAAATCTATAAAAATTGTAAAAGTTTGATTGGCGTGCTATATGTGGACGCCTTAGGCAAAGGGACAGTAAGAGAATTTTCCTGTCCAAGAGTATGATAGTTGCCTGATGGGTTTTTTGCTCTCACACTCCATGAAGAATATGTTAAAATGTATGAAAAGGAAGTGAATGTGAATGTATGTTTTTGTTTCTCTGTTTTTCGAGACTATGTAGTCTCGAAGGGGGGAAATATGTAGTATCTGAGGATGTGTGTGACCATATGTTTGTGTGTTAGTTACCAGCTCCATTGAAATGGAAAGGCATGTTTATGAGGGGGTCACATACATACTATCTGATGCCTGCATGTTTTATTAGGGGTCGTATTGGAAGTAGAGCTGTTAAGGAAGAAGACTGTCGGCACCCGATCACAGCAAGGGTCTTGGGGGTCTGGGATCAAAAGACTCACCAAAGATCAGAAGGGTGATAAGAGTATAAGAAGTGTGAGCTTGGAGACAATAGTCGGAGGACATTTGGCTGTTCCATTCCAAGCAGACCGGTTGCTTGTTTGATACTGTTCTTCTTTGCAATAAACCTCCTATTTGCAACTAAGACAGTGTCAGTGGACTTTCCTTCATCATCTTCAGCATTATCTTCATCATCTTCAGCATTATCTTCAGCAAACCTCTCACCTCTCAAGAAACCACAGTAGCTACTGAGGTTATGATTAAGGTGTTTTGGTAAATGAGTCTGGGGAATTTTGGGAGGGAGGCTATTGTTTTAGTGATGTTGAAAACCACTAAAATCTAACATCACCAAGGTGCTATCTGCTGGAAGGACACTGCCATGTTGCCCTTGGCCTGTTTGGCAGTTGTCATTCAATTCTTCCACTACTGACACATCCAGAGGTGGAAGGGGAATGAATCTCGGCATGCTGGATGCTTTTGACCCCCTGATAAACGTAGTCAAATTTCATCCTCATAGCTCAAAGTGTCTGAATTATTCCAGAAAAAGCTCTTCATGGTCCCACCATTCCTGGAGGGGCCACCTCAGGCACTTCCAGAGGTGGTAGACTGAAACTCAGCATGCTGAATCTCAAACTTTTTGGCCGTACAAACTCTTTTGACGCCTCCTCATATCCCAACCAGGATGACGCACCCCCAGTTTCCCATACCTTCAATAAACCCAACAAACTGTCTTAGATGTCTTGATGTCTTAATGTACTGAAATATGTAATACATAACACGCCTACTCTCTGTTGAAGCTTCAACATCTGATATACAATAAATGGCCTGGTCTGAGACTAGCAGACTCCCAGAGCAAAGCAGAATATGTGAACCTCACTGCTATATAGGGTTCCTATCCTAACTTATCTACTCCAACTATCGCCTTTTGTTGCACTGTAAGCACTTATACCATTCCTCAACTGTAAGTCACTTTGGATAAAAGCGTCTGCCAAATGAGTAAATGTAAATGTCTACCTTAGACACTGCGTCCAGGGGATGGTTTGGGCTGGGGAAGTTAATGACTATGTTTGACTCCCTGGACTGGGGGAGTTGGTTAGGCCAGGTGATTCCCAGGCCTTAAACAGGTGGGTGGGATATGTGGCCATGGCCTGGGCGGCCCCAGCCTCTTAGGAGGTGGGGCCAGGCCAGTGCGGGCCAGCCCAGGAGGGGCCCCGTGGGCAGAATATAAAGAGAATACAACATCATTTAATAAAAACACTTTTTTTAACAGTGTACGCAATCCTTTCGTGTTGCGTCTCTGTCGTCTCCCCGTCGTCTCTCTTCATTAATTAATAGGCGTTTATGGTGTGTAAAACAGTTCCCCTCTAAAGGTTATGTGGTGAATGAGCATTGAGAACATGGTATTACATACTACATGGTATTACGTATTACATCAGTTTTTTTCCCGAAGGCAAGCCAAGTTGGCTTCCCTTGGTGAAAAAAATGATTATTATCAATTATTATTATTACCAATCAGCTGAGGCTATTGTCTCAAAACAGCTTCCCTGTGATGCCGGGACCGGTGTCAAGGAAAGTCTTGAACTCTTTGGTGGGTATTTATAATATTTGATCAAAAATAATTTTACTAAACTGCTTGTTGAACAGCAACTCAAAATTAAATCGGGAGTCCAATACCAAAACTAGATCTCCGTACTGAGAAGAAAGGTTTTTTGGACATTCAATGAGGAGAATCTGAATTGAGTGGATTGCGGGAAGCGCTAAACTTAAATGTTTTTTTTACTGTCCCTGTCCCCTCAACAAAGTCCAACTATGTTTGTGGATTAAGGCTTGACATAGCCTGAGCTAAGAATCTCGGGTAAACCGACTCTAACAGCAGTACATCAACGTCGTTAAACTGTGCTCCGACAATTTACACATCCTGTGTGAATCAATAGCGTCATTGGATCGCTGGCGATGCGAGATCCCGATTTACGTCATGTCCAAGAAAACATCACGTGTGGCTGTGTGTAAACCCAAAAAGTAGAACAGCAAGAGGAGAGCAGCTGGATTTTGCAATCTCTCTCTGTCTGTTCTCGGCTGTTACATGGATGAAGTCACTGAACACTGCTCTGCCTGCAGCACCCCGGTACCCTCACATAACTGTCTGCACAAACATCTTCAACTTCAGCTTTATTAGTTTTAAATGCCAGTTGGTAACAGAAGATGTCTCAAGACATGTCTCAAGACACTTTACAAAGAGAGCAAAAAGTGTACATAGTAAAATAAAACCCTGTCCTTAAGACCCTCTACACATCTGCACTTACATATCAGGCTCAGCCTGTAAAGGCTGCTTTACTGCCCCGCTGATCAAAAATTCCTCATCCATCTTCTCCCATGCGTACAATGCCATCAATTTAGTGCTAAATCTGGGGCTTTTATTTTGAAAATGACCTGTGTTTTGGCAAGTTTCTTCTGAGTATTGATAACACGCCTCTGATGTATGAAGTTTAACACCATTAGAATATGTATGTATGTATCCTATGTATTTTACTAGTTTAAAGTACAGAAAAAGTAGACTGATAATAAACTGGCAACTGAAATACACAGAAAAAAAACAAATGGCCAAACAAGAAATGCTCCACAAAATGCATTTTATTAAATGCACACCACATTCTGTGAAGCCTTGTGGAGATCCTCCTTTAATCTGACTAACAATACACTTCTAACTGTGAAGCATGAGTTAAGAGCCTTCAGCAAGAGAACAATAGATGGCAGTGTTATGCATCCCCAAATGTCTGAGCCAAGGCTCCGCTGAACAGATGATTCAGGAGCTATAAGAAAGTCACAGTGGGCGGCTGGTTGAACATCAAAGCCCACAGTGGCAAAGACACAGTGAATGGGATATATGCCTAAATGTCGGTTTTGTACATGGAGTGAATTGTGACTTTAATCCATTTAGGTGCGTACCTCCTCCAAAAAGATCCTTGAATGTGAGATGAGTAATAAAGCAAAAGGAGCAACATCTGTGTCTCACCTTAATCCCACATACTCTCTTTTTTGTCACTAATCTGACAGATTCACACATTTTTATTACTTGAATATGCCACCCTCTCCATGTTTTACCTCATGGACAATCCTGTTTGAATTGGTTTAATTTCTAGGAGCCTTCTCTTCATGGTTTCTGAGAATGCATTATCTCAGACAACAGCTGAATAGACCGTGTGGAGGAAAAAATGTGAAATGCTTCCACAAGTAAAGGCCATTAAACTTTACCTGCAACTAAGCTGGTAAACTTTTCTTGGATTCATTAATTAATCCATAAGGACTTGAAACACAAGCCTGGTAATCAGTGGCGTGGCATGGGGAAAACTTTCATGTAGTCGGAAGAACTATTAAAGCGTCCAGCATCATGTTACCAGGACTTACACAGCTTGTTACCTAACAGACACTTTAAGCACAACGCGCTCTCTCTGTCTCTCTCTCTCTCTCTCGCTTGCGCTAAAGTCTCTGGCAAACAGTAGCCATTTGAGAGCACAGAGACGAGTTTTGGCTCATTCACTGTGGCCACAGTGGTACACACACACACACTCCTCTTAAACATCTTTATGCAACCACTTTCCGAAAAGCACAAGCAGCTACTTAATGCACAGCACACAAAACGTGAATTCACTCACACACTCATTCAGAAGCTGCAAAGTTTTACGTCCACACCAAACAAGACTTGTATTCTCTGAGATGTGCAAATGCTTTTCACTTTTCCTTATCATTTATATATGTAATAATAAATGTAAATGTTCATTAATCAGCAACACAACAACCAGTGGCTATAAACAGCACACCTGGGGCCTGTTTCATACCCCGAGTTTATTCTGCAACTCCGACTCAACCTACTCCAAGCTTGGAAATTCCGAGTTTCCGATTTCAGAACACCGGCCTGCCATTAGTTCAATCAATTCCGAGTATGTTCAGCTTGAGCTAAGTGCGTGCACCGCGGCTATAAAAAGCCATCATCAATGGAGCCCAGATACAATGATTCACCATAGCAACGGGTGACTTTACTCCGCTGGAGTTGGAGATTTTAATGTGCTCATACAGTGACTTTGAGCCAGTATTTATTGTAGCACAGCTGCAGGTTGAAGGAGAGGGAGTCGGCAGGGGAGAAGATCGCTGCTAAAATGAAAGCTAAAATGTAATAGGCCTAAATCTTCTTTGTTCACAGAAATATTTATACTTATAATATTTATACTTATTTATACTTGTTAATTAACTTAATTATTAATTATTAACTTTTCCTTTAACAGAGCACGGCTGGGTAGTAGGACAAGGGTCCATCTACCGCTACAGATCAAACTAATGCAATAAGATGTTCAATAAATGGCAAAGGTTAATTCTGTGGATTTATGTGCACCTGTATGATATTATGTCTTGTTCAGTGAGCATAATTCCTTGTCAAAAAGGAGACAGGGCCAGCAAAAAAACGTTGAAGTTTAGCACTTCCCGCTGGCCACTCAGTGGGACGTAATTCTCCTCATTGAATGTCCGAAAACCTTCCTTCCAGTACGGAGATCTAGTTTTGGTGTTGGTCTCCCATCAGATTTAATTTTGAGTTGCTGTTCAAGAAGCAGTTTAGTAAAATTATTTTTGACCAAATATTCCAAAAGTCTGCCCTCCATAATTGCGCTCTCTGGCTACCAGGAAGTGAACACAAATCTTTCGTTATTCGTATCAGTGATGCTGATGTTGACATACTGTGATTTGATTGGTGTGAAGCCAAAGAGTTCGTGACTTCCCTTGACCCCGTCCTGACCAATCACAGGGAAGCAGTGTCGAAACAATAGCCTCATGTGATTGGTTAATAATAATTTTTTTTTTTCACCAAGGGAAGCCAACTCCAAAAGCTGACGACAGAGTTTAATACCCTGTTTTCAACGCACCATAAACGCTCAATAATGAATGAAGAGAGATGAGACGACAGACACACAACACAAAAGGATTGCGAAAACTGTTTTAAAAAGTGTTTTTAATAAATGACGTTGTATTCTGAAAAAAGTGAGGAAGCCTGGCTTCCCTTGCCTTCTGCAAGAAAATGCCACTGCTGGTAATAAACCTGGTCTTGCAAGTTTTGATAGGATGACAGTAATGACCTGGTAACTCATGGGCTTCACTGACTTTATATTTGAGGAGCAGAATAAAGCAATGATGAAGTGAAGGTTTTGATGTCATGTTCATAAACCTCCTGTTTTGCTGCTGCAAACATTGCTCTGTTTATGACACAAAGCAAAAGCTCCCTCTCTTCTGCTCGCTGCTGTTTGTGCTCAGGAAAATACTGTTAATATGTTAATATTAACTAGTGTCATGGATATTTGATATTTTTATAAGAATTTGGCTGGCAGCACGGGAGGAAGTGCTATGAGGGCCCAAAGAAATAATGCGCAGGTGGTCGCACTCGGCCGTCTAATTTCTTAGATATGTTGGTAAGGGTGAAAATTCAAACACATGGATTCTCACTGGCTTGTCTATCCCAGCTCTTTCTACCAAGGATTGATGAACTGATTTGATAGCAAAGAATCCGTGGACCTTTAGGCAATCTGCTGATGTGTGTTTGACTTCTTTTTTCTAGTGGGAACAGTTAAGGAGTTCTCTCCTTTGCAACCACTTGGGTTTCATCATATCTTTCTGCATGCCTCCAGTGCACTCAGATTTGTATTTCCACAAATGCTTCAAAAGATCATAGAAAGTCTGTGTTATATTGAGTGGGAGGGGGTAAGATTTAGCGAAACGGCGATGTGAGAGGTGCTTGTTTTCCCACAATCCTTCAGGGGATTCCCCTCTCCTCTCAGAGCTGTAAACCCGCATCAGTGCACTGCTGATGGATATCTTTGTTTGGCAGGTGCTCATATACTTGGCGCCTACTGCTGCCCACAGCGATGAGGCTGTTGGGGCAGAATGCTTGCAAGAGTGCAGAGGAACATATTTCACATTATCTGAGAACAATAGGCCATTTCCTGCTTGCCACAAGCCAGAGGCTGATCAGGGGCTGCCAAGCTCAAGGAACAGAGCTAAGACTCTAGAAAAGGTTTGAATGGGAGGCTGGGGTTGGGAGGGTGTAAAACTGACAAACTGTTGGGTAGGTGGTTCCAGAGTGGGTGGGGGGGTGGGTGGGTGAGTGTGAGCAATAGCAGTTACACAGTGTACCTGTTTGTCTGATGTGAGCACAGACACATTCATAACTTTGCAGCTACTTTTTTTCTCTCTTTCTTTCTGAACTGCAGCTGAACTGACAAATCTGTCTGTCTGTGAGAGGATGTGGCTGTGATATAAGCACTGATCACACTGGACAGGACAACTTCTTCAAGTTGTGTGTGTGTGCGTCAGCAAACAGGAACAGGCGGACACCAAACTCATAGCGTAGCAGGGGTTTTATTGAGGGAACGGGAAACGTGGGTGTTAATGTAGAAAATCTGTCGGAGTGGCTCGGGGTCGGGCTGGCAGTGGGTCGGGCTTTCCGGGGCTGTGGAGCAGGCGTTGTCAAAGGGCAGGCAGGAGGTTGATGGCCAGGGCAGAGGAGCAGAGCGAAGGTCAGGGACAGGCGGTTGGTCAGTGGCTGAGACAGATGGCAGAGTTGTGGTCGTGGGGCAGGTGAAAGTCGATGACTGGGGCTGGAGAGCAGAATCGAGGTCTAAGACGGGCGGAGGGTCGAGGCCAAGACAGATAGCAGGAACGGACGTTGAACGGGAACACAGGATGAGGAGAGCAGGAACACAGTAATGGAACAGATGATCAGGAACACAGGAACAAACAGGCATGCCCACAGACAGGCAGGCAGACAGGCATGACAGAACCCCCCCCACCAAAGGACGGCTCCAGAAGTCCCAAACCAGAACCACCACACTGGGCGGGAGGAGGGGGAACTAGGTGGAGGGCCCAGAATTCCTCCGAACAGTCCAAAGCCACCGCCTCCTCCCCAGAGGAAGCATGGGACCCGTCCCCATCGAGGGGCTGCACTGGAGCGGGCGCAGGGCGACGAGCTGGATGGGGGGCCTGCCGGGTACTCGGACGGCCCCGATGTAGAGCAGGCTGGTCTGGGTACTGAGGGTGGAAATCAGTAATGAGGGTCCGGTCCTCAATCCTCCTGGCGGGAACCCAAGACCTCTGCTCCGGACCATAACCCTCCCAGTCCACCAAAATGCTGGATGACCGAGGAATCGGGGGGCCAGCTTGCGGGATGCCACCCAGAGAGGCAGGTCCTTGGCCGAGAGCCACACCTTCTGGCCCACTTGGTAGGCTGGGACAGGGGTCCTCCTGCGATTGGCTCCAGATGAGTAGCTGGTGGCGGCACGCAGGAGGGCGACCCGTGCTCAGGCCCAGGTGTGACAGCAGCGGCGAGCGGAGGCAAGAGCAGATGGGCAGGAGGCCGCCCCTTCCTGGCTAGGGAACAGTGGAGGCTGATAGCCGTATACGCACGGGAAGGGTGACATACCGGTGGCTGAGCAGGTCAGTGAATTATGGGCGTATTCCACTCATGTGAGCTGTTGAGCCCATGAATGGGGCTCGCGGGAGGTCATGCACCGGAGTGCCTTCTCTAGCTCCTGATTGACCCTCTCGGACTGGCCGTTAGACTGGGGGTGAAAGGCTGACCATGGCCCCCAGCAGGCGGCAGAGCTCCTTCCAGAATGCGGAGACAATGTTGGAGACAATGTCTCTGGGGATCCCGTGGAGTCAGAAGACCTGCTGCTGGACCACTTGGGCCATCTGCCGGGCGGAGGGCAATTTCGGGAGCGGAACGAAGTACGCCATCTTACTAAAGCGATCCATCACTGTCAGGATCACAGTCTTTCCCTCAGAAGATGGCAGACCAGTCACAAAGTCCAGGGCGATGTGGGACCAAGGACGCGAGGGCATAGGCACAGGCTGGAGCAGGCCGGCTGGCAGGTGATTGGAGGACTTTTGCCTATTGCAGATCAAGCAGGCCTGGACATAATCGTGCACATCCTCGCACATGGACGGCCACCAGAACTGCTGGGCGAGGGGCTGGAAGGTGCGGACAGAACCCGGGTGACAAGCCAGGCGCGAATCGTGCCCCCAATGGATGACCTGCGACTCAGGGGTCCAGGCACGAACAGGCTTGATATTGCGGGACCCCGGGCGGTAAGACAGGGTGAAATGGAAGCGGGTGAAAAACAGGGCCCAACGTGACTGTCTGGGGTTGAGGCGCTTAGCAGAGCGGACGTATTCCAGGTTTTTGTGGTCCGTCTACACCAGGAATGGTTCGGGAGCCCCCTCCAGCCAGTGACGCCACTCTTCCAGGGCTAACTTGATGGCGAGCAGCTCTCTGTTGCCGATGTCATAGTTCCTCTCAGCAGGAGAGAGACGACGAGAGAAGAAGGCGCACGAATGAAACTTGCTGTCGTTGGATGATCGCTGGGACAGGATTGCTCCGACGCCCACATCCGAAGCGTCCACTTCAACGACGAACTGCGGGTCTGGGTCGGGCATCTGGAGAATGGGAGCCGAGGTAAAGCAGGCCTTGAGGGAATTGAAAGCGTCATTGGCTGCCGGGGTCCAACTGAGCAGCTTCTTGGTGCTGGTCAGTGCGGTGAGAGGAGCTGCGACGGCGCTGTAGCTCCGAATGAAGGGCTGATAGAAGTTGGCAAACCCCAAAAACTGCTGCAACTTCTTGCGGCTTTCCGGCACAGGCCATGAGGACACTGCCGAAACCTTCGCCGGGTCCATCTGGATGCTCCCCTCGGCCACGATGTACCCCAGGAAGGCCACGGTCTTCACATGGAACTCGCACTTTTCTGCCTTCACAAAAAGCGAGTTCTCCAGGAAGCGACAAAGGACCATCTGGTCGTGCTGAGCGTGTTCAGCCAGAGTCTTGGAGAAGATCAGGATATCGCCAAGATACACAAAGAAGAACCGGTTCAACATGTCCCTCAGCACGTCGTTCACCAGAGTTGGTGAGGCCGGACGGCATTACCAAGTATTCATAGTGGCCGTGTTGAATGCCGTCTTCCATTCGTCACCTTCCCGGATGTGGACGAGGTGGTAGGCGTTGCTTTGTGAAGACCGTGGCCCCCTGAAGCAGGTCGAAGGCAGAGGAGAGTAGTGGCAAGGGGTACCGGTTCTTCACCGTTAGGTTGTTGAGACCCCTGTAGTCGATACAGGGGCGCAGGGACCCAGCCCTAGGTGGATTACTAATAAGAACTAATAAGGTGTTGTTAAAATGCACAAAATGGTTAAAGTGTGTATTTTCTTGTTTAGCTATTGTTTTTTTAGTGTTTAGACAGTTGCTGACAAGTGATAATTTCCGTTATGTCTGTACCCAATCAGAAACTAGAGAGGTCAGGAGGCGCAGGAAGTGACGTTGAGGGAGAGAGGGAGAAGAAGACGAGAGAGCCGAGAGAGAGGAGGTGCCGAGTGTGTGGTTGGAGATAAGCGAAATGATGAAAGAATATAGACCATATATTCCTCATAGTTGTAGTAACTACGCAAACTGATCGTGACCGTGATAGGTTATTACATTGGACTGTGGTAATGTGTAGAAAATCTTCTACAGAAAGTAGTTAACTTTCTAGCAGCCGCCATTAGTCAGTTTCAGATCACTGTGTGTTGGAGTTGTCCAGGCTGCTATGGACAGTGTTTGCCGGCCAGGTGAGCCATAACGTCCCGGAGACCAGCCAAAGGACATCCACCAAACTGCAGATGGGTCTACAAGAGATGTTCATCGCATAGGTGTGGAGGAGCTGTTGACACACCCCCCGGAGCCGAGCTGTTCATAGCTTCGGTGCGGAGAGGGCAGTTGACACACCCCCTGGAGCCGAGCCGTTCATCGCGGAGGCGCAGGAGCGTCCATCTTGTTCACAAGAGAGGAGCTGCATTTCTTTCGTCGCTCCTCCCAAAGCTACACACACACTGCACCTACATTTGACTGGCTACAAGCACTGATAATAGTGGGGGTATTTTACACGTAGTTACGCGGCCATGTTAAGTTTCCTTTCTGTTTTAACAAGTGAAAGTATTGATGTGGTTATGCGAATGTGACAGTTAACCCTTTGAATGCATTATAGTGCAGGCAGGTTTAAAGGAGACCGGAAAGGAGGTGAATTTAAAGCCAAAACAAGGGTGTAAAGAAAATTAGTGTAAAAAAAGAGAAATTGGATCAAAAGCAAGAAACCAAATATTGTGAATGTTTTTTGTGTGTTTATTAAAGTGTCATTTACATTATTTAACCACTGGCTCCTTTCATTATTGTGTACCTTACAAAACTATAACCTAATAATATATTATAAAGAACCTAGGGTAGTCAACCCTTATCTAGTGCTGTAAAGATTAGCAAAGATTAGCAAAGATTAGCATTATATATGTATACACACACACACACACACACATACTGGATAGTATGGGAGGCCGTTGGAGCAGTAAATCATACATACTTTCACATGTAACATCATACTCTCACAAACACTAATATACTCTCATAAATACTACTACACCCTCTCACACACACTACTATATTCTCTCATAAATAATACTATACTCTCACATACTATTATACTCTCCCATAAACACTACTAAACTGTATCACACACACTAGTATACTCTCACATAAACACTACGAAACTCACACATATTGCTAAACATTCTCAAACAAACTACTATACTCTCACATAGACACTTCTATACTTGCATATTTGCATAATTACACTTGTGTGTGTGAATGACTACACTAGTTTGTATGAACGACTATGTTAGTGTGTGTGCATACTATACTAGTCTGTGTAAGAGTTTGATTTCTCAGTTCCTGATTGGTTGTCCATTGAGCTAGCAAAGTTGAAGCTACATTGGAGCATTTAAATCAAGCAGCAGGACTTTCAAGGAGAGCTTTTTGTTTTCAGCAAAGTAGTCATGATTTTTCACTCTTTTTCAGATCCAATTTTTGTTTGTGGAAGTAAATGGCAATGAGGAGGACATGAGAATTTTCTGGTCTGAGACAATGAGGTGTGTTAAGTGCATTGTTAGGAAAACTGACAACGTGGAACATGACAGCATGATTTTGGAGAGGTTGTTCTGCGATCTCATTGGATATTCACGGACAATTTCATTTTTCCTCTCACTTAGCCAGCAGTCAGAAGGGGGTGAAAGTCAAGGAAGTCTGGATCCACTGGTGGCACTGTACGCATTTTTTTGCATCATTATAGATTCCTATGAAAGCTCAAGATCAGTGGAAATTAGAGAAAGGGATTTGTGTACTTCAAGAGTGCCACCGACAATCAGAGCTGGTCATTCTGGCCGCCCTCAGTACAATGTACGTCATGAACAAATTACCTACTGTTTGTCCCTTGGAATGAGTTGGCAAAAGATAGCTGTATGCTTTGGAATAAGCAGGAGGACATTGTACAGCCACAGACAGCATCTTCAAATTGGACCACTGACCTATACAACAATGTCTGGTGAGGCTTTGACTGAGATTGTTCGTGGGATCCTTCGAACCACCCCAAACATAGGAGAGAGATATGTGCTAGCAAGCCTTCGATTACGCAACATCAGAATACAATGGTATCGTGTAAGACTATGCTTGCAACAGCTGGACCCAATTGGACGGGCCTTCCGTCGCCGACATGCAATTCGTCGAAGAATTTACAATGTTCAACCTCCCAATCAATTATGGTGAGTAATTTGTTATTAAATATAGAATGGATAACATAAAACCTGTCACAAAATTAGGGCACCATAAAAACACCCAACAACAATACTTTACAACCAGAAGTAAAGCAAATACCTGAAAGGGGATTTTGCCGTCTCTTCCTTCAAACATTGGTGACATTGCTAGGACATCCATTAGCAACCATAAAAATTCTCTCCTAGGACCACCAAGGTCCACAGCCTCTTCATTCATTCCCAAATCATCTGAAAACTTGATGCACATCTTGTAAATGGGATTGTAGGACAGTCGCCTGAAGCCCCGTAGAGCACCATCCAGCGCTGAAGACCGATTAATGTTGAACCTGCATCTCTGGTTATTGTCAATTTGGGATGCAAGATTGAAAGGAATTAGGACAGGAATAACATACCTTTTGCACATCATTTTTTTTCTTGCAGAGATTAAACGTCACCAAAGATTATACTAGTTTGCGTGTTATCTTAAAGAAAATTTGGTTCTCTGTGCTTATGATTTTGATAAAGATCAGATCATGCGCTATGAAATAATGTAGAAAGCCTTTGCTTACCACTGTATATCTAAAATTAAAGTACTCAGTTGACATGCCATACTCATGAACTACTTACTCATGACTCTCAAAACTGGCCATAATGGCCTGATTTAGTTCTTTATCATCAGAAGAAAGGTCAGAGATGGAACCCATGATGGAAAGGTAGGCAGCATAGTTGTCACTGCTAGCTGCTGAGGAGTGGTTAGCTTGAGTTGTGACAGCACTGGATGTTTGCTGTGTTGCAGAGGACTGGTTACCTTGAGTTGTGACAGCACTGGATATTTGTTGTGTTGCAGAGGACTGGTTAGGTCTGGATCTCCTTGTGAAAGGATTACTTGAAAGGTGTTGTGTTGATGCAGTTTGGTTTTCCCTGGCCCTTGTAGTCATGTAGTTTGCATGGCAATGGCAGAACTGTGGTCACTAGATGTTGATGCAGTGTCCTCCATAGATTCCTCAGATTCTTCAGAGTCTGTAATTTCAAACTAACACAAAACAAGAACATTTACAGAATGTATGGTCCAAATTACACAGAAGCACACTTTCACTTATTTTCTCAAACCTTACCAGATTGCTTGATTGCCTGATGTACACTGTCTTTGATTTAAAAACCTTGTGAATCATGAATCCACTAAGTTCCTGGCCCTCACACAACTTGCTGAATGCTACTACACGAGCAAGCCTACCAAGCGTGCATGCAGCAAATGTGGGAACAATGGCTACTTCGAAACCCACAATCCAAGCAAACAAAGAAACAGCTGTTAGCCCAGTGTTCCAACATATGCAACCGGAAACTCCTATCATAACAACAATGCCTCGGCAAGGGGGACTCAGGAAACACTGTCAGCAGGGGGATACCAACACAAACGGAGATCATGGCTCAATTAGAAACCTAGACCCCCAATGAAGCTGATTTGCAAAGTACCCTCAGAAGATCTGCTAGTAGATGTGAATGCTGCCCTGACAACAATACCCACGGAATCCATCACAGAGACCAATAAGCTGAGACACAGTACAGCAACAGTAATCCTAGAGATGCTGGGTACAAGATGGGCCCCCACCATAACAGGCAGCACCCACCATGGAAGATTCGGCTAGAAGCCAGGATAAGGGCAACACGGAGGGAAGTTAGCCAGCCAGCAGAGCTACAGAAGGGCAACATGGAAAATGAAGGGGTACCTAGAAAGTACACAAAGGTCTCCATATCTGAGACACTCAAAACTGCCAAACAGAGACTAACAGCTCTGGCCACCCAGTTGAAGAGATACACCAAAGAATCAGAGGTTAGAAGAGTAAACAAGCTGTTTGCCAGTGAACCAACCAAGGTGTACTCCCAGTGGCAGGGAATTAACAACCGGTCAGACCCACCAAGAGCTGAGATGGAAGCATACTGGAAGGGCTTTTGGGAAAGAGATGGAAAGCGGACCTTAGAGCTGACCATAGCAACCTCCCAGAACAAGAGCCGGTAAGCGTCACTTCCTGCTCACTTCCTGCTGACTGCCGGCAGCACAGTTTCAGTCTCAGCTCTATCCCGACTCCTATCTTTTGTGTATTTTCTTTGATTTCCTACTGTATCACCCTTTGTGTGCCACTCGAGCACTCTACCCTGCTCCTAGGGTCCTGCTCTCTCTCTGACCCGCTTCCTACGCCACTCCTCGTCTTTCTATCACCCTTGCTCCCGTAGCGCTAGTAGCTAGTAGCCCGGTTAGCAATGGCTTCCCCCTCTGCTTCTCCTGTCCCTCTCTCCTGCTCAGTGTGCCATATGTTTAGTTATTCCCCTGCCTCCTTTAGCGAGGGTGATACGTGTAAGCACTGTAGTTTTTTGGTGAGGTTGGAGGCCAGGCTTAGCGATTTGGAAGCCCGGCTCCGCACTGTGGAAGCAAAACCATCAGCCACAGTTAGCCAGCGCCCACTAGCCACCGCGGAGCCGCTTAGCTTAGCTCCCCTTAGCTCCCCTCCAGCTTCTCCCGAGCAGCCGGGAAAACAGGAACGCTGGGTGACTGTCAGAGGGAAGCGTAGCTCCCGGCCAAAGTCCACCGAGGCCCACCTAACGCTTCCCACTTCCAACAGGTTCTCCCCGCTCGGCGACACACCCGCCGAGGATAAATCTCTGGTCATTGGCAACTCTATTTTACGGAATGTGAAGCTAGCGAGTCCAGCGGCCATAGACTGCATCCCGGGGGCCAGAGCGGGCGACATTGAATCCAAATTAAAGCTGCTGGCTAAAGCTAAACACAGATATAGTAAAATCGTTATCCACGTCGGCGCTAATGACCTGCGTTTACGTCAATCGGAGGTCACAAAAATTAATGTGGAATCGGTGTGTACAATGGCTAAAACGATGTCTGACACCGTAGTTTTCTCCGGCCCCCTCCCCAACCTGGCAAGTGATGACATGTTTAGCCGTGCATCATCATTTAACCGCTGGTTATCGAGGTGGTGTCCCGCAAATGACGTGGGCTTTGTAAATAATTGGCAAACTTTCTGGGGTAGACCTGGTCTCATTAGGAGGGACTGCATCCATCCCACGTTGGAAGGAGCAGCCCAACTCTCTAGTAACCTGGCAAAGAGCATTAGTCCTCCCCCACCCTGACTCAGAGTTGAGACCAGAAGGCAGAGGAGCAGTCTAACACACTCCTCTGTGCTTCCCTCTTTTCAGTCACCCACACAGAACCCCATAGAGACTGTGTCTGTCCCCCGACTGTCCAGATTTAGCAGCAGAGGAGCGACCCTTAACAATCTTATAAAAATCAGGAGTTCCTCAGTCACTTCTCAGGACAGGAGCATTAAATGTGGATTACTTAATATCCGCTCCCTGTCTTCCAAAGCCATTCTTGTAAATGAATTCATCTCTGACAACAACATTGATGTGTTATGTCTCACAGAAACTTGGCTTTGTGAGGGTGACTATGTTAGCCTAAATGAGGCTTCTCCTCCCAGCCATGTTAACTATCATGTCCCTCGATGTCCTGGCCGTGGAGGTGGGGTGGCAGCCGTGTTTGATCGTAGTCTGTTAATTACTCCGAAACCTAATATTGATTATAATTCATTTGAAAGCCTTATCATCAGCCTGTGTCACCAAAGCTGGAAAGCACAGCCCCTCCTACTTGTCGTAGTGTATCGGGCCCCAGGCCCCTATTCAGATTTTTTGGCTGAATTTCCAGAATTTCTTTCAAACCTAGTTCTCAAAACTGACAAAATCATTATCATCGGTGACTTCAATATTCATGTAGATGTGGTCAGTGATAGCTGCAGTACAGCATTCACTTCTATAGTCGAGTCCATTGGCTTCTGCCAGCATGTGCATGAACCCACGCACTGCTTCAACCACACCCTGGACCTTGTTCTATCTTATGGTGTTGAAATTAAACACCTGACCGTTTCCCCCCCTAACCCACTTATTTCCGACCATTCTTTAATTACTTTCAACTTCCTTCTAGCCGGTTGTGTGCGAAAGAAGAGCAGTATATATACACGGCACTTAACTGACAGTGTCTTATCTAACTTTAAAGAAGCTATCCCCCTGTCTCTTGGAACTGCATCCCCTCCTCTCTGTTATGAAAGCCTGAGTCCCTCCCTCATCGATCACCTCACTGATAGCTTTGTTACCTCCCTTCGCAAGACTCTCGACTCGGCTGCACCCCTAACAAAAAAGACTATCTCTAGACCACGATCCGCCCCCTGGTTTACTCCAGAAACTCGCCACCTAAAGCAGCTAGCACGTAAGTTAGAGAGGAAATGGCGTTCCACCAAAAACACTAGTATTTTTCTTACCTGGAAAGATAGTCTGAAGACTTACAGGCTGGCTCTGTGTAATGCCAGAGCGAGATACTACTCCTCTCTAATTGAGGAAAATAAGCATAACCCTAGGTTTCTGTTCAGCACTGTAGCCAGGCTGACTCAGAGTCATAACTCCACTGAGCAGTGTGTCCCTACCCATCTCAGCAGTGGTGAATTTATGGACTACTTAAACAACAAAATTACAAATATTAGACAAACAATTACGACCCACTCAGCATGCATGGCGACTAACCTACCCCCTGTTGCAGCCTTTCAGATCACAGATGTGGATATAACCAGGTCACTATCTTCATTTGACCCCATTGACTTGCATCAGCTGACCACTATCATCTCCTCTTCTAAATCTTCGACCTGCCTCCTTGACCCGATACCGACCAAGTTGTTAAAGGAAGTGCTGCCTTTAATCGCCACCTCCTTACTTGACCTCATCAACATGTCCATAACAACAGGTTACGTTCCTCTTACGTTCAAAGTCGGTATAATCAAACCCCTCCTCAAGAAACCGTCCCTTGATCCAGGAACTTTAGCAAATTACAGACCGATCTCTAACCTCATCTTCATCTCAAAAATCATTGAGAAAATCATTGCCAACCAGCTCTGTGAACACCTCAATAACAATAGTTTATTTGAATCCTTCCAGTCTGGTTTTAGAATAAATCATAGCACTGAGACTGCACTGGTTAAAGTCACCAATGACCTCTTAATGGCATCTGACCAGGGTCTCATTTCAGTGCTTGTCTTGTTAGATCTCAGTGCTGCTTTTGATACGGTTGACCACCAGATCTTACTAAGGAGACTGGAATATCAACTCGGAATTAGAGGCACTGCTTTAGACTGGTTCCGGTCCTATCTTTCAGACCGATATCAGTTTGTTTGTGTTAACGACAACCAATCGCCACGTACTAAAGTCAGCCACGGGGTTCCGCAAGGATCTGTGCTTGGTCCAGTTCTTTTCTCTGTATATATGCTCCCTCTAGGTGATATCATCAGGAGTCACTCTATAGATTTCCACTGTTATGCTGACGACACTCAATTATATCTATCTATCAAGCCGGGCGAGCTCAACCGTCTACAGCAGCTTCAGTCCTGCCTTGATGATGTGAAGGCCTGGATGACTAATAATTTCCTCCTTCTGAACTCTGAAAAAACAGAGTTGCTGCTCATAGGTCCTAAACACCTACGTGATTCTATATGTGATGCCATAGCATTACAAGGTAGTTTTGCGACTTCTTCTGCCACCGCTGTTAAGAACCTAGGTGTTAGTTTTGATCCAGACCTGTCTTTTAGCTCTCACATAAAATCGATCTCACGGTCTGCCTACTTCCACCTCTGCAATATTTCAAAAATAAGACACCTCCTCCCTCTCCATTCAGCAGAACAGCTGGTCCATGCCTTTGTTACCTCCAGGCTGGACTACTGCAACTCTCTACTGGCTGGAAGCTCCAATAGGTCGCTGAGAACTCTGCAGCTCATTCAGAACGCGGCAGCTCGTGTCCTGACTAAAACTAGAAAGAGAGATCACATCTCTCCTGTTCTGGCCTCATTACACTGGCTTCCTGTACCTTTCAGGATCCAGTTCAAAATCCTCCTCCTTGTCTATAAAGGTCTTCATGGTCTGGCACCCTCTTATATCTCAGACCTGATAAAACCCTATTGCCCCACTAGGAGACTTCGTTCTCTGAATACAGGCCTACTTGTGGTTCCAAGAGTCTCTAAGTCTAGATAGGGAGCCAGAGCCTTCAGCTACCAAGGCCCTCTGTTATGGAACCATCTACCAGTTTCAGTCCGGGAGGCAGACACCCTCTCTACCTTTAAGAGTAGGTTAAAAACCCTCCTTTTTGACGGAGCCTACAGATAAATCCAAGATAAGCTGCTATAGGTTGAGTCTGCTGGGGGTCCCCGGCACATTGAGCTCTATCTTCTCTGCCTTCTCTGTGGGTGTGAATCAGGTTCACGTTCCCTCTAGCTTCTCTCTTTCCTCTTGGCCTCTCCCCGTCTGTTTTCCATCTCCTCCTCTTCCTCCCTCTCCTGCCCCTCTCCTTTGTTATCTTTCAATTTATTTTTATTTTATTTTTATTTTTATATATATATATATATTTCTATTTTTTATTTATTTATTCTTATTTTAATTTTTATTAATATTTTATTTTTAATTCTTAATTTTCTTTTTATTCTTATTTTTATTTTTCATTTGACTATTCATTTTATTTTTCATTTTTCATTTTATTTTTATTATTTTTATTTTCCCTCCCGACTTCCATCAACGCTGAGCTGGATCCAGGACCACCTCTACCCGGCTCATCTCACTGCGGTTCCTCCTGCCTGCTACTATGGACTGATTCAATTCAATTCATTGATTTATATCCTGAACTGTTAGCCATCAATAATGTTTTGTTTGTGCCCGCCTGTCCGTCCTGGGTGAGGATCCCCTCCTCTGTCTCTCACCCTGAGGTTTCTCCCCTTTTTTCCCTGTCAGGGTTTTTCTTGGGAGTTGTTCCTCAGCCTTTGCGGGGGTCTAAGGACAGGGGGTTTTTCACTATGTACACATTGTTGCTCTCCTTGTAAAGTGCTCTGAGATAACAGCTGTTATGATATGGCACTTAAAACAAATAAAAGTTGAGTTAAGTAGTTGAGTTAACCATCTCAATGGCAGACATCCAGGGAAGAGTGTCAAAGATGAAGAGCTGGACCGCACCGGGCCAAGATATGATCCACACCTACTAGCTGAAGAAGCTAACTGCACTCCATGAATGCCTAGCAGCACAGATGAACCAGCTGCTGAGGGATGGGTCTGACCCAGAGTGGTTGACCCAGGGCAGGACAGTCCTGATCCTGAAGGACCCCGAAAAGGGACCCATCCCATCCAACTACCAATAACCTGTCTCTGGACAATGTGGAAGACAACATCGCGGCCAAGGTGAGTAAGCATGTGGCTCAATACATGAGCAAGGCTCAAAAGGGGATTGGTAGCAACACCAGAGGAGCCAAGCAACGGCTACTGGTCGGTAGAGCAGTCGCCGGAGACTGCAAGAACAGACAGACCAACCTATGCACCGCCTTGATTGCCTAAAAGAAAGCTTATGACTCAATGCCCCACACATGGATACTGGAATGTCTGGAACTGTACAACAGGAACCTAAGGGCCTTCATCCAGAACTTGTTGGGAATGTGGAGGACAACCCTAGAAGCTGACTCAAAGCCAATTGTCAACATGAGATGTGGCATATACCATGGAGATGCGCTATCATGGCTGCTGGTCTGCATAGGGCTAGATTCCCTCAGTCAGATCATCACTAAGAGTGGTTATGGATACCAATTCCGAAGGGGAGCAATAATCAGTCACCTGCTTTACATGGATGACATCAAGCTTTATGCCAGAAATGATCAACATGTCCATGTCCATCAACATGTACGCACTACCAGTCATCCGATACCCCGCAGGAATCATAAGCTGGCCAAAGGAAGAGATAGAAGCCATGGATATCAAGACAAGGAAGCTCCTCACCATGCACAGAGGGTTCCATCCCAAATCCAGCGCCCTGAGACTGTACATTGCATAGTCCGCACTTTGGATCTGATCTTCTCTGGTAAATCCTGGTCTCTATGTACCTAGGGCCTGTTCTTGTGATGCCATGATTAGTGCTTCTGTGCCGTCTGTCAGTCCAGCTCTTTCCAGCCACTGGTAGGTCAAAGGTTAGAAGAGGCGATGCTCTCAGAAGAAATTTAATGAATTATTAGATGGATGTCCCCATCCCGTCGCAGCCTAGTTCTGCACTGGCATAAACATACACCATCTCTGCTTACAGCCACACCCCTCCAGACTTCAGCCACTCATACCTCTCCATGCCCACAAACCTAAAGGCAGCCTTTATCAATCACCTGCTTGCTCTCACCAATCAAGCCCAGATAAATACAGACCCCTTCCAGCATGGCAGGGGCTGCTCCATCAATGGCCAGAGCAGCAGCTGTACTATAAACGTCCACAGCAGCAGTGGCACCCTCAACATCCAGAGCAACTGCTGCACCTTCAGTGCCCAGTGATGTGCACGTTCAACCCACAGGAACAGAGCACCTTTCACCGCTTTTTATCATTACCCAGTGTATTTTGGGTGCCAGCTCATTAAAAAAAATTTATTTCAAGGCAATTTGCAGAAGTGAGAAATAATGTATGACTCTTAAGAAAAAGGTACAGCCAGCACCAGGCATGCAGATCAAGCCCAGCCCAGTTGAGCTGAACTCAAACAGAACCACCAAATGCTGACTATGCCCCAGCCAGCCAGGTCCGGCCAACCCCCAGGGAGGCCAAAGTCACCCAAGCCACTCCCACAAAGAGAAAGGAGAAGATAGAACTCAATGTACCGGGGGACCCCCGCCCACTGTTAAAGGTAGAGAGGGTGTCTGCCCCCCAGACTGAGACTGGTCGATGGTTCCACAGGAGAGGGCTTTGGTACCTGAAGGCTCTTTCTCCAAATATGGATTAAAAGATTCTTGGAACATCAAGTAAGCCTGCATTCAGAGAACGGAATGTTCTAGTGGAGTAACAGGGTATAATCAGTTCTTAAATATAAGAGGGTGCCAGACCAAACCGAATCCTATACAGGAAGCTAGTGCAAAGAGGCCAGAAATGAAGAGATATGATCACCATCAAGTCTCCCACTGCAGCCACCAGAGCAGATTCTTTCCTGTGTCCCAAGTGTCTGAAGCCTTTCCTCGAGTGTCTCGAGCAGCTGGAGATATCTAGCCTGTGTTCCCTGTGGCCAGAGCCCTATCTTCTCTGTCCGGGGAAACTGCTGCAATGTGCTCTAGGAGGGAGATCTGGTCATTAATCATGACACCCAGGTTTCTTGTGGTTTTAACTGGGCAGAGGGAGGAATTTCAGTGGCAGAGAGAAGACGCAACCTAGGAAGTCAGTCAGGGTCATGGATTCAACATTCACCCCACCCACCTCCACCCAACCATTTAACTTAGGTGCCGAATGCTTTGTAATCTCTGGAAATACCTTTTCATTGAGTGCTCTCTCTCTCCCTTTCTTTGGGTTGCATAACTGCTCTTGTGTCATATTAATAAAGTTTGTATCAATATTAATGCGTGATTTCCCAGGGGGTTGCCCAGCGTCATGGGCTGAGTACATTTGCATGGGTAGAAGAGGAGGGCTTTTAACTTGCATCGATGCCAATTATGCCCAAACTGTTTGCATTCTCTTTTACTCACTAAGGCAGGTAAGTACACAAATTTGCATTAGCATTAAGGGTCCAATGGTTTACTTGGTATCAAATCGCTGCACTGTCTGCCATAGGACATAAACTGTTAAAATCAGTCAGGCACTAAATATGAGGAATGCTGTGGGCACTAGAACCTCTCTTTGGCTGTGCATGGTATTGATTATCTTTATAGACATAAACCCTCCCACATAGGTCATGGATATGCTGTTTTCTTCTCAACATTATCTGTTATTTTGAAGGATTTGTTTCAGCAGCTGAGCATTGTAGGTCTAAGGTGATTCTGATTTCCATTTATGTCAAAAGAGGTTTTTACAGCTCTGGCACAGGAGGAGCAATGAAGGCTTCCAGCTGTACAATATCCTGCAAGCAAACTCAGCTGCCTTCGAAAGTCTGTGTCTCAGGCCCAAGATGTGTTTCTCTTCCGCTGCCCTGTTCCCCCTTCCACTTTTCCTGTCAATCCTTTCATCTCTGTCCTGTTTTGGATGGCCCAGTCTTTTCTACTGACATGTTAATTACACAGGCAGTAGTGCTCTTTTTTCATTTAATTTTTGAAATGATTTATCACTTTGCACCATTTTCTCTCCAAAATCTAAAAAGGTAGAGGAAGTATTCCTGGGTCTTGACAAGATGGAGCCTCAGGGTGGAAAAGTTGTGAGGGAAGCAGGCAAGAAAAGAAGGAGGGAAAGGGGAGACTAAGTCTGAAAATGTATCTAAATGGTGCTGAGAAGAAAAGCGGATGAGCATAATTGATTGTGATGAGCCAAGGTGCATAGCAGAGAGAGAGATGATTAAAGTATCCCAGCTGGAGTCAGTGCTGTGGGGTGAAGAATAGCATGGAGTGACTGGGTGGAGGAGGTGTGGCACATTTCACTCTTTCTGTTTCTCACACACAGCACCACACACACTCAGTCTCACAAACAACCATACATAATCAAACATATTGTGTCTCAATCCGGCCAGAGACAAAAAAGAATCCTCATTAACCTGCTCTGATTTTGGTACATATGACTTTACATATGCTGAGCTATTTAACTGATCAAAAAAAATCCCTGCTTGTCTCTCCATCCTAATTACAGATGTGTTATATCAAAAAGCCCTCCTTCTCTTTGCTTTGCACACACACTCTGTCACACATATGCACACACATGCACACACAAACGCACAGTACACACAGTACTATAGAGCAAAGTCTCTTCACCTTATTAGTCCATGTCCACTGCTCTCTGGAGCCAGACTAAATAAATAAATCACTGATTCAGATGCCTGCTTACTCACTAACCTTGTTATCTTTTTGCTCAAACAGAAACCCTATTCGTCTGTATGCGTGGTATGATTGCATTGATGAGTGTACACCCATGTGAGCGGCGAATTGGCCCTCCAGCAAGCCTTATATACCTTGTGTATAATGCTGCTCAGTAGATGTAGGTTACCAATGAGACAGACCAATAGTGCCACAGGCAGAGAGCAGCATTATCATCTGGTTAACTTGCCACATTCCCCACAGCTTAGACGACTCCAGATTCTCTGACTCGCTTGAATTCTGCTGGACCCAGAGATAGCAAAAATATAAGAAGATGTAAGAGTTAGAACAAGACAGGCAAAATAGACCTATCACCACTGAATAAAGATGACTTATTCTGCACATTCTCTTCAGCTCCTTGGATGTGGTGCAGATATTTTATTGTTGGAGTGCGCAGTCCAGGAGCAAATCAGCTGAGACAGAATCTGAATTTGATTCTGACTGATCTGAGCCCTCACATGGAACTGGGTCAACTGAGGAAGTTGTGAGAGGAGAGGGCATAGGACTCGGATGGTGGAATCCCCCCTGGAGAAAACGGCCCAACTGAACACTGGGAGCTGTTGACGGTGTTCACTGAAAGGCAGTGAATGGTGCCCTGTTGCAGATGAGTAACAGTGACAGGGAAAAAGAGAGGCAGGTTCCCTGTCAGTGTCACAAACATACTGTCCATCAGCTACATGTTGTCATGTTAAGGGTGTGTCCCAATTCTTCCCTTTACCCCTTCGTCTTACCCCTACCCCTTGGTTTTGCATGTTTTGGGGTGTCCCAATTCTCCTCCGGACCAAGGAGGAAGGGTAAGACTAACGGCTACACACCCCTTAAAACCAAGTAAGCTCCCGAGCGCACTTGAAACCGAAGAGTACGCACAGACCGGCATCAGGATGGCTGCAGCCCGCCAGCCTGCTAAAGGACTCTCATAAATGTAAGTATTTTCAGCAGTTTATCATGATTTACAATTATGATGCTCATTTTCTACTGTCGTTGTGGTTAATTGTAGTAATTTGTGTTCAGCCGATGTCACAAAACTTTCATGTTTACAAGCTAGTTATTTGTTGAGCTGAGGTACATGATCATCCATGACACGCCACTTTTTAATCAGTGATCGGAGTGAAATCAATTTGCTTAGCGCTTGACTGGTTTGTTATCGTTAGACTGGTATGATTAAGTGATTTCATGTTACTACATAATTCACTGTGTTGTCCTTTATCTTCAGGGACGCCAGAGGAGACCCGGCATCTCATACCAGTACCAGAGCCAACATGAAAAACAGTTCAAGTCCAAAAATAGCATCTAAGCAACAGTGGGAGTGAGTATTCATTAACGCACTGTTCGGTCATAACTGTCGTGCTGCCAATGCGAGCTGCTGCCCGTGTGGCTTGGTTGCAAATAATAATGACAAATAAATCCATATGTGCATTTTTTTTTTTTATTTAACTCCGGCAGTTCCGATTTGTCAGTGTTGTGGAAGAAAGTGTTTATCTTTCATAGATTATATGCACTACATTACATTTGACATTTCCTGCTACAATCAACCCCTCCTAAAAACAGAGGCATCCTTAAGAAAACCTTCTGTTCACACATCTACCTTTTTGTGCTACAGACGTGCCAAAGAGTCTCTGCAGCCAGGTTCGGCTCTATTGTTATTGTAATATAATCACCTGACTGTAACTTCTTGAGTTCTGTTTCCCCCCTCCTGTACGCAGTCAGTTTCACAAATATCAATGGGGCCAAGCCTGGCTGCAGACACTTTGGCACCTCTGCAGCTCTAACAAAAGATAGATGTGTGAGAAGAAGGGAGGTATTTTTTAAATGGTTGCGTTGTGCTCTGAATATTGAATATTTGCACTGTTGGTTGTGATGCAGGCAATTTGTGAAAGAGCTGGGTTTGGAGGGCAAAGTAACCGGCCAACAGGCTCCCAAGAAGTGGGAGAGCCTAAAACAGAGATATGCGGAAGGTACGCAAAGCACAGTTTGACATAATTTCCAACAGAAGGATGCATGTATCCACTGGACAGTTGTGTTTATTGCGTGTGTGTGTGTGTGCTTGTGTTTCAGGAATTGGGGACTTCCAGAACAGGATCAGGGGTGGACATGTGTGAGGTGTCCATCGTTACCTGGCAGTTTCATGCCGACATGCCAGTGATGGACCCCCCTGTGGTGGTGGTATCCTTTCTGTCAGGAGCTCAGGACACCATCACACCACTCATGGTGAGACCAATGTAACATTTACCTTGTAATTCAGTACTTCCATTAATTCCACTGACTGATTTACAAACATTCTCTTTAATTGTCACGAGGAATTAAAGAGAATTAAATCAGCAGCCAGCACTGCTAAACGAGGGTCAAACCCCATCCTGGAGTTCCTTGTGGGGGGGGGGGGGGGGGGGGGGGGGGGGGGGGGGGGCAGGGAACAAAACAGGCATGAAGTGACCTTTTTGAGAAAATGGTAGACAAAAAATTTACCACATCATAACTTGGTTTAAAAAAAAAAAGTGCCTTTTCCTAAATGTCTGGATATTTTATTCTATTATTTTATCATTAAAATTTCAAAACACAAAAGAGATCTGAGTATCAATACCTTGAATGACCATGGCAGTCAAATTGACTGCATGCCTTTTACAGCTGGTGTCATATTTCACTATTTGCTACGTCTTCCCGCTCTTTCTCCTGCTCTATTGTCTGTTTTTTATGCTCTAAATGAAGCTAAAACATGGTTATAGCTTAACTAAATGACAGCAATGGAGGCTTTAGCCTTGCTTCAGAGCCTTGATGAGGAAGAATCTGACGGAGGAGCAGTTTCAGAGAGTGACGTTACTCTCGTGTTTGGAAGAAGCTTGATCTAGCTCTGAGAGTGATTCAGAAATCATTTCAGAGATGCCCCCTAGCAAAAAAAGATGACTGGAAACATCGAATTCCACACTGCTGACATCCCATCTGCTAATTTTCAAGGTATGAGGCCTACAGGAGGACTTACTGTCATTATTATTAGGCTATTGTTTGCTATAATGCACATTTTTGTAATGTAAGCCTGTGCTAGCTGTGATCTTGTCAGCGTCTTAGCCTTTATGTAGGTATTGCAGAGGGCCTCCAAATAATTTATCAAACAGCATGATTTTCTGATAGACAGCTTTTTGGTCTATATGCCATAAAATGCTTCAATCCTGTTCAGGAAATGCGCCAATGAGATGATGTCACGCAGGGACTTCATAATGCGACTCACAAATGAACTTCGCTCTGGACACATGACAGCAAAAGCCAGACACATGATGGTGCGAGAGCCCCGGTTGGAGCAGCAGACGATGGAGAGGAGAAGGCAGTGCCAAGTGCGAAGAAAGTGTAAGGAAAAACAAAGCAAAGGATACTTGTGTCACATGTCACAAGGTGGTGTGTGAGAGCTGCACATGGAAGGTACAGGTGACCTGTGTTGACTGTGAGTGATTGTGAGCCAAAAGCACAACAACGAGGCATCGTAACAGCAGAGTGTCTTCAGCTGGGTGGCAGCCATCACAGCATTTTGGAATGTTCAGTTAATCATTTTCATTGTTAAGGTCTAATGATGACACCAACCTATTTTGAAAGTAGGATACATTTGTTTTTATTTCACAGAGAAAATGGCTGCATTTCGAGTTTGCATGTGTAATTGCAGAGAAGTTATGTTGTTTCAGTTAAACAAATAAAAAACTCAATTATTATAGTTTTCATTTGGTGTCCTGATGTGTTTTTCCCTATTCCACCAGTTTATACTTAGATATTTTTTATGATAATCCAAATTATATACAAATAATGACCGAGCAGTCAAAATAACTGCCACAGTCATTCTAGTGGTTGCAGAATCCTGGTAGATCGAGTGTTAAATATGTATGTATATTCATTATACAGTGCTACAGCTCAGCAGTAAATGTGCTACATAAAAGCTGTTCCAGATGTGCATACATTCAACAGTTCCACTCAATACAAGTGTTTTAAAAAAACATTTATTGCAAATAGTTGCAGAAATCCCAGAAATCCCAATACACTACTGTGAAAACAATATTAACAATTGCCATGAAAGCAAACAACCCAATATCTATGTACTGTTGCCTTGGGGAAATTGAACACCACAGACACCACCTGGAAAGAGAGTCCATGTGCCAACCAAAAAGTGTATAATAGGACCTCCAGTTGATTTCTAGATGACTTCCGCCTAGTCATCGAACCAAAAGCATGGGATGGGCACATTTGCATCTAACCTGCAGTACTTAGGTGGACCATCTGCCTGAGGGAACAAAAAAACAAGTGCAACCCTCAAGTCACTGGCCCATGATTTAAAAACTGCATAAATACACGGTATTTCAGGTAACGTAGGTAACATAAACATTAGCAAGCAGCTCAGTTGGTTACGTGTCCAGCTGTGTCGCTTGCTTATGATTGTTACCATGTTACGTAGATAAATATCGTGACAAACCGTCACTGAATCCGTAAGTTGTCGTATGCTTCTCAGAAACAGTCTTCTTCTCTGACGTCTTTGTCTGATTGCAGACAAGCACATAAACATCATGACCTGAGAGGTGTTTCGTTTTTAACCTCTGTTAAGCTAGCGGGAAAGGATGATGACGCAACCGAGGGGTGTCCCATTTCTTAGGGGAACGGCCTACCCTTTGCTCTCTAGTTCAGTATGGAGAGTTAAGACTAAGACAAAGATTAAGGGGTAAGGGTAAGGAAAAGGGGTAAGACAGAGAAATGCGACGAAGCCTTAGTATCATGCTGACTTAGCGAGCAATCTTTGAAAAGAAAATGTATACTATTTAAAATCACACAATTTGATTCAATTCAGTTCAGTTCACACAAGAAGCTACACCACAAGCTCACCACAGTTCTTCAGAGGGCACACACTGTGAATTGGCTTCCCTTTCTCAATATGATACACAAACTCAACTCAACTTTATTTATTTTAAGTGTCTGCTCATAACAGGTATTATCTCAAGGCACTTTGTTGAGAAAACTTGTTCCTAAGTGAGAGACTTATTAGACTATATACTTATTAGACTTATTAGTACTATACAATGATACATCATTGATTTTGGACCTCTGTCATCACCAGAAAGACCACACACACACCATTTCACCATCAAACTTAATTTATTAATGCACCATCATAGCGAGCCGTGAGGTACCAACTGTCTCCGCTTCATTATCCACCATATAACAACCACAGAGTCTTCCCAGCAGCAGCAGCACACATTCTCTACTCACACTCTTACACGAACCGCGCTCTTACACGAACAGTCTGGCAGCATACAGCACTCCCATGGAAACACATACCAAGGGGGAACTAAAGTTTTATAGTCCATCGTTGGCACATGGCGAAAGCGAATTAAGTTTAGCTGGTGAGTGTTTGTCTGTCTCTCACAATTGTTTAAACCTTTGAAATAATTTGAAACAATCATATAAATAGGAATGTATTTGTTTGTATTTTGTATGTGTGATGGTGATGTGTTTTCACAATAATTGAGGATATCTGGTTGATGAACACAGATCTTGTGAAGAACTTAGTTTTCACCCTTCAAGTAATGAGCCCATTCAGGAGTAGGCAAAGGGGGCTAGAAGACAGGCAGGTGAGAGTTGGAAATAGGGAAATAGTCTTCAGTTGGCTCAGTTTGGTTCCACTCTGTTCTATCTTTAAGTAGCTTACTACGACAGCTTGCCGTGAGGCTGTGCTTCTTTTGTGTTTTTGTATGTATTGTGTAAATTTGGGAGTCTTTCCACTGCCGATGATGGCATCAGTTGATGGCAGTTGATGACATCAGCCACCTGCCCTACATGACATGCATTAGAACAGTAGTTCCTAGAGCGAGGTAAGCGAATAACACTCATTTACAAAACAGTTCCAATGAACTGTTCCAATTCCCTCTGATCTAATTTCAGGGCATGGTTTGGATTTTCTTGTGTGCTGTACAAATTGCTCTGATTGACAATAAGAGCCGAAAGTTCACTGTCGAAAATGTCCAAAATAATCAATAGGGAGTCTGACTGAATCACTGTCTGGGAGGGCACCTTGCCACACTGGCACATTTTTCGCAGAGCTCTGAGTCTGTTTCACTGTCTTCCATGACACTTTTTCTTTGGTTCGTCTCTTTTGTTTCTTCCTTGCAGCTTGGGCACTGGTGCTAGTAACCTCCTCACTGGGAATCCTGTCGCTTTCACTGCTGCTCTCACTGCTGCTCTCACTGCTGCTCTCACTGCTGCACTCACTGCTGCTCTGTTCTCCACCTGGTTTGGGAGCATATTCCTCATCGCTGCCTTCACTATCACTGAGACAGCTGTCCTCACTGTCCTCTGGGTGAGCCCTAACTTGAGGTCATGCGCCTATGCGCTTGCCATAAAACGTGGCAGGATTCATCTGCATAAAAACAAATAGCAGTTATATTCATATCCCAGCATGGTGTCTGTATAAAGACTGTTGAAAATTACACAAAATACAAAGGATTACCTAGATAAACCGTCCTGGAAAGCGCTTTCCTATATAGCGCTGGTTAGCATTAGGCTAGCGAATTAGTAAAATAACTTCAAAAATACTTGTCACACATATTTCTCCTCATTACATCGAGTGTATAAGCACACAGTAAGCAGGTGAGTATTTTTATATTAGCACAACTTACCTTATATGCATCTCACGATCCAACTTTACCGCATCATATTGGTAACTTTGCAATCGGAGCAATTCTCGTGCGTAAAAAGGAAATAGGTCCGTCATTTTCTGGTCCCACTGGAAACAAGTGCTTGTCGAAGCTTCCTAGGTTCGTAGCAAATATACACTAGCTGGCATTGAGGGAATGCAGATGCTATCTTGTCTGGTTGATTGAGTCAAACGGTTTGTTATATTTGTGATAGGCGGGTTAAACCCCAACGGGTTAAATCTGTAGTGTTTCTTTTTAATATTATTAGGGTCCAAGCAACAAAGTTGCGAGAACCCCATTAAAACTCTCCTGTTTCTATTAAATATTATTATTGTTATTATTATTCTCAGGAAAAAGTAGTCACTTTTTTGGGGGCCTGAACAGGCCATTTACGGCATGCACATTGGGATCGGCTAAAATTCCCTATTTTAAAGTTGTACAAAATGCACAGGGCAAATTTGCACAATAGCGCCACCTAGAAAATTTGAATTTGGTAAGCTTATAGAACATACTGAGGCGCACAAAACATCCTCTTGAAGCCCCATCCACAACCCAACAGAAAGTCGGCCATTTTGACCTGTATGTTTTCCCATTTCCCATGTTTTTTTTACATTTTGGATTTCCCAGTTACTGTAAGTCTTCCCATTCATCTTTCCATCTGTAGTAATTTCACATGTCACCGTGGAACACAGGTAGGCACGCTTGCTCCAGGCTAATCAGGGGTTTGACATCGCAAGTCCCGGAGTTTATTCCAGAATCACTTTGTAGTACTTTGAAAGTTCCATGTGGCATGCTTGCAGCATCTGGGAATGCAGCATAGCTGAGATTTAGGGGTTGGTTAGGCAAGCTAGGTTATATGCCTGCTACAGGGAGTTGAACTTTTCTGGGATAGAACAGATCTGGATTAGGCTGAGCAGGCACTGCTTCCTGCTTGAGCTTACACCGCTGTTCAACTTGGTCTTGCACTACTGCTTCACCTGGTTCCTCCTCTTTGACTTTGGACAGGACCCAGGCTTGAACATTGTTTTGCCATTCCCACTCATCCCATAGCTTCTCACAACGTTTTTTTATGGTTCCTAATATATTCCTTTGACTCTGTTACCTTGGGTCTAGGAATTAAACTTATCCACTTGTTTAGCTCTTTTTCGAGTACGTATATCTCCCGCTCCAGACTCCTATTCATTAGGCTGCGCTGTCATGGTCGTGGTCATCCGATGATAATCAGTTGCCTTAGCCTGGTTCATGGCTGATTCAAATTCTGGGGCCTTGGTTTATGACTGTTCAGACTTTTTAATTTCCTAGCCTTCAGAACAGGCTTGGTTGTAACTCAGTTTTCCTTAGTGTCCCTTTATTTACCTTCAAATGATCAGGTGACCCCAGATGATATTGGTCAACACAACTGACACGGGTAACATAGGCAACATAGGCCCTAACAATAAACCACATACAACAGATAACACGCAACACTACTTATGAAACTATAACTTTCAAACTGTTATTTCCATTTTAAACAAATGCAGACTGTTTTAAATCTATCAGTGTCTCCTTATGAATTAAAGTAATGAAATACAATAAAAACAGCAGACCCAAATAATTAAGCACACTTACACAGTCTCAATTTCACAGTCATAGTATCAACATTAGCAGCTAACATTACAATTAAGTATGAACAGTCAACCAACACTAGCTTTAGCTGGAAGCTAACAGATGCTAACGCGAGCTAGCAGCACCAATCAAGTGCTAACTGCAAGTACTAACAACACTAACTTTCAGTCACTCTTGCAAGACTGCTATCATGTGAAATTAACCTTAACATGTTATTTATACATTGTCAGCAAGCTATCTCTCAGCTTCAGCTTACCAATGGGCCGTGTCCTTCTGCCAAAAACGTGGACACAACTGCCGTTGTCAACACAGGAAGTTATACTTTAAAATAAGTCACATTTCAAAATAAAATACAGAAGTATAAAACTCTGAAATGACTTACATGAAGCTACAAATAATTATTTGACAATGATAGTCTTAACGATCCTATATACTATATTGCAGGTTCCTGGCCACAGGAGACCAAAATAGGGCATTACAAACAGTTTCTGTGCGGGCTCTATCCACGGTCCAAACTACAAAAATAAAATCAGCCTGGCTCGTTCCTAGCAGAGGCTGTCACCCCAGCCACTCCAAATTGTCCAAATTTAACGTTGCTGTGGATGACTCATATCAATTTATGACTTTGAAATTTAACATTTTATAACTTTGCTGGGGTGGCTGCCTATGGAGAGAAGGAGCCAGGTTCACAAGAAACTTCTCCTCTTCTTCCCAGGCAGGTGGTGGATGTGGCTGGGGAGCAGGTGGCTCCTGCAACCCCTGGATGAGGAGCTCTTCGATTTTCTCTTTCTCCCTTCGCAGATGACACCACCGTAGTGGGTCCAGCACCTGACAGGATGGTGTTCAGACAACAACCTTGTCCTGAACAGAAGCAAGAGTGAGGAGGTTATCGTGGACTTCAGGAGATCCAGGAGGATGCAATACACCCAGAGACAGGAGGGAGACAGGGAGGGTGGATGGCATCAAGTTCCTGGGCATCCACACAAGAAGAACTTGGCCTGGGTGGTGAGGACTGCACAGGGGATTGTGGGGAGTCCATTCCCACTTTTGAACTCAATCTACGACAGCCGGGTCAAAAGGAGGGCTGGTCGTATAGCTGCAGACCCCACCCAGCCAGGTCACAAACCGACCAGGTTAAGTTCACAGAAACTGTTACTGCAGTAACTGACCGAGAGTTTAAGTTATCTCTCTGTGAAACAGGCTGGAGTTACCCCTCTTTCTCTGGTTTGAGTTACCTTCCTTTGTGAAACAGAAAACTCAGAGTTTCCCCGATTTCAGGGTTAACAAACTCTCAGTTTTTACTAAACCTGGTTTGTGAAACAGCCCTGTGATCTTTAAGAATTGAATACACTTATTTAGCTGTACTGTTTGCCTAAAATCATTATTTTTCTTTCATGTGTAAAGTCATGTGACGACAGCTAACACAGACACCATTTAGCACGGTATTTTGCCCAAATCCAAGGTGGATTCGGGAATCCTGCCCATGAAGGTTGTGAGCATCAGAAAGAAGACATTTCTTATACAATTATATAAAAACAAGTTTCCTTGTAAATTGTGCACATCATACTTTCCTTGTTGTCAAGCTTTAACACTAATGTATAGTCACAACTACATATTATATGCTATATATACTATACAATGAATATTGTCTGTCAACTCTGTCTGATCAGTTGCTGTTGCTGTTTCCACCTAAAATTACAAAACAAACTCAGGAACAGGACAGTATGGAGATACTGTCCCCTAAGGAAAGCATTTTAATAATTACAATCATATAATGAAGGTCATCTATATCATCAACAAATACTGCATACATACTTAAATGCATAAACCACATAATGTAGTACAACTATGAAATAATGTATATCTTTAAAAGCAAAATTTATAGGTCAGTAATTGAGTACATTGGATTCTTTCCTTTTTTGTCACTTCCCTTGAACAGCTATGCCTCAGTGGCATGCATCAATTCTAATGACAGTAAATAATGACAAACAATTCAGCAATTGAATCAAGATTCAGTCTGATTCAGTGTTTAGAATATCCAATTTTCCTACAAGTTTCATTTCATTACCCGTCAAAGTTCTTTGCTTATCAACTCTTTGATGAAGGTTGTTGAGCTGATTTTGGGGGATTTTCTTTCTTTTGTCCCTGCCACTGAATGAAGCCTCTTTGGACAAGCTCTTCTTAATGCAGAGCCTAAAATCAACTTGACTTACAAGCCAGTAAAGATCATTTTCTTGACTATTGAAAACACATCAGTTTGAATTACATATTTGGAAAATAGAAGAATTAGTAAGCGGGAAGAAAAATGCAAATACACAAAATAAACCACAGGCACACTTCTCTCATGTAAAGTACATGTCAAGGTTTTGGTCTGACTCATTGCTCATGGCTGCTCGTTTTTCCCCCTCCTCCTGGTGTGGTTGCCAATGGGAGTTCTTTTTCCAGTCAATTAGTGTTATACGTACTTTCACCTGTGTCTCAGTCTCATTGTGTCTTAGTCTCAGCTTGTCTTCGACTCATGTTCCTGACTCACGAGCACTGTGGACCTCCCGGTTTTGACCCTTTTTGCCCCTGACTCTGATCCATGTCTGATGCCTGCCTCAGCCTGACTACCTTCAGCCCCTGGTTCCTGTTTGTGTCTCCTGACCACCTCAGCTTGACTGCTTTCGGCCCCCGGTTCCTGTTGGTGCTTCCTGCCCCCTGATTTGACCTGCCTGAGACTTCTCCCTGTTTCTCCTCATACCTGCACAGGTTCCAGGCTGAAGCGAGCCAGAAATTTTTTTTCCATCTGATCTCGTAATTAACTCCCCAGCTGGAGAATCAAAAACAATCTGGCAACTAAGCTCAGGCCCAGGTGAGGTTAAATACTCACCTGACAAGCTTAATCGCATTGGACAAGAAGGACAGAAAAATCAGAACAGGATTGGTGCCGAGAAAGGAAGGCATGAACACAGAGAAAAGAGCGAAGGAACAGACAGTCAAGACAGGAACAAGAACTTTGATAGGCCGACACAAGATCCATAACAAGTCCTGTAAGAAAATAAATAATTTTACAAAATGTGGTCATATAGTAGAGAGGCGCTGCGAAATGATTTCTTTTACATCATGGATTGGAAGTCTGAAATCCTTTCTCTAGTTTTACTGCCTTTTATGATTGCAATTTTTCAAATGTTTTGGCAACTGGAATGCCACAACAATCATAATTTGATTTTCTTTTTTTTTTGCCAAAATCATCTAGCCCTAATTACAGGTCCAAAACTGGTTTAGCAAAAAGGATTTGGCCTTTTAGCAGTAGCTATAGTTTAGTCTATGTATTAGGAAATGTATTACAATATTATATATTAAAGCTGTGAGCGGGTCCTCGCATTTGCATCGGTGTATTGTCAAACGCAGGGTTAATAAGGTCCAAAGCCATCCCAAGACTCCTGTTTATAGTACACTCTGAAGAGGATTCTGTTCTGGACCAAGCAGCATTCAGTGATAATGAACCCGATCTCTCATCCATAACCGCCGTCCCTCTTTGTCTTCTCAAACTAAACTGGTCAAGGCAGAGGCTGACAGAGGTGGACAGTAATGCCTTACATATTCGCTGTTACATTTACTTCAGTAACTTTATTGTAAGAAAACTAAAATTCACCCTGACACAAGGTTATGCATTCATAGTCATTGTTAATATGTCAGCAAACACACTGTCAAAATACACTTTGAAACATGAATCTTTGTTGTTGCAGTCACACTTAATATATTACTGCAATGAAAATGAAATATTGTGCCTGGTTTTGCAAAAATCATTACTGAGTCACTGCCTTGATGGCCACTAAATGGAGTTGATCAGGTTAAGAGAATGAGGTTTGTGTTTGTCAATCTAAAATATGTCATTTCTTGTTTGCACATATGGGCACCATGAGCGAAATGAAATGAGAGAACACAGAGGCGCTGACCGCTTTTAAGGGCAAAGATTTTGAAGCAGTTTGGATTAAGTATGTTGGAGAGAGAGCTACTGTATGGAAGCAAACGTGTATCATAATTCAAATTAAAATGGATTAACAGGATTCATCCTACTTCCATACTGCTGGTGTATACACGGCGAGGCACCAGAATTGTTGCTGCCATATAGCCCCACCCCTTGACATAGAGAAATGCTTTTCAGAACCTTTGATCACAAAGCCATTGTGATGCTCGGTGATACAATATGTGGTCTACGGTATGAAATCCCTGGGAAAACTTGGCTGAAACTTGATGTATTGAATTAACAACACTTGACCATTGAAACCAAAAGGGCCGACTTCCTGTCCAGTTCTGACGATCAGTGCAGGAGACGTTTTTGTGTGTCTCGATAAACTGTATAAGCCAACACACTTTCCTCTTTCTACTCCACAAAAACCTTTATGGGGTGGGGTTATTGAAATTTTCAAGGTGGCGCTATAGAGACATTTAGCAATGCCCATTGACAAGGCCAATCCCTGGCTGCTGAGGCATACAATGCAACTATGTCCAGCAATTTTGAAGCTGCTATGATGAAGAGCCTGCCTGGAAGAGCATTTTGAAATATTAAAGAATAGCCAAATTTTTTCATGCGGTAGTTGCCACGCGCTTTGATGTACACAAAATTTTCTCCGCTTGGTCCATAGATGATTTGTACCAACTTTGAAGCCAATGGGGTTAACCCCCTCAGAGATGTTTTCAAAATTCAAAAATTCAAATCGAAATGGTCGACTTCCTGACAAGTTATGGTTATTATGTCAAGAGACTTTTTTGTACATCTCTTTAGGATGCATTTGCATACCAATTTTCATTTGCCTAGGACAAAGTAAAAAAAAATCCTTATAGGGATTGGTCAAAATTTCAAGGGGGCGCTACCTTTGCATTTTGACCCCCCATGGGCTATGCCCCTATCAAGTGTCAGAGCTGTCTCTCCTCAATCATTGTACCAATTTTCATGATGATTTGAGTTCCTTAAAGCTGTCACAAAGCCACTTGTAATGCATGGCGAGGTATCGCTTTTTGTGCCCGCCACACAGATACCAGGTCCTATTGCGCCTCCCTACTTCAGTAATGTTTAGTTTAGCGGGCCTTTTTTGAGATTGTTGCGGCCTAAAATGTCTCGGGAAGCCGGGCCTGGGATGGCGCGCAGACCAGCCAGTCATCCAAGCATGGAAGAACCTTCATGCCCTGGGCCTGGAGAGGCACAAGGGCTACAGCCACAAACCTTTATAACACCCTGGGGGAGAGGAAGAGCCTGAACTGCTAGCAGCGGTTTCGGTAGGCAAATCACAGAAACCGCCGGTGTTGCAATGGGGACGTGAAAGAAAGCATCCTTGAGGCGAAGCGCACACATGGCCTGCACCAACAAAGGTGAGCCAACAAAACAAAAATGGTCACTTGAATAAAAGTTGAACTGAGCTTACAAGACCGTCACAACACACATCGTATGCTGTAGGGAATGCGGCACGCACACAGCCTGCACAAGGATACGATTTCCTCTCCACTTTGTAGCATACCATGTGCTTGGTAAGACTAAATTTGTGTTTATCTATTTAAAGGAAGGTGTAAAAACAATGGGCTTCAAATAAACAGACAAAGGAGGATGTGAGAAATACCCTAGTACAACCATATCTCAAACATGCCTACTTAGAAAATTGGTGTCACAGCACAAGTCCTCAACAAAGCATATCTTTATTGTCATTAACATCAGTTTTTTCTGGAACACATAGTTACAAGCAGAAGCATTTTTTTTGACAGTCATTGTTAAGTGAACCAGACATATAATCACCAACTGTGGGATTTTCACTCTCCAACTGATGGTCATGGATGAGGAGCCTGACCCTTAATTCTCTTCCTCGCTTATGTTGAGGGCTTTGAAATAAAGTACACCTCCCTGAGAAGTATAGCGTTCAATGATTTGTAGCCCTGCATATTACAGTTCAGCCACTCATCGCATATATTCTCATCAGTTTACTTTACTTTGAAGTCCTTTGAAGGCCTGCATCTTGTGTCAGATACGTAAGCACATCTCTAGGCGGCTTAAGTTTGTAGGTTTGTTTGCCCCTTCAGCAATGATTTACTTATCTCATTTTCCAACACTGACACAAAAGCAGCTGACTGACTAGTTATTCTATGCAAATATATCAATATTTTTCCTCAAACAATTGATCAATGTATCTGTGTGTGTCTCTCTCTCCCTCTCCCTCACTATATATATATATATATATATATTTAGTCTTATACAGGATATATATATATATAGATATAAAACATTCAGGCATATTTGCTTTAACCCTTTGATTTTTTTTTCCTTCATATGAAAGATAACCACAGACAAATGTTTGCAGAACTACATACCATGTAGCAATCCAATCCAAAAACTATGAAAAAAATAAATTAGGCCTACCGTAAATGAAAAGAAGTCTCAGTGCTAGATCTCTGAGGATCAATAACGCAAGCATAAATGTACTAAAAGACCTCTTTATTAATCTAGAGTATAAAATAGCATATATTTCTGGACTCGACAACAGCTTATAATAATAGCTCCGATAATAGAGTGCACACAATTCCACCGGCGTGTACATAAACTGGCAACAACAGTTAGGCAATGTCACGATTCTGTGTTTTTAAAAATAGATATCTTCAGTGGTCAAAACGCGTGAATGCAACGCATTCCTACAATCGCTAATGTGAAAAGACCCTTGGCGTATAACAATAAACATATAGGCATAAATCAAACGAACCAAAACGCTAATAAGCCACGTTGACCGTGAACACTGATCCTTTCAGAAGGCCATAAGGACGCCACCCGGGTGCTGGCTAGGAAACTGCTCCTTCAGTGGGTCCATGGTTGACAGCGGCTCCTAATACAGTCGTTAATCAGCAAAGTTCGTAGCTGAAAATATTTATTCTTACATCTCAATCTTAAAGACAGAATGAAGAAATGCACAGATTTCTTTTGACTACCAACATTCCGATAGAAATGATAAAACCGGGGACTCCATGCCGAGTAAATGAATCAGACCACCAATTTGAAAAAAAAAAGTTTTTCCACTTTCTCATGATTGAGTAGCGATATACAGTTACGAAGATTTTGTTGTTTAAGGCAGGGTGTCCTGTGTCATCTGCCTTCACAAGCTGAAAATTCATTCGTCCGGAGTCAGTTCGTAATACCCTTGAAATCAAAATAGATGAGTGCAAATCTCAATCCATCTCAATTCATCAGTGAATATTTCTTTTTATTGTTGCACAGCCTGTCACTATGTCCTGACAGTGTGATGCGCGGCAGATAATCTGAAAAAAGTAGGCCCCTGGACCACAACGCTCAGATGGCAACGGTCACAGTAGATGGCACTCTCGGTTAACTCTGAAGTTAGTTGAGCTACTCCAGCTTGTTAATATAACTTGTTAGATCATACGCTAGGACCACCGGTTTCTACCTTGAGCGTACACTGCTGACAGTCGATGTAAATCATGTGGTTCTTACCAGTTAATGTGCCATTTTGCTGTGGTTACTCGCCTATGCATGCACGACAGGGTCTGCTCTCGGAACGTGCCCCGAGGCAAGACGAACGCCGCAGGGAGGGAGGCTGAAGGCCTGAGGACGTGTCCTCCCCTCTCTGAAAGTTAAAGACTGCGGCTTTAACATGCCCTAACCCTGACCAAAATGGGGCCCTACAAAAGACAAAAGGGTTCTGCGTGTTCTGCGTGTAGGCAGGGGCGTTAGCCCTGGGGCTAATAAAGAAAACTTTAACAAAACTCTGGCTCAGGAGTACAGACATCAGCCATGAACTGAAATGGAAACCAGTTATATATTTTTTTTCAAACCTGTGATTTTCATCAATTTGCATTATATGTTAGGTGAAATCAAGAACAAGCACGCACCCTGTGAGGGTGGGGCGACCGCCAGAGTTAATCAGCATATCAATTTAGTTGGCTATTCAAGTGCTTTTGTTTTTGTTTTGGAAACATGTTGGCTATTAAAGCAGCGTGTTGTTTTTTGTTGAATGAAGGATTAAACCGTGCCTGTCAAAGTGCATTTCGGGCATAGCCGGACATCTTGCTTAGCTAACAGGCTACTTTGGCGGTGACATCCACCAAGAAGCCCCAGAACAAAAAGAGAGCAACCCTAGAAGCTCCTCTAACGATATATGAGAGGATGCACCGAAGTCTGAGGGATACTTTCCAATTACTCATGATGTCAGATTCAGAATTTATTGCTCTATGAAAATAATGCTAATGCTACATACATTGTTATTAGCTTGCCCACTGTTATCATTTTAGGTACCTACTTAAACTTGCATACAACCATTCCAAACAGTTCTTCATGCTTAGATGCCGAAACTGAGTTTCAGAGCATCCAGTGTCATCTGCTTAGAACCGCTGGGCTGCCCAATTCACTGCTATTTATTCAGATCCGCTCAGTGTTATTTTTAAATCGCTTAAACTTGCACACTGGTACAGCAAATAGCGTTTTTCCTGGGAGAAGTTATCTTTTATCAATCCACCAAGGTAGAAAAGGTTCATCCCACGTAAGTGACAAAAGGAGGTGAGGTGGATGGGACCGGAGTTTTACGTGTGAACATGCTATCAGTTTTGAATTACAAACGCGATGCGTGCTTGAACAACACACTGATGGATAGCTGCGTAGGGTAGGGTCTATGTAAAGGTAAGGGCAAGGTGAGCTTTTGTTACTGCCCCCACCAGTTCACGCCTAATTTCTCATAAAACTAGCTTAAGGGGTGTTAAGATCCAAATTGCCATATCTTATACCTTCCTAATATTCTTGGATTTGTTAGACAAAGTTGGAAAGCTTAGAAAATGAACTTTCAGAATTTCCAACAACTCAAAAAGCCCCTCAGATAACTTGTCCCTGGCTAGTCACCGATGTCCCTGCCTTAAACGCAGGTGTGCCTATAGTACATCTCTGCCCTCGTGCTTTTATCAATGGATTATTTCCAAAATAACAGATTTAACATTATGCAACTACTCATCTGGGCGGGGTCTGAGCTCTCAGTGCACATTCACCAACCCCTGGACACGAGAAAGCAAGTGGTCTGCATGACCGGAGAACACGAGAGGTGAGCGTTTGGGGTGAAACAATATTTCAATTGTTTTACTGCGTGAAGATAGGTTATAAATGACCATTTTATTAACATTTAAATAAAATATTAAAAAAAAGAAAAAAAACGACTACCCGACAGAGTATTAAATGCACACCGAACGAAATAAACAAAAAGCACACCCGGAACATGAAAAATTATACTGTCTATAAAAATCAATTTTCTTAGACTTAGAGATATATATATATATATATAGCTTCTGGATTCATTAACACGATTTTCTGTTTCCCGCTCTTTTTCTGTGGACTACCACCGCCGGGTCCGCATTACAAAATATAGAGCGCACCCCCTCTACCCTGTTGCTTGATTGTTACTAATGAGTGAGTGTGCGTGGGAGCCTCCGGCGAGGGCCCATCCGGGTGCTAGGCTGGATAGTGTGGGCTGGGATCGGGGGTGTCCGCATTCCCGTCTGCCTCGCCATCTGCCTGGCCAGGGTAGGAGGTCAGGGCGTCCCACAGCAGGCCGGGCTGCTCACAGTGGTGCCGACTCTTCCAGTGCTCCATGACTTCCTCTTTCGTGTCCATCACCTCGCTGCAGAGCACACAGCTGAGGGCCGCGCCCGCGGCCAGGACCCCGAAGCCCCTGCCGCCGTCGGGGGAGCGGGGGACCCCGCGGTCCTCCCCTTTGGACTTGCAGTGCTGGGACAGGACGTGCCTCTTGAGCTTGGAGAGGGACAGGAACTCGGCGTCGCAGTGGCTGCATTTGGCCAGGTTGCGCCGCTCGTTCAGCTGCTGCCAGTAGTGGGCGGCGTGCTTCACCAGCTCCTTCTCGGCCTCGCGGCCCCTGCGGTGCAGCTGATCGTCCGGCAGTCTGACCTGCACCTCCTCCTCGTGCACGTACAGCAGGTGCATCTTCATGTCGGCGAAAGTGGGCGTGATGGTCTGGCAGCGGCCACATTTGATCTGCAGTTCCACGGGGTCTTCGCCATCGTTCTCCTCTAATGGTTCCAGGGAGCTTGATCTGGAAAGACCGAATAACGCATAAGACACAGATGCTATATAATAGAAAAACGGTAACCTATTACATATTATGTACTGTAATTACAGATCTGAGATTTTGTATGTTGTTCACCAATACTATAATGACCACACATCAAGTATCGCTTAGGATCTTCACTTAAAAAGAACCAAAAATATGGGAATAATATCGATGCACAATTAAGACTTATAGAAGAATTAAAACAATTAGAATAGAACAGTTATAGAAGAAATAGAAGAAAAACAAAATAAACTACTGTCCAAATACAAAGAACTGAACAAAGCCTTATATAACGTAAGAGAAGACTACTACAAAAAACTTCCCAAATTTCCAATTTCCCCAAAAGAGCTCAAGAGAGGTTTGCTTGTGAAAGTGATTTTGTTCTGAAACAAATGTTAGTCAAATGCTGGGCACATATTGCCTATGTTTTCTGTTAGCAATTTTTTCAAAAAGGCCAAAATGCATAATCTGAATACTAAAAGAATCTGCGATCGTCCAAGACCACCAGCTCCGTGTGTTCACAAGCGCTCTCACCCCTCCAAGGACACGTCGTCCTCGTGATGGCTAATGGACGGCTCCACCGTCAGCACCACCTTGTGGACCTCCCGCAGGTGGCTGAAGTAAACCCCCACATATCCGAAGGCCTTCTTGCAGAACTCGCAGGCGAGGGCGCGCCGCGGCCGCACCTCGGTGTGGTGCAGCTTCATGTGGGTGCTCAGGCTGCCGGAGTGCGCGTAGGCCTTGCGGCAGAGCGGACAGATGTAGGGCCGGCTGTTGGTGTGGCTGTTCAGGTGGTTCTGGAGGTGGTGCTTGAACTGGAAGCAGCGGCTGCAGGTGGGGCAGTGGTGCAGCGGCCGGCCGCCCAGGAACAGCCTGGAGTGGCCGACGCCCCGCAAGTGGAGAGTCACGGGAGGCGCCTGGCCGGGGCAGTCCGGGGCCTTTGTGGTGGAGGCGGGGAGCTGGTGGTGGCCAAGCTGCTCCCGCTCTTTGGCATTCGAGGTAACTGCAGGGACGTTCACCAGTTGAGGGACCGTTTCCATGACCAACACAGGCTTGGGTCGTATGCTGCGGTACTTTTTGGAAATATCCACTTCCTTCTGCTGCTTGGAGCCTGGAACAACTGCGGGCGGTTTCTCCGGGACCCTTCGACGGAAGAAGGACAGGGACCTCTTCTTCCTGGCCTCAAATGCCAAAATGTCCTCCACCGTCTTTCTCTTTCTGCCCCGCTTTTTTCCCGGTGGCTTCTGGAGGTTTCCAAGCACGGGCATGAACGTCGTCTTGGTCTGGGTCTGCAATACAGAGTTTGGCACCTGGGCGTGACCTAAGGCTTCAGCTGTCTCCAGGGTTTTGGAGGATGAATCTAAAGGGCTAGCGAGACCTGCATGGTAGGAATGACCCTTCCTCTCTGGGGACAGATTGTTGAGCTTAGTAGCTGGGATGAGAGTGCTTTTGATTTTCGAGTACGGCAGGATGGGTAGTTTCCCTTTAGGCGGTGAAGGGATGATCTGGACCGCTTTACTGAAGATGGCTGGGGACAAGACAGTAATACTGCTCTGGGGCTGGGCTGCAGCCTTTGATTGGCACAACTTGACAGGTGTCTTGCTTTCCTCTATAGCTTTGTCTGGGAAGGTTTTGACAGGTCTAGAGGGGTACTGGGAGTTCTGAATGAGGCCAGCCGTCGCCTGTCGTTCAGAGGAGTGTGGCGTTCGCTCCAACTGAGATCCTGGGTAAACGACAAGGTTGTCTTGAAGTAAAGCAGCGACAGGGATGTCAGAGGAGGCTGGGTCGATTAGTATCACCTGCTCCGTGGGCTCTTCTTTGGGCACCAGTGTTTCCTTTGCGTGCTTGGGCTCTTGTTTTACCTTCATCACCATAGACGGCCCAACCATCACCGACTTAGTCTGCACTGCCACCTTGGAGGCAGGTTTTGACCTGGCACATAGAGGCAGTGGTTTGATCTTGTCTCCCACCCCCTTGTTCCTCACGGGCTGGTATCTGGGAATGGGCAACTTGAGGTTCTTTGGGACTGGTTGGGTTTGTTGTTGTGTCTGGGAGGAGACGGAAGGGGGCAGTGCCACCAGAGAGAATGTGCCATCCTGACCAGTTACTTGCATCAGGGCATAGTTTTGGGTGGGCACGATGATGGACTTTGGGTTGGTGGCGGCGATGACCTCTGAGAGGGCGGACAGGGACTGGCAGGACAAAACTGCAGGGGAGGGCACCACAGCTGGGGCCTTAGGGGCGATGCTCCGAAACTGAAGGCTCTTCATCTGAAGGGTTCGACTCACAGGCCACGGTCTGAAACAGATTGACAAAATAAATCCCTCTGGTTACAACAGTGAAACTGGCCGGCCTTTTTAAGCCCGATTGACTTCTGGCCTAAAACCCTCTAAAATGACGTTCCCACATCATTATTGTCCAACATTGTGGTATGAATTCTTTTAACACTTGATAGAACTAATCAGATAGCTAAATGAGATGCCTAGATTGGACAAATAGCACCACAACCAGGCTTACCAAGCCTATGAGAACACACATGTAGTGTGGTGAAGAAGAGCACTACAAATGGAAGCAGTGGGGTCTGCGGGTCAGGGATACGCATTGAAGCAGAGGCTCCACTTTCTATTGTGTCGACAGAGAGGCATGCTTGCATACCATTTCTATGAAATGTCTGCATTTCCAATCGATGCATTTGATTTGAGACAAGAAGAGGACACAAAATTCACCCACTACCAAAGAGCTGACAAACAAAAAAACTATGCTAACTATGCTAATGCAAAACACAAGCCCCAACCCTCAGTGTTTAAGTCATGTTTATGAAGTTTGACTTGCGCAGTGCTGTCTTTACTCCGGTCTGGAGCCAGGGGAAACCGAATTTGGATGAGAGAGCAGGGTTGGAGAGGAGTGACATTTGCAATACCAGCGAGATCCTTACTTAATACTTTCGAATACGTGACGCTTTGTCCAATACAACCCAGTAAAAGCATTGTTGTCACTGCTCATGCCAATTTCAGCAGCTAAAGTTCCAGATACCTGGCAGTCAATTTGCAAATACTTCCATGATTTATAAGATAGTAGAGCTGTCTGTATAGACTGTGCCTCTGAGCCTCTTTCGTACGGCTGGGTTATACTCTGATAGCCAGTGTGGATCGTATAGGTAAGTAGGTGTGCCAAGGAGGACAGAGGTGAAAAGTTAGATCTGTCGCTCACTCCGCTCCACCCCCATCCTCTATCCAAATATTGTTCCCGCTGGTTTGGGAGTCAAGATGGCAGCACCATGTGAGCCACACGCCTGGCTTCGAAAACACCCATTCACAAACCAAAGAGGGGTTTGTCCAACCTCGTCTCCTGCCTTGGGAATCCTGCCTGTCCCTCATCCCAGTCGCTGTCATCTCTCTGGCCCCCGTACCTGCAATGCTGCCATGGTCACCAGTGAGTACTCCTTCGGCCAGACAGCCACGTAGAGATGTTGTTACCATGTTTTGAGTGGTTCTTTGCTCTTAAGTTAAGTCAATTGCCCATTGTTGAGACAAATTAAATCTTTCTGACTCTGATTGAATTCACTAATTAGCTTGTCTCGCTGGCTGTAGAGCCGTGCTGTTTGGAATCACCTGGTTCAGAGGCTGAGCAGAACAAACACCTAGCATGGAGATGACTCGTTGAAGCCACAGTTTCGATATCTGGTACATGGTACTGCAGGTGTACTACTGGGAAAGGAAACAGGTTTTTCTCTCCTGTGATTTTTACAAAAGTGAAATGTGAAGTGTTTTTCAGGGAAGCAGAGCAGAAATCAGAGTGGGGAGTGCTCATCTGGGTCTGAAAGATAGAGCCTAGAGTTGGGTCTGTAATGAGGGGTGTGAGTGAGTGAGTGTTTATGTGTGTGTGTGTGAGAGAGAGAGAGAGACAGAGACAGAGAGACAGAGAGAAAGAGAGAGAGAAAGAGAGAGAGACAGAGAGAGACAGAGAGAAAGAGACAGAGACAGAGAGAGAGACAGAGAGAGAGACAGAGAGAGACAGAGAGAGACAGAGAGAGACAGAGACAGAGAGAGAGAGAGACACATATGAACTTCAGCATTATCTGTACTCAATTGCCTCTTCCAGCATGCATCCCAAATGCTCATCTCCGTTCTCCTGGCTAAGTCGTGCACATGTGCACTGCAGACCTACTTGGAATATATTGAGACAACAAATGTTCCTGGTCTCGCCTTAATGATCACTCATCCCGGAGGAAAAAGTCCAATGGGAGCTCTGGAAGAAAGAAACCCCCTCCATCTCAGATAAAATGATGGAAGAGGCTGAGATGAGGCATGGAGAGGCAGGAAGAGTCTCACAGCTCTTTGATTCTCTCAGTGTCGTCTCCCTCCCTCTCTCTCTTCCCGACTTTCTTTGACTTTTTCACTTTTCTCCAAGTCTCTTTCATTCCCAGTGCCCTCTCTCCTGCTGGTAATTGGGTAACAGTGTCGTGTGGAACGCCGACTAAAGCAGGTTCAGGGATGTGATAAGCCCGCAGACCGGTAAACGGCACGTTTCGGAGGAAAAGATACTAGATGTAGGGAGCAGGGCTGAAACCAACGACCCTAAGGGCAGCGCGGACAGGACAGCGGTGCTGGTGAAGGACAGATTAGACTGCGTTTGGCCTTTTCACCACTGCTGGGGCTGTGAGGCAAATGCGGGAACGAGGTGGAAGACTTTAAAAAAGGTAGCTGCCGTGGAGTGAAGGGCATGGACAGAGAGAGGGGCGCAAGGTGGAGCCCGAGCCGTGATGAGAAGGAACGTCTGCAGACGTCTTTGATGATGCATTCCCAGAGACAAGGGCCGAGATCAAAAGAATATGCAGATGATGTTCACAGTCCCGTGGAGGTGAGCCTCAGAAAGCAGGTCAATGTGAGGCAGCATGTTCTCATTTAAGCGGGCGATAGCCCCTCTGTGGGGTAGGAGCTGCTGCGTAGGCAGCAGCACATGAGAGAGGAACACTCACACTTGCTTGCAACTCTTCGACTTCATGCCAGTCGACCTTTGTGGGGTTCTGGGTCATGGCAATTCAGACGGGTCCCTGGAGAGATCCTTTCTAATGAACTAAGAACTAAATAAAAACGGGAGAATGGATAAGATGCAGTTGACTTCAGTTTATTCATAAGATGCTCTTGGGAGCGGTAGATGTGGTTCTGGATCATCAGCTACACACACAACGTTGTCCCTCACTGTTTGAGTCATGTGCCTAGTTAACCCCTCATCTCTGCATATGGTAAGGAGCCCAGATGTCGTAATATTGTCAGATGTCTATTTTCATAGCTTCAGTTCATTTCACTGACCACCACCTATGAAGTGACAGCTCTAGCCCTCTCCGTCTTTGACGAGTTCATGTGTTGGGGCGCTCATTTATCTTACGCTCCAAATCAAATCATTATTTCCCACATCCATAATCAGGCCTGACACTGAAAATTCATCTGAGACAACAAAATCATGCTAAAACAATGTAGTCTCCCATCACTCTGCAAGCTCAGAAATTGACAGGAAGAGACTTATCGGAGTAGTCAAGAGGACTTAACAGACATCAACTCAAGGCGATGTACAAAAGTGAGCAACAATATGTACATAGTAATCACCGCTTGTCCTCAGATCCTTGCAAAGGCTGAGGAACGACTCAGGAAAACACTGACAGGGGGAAAAAAAAAAGGATGAAACCTCCGGGTGAGAGACAGAGGAGGGGATCCTCACCCAGGCACAAGCAAGACGGCAGTTTAGATTATTGTTCAGAGGTCAAATGAGTCCGTAGTAGAAACAGTGCATGCAGCAGGAAGAGCTGTGGTGAGGGGCAGTGTCCTGGATCCAACTCAGAAGGACGTGAGGTCCCCGATCCAAATGTTATGTCCCGCGCAGTCACGGAATTACAGGAGAGAGTAGGAAGTGGAGGAGGGGGAGGACAGACGGGGAGAGACAGAGAGTAGGGTGAGATGAAAGAGGGAACGTGTGCTCAAGCCACACCCATAGGCAGAACTAGAGAAGATGGAGTTCCATGTACCAGGGGGACCACCAGCAGTCTCAACCTTTAGCAGCTTATCTGGGATTTAAGGTACCCGTAGGCTTTGTCAAAAAGGAGGGTTTTTAACCTACTCTTGAAGGTAAAGAGGGTGTCTGCCTCGCAGACTGAGACTGGTGGATGGTTTCCACATGAGATGGAATCTGAAGGCTCTGGCTCCGTATCTACACAGAGATTCTTCACAAGTAGGCCTGCATGCAGAGAACGGAGCGTCCAAGTGGGGTTACAAGGTTTTGGCAGGTCTGAAATACAAGAGGGTGCCAGACCATGAAGAGCTTTATCGAAAAGGAGAAGTATTTTGAACTGGATCCTGAATGATACAGGAAGCCAGTGCAAGGAGGCCAGAACAGGAGAGATGTGATCTCTCTTTCTCGTTTTTGTCAGGACACGAGCTGCCAAGTTTTCGGCGACCTGGAGCATCCAGCCAATAAAGAGTTTCAGTAATCCAACCTGAACGTAACGACGGCATGGACAAGCTGTTCTGCTGCGTGAAGTGGGAGTATGTGCCTAAATGTTGCAGAGGTGGAGGTAAACATTTAGTGAGATACACTTTACCTGGAACTAAACGACAGGTCCTGGTCAAACCTAACAGCTAGGAGTAGCAAAACCGTTTTGTAGCGCTACCACTTCCGATCCAGTATCACGATATTCCAGTCTCCTTAGTAAGATCTGGTGGTCAACTGTCTCCAAAGCAGCACTGAGATCAAACAAGACAAGCACTGAAACAAGACCTTGGTCGGAGGGCATTAAGAAGTGATTAGTGACTTCAACTGGTCTATTCTCAGTGCTACGATTCATTCTAAAACCGGACTGGAAGATCTCAAATAAGCTATTGTTATTAAGGTTATTCACAGAGATGCTACAACTTTCTCTAGGATTTTTGAGTTGAATATAAGAATGGAGATTGGCCTGTATTTTTTCCTAAAATTCCTGGATCAAGAGAAGGTTTCTTGAGGAGAGGTTTGATAATGACAATTTTAGAATGAAGAAGAACGTAACCCGTGGAGGACAGGATAACTTTTAAGTGTCTTCACTCTTTTGACCGATGTTTTTAGACCAATGAAATTTGTAGCATTAGGACTTTTATCAATGGTACAACATATAACAAGAAACAAGGGAAAATTCCAGTTGCAAAATGGGCAATTTATTTATTCAACTAGGGAAAAAAGAGGGCAGAGCGGGACAGGAACCAGCCTAAGTCTGGCAATGGCTGGAATTTGCATTTTATAAGATGAACAATGATGTGGACAGTTTTAAAACGTATGGGCTTTTAATAAAGTATTGTGCACCGTTGAGGACGACAGGCTTGTTTTTACCACCTTAGAAACTAAATCTCACGGTTTTGATTTAAAGAATTGTTTTTACAGCACTAGAGCACTTTTCATATTTATGTCATTGATATGTCATTGACATGTATTGAAAAAAAAAATGTGGTTGTAAACCCCCCCAAAATAAATATAAATAAATATATATATATATATATATATATATATATATATATATTAAGCTACATTACACACACACACACACGTATATGACTGGGCTAACCAATTGGACATAGTGGTGGAGGACAAAGTGCGATAACAAGCTGATGCCAACAACAAAAAGAAGGTTGAAAAGTACCAAGGGTTGAAACAAAAGCTGGAACAGATGTGGGAGGTCAAGGCGAGCGTGGTCGCCTTGCTAATAGGAGCACTCGGGGCAAAGTGATAGGGCGCTTCTCACAGATCCCGGCAACAAAATCTGAATCTTCAGACTCCCAGGTCTCTGTTGGAGGACCCAGGCTTTTTACATTTATATGTAGACACATTTCATGTTACTACTTTATTACAATACAGAAAGCGCCATTCATGTACAGCATGCAGAACTTAATTGCGGCACAGTAAAGTTGTGGTCGATCTGAATGCGTGCGTACCAGCTGGATGATTCTCAGTCGCTCCTCCTCCTCCTCCTCCTCCTTTTGGTGCCCTGGATGTGGTCCCGACACCCCCCTCGCCACTTCCCCTGCAAAACCAGACAGTCGTCAGATATGACTTCAGCGACGGCACGCTCAGGGTTTCTCTTTGACAGAGCTCCTGTGCAATGAATATTAAATGGTGAATGGAGCAAAGCACTTCTCTTGACTTCACGACCAATCAGAGTACTTTTACAGGAAAGTAAAAGTACTCTACCCATTCCACCTATTCATGCACTAGTGGCAAAAGTTACCATTCATGGTCTGTCCTCTTAACCCGTAGATTTTTACCATTTACATACATTTGCAATACATACATTTGTATACTAATGGCGCGGCATCGGAGGCACTTTGGATTCAGTATTTCGCCCAAGAATACTTAAACAACACGACGGCTGCAGGAGGATGAAAGGGATGAAACCCTCCTGACCTTCCTTCCACGGGTGACCATGCTGCCCCATTGACCCCCATTGACCCATCTACAAAGGATTTATCCAAGACTCTCCCTCGCTCACGCATAGCGTCCCTGTATGCTTTAAATGCCCGTCGCCCCGGCCTCCAATAAGCCCGTGTGCAGCAGTAAAGTCGGGGGCAGGGCACGCGCCGCCTGACCAGGGAGATCAACCGTATTAAGTAAATACAGTAAGAAGTGCTCTTCTGTGTAAATCATTGATTTAGCATGCCTTACCCTCCTCTGAGAAGCTTGTTAGAGCGGCTCAGGAGGGGAGTGGAGCAATAACTGGGGCGAGGCCGCTTGCGCTACTCAGCAGAAACTGTCGTTCACCGGTACAGTGGTGGTTGTGGTGGGGTGGGGAGGGGGAGGGAGGGGGGGTGGTAATTTACCCCGACAACGCCTTTGTTTTGAGGGGAGGAGAGATCTCTTGCTCTCTCGGAAAAAAGAGCAAAAAGGGGGCATTTTTATGCATATTCGTATCATTCCAGTCGTCCGGACAACTTATTGTGGGATGGCAGCGAAGAGCGTGTGATGCCGAAGAGCACAGCACAGTACAGCGACTTATCCTCTCCGAGCAAGCCGACTCTAATGACCCGAGATGAGGATGGAGGGGAGAAACTCGTATTGCATCCGAACCCCATGATACCAGCGCCTTTCTGAATGTGTGGTGCTTGTTTGGGATAAACCCCAGTCAAATTCACAACTTATTTATGTTTTAAGTGGAATTTTTCACTTTGTATTGCCCAAATTGTGCGTACCCTAACGTGCCAATTTAAGTGCAAACTGAATTTTAGCACAAATAACAAACGTCCTTGTGCTACAATTGCAGTATACACAGTGGTGGGTACTGCCCCTTTTCCCAATACGTGGTACCAGCTCGACTCCACTGGACTTGACCGCGTTTCCATTACAGCACAGTACCGCACTGAGAGTATCCGGTTGTCATGGCAATGCAGGACGTGTCGCCCCGTAAAGCTCTCGTTGGACCCTCTCAGCGGACAGAAACGTCTGTGCTTCCCCTACCAACCAAAGTGTCGCTCTGCGGGTTGTCGTTATTTCCAAAACGGACGAAAGGCCACGCAATGATGACATATGGCATTGTGATCCATCCGATGCCATGTTTCCACTGCCTGGTTCTCACTGCGTCACGGTGTCATCCAGCGCCACCCCCGCCATTCGGGAAAAAAAAAACCCACCCAACACACCCAACCCTACTCGGCCCCACTTGGCCCGGCTCGGTCCGGCAGGCGCTAGAAAGAGAGTACCAGGTCATACGCTCCAGGTCATGGAAACGCACAAAAGCCAACTAAAGTCAAGCAGGGTCGAGCTGGTGCCACATAGTGGACTTTCTCGCCTCACTTCATACCCAGGAAAAAAAAAAAGTTTTTTGTTGCGCCTGTATGTGACTTCCAGCTTTGCTCATACCGAATGCCACTGGATTTGCTCATCAGTGACGGCAACAACTTTGGCTGCATACAAATGTATATCACTTGGGGGGGGTATGGATGTCTCCATACCCCAGACTTCTATGAATCGCAATTGAGCGTCATGGTGATCGAATCGCCTCCTTGGCACAGATCTGCACTCAGTCCAATCATTAAACGAATCATCTCCTCAGCGCTGCTTGCATTGAGCAGCGAACTCAGAGAAATGCGCATTGAATGCGTCTTGCACAAGACTCCCTCCGCCCCCACAGGATTGAAAAAAACTAGACCACATACTGTCACGCTGACACACGCTGCCTTGGATTCTGCAAGAATGCATGCCGGAGGAGGTGAGGCAATTTCATGGCTATCTGAAGGACATGGCTACGGCATGGCCATCTGATTTTGGTACAGGATAAGTATCACAAACATTTTACAAGTCTGGGGTCCATGTCGGATGTTTCGGAAATCAGACAGCGCTTCCATTGGAGATCATTTTAACTGTTCAAACTGCGTTTCAGATACTCCTTCGGGCAGGCAGAGAAGGGACAAAAGTGCGAGGCACCCCACAGCTGCGGTTCTGCTACTTAAATTAGTCCGGACCGCACGAAAAGCAGTTGTCTCTATTCCTCGCCAGGGTGGGAAAATTACAGCCCCCGCAGTCGCTTCCCTACCATTAAACCTCAATTAGAGCATAAATACGGCATGATGTCATAACCATGGGACCCAGGAGCTCCGAAAACGAGTCCTTCTGTCTCAAACTTTAAAAAAAAGGTCCTCTCTGAGCAGCTTAGCAACGGCGCAAAGTTCATTCCGGCCACATGGAAAGACATAAGGTGTAATTTTTGATAGATCCAAGAAAAACATCACCCCTAGCACAACCGGCCTGGTTAAATTCACCAGGAATTTGAAGCCTACATCGCAAGTATAAACCCTCCCTAGGAAAAGGAGAGGAAAAGAGTGAAAAAGTTCAATATTTTTTTGTCGGTCAATTCAGAAAGTGAAACCGGCATTTTATATAATTTCATTACACATAGCTTTTATTTCTTGCAATTCTGTTGATTATGGTTTACAGATAATGAAGACCTAAACTTATGTGTCTCAGAAAATTAGAATATCAAGTGAGACCAATTGAAAAAAAGGATGTTTTAAGCACAGATGTCAAGACTTCTTAAAAGTATGTTCATTTCTATACACCCAGTGCTTGGCTGGGCCTCCTTTTGCATGAATGACTGCCATGGCATAGAGATCAGCCTGTGTCACTGCGTAGGGCTGCTGGGAGCCCAGGTTGGATATCTGCAGATATCTGGGCCGGGGTCTGGGGTCCCTCATCTTCCTCTTGACAACAGCCAATAGGGTTTCTGTGAGGTTTAGGTCAGGGAAGTTTGCTGGCCCTCCGCTCACCCCATTATGATAATCTGCAAATATCATGCTTGTTGCAGTCGACATCAGCCTATAAAGTCATAGTTTTTATAAATTGGTGTTATTTACATGGGCCGTAATTGCTCTAATTCAAGGATTAGAGGCACACTGTCTTTCTAACACAGTCTACAACCACAAATTGGAAGGTCAATGGTTCTTCTATAAATCACTCAGGATTTAAGCGTCTGCTAAATGACTCAAAATGCAAGATGTAAACCGGGTGTCCGAGTTCCACTGTGGTCCTGTAGCTGCAAGGTCGATGTCCTTTAATCTCATTCAAAGGAGGGAGCACCTTCAATGGTGGTCGGCATGCAAATGCTTCCAGGCACCACCTCGTGCCCCTCTCCTCTTGCAGCAGAGACTGAGCCGTGCCACTCTTATCAATTATGCATCAAACCCTCCAACAACATCTCAGCTGTTCATACGAGCTGCCCAGGGAGCAGAGGCGTTGGTCAGTGCGCCTCCATCCGAGGAGAGGATCGCCGCAGCGTCTTCAAAGAGGCGAGAGGTCAATCACAGCGTGGATCGCTGACACCACCCACTGGGTTTACAAAACTTTCACTTGCTGGCTCTCAGGTGCAAAGAAAGGGGATGATGCACACTCTACTCGGAAAGTGGAACACACTTTTTTTTAGAGCAAAGCTCAGACAAAAACTTGGGAGGGGGTGGTTGAGTTGGGGGGGGGGGGGGGGGGTGCAGATCAAAAGCTTTCAAGTTCCTGGCGAGCGGGCCCAATCAGCCGAGAGGGCCAAGAAGAGGAGGAGAGACAAGCGCTTCCCTTTTTAAATTGATCCCACTGAGACCCTCAAGGTTCCCCCTTCAGGACTCGCAACGCACGATAGAAATCTTGGCCCCTTGGATCTCACGAGGAACCGGGAGGGGAGAGGGCAAAGAGAGGGAGGGGGCAGAGAACAGAGGGGGAGAGAAGCCACAGGAGGCAGATCAAGGACAGAGGCAAGCAGACAGCGAAGGTGCGCCGCTTCTCCGAGGGCGCAGTGCCGAGCCAGAGCTACCAGTCATCACGCCCAGACGAAGCGATGATGAGGAACGCAGCCACCTTTTAGCCTGCTGGGCCACGCTGGGCGCTCTGCTGCTGGCCCGAGATGATACTCTGGAGCACGCGACCTTCGTTCTCTACGCGGCCGCGTTCCTCAAAAGGACCTGCATTATTATCAGAGCGGCCCAGGGAGCATGCGGCCTGCACAGCAAGATGCCGTGGGTGAGGTGGAGCCATCCGATTCCATTGATGGGTTTAGTGAGGTGGAACATCATGTGATCATCGCCTCACGATTCAACTGTAAATTCACTCAGGTGTCATGACTGGAGCTACGTTTTAATTAACCATAACCTGCGACTAAGGATGTAACGAGAAGAAAGTTGAAAGAAAGTTGAAGAAAGATTTCCCCAGGAAAAAAAAACCAACCAAAATCATCACAGTGCATTTAAAAAATGTTCAAAATGACGAAAAGACACTGATAAAATGAGACACTGAAATCATTTTGTGAATAGATTTTAAAAATTCAAATACAACCCAATACTTTATACTTTCAAGTACAAAAGAGTATCTCAAAACAGTGCGACATTTGTCGTTTTGTGTTAGTTCTTGTGCTTTATTGCTTTATTATTTGTCAATAATTAACATAACTACTCGACTGTACTATTACTATTCCTCAGGGGCAAGACCACTGGGCCCGGGGAACGTGTCTGCGAGTATGTAATTCGGAGGGTTGGTCGACACCCCTGCCCTAACAGTGGGGACACTATGACTAAGGCCAACGCATTTTGGCCTACAACTCCCACGCTGTGCGTTGCACATCGAAACACCTTGCATCCTCAGGCCCCGCCTTGGATTTCTGCCCAAAATGGCCACATACAGACTTCAGCTGGAAGTGATCTTAAGTTAGTTGAAGTTTAAGTCTCCCCACACAGGGAGACTTGGCCCCCGTCTTTACTTCGCAAATTGACTAGTTCCTCCTCTGGTTGAGCAGCCTGCGACCCACGACAGACGTGCAGGCAGGCTACGACCTCAGGTTTCACGATACCTCGTACGAATACAGCCCGACGACGGCCGATTCACAGATACGGCTGTTTGAGAGAAAAACGGAGAGCCACTGAGAATCAGCTGTGCTGTGAGAACAGACTGCATAAACCAGAGAAGCCTGAACAATGGACGTTTCCCCAGATGATCTCGGAAATAATCTCGAACCTCTAAACCCCCCCCCCTCAGCTCGGACAGACCTCTGCGACAGGATCCACGTTGTGTCCAAATCTGAGGGACTCTTGCTTCTTCATCACAGCGGTCGGGAGAGACTGGAGAAAGTTCAAACCATTAACTGGCCAGCAACTATGTGGAAAAAAGCATCTAATAGCGACTCCTCACAAGTGAATGTAACTACTGAGTACCACTCATTAATCCTGCTGTGTCCTTCAGCAGAATCTCTGGGCATCTCAATTGTATGTTTGATTAGTGATATATGCGACAAGCATTATAAATGCCACATGTTCACGAGGTTTACTTGCTTTTAAACATCTTGTAGTAGGGATCTTAGGGAGGACGGAAGCTCTGTGTTGATTTTTGGAGGGGAGAGGCTGACCCACTCGATCTACATATCAATTCAAATTTGTTTGTCGAACAAATAACTGCACTCGCTGCAATGTTTCCTCTGAAAAAATGACCACCTACCCATTTAAAAAAAAGTTTATTTGAAAAGAGACAGCAATTTTGTGACACTTTCCTAGACAGGCTACACATTGTTTCTCACACTGATTGAACTTGTACTTTCTGGGGAGGCAATAACGCCACTGGCACTTCTGTCTGTGCCGAGGACTCTTGTTCATAGACTCATTTTTAGTCTCACCGATGTTTTCAAAATCGTGGGCGACATTTTTAAAAGCTTATCAATATTCAGAGTACTCATTTCGGTAGTAAATTCAGGCCTATCCAATGATTCAAAGACAGGAAAATTAGAAAAAGAACAGCCCAATGGCTGCAAGACTAAACAATCAATAGGTGTGTATTTTGAGATCTGGAGGATCGTTGGCAGTTGTCATTGAGGGGACAACTTGCGCGCTCACAGATCTCTCCTCTTTCACCCACTGTGAAAGTGTGGCACAGACCCATTGTGCAGGCCGTGCGATCCTAACACTTGTCGTTGCGTTCGCCGCCGCCAGATGTAAATCGCGTCCGAGGCAGTTCGGCACAACTTCACTGCCCGAAAAATCAGATTTCCATAGCCAGCTGCGGTTTGCCCCCACTGCCCCCACACACAACACATACGCCGGCTTTTACACGTTTGCGTCGCTGGTTTCCCCATGGTAGCCGACTGACTGCATTGCCGAATTGCTAGTTCCCGCCTGGTTGGGTCACATGCCGAAAACCCCTGGCATGTATCAGGGTATGTATGCAGAGGTACGTATGCAGGAATCCTGAAGTTAACTTTAACATCTTTTTAAGACTATTTAAATACCTTTGAAAGAAACTTTTAGTCCTCATTAATCACCAAGTAATCAACGACATCTTTTATTTACTTTTTATTTTACTCAAACTTTTATTATGGGGGAAAAAAAGCGGCACAGGAGGCTTGGATACTTATGCTGCAGGTTTAGGATCAATGCACCTGAACACTTGTTGAACATTTTGCCCTCCCACCTGAGAAACACTCGTAGCACGACGACCACGAGTCTATGCGGAATCACACACAATTACCAAAAATAAGTCAAATCCAAGAAGAAGGAAGACTCATCTGTACAGAACAGTCTGATAAAACGGGCACCGACTAAAATACGGTTACAGCTCTGTCTCCCCAGGCCTTACCGACTCCAGAGCAGAGGTCTACAAATGATCCTTCTTTGCCTGAATAATAATAATAATAATAATAATAGCTCATAGAACTGCTTAAGACTTATTATAATTCCATTTTTATTGGAAACCAAAAAAGCTGAAAGAAAAGGACTTTAAATGTCACATCACAACATTTTACAGTGCGCTTGGTTTTCCATTTTCCAACTCCTAGTTTTCGCGAGATCAAGTACCGTATCTTCGGCACAGCGAAGCAGAGAGCGGTGCTGACGGGACAGAGACGTGGGTGGCGGCCAACGCGCGTGTCCACCACCCACTCCCATCGAAATCCATTCTCCGGTGACTCACGAATAAGTAGGCTTTGGTGCCATACAACTGCCAACACAGACTGAAACAATTTAAAGATGAACTGTGGGGAGCGGTCCTTTGTCAAATGTACATCTGCTGGGTTGAATAATTGACTATGTAAATAGCGAATTTGTCATTTCAAACCTGAGGGGGCGTGTTAGTTTTTCACGTTTTCATATTTGCTTGGGGCTTCAGCCGCCTTCGAGTTACAACTTTTACGCCTGCGGCCAACGGGATCTTCACGCGGTTTGTACTTTCAGAGTCATTTATTCTGGGACGTTACAGAGGTACGAAACATCAAATCTGAAAGGGACAGCAGACACGATCACCGACTGAACATACATGAAAATGTATGAAATACATGGAACTGATCTGCATCTTTAGTCTGGCGTCGTCTCCGGGATCCTGTGTTTGTCACCCTATGACATTTCTGATGAGGGGTGATGAAGAACCTAAAAATACTCTTTCGGCAAAATTCCCTCCAGAATAGAGAACTCAACATTTTGACCCGTGCTTGACCTGTGTTTGAGCCATTCTTCGTTTCAGAGGACGCCACCACTCTCCTCGCGATACGTTTTTCCTCTCTATCCTGGAGGTAGACTCATAAGCCGTCAAAAACTTCCACTGTTCCCTCCTCCAATTTTGCCAAATTGATATCTTTAGTTAAAGTCCTGACAAAGTGCCAAATGGAGAAAATTGCTATCAAAAGCACGCCACCTCAATACTTTAGAGGATGTCCCACAGCTCTCGAGTCTCTGTCCAAAATTTCAAGGGTAGAGCAACGAAGGGATTTGCCCTGATAATTTCACAATAATAATAACCAATAATTGTACATAAAAAACTATAGCATTCAGTAGAACAGCGTTAGAAAGCACCTGCTCCAAATCCTCTCATCTTCCGTGTCGAGGCCGAGTAATAGTACACTTGCAAGCATGGAAGTAACAGCTTCACAACTTTTCTAAGTTGAAAGGTTTCGTAATTGAATCCTGGCTTTTTACCCTCTCATACTGTATATACCTAGATAGGAGTTTGTCCCGTTCTGCAAATTGTTGTTTCGTCACTTCTACAGGCGGCAAATGAAATAAGTACAGCAGACAGGGCAAAATACTCGTTCTAATGGATTTAATCTTTGAACTTATCTCTCTATATCTTTAGAATTAGAATTTAGGGGGCCATAATTGATGTCACATAAGATTTGCCAAATCTTTTGGTAAATGCACACCCAAATATTGAACCGATTTCGCTTCCAATTTCAAATTATATTTTATTTTATTCTGATTTCCCCATTGGGCTCATAATTAAGATTTAGAACTTATATTGTGGATGCATTAAGCTTATAGCTGAACACACATCCGTTTCCTCCAAAACAGACATTACTTTATGTAAAAAGATTGAATGTGTTCATCTTGGCGAATCCACCATTAACACTCCTTGTTATATGCAGTGATCTCCTTATATCATCTTGCATTTGTCTCTGCTTGATGAAACCTGTGTGGTTATAAAAGAATCAGGCGGACATTTTTCAAGTCTACTTGCTATGTCTGTAGTCTGTAGTCTACATTCAGGCCACGTTCAGGGACATTCAGGACACTTTTGCACAATGCACTGTCAGTCTGTTTCTTTCTTTCATTTGTAAACTGACAGTTCAGATGCTTTACCACCTACTTCCCAATATTTTGGAAAGTCACTTCCACACAACAGTTCCCTCTGCCTCTATGTTCGTGCGATCGAGTGTAGAAAACCCATTCACTCTTTGGAGGCACCTACAAGTTTAATAAAATACCATATTTTCTTCCCATTCTCCCCATCAGCCTGTCTTTTTTCTCAAGTATATGCTCTCATATAAGACAATTTAGAAAATTGCTACACCCCTTTTCACAAGATGCATGTGATGAGTAGACATCGTTAAAACCCCGTCTTCCCAATTTTACATGTTCTCGTTTAATTAGGTGTCTTCTAGAGAAATGGGACATACGTTTTTTTTCAATTTGGTTATTATCTTGCCCCTTTTTACGGGATTATGCGTCGCATAAACGACAGAGGCAGCAGTGCCACAGCTGTGTGCAGCCTGGCCCGGCCCACACAGCCCGGTTGAGCCACACTGGGAGGCAGGGGCAGGGATTTGTCTCTTACGGGTTATTGTGCTCTGTCAGACATCTAAAGCAGGGGATGAACTGAAGACTGCCTCCGTACGTATAAGTGGAGGAGGCTGCCAAGGCTCTTCACAGTGCTGATACAGGAGCAGCAAAACTGTCTTAATGAATGCACCGTCGAAGACAGTGGAGCTGGACTCGGGGTCCAATCGGCTTATGGAGGGTCTAATAACAGAGGAGTAGGATGGATATTGTGTTAATTTGTCTTGTCTGAAAGTGCTCTAAAAGCCCCATTGATGCTGACATCTCTTTAAGATGAGCTCCGTGGGTGTTTGGCCTCTATTCCAGCCATTTGTGAGCTGCAGAGCCTGGAAATGATTCGCCCTTGGAGGGCAATTAGCCTAAGCACGGCTGGGCTAAATATTGCACAGCTTGGCCCAGCTCTGCTCCTGGGTCAAATCCACAGCACGGCCTCCGCACGGGCTTGTCGGTGCAGTCTGAGTGCGATTCGTTTCAGGACTGATGCTTTGGATTGATGCTGACTCAGAGCAGACAACATAACTCGGCTGTCGATCAGGAGTCCCGGGAGAGGAGCGAGTGAGTGGGAAGGAGTCGCGGAGGAAAATTCAGCAGGACGAGAAGCACGTTAACCTCAATGTTCAGAAAATACGACCAACAGAGGGATGTTGCTCGAGCGAAGTCAGATTTATTTATTCAATCAAACTTTAATCATTCCCACAAACTGTGAGCTGCTTTTTTCAAAGCCAACTTTCATCTGGAATTCAGCCCCGTTCGCTCAGACATACTGCCTCGTGGTTGGGGGAAAAACTGACTTACCCCAGCTTCGCAGAACGCAAAGAAGAAATGCTTTCCCATCTCACCAAATCCCCCTCCAGTCCCTAAAATCTCCCACCTCCAGTGAGATTTTATCCTGCAAAACATGTTTGCCCTCTCGTTCAACTGGGACAGCCCTTGGATGGCCGAGGAAAGCTAAAAGATTACAGGGGGCCTGGGAATGTTTAACATCAAGAAGGTAATCAGAACAGCTTTGGGAATGGGACAGAAAACCCGCCCGAGAGAAAAAAAAAAAGAGGAAGCAATCCGAGTAGTGTGACAAACCCCTCCACCTGTAACCTAAAAGGAAGCCTATTACCACTCAGAAGGGTACCAGGTGTATGTAAATGCTAGGTTTCTCGTTCTTCCACACCTGAGATTTTCAGATAAACACAACATTAACCTAAACACAACACAATTCACTTTAGTGTTTGTCAAGTTTGGGTTTTTTTTCCCTTGGCCTACAAGGAATTTATCTGAAATTTAATTCCACGTCCTGTCACTCCAATTCGCTGCGTTCGTCTCCACGTGTGAGAGAGAGACAGCGCGTCATCTTGCCATCTGAGGCTGCACTGCGTCATTCACTTTCCTCAAAGCTACGTCGGCCTACGAGAGACAACCAACCGCATTCTGTGTGCGGCCCGTCACGTGACAGCTTGGCTCGGTTTGACCCGTGAAACGCAGTTAGACGTTGCTATTGGATACATTTGATTGGCGAGACGCCGACATGCGATAGAGCCTCCAGGAAGAATCAATCAGAGGTCGATACAATTAAAGTAGGGGGCAGAACGTAGAATTACAGCCTCTCTTTCACAAATATACTCAAGTAAAAGTAAGTATGCTGCATTAAAACTACTCTACGAGCACAGTTTATCCAAAAAGTTACTCAAGCAAATGTGACGACGTAAATGTAGTGCGTCACTACCCTCCTCTGGAAACGACGTGTCTCCGTTTCCTCTGCAGGTTTGTGTGTACGTCTGTTTAAGTGCATTGCCGTTGCATGCAGAGCCCTGGTCTTTGGAAAAAAAGATAAGAGAATGGGCTCCAAGGACATGAGACGATGGCGAATTTCCACCAAAATACTGGGATGGTCGTACATATCTGGCGACAGCAGAATGCTATGGTGACATCCGTTGCCATTTGCCAAAGCAGTTCAAGCTACTTGTTGTAGCTGTTTGTTACATGGGGATGATAACAATGAGATATGACAGAAACGGTGGGCTAAGGACATCTGTCAAGACAACTTTGCCGTTACGAACAGCTCACGACTTTGCGGCTGACATTCCCAAAGCGTGGCCCTGACAAAGTCTGCACCCACGGCCGGACGCAGACGCTTCAGACATGCTGTGCTGGATATGTCCCTCAAATCTGCAGTAACAGCAAGGTCATTAAAGTGGGAAAGTTTGAAAATTAGGACGTATGATATGTTTGAAACTTTCAAACCTCAACACTGAAGAAACCTTTGTACATTCATGCCTATTGCAAATTATGACGTCCATCACTGTTTTTTTTTTTTCAAGAACTGTAAAACCTAGTAGACCTCCCGCATCTCCTCACACAATTTTCGCTCAATTCACATCAAACTGAGCATCTTCAGACTTCAATTTATGGAAAATTGAGACGACGGTGCTATGCTATTTTAAAAACGTATACGCAAAAACGAACGGCTCTGGTCTTCTGAAACCCACTCTCATCTCTCGGCATGTCAGTTGTGCTGCTGTGGCTTCTCCCCGATTGGGATGAAAAGTGAAAAAACGAATGGGGAACTAACGGGACACGGATACATGACATCTTCTGACACCATGTTGATGTTTGTGCAAGAACGGAAGACTGGTCTGCACTCCTCAAACCTGCTCATTGACCGCTGAAAACAAACCGGCTGACTTCCTGTTTAGTTCAGACAATTGGTACATGAGTCTGAACAAACATAATTTTTTAAAAATCTTTTCATCCCGAAAAATCCTTATGGGCTGGGGCTTTTGAAATTTTCAAGGGGGAGCTGTAAAGACATTTAACCCTGCCCATGGACTGGGCCACTATCTCACTGTCCAGGCCTACGATGCAATTATGTCGAGCAATTTTGAAGTCGCGACTGTCAAGAGTGTGGTCCCGAAAGCGGTTCAACTTAAATGGCGTGAAAAAAATTTGGCAAAATTTGTCACATCCTAGCAGCCATGCCCTTTGACTATAGAAGTTCTTGCGACGACTACAGTCTCTGGATAACCTCTACCTAGTTTGAAGTTGACAGGGCAAAAGCACTGAGAGAAGCTTCTTCAAAAAAATTTAAGAAGCTGAAAATTTCTAGGTGGCGCTAACAACCAACTTTGCCCCGTCCATTTCAAACTGTTTTACCATATGAACATTTGGGTGGTCCCAATATACATATGAAATGTAATACAATGTAATACAATGTACATACATAAGAATGTATTGTTTAAGAGGTTCAAAGAAGAGTATCAGCAGCTGCCACGGGGCAATGAGCAATTTTTAAATCGGATTTCCCTGTGACATCAACAGTCAACGTGTGTCGCGATCACGTTAAAAAAAAAAAGTTTAGGTTAGGCTTAAGTAACCCCGGTTCTGTGAGTAACATGAGCGAAACATCTTGCTATGGGACGTCACCCCTTGCGTCAGACATCAGAAGCATTTAACTCGCACTGCAAACCGTGACTGGCCGGTGAAACGTATCACTCAGATGCTGCGACAGAGACCCAACTGCTTTAAGTACAGCGTGTGGAGTTCACGTGAAGAAAGCTTTTTGTCGTACAGTGGCTTAGTGGAGGTTGCCCGAGACAGATTTGTGATATTAACATCCTGTGATATTAAGATCCTAAATTGCACCGGGTGCCCCGTGCGCTGCGGGCATCTCATCTGCGCCATCTAATGTTGCACTAATGCTGCGGTCCCCACTACCGGACACCGCGGGGCCCCCCATCCCTCCAGCCTCTGGCACGAGATGGCACGGACGAGACGACTGCAGCTTTGCAAATACTTTCACATGCGTACATTTGCGAAATCTTCATGCACATGTATAAAACGAGAAATATTTGTGTCTGCATCACAAATATGTCCATTAATCTCACTATTTACGTGTGGATTTTTCGTATTTATTTATCAAGTGATTTTTCTTAATGTGCATTGAAAATGTTTTTGTGTTTTGAATAACAATTATATACAATTCTGTAAAATATATTTGCAAATCCTTTTGTGAGCATTTATTTCTTTTGAGATAGTTGTCTAGTTTGAACATGGTTGGGTTCAGGGTGACATGAGTGCAGGCTAGTGGAGGATAAAGTAAAGGGAGGCTCATGACAACTGGGTCTGGTGTGAGTGCACCCTTTCAATGCATTCATCCCGCTTCTCACCTGTTTGAGCTGCTGCCCTCTGAGAGGCACTACAGATGTCTTAAAGCAGAGAAAGACCGAGAAACATGCTCTTTCCAAAAGCCATTACCTCCCTGAACTCACACATAGAAACAGCCTACGATCAACGTGCGATATACGCATCAATGTCATTGCTGCTACTGGTCAATTTTCCCTGTGCAACCCATAGACTCACTGCTACTACTATTTTCACCTGTGCAATATATTTTTATTCTTATTCATGTACAGCTTTTGATACCTCAATTTCTGTATGTAGCTCATAAATGTACATTTGTGAAGAGCCAATTTTTGCACACGTATCTCTTTTTAATGTTTGTCTGCAGTGAAAAGGAGAATCTTGTACAGTCTCGTTGTACAACAAACAGCATTCTACTCTATTCAATTAAATGTTTTGTTCCTGTCACTTACAGCATATGACAGGTCACAGCATGAAGTTGAAGGGCACTATGGATCACATAACCACAAAACAACTTTATGCCCATTTCTATCTTGAGTAGTGTCTTGACAGACATGGAGAGGTGTACCATGGGCATTTACGTCATCTGCAAGTAGAACGGAGATCCTGGATATTATGGTGACAGGCCTGTGCAGTGATGCTTTGAATGAGCTACACACTAAACCTGGTCTACCCCAAAGGACAGAGACACTATAACAAATCCATTCCAAAAGAACTCAGATGCAGATGAATGGGCAAAAGCTCTGCCCCAGGGTTCTTGACCTTAAGAACAAAATCAGTCTTGGATTATAGGAATTCTTCAGCCTCACAATGACATGATGTGGTTCTTTGTTCTGTTCACTGTAAGGGGATATTTAATGTAATCTCTAAGGCAACTGCATTAAGGTTTCCACAAAGATAAAAAAAACACTTCGCATCTAGCAGGGACAGAATGAGTCTGCTGCATATTCTCTGATCAGGACCCTACATAAATGTGCCAGAGTTTACAGTATATTGGACATTCCAGTTGACGGAATCTAAACAGCAGACTTCTGCTTTAGCGTGATTTATCTCTTCAGTAGGGGCTTTTAAAAGAGAAGGTTTAAAGTAGTGTGCACTTTGTATTTTACAGGCTTTTGTCCTTTAAGACTTATTGTACATGTTGAGAGCAAAAGTTGTGTCCAGTCTTGTCTGTAATCAGGAGGCTCCACTGATAATATATTAGAGTTTGATACATTCTATTAGCTGGACCAAAGGATTGCAAAAAACCCCAAAAATATACGTTCATATACCTGTAAAGAAAAAAGTGTTTGCTATTTTTGCACTTAGTATTCACAGTTTATTTTGTAAAAAAAAAAATATATACATATACAGTATATTGGGTCACTACACTATTCTAATGTGTTCAGAATTTGTCATATCAAAGTCGGTTGTGTAAACAATCTGATTGTTTGAAAGAGCACAAAAAGGCATACATGATTTCTATAAGCACATTCAAAATGGGTTTAGTTAGTTTAGTTATGAGTAAAATTTACCCAAAGTAATTGAGGTAACATTACTAATATATTTTATTGGATGTACTTAAAAATGATTAGCTGAGCCAACATAAATATCTAGCTTAAGATAAAAAAAAAGATGAAATACAATTAAGTAAGTTCCTGTGGTTCGAAAGAGTGTAGGACTGCTTGAAAAGTCTATGAAATATTTCTTTCCACACTACTCCAAGCCACAGCTAGCACAGTAGGCAGGTGAAATTTCCCGCTCCTTTCGAGAAATGTGTGCCCTTTTACACAAGGTGCTCCAAATAAGGCTGAGTGTCTTACATAATAATAATAATAATAATAATAATATAATAATAATAATGCTGCTCAGGTGGAGCTGGCTGAGCGTCTGTGTCCCTAGAATCCAGTGTCACCTACTTTTACATCATTCCAATCAAAGTGACTGACACACGGTCCGTTACACTTCTAACTTCAGAAACTCTTTTACCGACCAACATTTAAACAATACCCTTCTACAGTTTTCACACATTCCCGCAGAATGCAATTTTCACACAGACTTAAGAAAAATCTTTAAGTCTTTAATAGACTACGCCGTAAAAAACATACAATATTATTTACATTATTTTTTCCAGACTACGCATCTTTTTTTGAAGTATGTTTTTTTTTGTCCCACAAACAAAGCCAATGTTAGGATACCATTACGACATAAGGTACAATATCGGTTACACAAATGACGCAATGACGTAATGAAATGACATTTAATCAAACATACAAATATGTGTTTGTCGCTTGAGAACGTTCGTTCAAAGACGCGGTTTTAACGTCCCGGTGCGTGCATCGCGTCATGAACGCGACGTTCTGAACCGGACAAATTCAACTTTTTCCAAATTCATTCAAGAATTAAAAGTGAGGGCTGACAGATGTTATTCACATGCAAATCCTCGTGAAACGAGCCTGAACCTGCTCCCTACCCGCACAGTGTCGCGTGGTTTTGCTGGAGCCTTCACAGAGCAAGAGGCAGAAAAAACACTTGACATGAATATCTTTAAAGCGCTTGTTTTCAGTACTTGAAACAATATTCATCTCGTGATGTACGACGGCCTGGCGGCACATTCGAGCGGCACCGTTGAAATCTCTTTGAATTGAAGCTCCTGTGTATCTGTGTGTCGTCGACATGAGAGACCGTTTACATCTTGTTTGTGTGTTGGCTCAATCGGACAACCCCTGCTTCCTCGTTGCATTAAACCGCTTACCACTACAGCTACTGTAACAGGTCAGTGACGAGTCACGAGTACACCGTTTCAGGTGTTCGCGGAGAATCCATCCAGGGGGGTTGCTCGCATGCTCCTCCGCACCTCGGCCGGTCAGACACCACCCGCGCCAAACGGACCCCGGTTCTCCCACCCAGCCACCCACCTGACAAGGTGAACACCCGTACTGCTGAAAAGGGGCGGGGCTCTCAGAGTGCGAGTCGTCTGACCAGAGGCCTAACCGTGCTACGCAACAAACGCCGTAGGCTGAGCCACAAGCCTGCTCCGCATCACACACACACACGCTCACCTTCTCTATGACACACACATACTCACACACATACACACACGCACTCGCACAGTGAGCCCTCTTTGCGATAACATTGCGCAGCGGCTCCGGTGTTTCTCTCGGACGTAGCCCGAGCTTCCAGATCACCCTGAGCCCACTCCAGCCCTCCCCCCAGCTGCACAGAAACCGCAGGCCAGCATTCCAATTTTGAAATGATTGTAAAGCGCTCTCACCTGGATCCCCAGTTGCGTGGAGGAGGCGCCTTCACACCGCGCACAGCCTCATTTCCCCCAAAATACCCCAACACATCTTCGTCCCTAACAACTGTTTCTCTGCAGCCATTTTGAGCCAGACCCTTAAGCTCCGCTCTGGGGGTGTATCAAGTATAACCGACTTGTTCTAATGATTGTACTGCTCCTCGTTTAAGTTTCAGGAGAATAAACCACTCTTAGTTGCTTTACATTTTCTGTTTTGATAAGCAGCCTGTCGTTCACACCGTTTAAAAACGGCTCCTGGAAGTTACTGTTATGGAAAATTCTCCCGTGTTGTTACATATGGTACGGCCCGTCAGCATCCACCGCAGCTGCGCGCCGTGAGAGCAGCCAATGAAGGACTGCTGTGCATGGTGACGTCACAGATACTGCTGAGCATTTGGACATGGAATCTCATTTGTTTGGCATAACTGCCATTAGTTTGAAATGTTTCTTTTTTACTATTATTATTATTGTTGTTGTTATTAGGCTTTTTTTTTTTTTGGGGGGGGGGGGGGGGGGGGGGCAACAGAATGCCACTGAACAGGCTTGCTTGTTCAGGTCTCTTATCAAAAGCAATATGATTATATGCACCCCAGCCTTGTGTATTCACACAATAACCTGGCATTGACCTGAGCATACCACATTTAACATTTCAATTTTCCCTGTGTTGATAAGAGGGGGATAAAATTAGCAAAAGAAAATATTCACCACAAAAACCGTACAATGCCTGCCATCTTGGATTATGCACTCGGAGTGTGGAAGATTCCACAACTTCACAATAATAAATTTAGAAAAAAAATTTGAAAACTGACATGATTTCAGGCAATATATTTTCCTTTCTGTCACTTGATGTCATAGTTAATTGTAAATTGAATGAGTTACAGTTTTTCTCAATTGGTGCTTTTCTTACCACACTGTTAACATTTGCTCAACAGTTAATGCATTTCTCAAAACAATTAATGCAAAACCTAGTAAATAACCTGCAAAAGCACATCACTTGCTCAAAAAGTTAATCCATCAAAAGCAAGCATTTATGTCAATGAGACTGTCAGTGTCATCAAAATGGGAAGTCTTGACACCATCTTTATGAACGAAACAGTCAAATGGCTTAGTCATGTTTTCATCATGACAGTTTACTGTGTCAGTGTTTTACGATGCAAAAAAAAAATCAGAACTTTGTGACACTACCTAAAAATGCACAAGAGAGCATGACTTCTTGTACAGCCATTTGAAAACTAAAGATACACATTGCTGTAACTTTACTCATGTATATTTCACATTTTTACTACATACGTTCTTTGCAATTCTACAGCACTGCACAAAACACCACTTCACCACCGCGAACCCATCCCCCAGTTCCGGCAACCATCGCTGATAGCAGAGTCAATTGGTCATAGACCTTTCACCTCCAGGCAGAGAAAAACTCCTCCTGTCATGTGCTGCAAACCACTGTCTGTGAGCAGATCTGAGAGGTGAAAATGGACATTATCCCACACGACAACATACTTGTTTAGATGGTCTCCACCCCACCCATGCTGAGGGACTATATCCCTAAAGAGTGTCTAAGAAAGTTAGCAGATGTTGCGTATTATACAGACCAGGAAAGAAATTTAAAGAAAGGTATAAAATTTGCTTTTGATAACTAGTTTAACAGTTTTGTATATGACTCAAGCAATGAATTGAGGATTATTAGTTTTATAGTGACTATTCAGCTTTTATAAATATAATTCATTTTGACCAATACAACAAAGCAAATGATAGTTATAAAAAAGCAAAGAATTGTATGAAAGCAATTGATACATGTCCAAAGTCATTTTGAAATTAGTTCGGAGGAAATAGAAACTTCTACTATGATGTGTGCAATTGACTAAATGTTGTGGAGGTTGAACTAATAGTTATGAGAACTACTCTTATGAATATACAATGTGTAACTTTACTTTAGTTTTCTATGGTGGCCCTGAAAGTCAAAACAAAACAACGATTCCGAAAACACTACAACATGTCACAAAACACTACAACATTTCACAAAACAAAACAACTTTTCAGGGAACACTACAACATTTCACAAAACAAAACATTTCACAAAACACTACAACATTACAGAAAACACAACGATGGCTGTGTCCGAAACCACTCCCTAACCCCTATATAGGGCCCTTAATCTGGTGGACGCCATTTTAAGTAGTGTCCAAATGTTAAGTGAACGAGAGTAAAGGCCCTTAATGTATCCCACAATGCACCTGGATGTCAAATGTACATCGGATGGTCATTAGCTGGAGCCCTATATCCCATCATGTACTGCGATCGGGAGCAGGAGTAAAGAGCGATATGGTGGACTCGACACAGCAGCTGCGGTACAAATGTAAGTAACCTGATTGTCAGAATAATATATTCATATTCGAACGTTGTTGATAAAACAATGATTGTCAATATTTTCCGCCAATTTGGTATGTATAAATGATGCGACAATGCTGTGACGTCATCAACTAGTTCCGGGTGACGATCAAGTGTCTGAAAGTGTTTGCCGGTAAGTGAGGGCACTATATAGTGGACGATATGTAGTGCACTATGTAGGGGTTAGGGAGTGGTTTCGGACACAGCCAATATTTCAGAATACACGACATTTCAGATTACGGAACTGGTAGGGACAACACTTCTGGCTGATAGGCTGATGTTATTGGTTGTTTCCTCGTCAGTCAAGAAATTACGCTTTGTGCGTAGTCAGCTACATGGAAGTGTGGACTAGTTGCCCCATCTCCTCAGTCCTAACTCCTTTAACCATGCTCTCAGGGTACCAAGAGACATTTTGATATTGTGATGGGCTGAAAGCATATTAAGAATGACATTATACGCATCTCCTTTTTCAAAATATTCTGGTATTAACCCAGGTTTCGACCTGTGTCAGATGAAACAAACGCGACATTTCATCGTGGGAGGGGCTGTGCACACACACATACACACACGCGCATACACACATACACACATACACACATACACGCATACACCACTAGTGACAGTGGCTCATCCCAGTGGTGCATCTGCGTGCACCTTCACTGGAATTGGCGGCGCATCCGTGCACGTAGGCATAACAGTAAGATTTCGTGTTGATATGTGTTCAACAGACAGTTTTTACATTCCGACAGAAAAAGACCAATAGGTTTGGTTGAAAAGAATAGTTCTTTTAAAGCAATATTTTAAAAAAAGGTCTGGATTCTCAGTGCAGTCAGTGGTTATAATCATGACTTCCACCATTGTCACGTGTTTGGGAGCGAAGATGTAATTGGACCATACTCTGATCTCAGTGCTGCCTCCCAGTGGATAAATTGCTTTACTACCACAGCCCGCCAATGTACTTCCCAAATTTCACCATACATTATGAAGGCCTATTTATGGTCTATGGACATGTAATGTTAGTGCATAGACTTGAATAGGACATAAATACTCCCACATGTACTTTCCATTGATTTGCTTTGAAAGCACTCCATGCTTTGTACAATTATGTTATTGCCATTTATGAGTTCAATGTTACATTTCCAAAGATTGACTATTTACATTTTTCAAATTGTAATACAAACAAGGCGAGTCCTCCTGTTACATTCTGACATACTGGATTTAACCAAAAGGCGGAACTGTTAATTGTTTGTCACAACAAGACACCATCTAACAGAGCCAGCAAACAAGTGTGCTAACCAAGGTGAGTGTGGTGCAGGTGTGAAGTGGGTAAATGGAGGAAGAAAAAGCAACAGACAGCAATCAACTGATCCACTCAGCTCCATCTAGGCTTAAAAAAAGTGTATGGGTGCATGTTTTATTGCATGCATTGTATTGTCACAGAAGGTAGGCTATCTGTAAGCTGAAGCACTGTGACAACACTAGCAATACTAGCTTGTGCCCATCTCAGAGCAAGCACCCAGAGCTAGGAAAATAACCAAGTGTATGTCCTACTTCATTGGGAAGGACTAAACAGCATAGTGGAACGCATAAGCTGGAGCCAATATATGTCATTCCATCCCAGAGCTTTTTCAAACTTCAATTGATTCCAAATCTTTATGAGGAGACCAAGCTTTTCATGCAAGCGTCCATCAAGTCTGCTCACAGTGATGATAGTAGATAGATAGTAGATAGTAGTGATGATAGATGACATAGTGACTTGTGATGCCTGGACATCCAGAGTTATAGTCTCATAGGTGACTGTTACAGCTCATCATGCCAGGAGTGAATAGAAGCTAATTTCTTACATCAGATGAGAGTTATGGATGATAGACACACGGAAACAATTTCCACCACATTCTTCTAATATGAGCCTGGCTGTTGAGCTTGGCAACTTATGCTGACACCCTCAACTGTGCCTGCCAATGAGCACCACAGCCTGTCATGTGTTGGAACAAATGCAGGCCCTCCTCAGTAAGTCGAATTAATAAATAATATAATAATAATAGCATGTTAAATGTTTGCCTTTGTAAATCAAAGTAACTGTAGCCTAGTAGCCTTCAAACCAAGCTTTTTATCCAATGTTGAATATGTAGCGTTTTTTATCACATGTCTTTTTTTTTTTTTAATACATCTACGTGGCATTTAGAGAGGGGCAGAATAAAGTCAGTCTGGGGCCAAATAGTGGGGCCTGCAAGTCCTGTAGGTTCTTAAGAGTGAATGGTGAATGCTGCGTTAAAGGTCCCAGCACATGAGTGACTAGTCTACTCTTGATAGACTTAAGTACATGTGTCCTATGGCCTTAAAATGCACACACAAATGGTCACTTTTCTCCTTGCCAACTTAGCTAACATTACACGTCTGTTAAACTCTTTTGCAACATGTATGACATTCATTCACATGACATATCTGAACTGTTTATTGCCAAGAGCAGTGAAGGTGAGTTAACAGCACAAGGAACTTTTCTTGGTGTCTGGTGCAAACATGAAAAGAACCCAAAAATAGAATAGAATAAGAATATAGAGAAATAGGAAATTGAATAAAATAAAATACAATAAATTCAAATATTGTAGTGCAAAAGATATGCATTTTCTATGCACAAAAACAAAATTTGCATATACTAAAGACTACACATATAAAACTATATATGAACTATATAAAAAACAAAATAAAGATACAAAAGGATTGTTGTGCAAAATGTAGTTCAAAGTGACTGTTCATATGGTTATTTAGAGGTAACTGGGGCATTGGTCAATAGGAAAGAAACTGTTCATGTGGTGTGAGGTCCTGGTCTGAATGGACCGGAGTCTTTTGTCCAGGGTGAGAGCTGTCAGCAGCGATTCTGGCTGCACGCCCCCGGGTCCTGGAGATGTAAAGCTCATGAAAAGATGGGAGGCTGCAGCCGATCACCTTCTCTGCAGTGAATGACATGCTGCGGCTTGTCCTTGTCTCTGGCCATAGCTGCAGCCCACCAGACTGTCATGGAGGGTGTGAGGATGGATTCGATGGTGGCACTGTAGAAGCTCACCAGCATCTTCACAGGGAGGTGAAACTTCTTCAGCTGCCGCAGGAAATATATCTTCTGCTGAGACTTCTTGGTGAGGGAGCTGATGTTCTCCTCTCGTTTGAGCTCTTGGGTGATGGTGGTGCCCAGGAAGCGGAAGGTGTACTACCTATCTCTATTTCCATAGGTCTCAAAATAGACACCTTGGTCAAATGAGCACTGTGAAGTTCCATTGGCTGGACATGTGGATTCTAATGTTTGTGACTTGACATGATGCAGGCTGATTGCTTTACAGACTCTGGCAACCGACTGCTAAAATTACTTTTTGTTGTTGCAACTACGATCTTGGAACACTAGATGGCGATGTAGCGGCTCATTTTACATATTTCATCTTAAACTTCTAATTTATCAATGAGATACTGAAAACATTAATTCCATGTAGATTACTCATAATAGGTTACCTTTATTCTTCTATTCTTATCATTTTGTTTTACCAGAAGGGCCAAAACACAAACTAAAAACTGTTTCACTGTGAAGACAGCACTGCTTGTTCCTGCGCTCTGGAGTCATGGCTTCAGAGGGTCTGGACTTTTGAGCTGTGTAAAAGTGGTCTGCTTGAGCCATTTTTTAGTTATCATCTACACTTCCTTCCTTCCTTCCTTCCTTCCTCGCAAGGTGAGGAAAGGTTCACATATCTCCACACCGTGTGAGGAAGATGTGATCCTTGAGCAAGTTTTGTTTGAATGTAAACTATACACATGTGTGATTAAAATGTATGTATAAATGCATTATGTATGTATACAATGTGAAATGAATTATGATGCTGCCTTTGCCTGTCTTATTTTACTGCTTCCTTGTGGCAGCTGGCGAGGCAAGAGGCTCAAATGCCTGAGGAGGAAGGTGATAAAATGGCTGAAGAGTTCTGAGTCTAAGGCCTGGAGTTAGAGGAGGTTGGACATTCCATGCCCATCACCGCCTCCATATACTGTATATACCCCATACACTCGACTGGGCCAAACTTTTAGCGCGGTCACCACAGTGAGGCCCAAGTCAGTACAAACCTGGCTCGAGGAAGTGGTTTGTAAGTATCTGGAGGCCCCTTCATTTCCTCTCACTTATAATCCCCTTGAGTGGTGGAGCTTCAATGATCTTGTGTGCCCTCGCCTGGCCAAGTTGGCCAAATGATACTTATGTATCCCCTGGTATGAGTGTTCTCCACTGTGGGGGATATTCTGTCAGCACAACGGAGTAGGTTGTGCTGACAATACTCACAATACTTTCAGTTAGTCCAGATGTGAGTCTGACATTTCAACACAAGCCGATCCTTCCTTGTGTAGTGTATCATCTCCATGCACAAGAACAAGCTCAATGCATTGAGGCACTCAAACCTGGGCACAGTCATATATTTTAAGAAAAGTATTATATGTTAACAATATTCAGGCATCTTGAAAGCCATGTTCACTATCTTGTGATAGTAGCTTCAAACTTCCACCACTGATGCCAGAATGATGATCAAACTGACAATGAAGGGACAAAACTCTTCACTGAAGGCTGGAGCACAGGATCAAGATAAACCACCCTGTCTCTCAGTTTACTAAGCAGCTCATCTCAGGTTGCTTTTGGCAAAGGCAGTCATGGAAAGGAGAATAGGAGGTGAAATTAAGGTACAAATCTTTACTTTCTGACATCTTCACTATTTTCTTCCACTGTGTTGGAGAACCTGGCTGTGTTGACTGCATAGGCCTGCAGTCTGAACTTGTGGATCTGTATGATGACTTTTTAAAAGCCTGGTCCTATTGCTCTTTGGACTCTTTCCTCCAAGAGGCTAAGTCAAGAAACTCATGCTCTTTCCACAGTTGTAAAACATGAAAATGAAACACTTATCCATCTCACTTTCAGTTTGTCCAGATGTCACACTGGTGTGTGATGCTCTCCATATGTTTCCATTTTATAATCATATACTTTTATTTAACAGACGCACTGTTTAAATATGACTTTGTTCATACATACTATGATCCTAGTACAGCCAGAATGACCAGTAGTTTCCATAATATGATTGCAAAATTCTCACTCGATTTGTGTAAAGCTTTTCATATCAGATTACCGAGTGTGCCCATTGACTTTCCTCAACACTTCATTATATAAACAGCAAAAGAGGGCTTCTTTTTTGCATGTTTATTTTCAAGATATTATTGGGTGTTATTATTGCAGTCATTTTCTGCACTGCACCGGGCCTCTCCTTTTTCTTCAAAAATGCACTTTCATCACCTTATCAACACCTCTCCCTGGGTCTTGTAAAGGCATGGGTGGCCTTAGCTGGGCCCTAATGTGGCCGCATGGATGCTGGGCTGTGAATTTACATCCACCAGCCTAAGGCAGTCCTATGGCAGTCCTCCCTTAATGAAAACTGTTTCATAGAGCAGACTGTTTGTAGCGCTGTAGACAATCTGTTTGACAACCAGGGCTTAATATGAAACGGTTGAGTAAAGGGACACCATAGTAATTGGCTGGCATTTCAGGTGTTCATTTATAGAGCGCCACTGCTATTCATGTACCCAGCGAAATTCTCGGATGTTCTCCAAGTGTGAGTGGGAAAAGAGTAAGTGTGTGGAATTTATATTCACTTGAGAAAATTGCAGTGGCCTTCCACAGCTCAAAACACAGGTGCCTGCACAAACATAAACCGCCCACGCACAACTCCTTATGCGCAAGCTCATTTCAAATGTACAGCCTTGTAATGGAAAAAATGTGCACATGAATACTGACACATGTAGCTACCTATTAAAACCTATTCATTAAAGGGTTGCTTCACTCATTATATCCCTGAACGCGAAGTGTCTGGGATACTATGGTTCTGGCCCGACCACCTCTAAGTCCGCTGGTGCATCTGTCGCCACGTACGCTGCCACTGTTGCATGTTTTTCGTATCAACGTGATAATTTTGATATTTGGCAGACAGATTCATCACTCATAGGGGAAGAACTGATTCAATTTTCATACATTTCGGATCGTATGTTTGGCCACAAGGGGCAGCACTTTGGTTGGAAAATTACATTTGTGCTTATACTCAACACCATTTGGATTTGAATTTTGATATTTGGCAGAGAGATTCATCACTCATAGGGGAAGAACTGGTTCGATTTTCGATTTTGGATTGTATGTTTGACCACAAGGGGCAGCACCGGTCGAAAAATTACATTTGTGGTTATATCTCAAGAACTATTAGGCCGATTGATGTCAAACTTGATGTTAATGAAGCAACACAGATTGTTCAATCATGTCTCGGGGCGTTCGGGGATATATCCATGGCATTTGGTGCCGAATGCATAGGTCTAGTTCGGAAATGGTGAGTTGACTTCCTCAGCTGTTAGCAGTCATTTTGTGAGGTGAAAAGAAAAAGTCAAAATCACTGACTCAGATGGTTCACAGGTAGTAGTTCACAGGTGGTATTTCTCCATGTTTAGAGTTATCTAGAAATATCTTATTTATCCTTTTTTTCTTATTATCTTATTCATTTATTATGAAATAGGTGGCTTTAAATTATAATTTAAAAATTAATCTGCGATCCTCCTCTGAACATTTTTGCTCCTTTCTTGTGCTGTGCTTCTGCAGAGGCAGTTGCATATCTCATCTCCCCCTCTCATCCCCTATCTTCCCTCTGCTTCGCTTCTTCGTCCTGTCTATTCTCTCTGCAAATTTGGAAACATGGATTTGATCAACTGGTCTCTCAATGCAATTGACACCAGCTTCTCAACGAGAAGCTTGGGTACGGGGGAGCCTGACTGTTCTTGCCGGAACGTTTGCAGCTGGCTACACGATGGACAGCTGGTAGAGGTGGCGAGTCGTGTGTCTGGCGGCTCTTTCCATGGAGACATCGAAGACATTTACCTATTCGGAACCATGATCTCAGGTCTGTTGCTGAGTGGATTAGGCACTGCCCTGGTTTTTCGAATCACCAAAGATACAGGTAAAGCTGTTCAAAGCCCCATGAAGCTACCCATAATGATTGAGGAATGTCTCTCCACAAGAAACTGGTCTGAATCGGAGACCGCCTACTCGCTTTAAACCAAAACATCTTCCAATCCTATCTTCATTTGGCCTCCCTAACCAGCTCTGGCCTTGGCCAGGGCAGCTGCTGGAAACTCCTCTTGAGAGCATGGCAGCGTGATGCTCTCGCATCCCTTTTCCCCACTCCAAAAGACACTGGCAATTTGTTGACAGTCTGGGACCCAATCAAGGCTGTCTCCATGGCTACCTGCTGTGTTGCTCGCAATGCCATCCTGCGGACTGAGGCACATGATGGAGAAGAGGCGGAACGACTCTCATGCCGGCACACTTGGACTCATACATGACACTGATGGACTGTTGACTGTCTGACTTGTTGTCTCCATGGCTCCAGTCTTCCTCATCACCCCACGCCTTCGCAGCTTCATACCCCCAGTATGACCAGCAGTCTGTGAGCTGCGCCTCCATGGCTGCAGGACGGCTGCCTGCCCACACTTGCTGACACCCCCACCCCTTATTTCCCCACCTTCACTGTTACAAGTCATGTTTTCATGTTGTATGTGCTTATGATGTTGTACACTGTGCTCCCCCTCAAGTGCACAGTCTGGAATGCCTCTTTTTCTCTCCTCCCCCCCATCATGTAATGCCGTATCATCTTTTCCACCCCTCCAAATGAGAAAAGGTGGAGCGCCTCACACGACAGCCTCTCACTCTTCTGACAGGAAGGGAGTGAGGAACACAATTCAGTTCTTTTGCATGTCTTGTACATGTGAAGAAACCACAATAAAGTTCTATTCTATTTAAGCTTATTGTTCAGGGTTTGCAACTCACAGGACACGGGCCTCAACAGGATACTGTGATAAACCTTTCCACCTGCACCAATAACCGAGCTGATGTATGTTCAAGTCTGTATCTGCTCAACAGCTCTGGTAAAGCCAGTTGAGATAGGTAACACACGTTCTACTCCCACTGGATGGTAATAATCCACATCTGCCAAATGTAAAATCTATGATTACAAATACATCACATAGAAATAAAATTGAATTTCAAATGTGAAAATGGTAAAGAAAAAAGGCATTTTCTATTGTAGCAACTGTACAGGACCAGAGTTTAGTGGTAAACCCCTCCCTGGAGTCTGTTTGGTTTGTCTGCTCTTGGCTGCTGTAGAAGAAAGTCTAAGTCTAAGTCCAAGAAAGATAGTGGAATATCATGTGGTGTACCATGACCCAAATATTGAAGAAAGACTAGCTGCCTTCCCCAGTTCTGCCAGAACATTTGCTCCCTTTTGCCATACTTTCACATGTGTGCTTCAAAGCTTGTAGTGTGTCACTGTGAGGTCATATTTTTCCTCCTTCAAAAAAAATCAGTTGACAAAAAATGAAAAAAGATGACAGCGACAACTCAGTACATGCAAAACTTGAACAGACAAACGATAAACTCTATTTATCCCTCATCACCAGCGAAAATGTGTTTCATAAAGTCACGTTTGTAATACAAGTAAATGTCATGCTGCAGAAAACACACAATGTCATGCTGCATTTAATGCCATGCAGTCTCACACTGGACACAGTAATGCAGACTACTGCCATATCACCTTATTAACCGTCGTTTCACCTCTAATCACCGCCTCACCTCTATTCACACATATTTCACCACACACTGCACGCAACTGTGCTTCCAAAAGTAATACCCTGATGGACTGAGCTTGACATCTCTGCACAGTGAATGGATGTTGTTCCAGCAGCAAGGACAAATGAACAGTAAAATATTACAGGGGTGCCAAAAAATACAGTACACATTTATACTGGGCTTTCCAGAGGCAGTCAAAGAATGGGGGGGTGAACTGGGGTGTGTGTATAGTCATGTGCTGGGATCACTTTATACACATTTGGAAGGCCAAAACAAGTATATATCTTGGCGTGCTGTGGAGACATACAGTATTACGTTCACATGCAGGTCAGATGCTCTCAGCCCCATGACCACCCATCCTTGTGGAACCATGGGAATAGGGGAGTTTGTATTTGTTTAACTCTGGAGTGTTGGAAGTTACTTCTTTACCCACATTTTACACCAGTCACCCCTGAGAATTGTCTGTTCTGCATTTCTGACTCATTAAGGGAAGAAAGAGAGGGAAAAAAGGCAGTCAAACCTTCCCCCATCACCTTTACCTTTAACTGCACCAATTTTATGAGGGGAAAATTAGACTGTCATGCAGTGTATCTTCTCTAGTTCTGCCAAGGCTTACTGTCTCAGACCCGTTCTCTACCAGGGACGTTTCTGCTTTGCCTGCTTGCTTGCTCTCTCTCCCTTCTCTCTCTCTCTCTCTCTCTCTCTCTCTCTCTCTCTCTCTCTCTCTCTCTCTCTGTGCAACTTCTTCCTCTCCCATTCAAAATCAGGGACATTTTCAGGAACATTTTTAATCAGGTTGGCCAAATCAGAGATTACCCCCATGTCTGGTCACCCTACTTTATACGCAGAACTTACCCAGACCAGCCTTTCTATGGGCCCTGAACACAGCAGCTCCATCCCTCTCTCTTTCTCTCTCTTTGTTACAATCTGTGTTCTCCTGTCTTCCTGCTCTGTGTAGGCTCCCTGGCTCAGCCAATCAATGGGCTGGTTTCTGCTCCAATTGTCTGGCAGCTGGCTCAAATAGCCAGCTATTTAAACTCACCTGTGCTGGGAGCCAGTTTCCAGATCGTCCTTGTTTTTCTTGTGACTTTCCATTGTTTTGTTCGAGCTCTTGAATTTGTTTGAGCTTTCTGTCTTGAGCTTTTCCCTTGTCTCTGTTCCTGATTTTTCCTTTGTCTCTGTTCTTGCTTTTTCCTCTTGTCTCTATTCAGTTCATTGAGGGTTGACTTCCTGTTCAGTCTGATTTCTTTTCCTTGTTTTTCCCCCCTTGTTTTTTTCGGGTTGGCATCCCCTTCAGCCATTTATGTTTCCCCTTTTCCCTCTCCAGTTTCTAAGTTAGTTGCCCCGAATTGTTTTGGGTGAGTAGGCAGAAGGCCTGTGAGTAGGCAGAAGGCCTGTTTGTACCATTACAGAAGAGTTATTAAAGGCTCTAAACTAGACTTTGTTTGTGTGTGCTTTTGATCTCTGGATTCTCCAGATTCGTGACAGTACGATTTGGCCACGACGGACACGGTAAAGTCAAGTTACTGGAGCGTCTCGTTGAAGAGATGGCTAGCTGGCTACCGGAGGTACGGCGTGAAGCAAGAAATATGGCTTGTGGCCAGGCCTCAGCAGCTGCTGCTGCCTCTCCTTAACTGAGTACTTCGGTTAGGGTGCCTAGGTTGGAGGGTCTGGAGGGTTTCCGGGGGGATCAGGAATCTGTCTGCCCTTTTTTGACGACCTGTTCGCTCTTGTTTTCCCTTCACCGCTCATTTTTTCTACATACGCTGCTAAGATAGTTTACGTGATTAGTCAGTCCCGCTTGTCTTTGGGGAATGGCTGAGTGGGTTAGAAGATCTTCGGCCTGTAAATCCTATGAATAGTTTGCCTCGGAGATGTGGAAAGTGTTTGCTTTTGAGTCTGGTTCAGTCAAGTTCTGGGCCTCACACAACTCAGACAAGGGAGGAGGTTGGTAGCAGAGTATTTGCTTGAGTTCAAGACCAAGGCCACCAGGTCTAGTTGGAATTCTTCGGCTCTGACAGAGACCTACCTGAACGGTCGCCAATTATATTTTGGACGAATTGGTTTCTTATGACGTTCCTTCTTCTCTAGACGGGGTAATCAAACTCGCTGTATGAATTGATTCTCGTATCCAGGCCCGCAGGTTAGCTCATTAACTCGCATAGCTAGCTTCTTAGTGCTAGGCTATCTAGAACAGTTCCCCTCCGCATTAATGGGGGTGCTAATGAGGGTGTGATTTGAGGCTCGACTGGAACTGGAACCGATGGTTATTGGGAGGTCCTCTTTGAGTCTGGAAGAGAAGACGCAGCGTCGTAGAGCCAGTCTCTGTATTGCAGAGGTACTGGACTTTTTGCAGCACGTTGTCCAGTAAAAGGCAAATTCGCCAGTAGACACTAGGGTGCCGTGTGCTTCTACAAATCCCTCTATCAGACGATTATCACAGAGGATAATCGTCTGATAGTTTGCAGCCTGTTGACTACCGGCGAGACCTTCAGTTAGCCTTGTCAGTTGATTCTGGAGCAGAGGCAAATTTTATGGATTTTGAGTTGGCTAAACAGCTTCTGGTTCCCACTGAAAAGTTGGACTCACCACTCCTGGCTTGTGCACTTGACGGTCATCTTTTTGCTAACATAACTGAGCAAATAGGGCAATCACTCTGAATCAATCCGCTTTCATTTGCGCTCCTCTCCTAGTGTGCCTAAGATTCTAGGGTTTCCTTGGTTGCGTGTGCTTAATCTCCATATTAACTGGGAGACTGGAGGAATGTTAAGATGGAGCAAGACCTGAGACCAATGTTTCTCTCTTCCCCTCCTTCCCGTGTTAATCCTGAGGTCATCCAGGGGGAGCCAGATGAATACAAAGATTATCCCATTTTCAGCAAGACTCAAGCCATCTCCTTGCTTGTTGAATGACTGTGGTGTTCTGGTCGTGTGTGGCGTGGTGCCCTGTCAGGGAGGATCAATCCGTAAGTCGATGAGTCTGCTGTTAGAGAAAGATCAGCAGAGAAACGGGTTTGAGCTTTTGAATGTCGCGGTCAAACTGACCCACAGCCCCACTCCCTGGAGCAGGGGTGGAGTCTGTGGGTGGCAGCCAATGGGGTGTGAGGAGCGAGGACAGGCAATGAGGAGCGAGGAGCAACAGGCCAATGAGGAGCGAGGACGGCGAGTGAAGAGTGTGGAGCGCTGCCCTGGTCAATAGATAGTCATCAAAGATTAAGCATCTTCTCTCCATTCTTGGACTCTGTCTTTTGCGGACCTCATCCTTTTGATCCTGCTATGTTGACTACTGGACAATCCAAACATGATGGAGGGTCTGTGTCTAGGTATGTCAGTAGGCGCAGCAGAGGTTGATTCAGCAGTGGTGGTGGAGGATGGCAGTGTAGGGAGAAGGGTACATGCAGCGGTGAGTGTTCCGGGCACTCCCCCCACGTCCTACGAACTCCACTGACAGTCAGGAGGAGCATGCACTCGATATGGCCGTTTTAGGAGACTATGGGTATGTTTACTCGGTTAGATACGAGGATGGGCACGTGTATGTGGAGACCACAACTCCTACAGGGTCCTGGGGTCAGGGCTCTTCACACTGGATGACTTCTTTTTGATTTCTTTAAGTATAGCTTCCATGGTATGGGTAATCTTGGGGAGATGCATATGTCCCAGTGGGAGAGCCTACCCCATCCAGTGCTTGGCTGGAGGAGACCTCTTTATGGTCTGATTTTTGCAGACTTTCTTTTTTTAACATTTTGCCACTGCGAATGTGTGAAAGTCTCTTTGGATTAACTGTTTTTGAACGGTCCGCCACAGAAGGCACAGGCAGAAGAGCGTGTGAATCATTTCAATGACATTTCTCGTACAGCGGGTTGAGTGGCCCGTACTGCGCGAGGTGTTCAGGGAACTCCATAAATTCATTCAGTCTGGAGCACCTCAGGCTGCTTCTTCACCCTACCATGGTGTTAGATTTCAGTGGTTTTCAGCTTTTCCTAAGGTGGACTCCAATAGCTTTGGAGACACACAACCTGGGCAAACAGGAAATTCACACCTCCGAAGCCTCTTATGTCCCCTTACAATTTCTTGTGAAACTCTCCAGTTTTATTTTGTATGACCGTTTGGACCAACTTTTATGATTAAAGAATTCTTCTTCAAGACGGCTTTTCAAGTCTTTTCCTGAGTTTTTCCTGCAACCACTGAAGGAAAACAAAATCTTTCATCCAGCATTGTTATCCGGATCAGAAAGACAGCAAATCTTTCAGTCAGTGGTGAAACCTGAATTCACCGGAATCTTTCAATGGAGATGTCTCTTCTTCCTCATACGAACCCTGCACGTCCCCAGTCCTGACCAGCGATTGCTCCTGGAACTCAGCATCGCCTCCACCATCACCGGGGAGGAGTATGGTGGTGTTGGAGGAGGAGTTTTCCGATACAGACCTGCCCGATACATATGTGACACGGCTGTGTATGAGGAGCAGCTGGAGGACGACAACAGTATGAAGATTCTGGAGCTGCGGGAAGTCACCAATTCCTGGAAAAATGCTAGCAGACAATTTTCACCCCTACGGGTGTTTTTTTTTTAATGTTTCTTACCTACAATATAACATTGTTTTTTCTTGTATTTAATAAATTTGTTTGATGTTGAGAGGTTGTCATTCGTGTTTTTGTCCTCATCATGGATGGAGCCATGGAGGGGTCTTTGCATAAAATCTATTACGATCCTGCACATCCTGGGGGTCTGAGTGGAATAAATAAGCTGTCGAGCTGTTAAGTAGACAACAGTGATATTATTATTATTATTATTGGGTCATTCACTTATAACAGGCAGCTTGGGCTGCACAGACCCGTTCTTGTACTTGTTCATCTGATCCATTCATTTGTCTGGTGCGTGGATCTTGCTCTCGCTCATCCGACCAGTTCATTTGTCACTACCTGTTCATTTCTTCCGACCCGTTCATTTGTTCTGACCCATTCTTTCGTTATGGCCCGTTCACTTGCCTCTTGTCTTGCCTCTTGCCTCTTGTACGTCTGTTCTCGGATCGCCTCACTGTCATGCTGTTAAACAATGGCAGGGAGGATGCTCAAGTGACTTTATTGTGCTGTGTTTTTGCTGTCTTAGGTTTTCACATGGTTTGAATTGCTAGTGGTCTTTTGTGTATTATACGTTGTCAGCTGAAGCAAACCATGTCTTCAGTCGTGTTAGAGAACTGCTGCCGTCTTTACAACGCCCATAAGGGGACTACAGCGCCATCTGCTGTAAAAATGAACAAAATGATTCGTTCAAGATATGACCAATTTACTGTTCGAGAGTAGAAGATCCAAGTCAGTAAAAAGAATTCCAAGCAGTACTTTCGATGTGGAGGAGCAGCAGCTCCACTCAGAGCTCCTCCCAGGACAGAGCTCCTCAGTCGATCTCTAAGGGAACGCCCTGCCACCCTGCAGAGAAAACTCATTTCAGTTGGTTGTCGCCGCCACTCTGTCGTGTCGAAATAGGAGCTGAGCCAAAAAGGCGAAGCTCTCGATTTACTGGTCGAGCTACGTTCCTACCCACACCTATGGTCATGACCTTTGGGTCATGACTGAAAGAACAAGATCCCGGATACAAGCAGCTGAAATACAAGAAGAAATACTGTTAAAGTTTATTTTTACATTATGTTGTAACTTCTTTATCCAAGGGGATGTTAGCTGAGGTCATTGCTAACAGGAAATGATGTAAGACGGAGCAGAGGCAAAGCACTCTGGGAAGTGGATGTGGCTGGCCGTGTGGCTGCCCGATGCCCCATCGGCAGCAATAGTAAAAGAGATGGCTGTAAAAATGTTGACAGAACACACTCAGCTGCAAACATAGGTAATTACTAATCGTTGTATTGCATATTTTTAATTCATGGATGTTTCATGTATCAAAAAAAAAACACGGCGTGATGTCACAGCAGTTCACATACACTCTTCCATGCATGCATGAATGTCGTCTTGCCTGCCCGATCTGCATCACGGCCAAGCTCCAACCCTCTGTGACATCAGCCACTGATTCCGAGGGACGCTTGATGAAGCCAGGAGTTTGAGTTGCAGAGAGCCAGCAGAAACCATAGTTTGGAAGACAAATATTACATGCTGGCAAGGGAAACTTTAGCTGTTGAAGCCAGTGTGAGTTGTGAAAAAAAAATATTGAATGAGTATTTCAATATTAAAAACGTCATTTTTTGACTGGGTGTGTATTGGAGAAAGTGTGAGCCAGGACCTGTGCAAGTAAAGTCACTTCTGCGTTGGCCTCCTTTTTTGTCCCGGAAGACCACAGCTGTATCTGAAAGCACCCCCTAACTTCTTATCCCTAACCCCTACTTCGTGCACTAGTGCATTATATAGTGCCCTCACCTCCGACAAATACTGTTGGAAACTTGATCGGAGTCACCTGGGATGACGTCACTAATGCTGCATTATACGTACCAAATTGGTGGAAAATACAAGGACAAAAGTAAAAACAAAAGCAATTGACTTATGTTCATTACATGAATATAGCCATTCACGTTTCACAAAGTTCATTAAAGGGTAATTTATTAATTTTGGTACAGCAGCTGCTGTGCCAAGTCCGCTGTTGTCTCGCTCTCTCTTCCGTGGATATTATAAGACCTGGAGGCAGATAGACAGACAGACAAACAGTTAGACAAAGAAAAAACTGTTCTGAACACCATTGGCACTATTCCATTTGCAGATTCAACAAACGTTTGCCCACCTGACTTCTTATGGTTTCTAAATTTTTGCCGATGAGCTTCCAGTACAAGTTCATAAGCACGCAAAATCGACTCCTTCAGCACATCATATTCCAAGCTGTCTTGTAAGGAAAGAGATGATACTACTTCCTGTGCTTTACCGACCAGCTTGCATTGGAGGAAGATAGGCCACATGTCCTTCGGCCATTCTGGTGCTGTTGCAATCCTCTCAAATGCACTGAAATAGGAGTCAACTTCTGTCTCTCTGAACGTTGGTACCAGGGCAATACTTTTACTCATGTCAAAACCTTGCCTGTGGCCAATGGTTTGTGACGGTACCCCTTTTACAGAAGCCATCTGCTCAGAGGAGATCTTCATGGCCTCTATGTCACAGCCACTGCTGTGACCCCTGGTGGCCCATAGGGCCCATGGTTCTCCTACCAACGATCTCTCGACACCAGTCTCTAGTTTTTGTGCTTTTGTCTCACCAGTTTCTCTTTGTTCCCAGTTCCCTGTGTCCTCTGTCTCTGCCGTCAACCAGCTGTTCGAGAGTCATCTCTCTCACCATCCCTGCATCTCCATTCCTCCATCCAGACCCAGGGAAATAAATCCGGTTGTGAAACTGTTAAACCTCCTGTGTGTGTGTGTGTGTTCCGCCTTTTGGGGTCCTGGTCCAACTCAGCTGTGACACTCTACCTCAAGCTGCTGCAACTTGACTTCCTTATCAGCCTAAATCTCTAGTTTGCGAAATTGTAACTTGAGCGCATATTCAGCACTTCACATGCTCTCCTTCTCCTGCGCTTCTAGCTGAATTTAGAATCTCCGCTAGACCCACGAATCTCTGGGGAGAAAAGCTCAAAGTGGAGGCAGAGTTCTGGGAGCCTCACAGACTGCTTTATGCCCCTGAGGTGTGGCCTGTGCAACCTGCTGTCCCAATTCGTCCTGTAGCACAGAGGATATGTGAAAACTATTAAGTTATTTTGTGATGTTTTTACGGTATAAAAGATACGATTGACATCATTCTACGCTTCTTCCACTGTGAACTCTGTAAAGAGTCACTGCCTTTTGTGGCAAGATGGCTCATCTACATGATTTGGTAAACTTTTACTTCATGCTTAGGTTGAGACCTGGTGAGATTGCGCACTCTAAGACGGATTTTGAAATCCATGGGATTGTACAGAAGAAAGAAGAAATCCGACCCTCTTGAGGTAGCGTCGTTCCTCGTTGATCAACTGGAAGGGTACGGAAGGCTCCATGGATACAAGCTCCACCATCTCAACTGCATCCAAGCTGGATATGTTGTCACCCAGAGCACAGTGAGGCATTTGTTGAAGTTTCTCGACCCCCGTGGTGTTGAACAGAGACAGAGAAATCGCCTGATGCTGCGCACGTATTTAAACCCAGGGCCAAATTTCATGTGGCATGTTGACTCAAACTAAAGCCATTTGGTGTGTATAAATGGAACAATTGATTGATTTTAAAGACTCATTATACGGTTAAATGCCTACTCAACAAACAGTGATCCCAAGGATGGGGACACCATCCAGAATTTGTGCAGACCTGGGAACAGAAAACGTCATAATGGCAGAAATGCAGAGGTTCCTACGATGGAGTACAGATCAGCGACTCATCAGCAACTGTTATCTCAAGGTCAAGAAATAACAATCAATGGATCGACCTTTTAGAGAAGACATCATACTCAATATTAGATGAATCGTTTCCAGGAACTGAAAGAAAATGACTTTTCTCTGGAGACTTCTTGCACAAGCAGCTTGTATTGTTTAGTTGCCTGGCCATCACTCAGGTATGTCAGATATATGTTGCATGTTGTGTGTGTGTGTGTGTGTGTGTGTGTGTGTGTGTGGCCAGAGCGCATGACATGCCATCAAATCACAACGTATAGAGTATTAATGGTATTTACTACATAGCTCTATCAAAGGCTGCTTTTAGATTGGTCAGTCGCTGCATTCTATGGTCTGCTATTTCTGTAACTCACTGTTGCTACCTATACACACCGTTGCTAGGGAAGTCGATCCGATCCATGATCTGATCAGTGGACGATCACTCATTTCACTTCCACTTGTTTACTGCGCGAGAGCTAAGCGCGAGCTAGCTGCAAGAGAGTGAATTCACATGTATAGATACATAGATGGTAACTTTGTCGATCCCTCTGGGAGCGTCCATTATTTGAGCTGGTCACACTCTCTTCGGCTGTGGGAACACACTACAATGAGAGCATGCATCCTAAAAGACTTATAAATTACCCAGTGATCTCTGGAGTGACAAGGCAGGGCGATGTTGTCCACTGATTACTTCTTATTACATGTTTGATTGATTTGATTAGTTGTGAGCATTTCATGTATGAAAAATAGCAAGGTCCCAACCGTCTTGTTGTTTCTTTCTTTTTTATTGAAATATTTTGCCTACACTGTACATTTGCAAAGTGTGTCTCCATATCTGCTTAGACATCGCCCAAACAGCGTTAAATATGTCTGAATACATGATACTGTTTTTGGCTTGTGTGGGTGTGAGAGGAAATATAGAACGACGTGTAGAATTCAGTGTGTTTCTCTGTGATAAAAAGTGATTTTATCTTTGATCAAGTGATTTCCGCTTCAGGGGAAGAGGCAAATAACACGGCTTGAGGACTCTTTCTTCTGCTTTATTCCTGGTACCTCCTCAATTTGTTTTTGTTTTTTTTGCAAAATAAAACAAAATTAAGTATTACACGATGTTTGCGTCTCCCAACATTAAGATGCGATCTATAATCAATTAAAAAAAAACAAGGAATATAATGACAAATGTGGTATCAAATTGCTCCTTTATATTACAGAAGTATTGCTAGAAGTCATTAACAGGTAGTATTGAAAAGTGGTATTCAGCTGCACTCTGGAAGAACTACAGTGACAGGTATTATTTTGCAAATAGTGGCTCACTCCTTATACAGTTTAATCAATGAAAAAGGTGATATATATTTATACAAGTCTACATTTCCTTTGTAGTAACATTTAGAACAACTATTGTATCAAATTGCTTTTTCAAACAACACTATCCTACTTTTACATGGAGGTCATGTATTAGGGAACTCATTTAAGAAGTCATTAACTAAATGCACTCTGGCAGAGGTAAAGTAACAAGTGCTTTTGCATTAACATGACATTATGAAATTTCATGAAATTATCTGCTCTGTAAACATGTACGCCTCCACCTGAGATCAGATTGAAGATGAGATAAGCACATTATGTGATCAACATCATAACATTACATAAACCTAAGATAAGTTGAATTTGTAGGACGCTTTGGCAATCAGAACACAGTCAAATTCTCTACGGAGCTCCGGATATGAAGTATACGTCCATGGCAGTTCCAGAACTGGACCGCAGGTATGTGCTACAGATCGGCGAGCAAATCCATCTACTGTTGTGAACAAGATCTCTATCTTGTTAACACAGATAACATCTGACCCTGAAACAAATCTGAGCATCCTTCTGAGACCTGCATCATCCAAGCCTCTTATGTACTGTTGCAGGAAACAGAAGCTCTGGTTCTCCGCTTTATTTGAAGGAGAGGCATCAAGCAACTTCAGCAGCTTTTTCGTTGTTGGCTTTTTGTGCTCATACATGTGCGAAACATCTTGTGGGTCTGCAAACGCTTCTCTTAGGGGGGGACCAGCAACAATGGACATCTTTTCTGATGCATATCTTGACTTTTGTATCAACTGTTTGTGTGCCACTTTCAGGAGGATGCGTCTTAAATTCTGTTGTGTTGGGAGTGCTGTTACATCCAAACGGTCCAAAAGGTCAATCAGGTCATCCCTTTCCTCCTCTGAAAGATCTTCCTTTAAGGCAGTGGTGATCAGATTCCTGTCTGATTGACTTATAAACAAAAGAAGACTTTCAAAAGGCACTTCATCTGACACTTCACTCCCACCAAGTGCCACTGTGAAAACAGGAGAAAGGCGATAGGGAAAATAGCCATGGTCTTGAAATCCTTTGAGTAGAATTCAGCCAATGGATTTCCATTCCTCTTCTTGCCACTTAGGACACAGAGATGGAATCCTCTGGTCCTCCCCTTCAGCTGTGTGGTCCAGTAGCTCTGTCCAAAATGCAGCGTACATGTCCCTTGAGACACCCTCTACGTTAGCTCCTTTTACATCAATGTAAGTGTATTTCAGGTTATGTTTGAGAAGTATTGAATCCTTGAACTGGCCGGTCATCTCCGCAAGATGATTGACTCTATGAAGTTTTATGATGATACTGACAACATCATATGAAGCTGGAGAGCCACTCTCTACATCACCTACAAATATTTGCTGTGCTTGTTAGGGGATCCATGCCAGAAACTTCATCTGTCAATGTTGTGTCTGAAGTACTAAGTGCTGAGCTTGTTCTGGAAATGAGGACTGGTGTGATGATAAGGTTATCATCAATCTGCAGGTCAGGTTGATATATCAAAGTGTCATCCATTTGGCCAACAATGGGTTCTCCAAGATAGGGAACAAGCATCACCTCATACAGTTAGCCTCAGAAATATTTGGACAGACACACAATTTTCATGAGTTGGGCTCTACATGCCACCACACTGGATTTGAAATGAAACATCTTGGACAGAATTGAAGTGCAAACTGTAATGTTTAATTCAACAGATTGAACAAAAGTATCTGATTGGAAATGTAGGAATTGTACACATTTTTCTACAAACACTCCACATTTTAGGGGCTCAAAAGTAATCGGACAAATAAGCATAACCTAAACAAAAAAGTTTTTTTAAATATTTTGTTGCGTATCCTTTGGAAGCAATCACTGCCTGAAGTCTGGAACCCATGGACATGACCAAACGCTGGGTTTCCTCTGCCTTGATGCTTTGCCAGGCCTTTACAGCAGCAGCCTTCAGTTCATGCTTGTTTTTGGGTCTTTCCGCCTTAAGTCTTGTCTTAAGCAAGTGAAATGCATGCTCAATTGGGTTGAGATCTGGAGACTGACTTGGCCATTGCAGAATATTCCACCTCTTTGCCTTCATGAACTCCTGGGTTGCTTTTGCTGTATGTTTTGGGTCATTGTCCATCTGCACTGTGAAGCGCCGTCCAGTCAACTTTGCAGCATTTGGCTGAATCTGGGCGGAAAGTATAGCCCTGTACACTTCAGAATTCATCCGGCTACTTTTGTCTGTTGTTACATCATCAATAAACACAAGAGTCCCAGTGCCCTTAAAAGCCATGCATGCCCATGCCATCACACTGCCTCCACCATGTTTTACAGAGGATGTGGTGTGGTTTGGATCATGTGCTGTTCCCTTTCTTCTCCAAACTTTCTTCTTCCCATCATTCTGGTACAGGTTTATCTTCGTCTCATCAGTCCAAAGAATACTTTTCCAGAACTGGGCTGGCTTGTTGAGGTGTTTTTTGGCGAAGTCAAGTCTGGCCTGTCTATTTTTGGCAGTGATCAATGGTTTGCACCTTGTGGTGAACCCTATTTACTCTCATGGAGTCTTCTCCTAATTGTAGACTTTGAGACACATACACCTACTTCCTGGAGAGTATTTTTCACTTATGTAGATGTTGTGAATGGGTTTTTCTTCACCATGGACAGTATTTGGCGATCATCCACCACTGTTGTCTTCCGTGGACGTCCAGGCCTTTTTGAGTTTCCAAGCTCACCAGTGCACTCTTTCTTTCTTAGAATGTACCAAACTGTGGATTTGGCTATTCCAAGTATTTCTGCAATCTCTCTGATGGTTTTTTTCTTTTTTTTCTGCCTCAGGATGTTCTCCTTCACCTCCATTGAGAGCTCCTTTGACCGCATGTTGTGTGGTCACAGCAAGAGCTTCCAAATGCAAAACCACACACCTGGAATCAGCCCCAGCCCTTATCACTACTTAATTGATGACAGGTTAACAAGACACACACCTTCTGAGTCAATTTCAGCCTTCTGAGTCAATTGTCCAATTACTTTTGGTCCCTTGAAAAAGAGGTATAAAGAGTGTAAAGAGCTATAATTCCTAAACCCTTTCTCCAATTTGGATGTGGAAACCCTCAAATTGAAGCTGAGAGTATGCACTTTAAGCCCATATTAATTATATAATTGTATTTTTGGAGTATGTCTTTGTAAACAGTTAAAATGACAAAGCTTGTGTGTCTGTCCAAATATTTCTGAGGCTAACTGTATGTGTCTAGGTGAAGGATAGTCTCTATATCAACAGTTTGAACAGGTTGCTCATCTTCTTCGTCATGAGGTTGTTCATCCTTGTTCACATTTGATTTTCCCCCATCACATTCTTCATCATTCTCATCTTCTTTAGCCATAGTGCACAGGTAAAATTGCAGCACTCCCATTTTAAGCATGCTGTACAGTTCACTAACCGTAACAGATTAATCAAAAACTGTTTCCTCTTGGTAGTCTAATATGTCATGACTAAATGCTTTAAGTTTTCCGAATCTATTTTCTCCTCTGGGAAAGAACATGTCTTTGGCATACTGTAATACGTCCTCTTTTTTGACATCGAGGGTCCTTATGCCGCCTCCTCTGCGTTTGCCTTCATGGATCCACCCCAACTCAATTTTTCTCGTTGTTTTTTTCTGCCCATTTGTTATGTTTCCCAAAACTTTTTTTTCAGTTTACATGTAGAAGTCTCCTCATTTCTAGTGTCATCATTATTCTCACCAATGCCCATCCTTTTTTTCAGTTTTAAAAATCATAAAATCAATGACTGTAGCATCAATCTGTCAAAACAGACATAATAATTACAACTAAAATACAAGACTATATTGCTAATTGTAACAGTTTTTTTTTTTGCTTTATTTTCTACTCATTTTTTAATTGGTTATGATCAATTATCAGTATTAATGTGTTGCCATTGTTATTTCTCACTGCTCCTTATGCTTCCAAATTCTAATAACATCAGTGGCTCCATAAATAAGTGTATTGTCTACTTTGTAGTAAATACACTTTAATAGATAGAATAGATAGATCACTAATGTTTTCTATTCTGGGTGACACCCAAGGGCATCATCCATCCACTGTGGGGCAGAACAACTATCCACTACTTAAAACGGCTAGTTAGCTAGCTAAATTAGCTATCCACACAAAATGCTTTAATTAGATGGTGTGCAGTAATACACTCACATGATCTTGCACCATTCGAAAGAGTCTTCTGGTACACAACAAATCAACGTTACAGTCCATGGCAATGTGTGACCTTACAGGTGTCACGTGCCAGTTACAAGTGCCAGTTCTCAATGGGAGAAGCGGAGAATGACGTGAATCGTATCTTTCACATTATAACGTGAAAACATCACAAAATAACATGATAGTTTTCACGTAAAAATGTGAAAACATCACAAAATAACATGATGTTTTGTGAAAACATCACAAAAAAACATGAAATTATCACGTTATGACATGAAAATTTTCACATAATTACGTGATACTGAGCAACTTTTTTTTCTCAGTGTGGCAGCAATACGCTTCCGTACCGGCCAAACCATGCAAGGGAAGGTAATGTCATTTGGAGGGTTGGTACACACCCTTGCCCTTACAGTGGATGAAAGAAATTACATAATCAGCTGGAGCTGATGAATGTACAAACAAATTTGACTAACTAGCTATATAAATGCAAACTTTAGAGCCTTGCTTGGCTTCTTACTGTGAGGCTATGAGCCAAATTTGGCGCACATAGGCCTTGAGCGGCATCTACAAACATGGACAATTTCTATCTCCTAAAGTGTTATAATGGTTTCTACCATATTTGGTTGGTATGATGTAGGGTCATTATTGAGGCCATATGCACAAGTTGTTCATCGCTGGTCAATGTGATATATAACTGATACATAGATCAAGAATGGCCAGCTCTTACATCTGACAGTGGCGTCGCCTCTTGGTGGGCCAAAATGGCTCAATAGCATCAGTGGGAAGAATGAGGAGTACCCATGTGTAAGTTGGCAAGATGCCAAACAGCAAACAGGCCAAAAAGATTTCCACACACCACATTTCAGTGAACTTTAGCAAGGTAATCAATCCTATCGACTTCACATTGCATGACCATCATCTCAATGGCTTTGTGATGAAAAGTAATGGAAAATGTAACTTTTCAAAATTCCAAGGGGCAGGCCATGCAGCGCCACCATTTCTGATACCACTCCATGCATATTCAACAAGCTGTGACAAACTCGTATTCTTATGAAGTTTGACCCACTTGATCGAATTTAGTGTTTTAAGCAGTATATTTAATGTTTTTAAAGAATGTAGGATTCAGATACAGACTGGTTTAATTAATCACTCTTTGGTTTTATGTTATAAGAAACATTTTACATAAAATTGCCAATTGGCATTTTAGCTCCCCATTTGCTGCTGGAGTCTGAATGAGTGCCCCATCTCCAGACCTTGTGTGCCTTTACATTACCTGAAATGTGTAACCCGGTACTGTTTTTCTAGTACCTGCTCACCTGTCGGGCCAAGTGGGCCAAGTAAGGCCAAGTTGGGCTAAGTAGGCCAGGGTGTCATCAGAAACACCAGTGCATCAGTGCGAGTTACAAAAAACTGATCTCTGTAGAATTTTCTAAACTACCCATTGTTTTCCACAGTATTTTATTTTGCTGCCTCCAGCCTCTTCTGGAACACTTTTCTCCTTGCTATGGTAAACAGCCACATAAACAGGATCAAAATTATCATCCCCTCGATTTCCTCCATTGTTGTTGTAGATGTTGAGTGGGGTCGAGGTGAGCCAGTACCACATAATAGAAATTAGGCATTATTGTGTAAGGACTGGTACTAAAGACACTCTTGTGTCAGACGAAAAAATGTGACATTTCGGAGCCAGGGAGGCAGACAGTCACCCTCCCGCACCCAATAGAACTAGTAGAAGTTGCTGATTAAGTCTAAGCACAAATATAGTAAGATTGTTTTCCACATCAGCGCTATTAACCCGCGGATACGCCAAACAGAGGTCACTAAAATCCGTGTGGAGTCAGTGTGTTCAATGGCCAAAACAATGTTGGACATTGTCCAACATTGGCAGTTTTCTCTGGTCCCCTGCCCAATCTGGCAAGTGATGACATGTTAAGCCATACACCATCACTTAACCACTGGTTATCCAGATGGTGTCTTGCAAATGGTGTGGGCTTTGTAAACAAATGGCAGACTTCCTGGGGTAAACCTGGTCTCAGCCCAACTCTTTAGCAACCTGCCCAAGTGCATTAGTCCTTCCCCACGCTGACTGAGAGTTAACACCAGGAGGCAGAGTTGCAGTTTAACACACTTCTCTGCGTTTCCCTCTATTCAGCTACCCACACAAAACTAGAGAGACAAAACTAGAGACTGTCTCTGTCCCCAGACTGTCCAAATTAAACGGGAAAGGAGCAACTTTTAACAGCATTATAAAGATGAGCAGTTCCACTGTCATACTACAGGAGTATTAAATGTGGATTACTTGTCTGCTCCATGTATGGCTTCCAAAAGTATGTGTTTTGGGAGCCATGTCTTCCAAAGCCATTCTTACAAATGAATTAGGTGGTGGAGGTGGGTCGCAGTCGTCTTTGACCATAGCCTATTAATTACCCCAGAATTTAATATTAGTTAGAATTAATTTGAAAGCCTTATCATCAGCGTGTCCCACCAAAGCTTGAAGACACAACTACCAGTCCTACTTGATGTAGTGCACCGGGTTTCCAGTCCTTATTCAGATTTCTTGTCTGAATTTCTTGAGTTTTTCTCAAGCTTAGTCCTCCAAAGTGATAACATCATCATTGTTGGGGACAATATTCATGAAGATATAGTGGGTGATAGCCGCAGTACAAAATTTATCTCAATAGTTGAATTCATTGGCTTCTGTCATGCTTTAACCACACCCTGGACCTTGTTCTGATTTATGGTGATTTATGGTACCTGATAGTCTCTCCCTCTAACCCATTCTTATCTGACCACTCATTAATCACTTTTGACTCTCTTTCAGCCGGTCATGTAAAAGAGAAAAGTAGTATATACACAAGACATTTGACTGACAGTGTCTTAGCAAACTTTAAGGAAGCTATTCCTCTGTCTCTCTGTGCTATATCACCTCTCCATTGTAAAAGCCCTAATCCCTTCTACATTGATCATCTTGCTGATAGCTTCGTAGGCTCTCTTCTTAAAACACTTGATTCTGTTGCACCCCTAGCAAAAAAGAGTAAAAGACTCCCTTTTCAGCACTGTACCCAGGCTGACTCATAGTTATAACTCCACTGAGTAGTGTATTCCCATGCATCTCAGCAGCTGTGGCTTTATGAGCTTTTCCAATTACAAAATTATAGCAATTAGACAAGCAATTAACAACAACCTAGCATCAACTGCAATTAATCTACCCCCTATTGCAGCTATTAGGATACAGCTGGAACTACAGATAGGTCAATATCTATATTTGTCCCCATTGACTTACATCAGCTCACTACTATGTGGATCGAGCACGTTCCCTCTTTCATCTCACCTTCATCTCTGTCTCTCCCCATTTGTCATCCACCTCCTCCTCCTCCACTTCCACCTCTCTATTCTTATTCCATCATCGTGCAGGGCTAACCCTAACCCTAGCCCTAACATATAGACAGGGGACATGCCCAGAGTCTTTTTTTTCTCCTCCCAGACTCCAGAGATGCTGAGTTGGATTCAGGACTCCAGGATGTCCCTCACCACGGCTCTTCCTGCTGCATGCACTGTTTCTACTATAGACACATTCGACCTCAAAACTAAAATCTAAATTTTCCTTCTGTCCGCCTGTCCATCCTGGGTAAGGATCCCCTCCTCTGTCTCTAACTCTGTGGTTTCTCCCTTTTTTCCCTGTCAGGGTTTTTCTTTGGAGTCATTCCACAGCCTTTATGAGAGTCTAAGGGCAGGGGGTGTATACTCTGTACATACTGTTGCTTACAGTACCTTGCAAAGTGCCTTGAGATAACATCTGTGGGTGTGTGAAAAGTGTCTGTCTTTATAACCAGAATGTAATACTTGGGTTGTTTGCTCATGATTATTAAGTTATCGTGTAGTCATCGTGTGGTGTTCCGGCTCAGACCGGCAAATACTGTATTAGCAGCACCAGCAGAGTAGAGCTAGTGTTACCGTTAGCATTTCACTGTCAAAAACAAACAGCATACAGCCTCCGCTGAAGTGAGCACCAGAGGGAGCTAAAGGCTCTAGTATGCTATCGCGCAACAGGTTGGCATGCTGTGTGGCAAGCCGCGAGCCTCCAGCAGACTTTCATGGCAGGTCTGTAATGTTCCACCCGAACACTGGGGGGGAGGGGGAAAGTACGTTTTGTCATTGTATTTAAAAACACAGATCCATAGCATTTGGTTCTTTAAGCGTATGACAAGAAGTAAACAAGAACCAGCGTCCACATATACAAAAAGATGCCTCTAGCATCTAGCTTTCTTGCATCCGTGTTGCTTGCTCATGGAGTCAAACGTCTGCACATAGTGGCCATCTTGCCCCAGGCAGCTCGCTCACCCATTACCTTGTGTTGGTAATGGTACATGTACTTTTTAGATACATAACTTGCTCAAATTTCAACCGATTTTCAAATGGTTTGGTTTGTTATAAACATCAAATATGTATCTGTGATACTGCATAGGTGAGTACAATGTCATGTCCTAAAAAAAAGATTAATGTTTGTACACGTTTGTAAATGTTTGTAAATCCGTCAAAATTTCAGTGAGATAAGAGTAGTAACTTTTGTGTAGATCATTGGCCTTACCTCTGTTTACACCAGGCTCCACAGATTCTGCCAGCCAACACAGCCATTTCTTACAGTTTTTCACAAACACTAAAACACAATTTCCAAAACCTCAAACTATTTTCTCAAAACTCTGAACACAATTGTTCAGCTGCTTTTCCTAAAACCCCAGACTCTTGTTGCAAAAGAAAACTATTGCCTCAAAACAGCGGTGACATATTGTTGCATGTTACTAAATGTTAATCATAAAACAAACACAAGCTTTTAATGAATCAACAAGTCAAAACAACAAGCCAAACAACAAGCAAATCGCAGCATCATAGTCACCACATGTGGATTTACGAAAGTGTAACAAAATTGGATCACCACACTACAATACTACAGTCCCCTCACCATGCTGACCATGACATCGTGACAATTCGTTTTGGATGTCATGATGTACGTATTAAGCATTCCCAGGTGCAATGGATAATTTTTTTTGACAATGCTGTCAAACTTTCCCAGCAGATTTAGAAGTTCAAGAAAATTACCTCTGTTGGTGGACTGTTCATCTTCTCCGTTTCCTCTGTGTGCAATTGTTCGTGCAATCTCAGTGACTCAACTTCAGCTCGCATGTACTGTTTCCTGCCTGTTTTCTTGCACCAATTTGTCATGTCCAACATCAAGTTTAGTCAAAGTCAAAGGATTTAGTCAAAATCCTTGAACCACCCATCACCTTCTCCTTAAACTCACACCAGCTTACCATAGCTAGTTCGTGAGAAGCACTTACCCGCCATGGGTGAACCTCTTTTCTGTGTGACCCTGGGCATCAGGGCCGGCCCAAGCCTTTATGGGGCTGTAAGCAAAATTTCATTTGGGGCACCCTCCATTCTACCACCTCAGCATTAGATGCTTCATCATCCTATAGCAGGGGTATTCAATTGAAAGTGACTAAGGTCCACTTGCTAAAATGTCCTCCAAGTAAAAGGTCTGAACCAAAGTCCATCTTGTGTCTAAGCTACCCTTATGTTCACATTTTCATATGGTTTCAATAATATTTATTGTAAATGCAGGAAACCTTTAACAGAGCGCAATTGTGTCATAATATAGCTCTCTTACCATAAATAAAATAAGGCACATAACCCAGGAAAATAAAACTTAGGCCTTTATTTAATTTTAAAGAAAACAGAAACCTCAGAATAAAATGGAGCCTAAGAACCATTTTTCTTTAAAATTAAAGAAGTCCGAGCCTAAAGAAACGGTGGACATTTTCAGGAAATAGAAAGTAGTTCTTTTTGGGACAAATCAAAGATTCCATTGACTGAACATTTTTCTTAAGTCAAAGAGGTCCCAGCTCAAAACCACCACCCTTTTCTTTTGATCATTCTATTTCTCTTAATGAGAAAAATGGGCGTGACCCCGCAACAATGGCGCATTGGTTGCGCATGCACCCTACTGAACTCGCCACTCCAGGAGGTGGAGTCGAGCAAAAACTCCGCTGACCACATGGGAGAGATAATTTTTTCCCCATGAAGAAGAAGTGTTTGCTGTTTGTTGCCATGGACAACAGACAAAGAAGTCCGCTGCTATCCCCACCTAGCAACAGCCACTGTCTATAGTGAATGTCAGAAAAATGCTCCATGAGAATCATCTATTCTCGTAAATTTATCAGAGATTGGTCACATCTCACAGGCCAGAATAGAACCATCAACCATCATGGACCCGGACTAAGGTCCGCCATTTTGTGATGCCTGTCCTATAATCTACACTGTGTAACATACCCACTATCATTACCATAATTTGTAATTTGCTTACAACATACTGGTGTCATTACTTGAGTGGCAAAAAAAAGCCCTCAAAAAACTATTTTGCACTTACTGTACATACAAATACACTGTGGTGTACATGTGTGCCATATTAAATGCACCATTTGAAAGTAACATCACTAGACAAAACACTACATTTAAAGGTTAATCAGTTTAATCTCTTTTGTGTTTAAAATTGTGCTTAAAACAGATGTGTAAAGGTGTGTGTCTGGCATTGCTATTGGCTCATCTGGTGCCTCATAGGCAAAGTGCCTTTTTGTGGACCTTAGGCACTGGCTCAGTATTCATCTTTCCCCAAATCTCTTTTGCAGAGACCTGTGCATCATTGAAGCAAGTTGTCCTGTAAGTAATCAAATTATCCTTACTTTTTGGATGATGCTCACCACATCAGGTTGCAGGTTAACAGACTGAAAAAGCTTGCTTGCTTGGTATAAATTCTGGAAAGAATGTAATACCAGACCACACAGCATATTTGAAATCTAAATGATCCTACTTCTTCAGCAAGGGAAGGCAACTTCCACCACAGAGTGATTTTCTCCTGACCTTCAACAGGGCATCTCTCACCCAATTGCCTGATAGCGTAAAAGGTTCAATGCTGTTGATACGACTTTCCCATCGTGTGTCACTCCAGGTCTTGAGGGTGATGCGTACATGTTTCTGTAAAATGGCCCACCTTTGAGTAGACCCTGAGAAAAGTTTGGTCATTTTCTCAACATTGCCAAAAAAACAGGTGGCATCCTTTGATGTTTTGGCAGAAGCCATAAGATAAAGTGTGTGCGCTGCAAGGCACATAAAAAGCCTTGCCTGCACACTTTTGTTCCTTCCCTTCACATTGGCTCCATTATCATTAGACTGTCCCCTGCAGTCCTGAAAAGGGATGTGTAATTCCTCAAGCCTCTGAAGGATGAGTGTGGACAAACCCAAGCCAGAAGATTGAGGAGCTATCAAAAATTCCCCAAAACACTCCTGTGTCTCAGATGTCCTAAGACTCACTGTCTGCACAATCACAGACATCTGCTCTTTGTGGCTAATGTCTGGAGTACAGTAGCGTAGGGCTGAAAACAGAAGATTTGCTAAATAAGGTTGGGCGCCAGACGCCAATCACCCATAAAAAAAGTATATATGTATATCTGTTTTCACTGTTTTCACAGGTTCAAAATAATAAATCTGGCCTGTACACTAGCTACAAAAAAGTCTGCTCACCATAATCCCTGTAAATGGAAGGTTAATTGGGGAATTGGACAAAACAGATAAACCGCTTCCAAAAACAAATAGGCCGAAATTAAGCTCACTATGTTAAATGTGTCATGTTATAATAAAGGTTTTACAACCACACAATCACCAAAGTCTCAAAAAACATGGTTCATCCATGATCTGGAGGCAACCTCTGATCCAAACTCACTCGCAGTATCATCATCAACTGAGGAGGCACAGGCAGTGGATCGGGCAGGTGATGTTGTTTTCACTCCAAAAAACTTCAACAATGTCCCTGCAAAATTTCACTCAAGTACAGAGACCTAATAAGCAAGTTGCTTACTATCTTTATTCATACAGACAAGGGACTGCACACTTTTCCCAAAAGTCAAATTTTATAACCGTAATAAAACAATCCTTTGAGGCAGATACTAATCTGCCTTATTGGCACAATATTGATTGAAGCCTAGTTGGCGTGATGGAATTATTTATAAATTGACTGTGTCATACACAGTTGTTTTTAATCTTTTTTAATCTATTTTCTTATTCTGTGAATCCGGCAAGACAAGTTCACCTTTGGTAAGACAATGTGAAAAAAATGGAACATAGCCTTATTTAACAACCTATCAACAAGTAAAATGTTATCAAACTACCTAGACTGAGGTATATCTGGGTATATCGCTACACTGTGCTACCTACTATGCCATTCCATGTAGCAAAATAAAATCTTATTTCTAACTTGCACATCCATGCTAAATTACTTCTTGCTAGGCATCAGCATAATCCTGCTGATAGGTTAGGGTAGCTCCACTTCCACCCTCCGTGGTTGGTGGTCTACTGTGAATGCTGATTCAGCATTCACATTACACCACCGACCACGGATCAACATCGCCCATTATTACCTACTTTGAGAGTCTCATTTTGTCTAGCACATAGGGGTGGCCCATGATTAAATACTGAACAGCCCTGATATTTCTTAAATACACATATATTTTCACAGGTTACATTTCATTTTTATTTGGTAGCCTGTCTAATGTTAGCTACTGGGGGCATTTTCCTAGCTAGCTAGCTAACCTATCCAGAACATAAACTGAACCAAAGGCCAAGTTATTGATGGCAAAATATTGTCATATTGAACATGCAAACCTACCTTTGTCTTGCTGTTTTTTCTCCTGTTCCAGCTTCTTCTTTTTTCTTTTCTTAGCTCTAGAGGGATAGTTCCTTTTTGAGACATGGCTTAGTTTGAAGACTCACTTCTTGTCAGTCTTACATGAGGACCATACACACCAGTAGGCTAGTGCATGACATCTGCATGCTCAATGGTGGCAGCAAGAAAAGAAAAGAAATAGTATTTTCTCCCCTCCCTCTTCCTCCTCTCCCATGATGCTCCCTCTTATTCAGACACCTTGTCTTGGGAGTCTGTGATGGACATCCATTAGGTATATATTGGTGTCAACTCTTTTGCTACCAAGTGTAACCAATTTTGACTCATGTTTAACTAACTTATACCACTTGTGCTTTATTTCCGATTAAAGGTTGGGAAGAATGTTCACCATTTTCAATGATGTGTCCCACAGCGCTGCATGTGTTTTGACAATAAGAATGTATTTAGTTTTGCAAAGAGGAGCCAGTAAGTTTTGCAAGTCATGTTCTACAATGTGGTTCGTGTTCGTGTTTTGACAAAAGACTGAAGAATTTTGTGAAATAATTTAGGCAACTGAGAAACCTGTTCAGTCACTAGCATTTAGTGCTTTAACAATTCAGAAAAACTGTAAATAACATGACTTGAGTTGGGTGTAAATGGGCATATGGCTAATTTGCATACGGGTACCAGATTACATACAAAACGGAACTTTATGTGAAAAGGGTCTATCAACAAAGGGTCTTTCAACATTGTGAGCTTAAAAAAAGTTATAGTGACCATTATTGACAGTAGTACATATTATATATGTGGTGTATATATATATATATATATATATATATATATTAGGCGGTGATGTTTGCAATGATGTTTCTGTCCCTACTTCTTGATTCTGTGAGGGTATACCCTGCCTCATCGATGTAGATAAACTCGCACACGTACAAATGAAAAAAAAACAGCTAACTTCATGCTCAGAAGCTCATGCTAGTTTTCAAAATGCAAGAATATATACTCACACTATATGCCAGAACGCAACACCTATTCTCTTCCATCAGAAACCTTAAATCAACCAAATAACAGTGTCATAAAAAACACCAACATCGGTTAGATTAACAGAACCTGCATTATGTTTCAGGTATACTCTTTTGTAAATTGTCTGCACTGACATTTCTTTTGAACCCCTGTGTCTGATCTATCCCTGTTAGTGGTCAGGTCCGATCTCCTGGCAGGCGGCATTCATGGCCTCCAGGAGGGCAACCCGGGTATGTGGCTGATGGTCATCGACCCTCCATCTCCACGTTGGAAAGAACTCCTCATTGAGGTTAAGGAAGGGGGAGTAAGGGGAAAGAAATGGACACCATCCTAGGATGGGTATCAAACCGCTCTCCCACTTCATGTGACTGGTGCAATGTAACAGTATTTCAATTAGTTTAGACAATTTTACAAAACTTCATTTAGCTACTTTTCAGCGACAATTAGAAAAAACAAGAAATAATTTATTTGATTCTAACTTCAACTTTAGCATATTGGTTACATTTAGAACATTAGCTTATCTGTACTGACTTACTATGTGAAAGCATTTGCAAATTTGTGAGTTAGTCCATTGTTTTGGCTTTGGTAGAGCTTGTTTGTAAAAGAACATTTTGAAAGTGTATCCAATGTATGCAGTTTGTGTCAAACAAACAAGAAATGTTTTAATAGTATAGGCCACACAGGCTGATGTTGTGCAAACTGTGTGAAGAATTTTGGAAATGTGTCAGAGGTATTGGAGTTTGTATTAGAATGATTGTGAAAAACAGTAATGCATTAACACAACAAAATGGTCTATCTCCTGATAATGAAATAGTAGTCATTAAGTTAGTCATTAATATGAAAACTGCAGTAAAATAAGAATTAATATGAGGCCGTTTCCGACATTCATACAGAACAGCAGAATTCTTTTTAATTTTTGTGAATCACAAACCAAGGTTCCCCAATGAATTCCTCCTACTCTATTTCATTTTTGTGAGGGGATGGAGAGGTGGGGGTTTTATCTCTTCATATCAGTTACTATGGAGGCTTCAATTGAGTACTGTTAGTGTTTGTGTATGTGTGTGTACATTTGTGTGTTGCCTTTTAATAGAATAACTGCTCTGGCTGTGGAAAGTGGAGTGCCAGGGAGTGCTGTTGTACAGGGGTTACAATTCTGAGGAGTGTGGAGAAGATGATAGAGGAGGACCTCACACTCAGCTGTCCCCTCCAGGGACAGATCAAGCTGTTTGGTCTCTGCTGTATCTCTCCCTCTCCTCTTTGTCTAGGGCAGGGCAGGGATGACCTCTCAGTCTGTCACTTTCTTCACCTTCTGTTCCTCTCTGACTCTTGTTTCGTTATTCCTTTGCTTGGTCTTTCTCTCTCTCTCCATCCTTCCTGCCTCTTATACTTCTGTTACTTATGCCTAACTGTTTCAGTTTGACACTTTTTACTTTGCTGTTGTCTCCTTGACTAGACAAAGCTACCCCCTTCCCAAATTCCCCCTCAGTGATAGGCCACTGTGACTCAGCCCAGCCCAGCCCACTGAGCTAATCCCCTGGTCTTGAGTGGAGTACCGTGGAGCTCAACCACTACTCACATTAATCTCCTAAAAGATCCTGGACCTAAGAGGATCAATACTCATTTTCAGGGAGCAGCATGATCCCTTAATGTAGTTGAGGATAGCTGCATATCCCTCACTCTCTCACCCCTCCTCACCTTAGTTTCACCTCAGCAGGAGTCAGCCTTTGATTGTATTTCATGGTCCACTTTAGTGAGGACGAGTTCCTGATTTTATTGCTAATGCTGTTATTCAGGTGAATAATACCCGTGTGTCGTCTTTAGGGAGGAATTTGTGATTAAATCTGCCTGTGTCTTTTAGTTGAGGTGTCAGTTTTCTTGTGAGGTGGCAGTTTTCTGTGATATTAGGTCAATCTCTTGTTATTGACTCATCTGACCCAGCAATTATCCAAACTATAGAGGATTACATTAGTGCAATGTGAATGTGAATCTATCAAGACGAGCAGCCCTGTTTTTTTCCCCATTTGCTGCAGTAAAAATTGAAATTTATTTTTAATATGCATTGCAAGCTTTTGTCAGCCTGTGTTCTGTACTATAAAAAAAGATCCTCATATCCATTTTCCACTATATGATACCAGTACAGTATTGCATGGTTGTGTTGCTTTTTCCACTAGCTTAGTCAATGCTTCAAGCAAGCTGTACTGTTAATAACTGTGACATCAGCAGATTGCCAGTTTACACAAGCAATTACCGGACCATTAAGGACCACAACAACCGGCTAGAGTGGGTCGAACCGTAAGGGCTCAAAATGGTTCTGCCAGATAGATGACAGGAAGGGACAACAACCGCCACTGTCTACAACTCATGATTTTGTTGGAGGCAATGATGGATGATGTTAAGTATTTTTGTGATTTAAGGGGGGGTAGACATTCGAAAGAAAAGAAAATTAATAAATTCTGAGAATAAAGTCAGAAAAAAAATTAGAATAAAGTCATTAATAACATAATAAAGTCGTAGAATAAAGCTGTAATATTACGAGAATAATGTACTTAAAACGGAGGTAGGTCAAGACAAGAAAGCAGGTATAGAACTGAACAGAACAGTTCAATAAACGTTTACCATGTAGTCTCCATCAACCTTAGCTTCTCACCTTTTCTCGTCTTGACCTACTTCCGTTTTAAGTACGACTTGTTTCTCGTAATGTTAACACAATAGCCGATACTTCTCACACATTTCAAGAACTGCTCCCACACCAACCACCTACAACACACAACTGAAAAAAACAGCTAACTTCATGCTCAGAAGCCCACATTGTAAACTAAACACCTACACTAGTTTCCCCAACACCAACACCTGTTCCATCAGAAACTTTAATTCAGCCATATATCATCAGTTAGATTTACAGAAATTGCATTATGTTTCAGTTGTATTCTTTTGTAAATCGTCTGCACTGCCATTTCTTTTGAACCTACTCCAGGTATGTTTGGTGTTGATGCATATAGTAGGCCGAGATGCATACATTTTTTCTTTATAGCAAACATTCAGTGGAAAAGAGTGTACAGGACAGACAAAGACTTTGTGTCAGAAATGAGGTAAGTCTGTAAGAAAAAAAATGATTGCCTTTCTCCATGTGGATACAAACAGAAAAATGCACAGATGAAATACGTAGCAGACTGTAAAAAGAAAAAAAAGGAAAAAAGAAAAAAAATCTCATTTAGAGAAAAAAAGACCCGAACCTAACCCTAGCCACATAGCCTCATCAAGATCACACCTAATGTCTTCCCTGCCAAGGATCCTGGGGAAGAATCTCTCGGCATGTCTGATCTATCCCTGACAGTGCTCAGGTGTGATCTCCTGGCAGGCAGCATACATGCCCAGGAGGGCAACCTGGGCATGTGGCTGATAGTCATTGACCCTCCATCTTCACGCTGGAAAAAACTCCTTAATGGGGTTGAGGAAGGGGGAGTAAGGGGAAAGAAATAGACATGCCATCCTGGGATTGGTATTAAACCATTCTGCCACTTCATGTGACCGGTAACACTACATAACACTATTTCAATTAGTTGACTAATTTACAAAACTCAATTTATCTACTCTTCGTTACAATAAGAAAAAACAAAAAATATATATTTTTAATCTATAAAGTGAACTACAGTTCACTTCAATATTAGCCTATTGATTGAACACAGTATGTTTAGAACATACTGTGTTAAAGCATTTGCAAATTTTTGAGTTAAAGTAAATTGTTTTGGTTTTGGTCTAGCTTGTTTGTAAAAGAGGTTAAAACATTTTGTAAATGTGTCCACTGTATGCAGTTTGTGTCAAACAAACAAGTAATGTTTTAATTGTGTAAGCCACACAGGCTGATGTTGTGCAAACTGTGTGAAGAGTTTTGGAAATGTGTCAGAGATTTTGGAGTTTGTAATTAACTGTAATTGACAGTAATTACAGTAAAACTGTAATTTTTTTTCTGACTTTATTAACGACATTGTCAGTGTGTGTGTCATTGTCACAATACATACAACTGCTCATGAAGTTTTAAATTCTGCAAACAAATTTACTGTACTTCATCCTGCCTTTGTCAGGCCATAGCACTTTATCGGCATCACAAACTACGATCTCCCAAGCAAGGCAACAGGTGAGGAAGCCCCTGGAGTTTTATACAGTTCTGTAATGGCCTATGTCACCTGTAGTGACATAGGCACTGAAACATAACTGAACTGTTCATTGATGTTGAACCACTTCCTTATCTGCACTGTGTGATGAAACCTCAGGTTGTAACACGCGACCACATAGAGAGCACGGTGTGTGTAAGAAGCAAAACCTACCGAACAAGACTTGTGTGTGTGTGTGTGTGTGTGCGTGTGTGTGTGTGTGTATCGGTGTGTATTATGTCTTTTTTCCCACCCCACCCCCTGAGTGTATAAGCGAAATGAGTTTACTTTAACTTTAAGCTCCACAGTTATTGAGTATGGAACGAAAAGGTCAAATAGAAAAATAATTTGATTTAAAAAAATGCAGTAGGATAAGGTTAAATAATTCGGTGGTCAGAGGGGCCTTCAGAGGCAGTTTAACATGTCTTATTTTCCCTAAACTTTACATTTACATTACATTTACTCATTTGGCAGATGCTTTTATCCAAAGCGGTTTTTATCCAAAGCAATAGGATAGGTTCAATAGAAGTATAGGGCAGAATTTTTTTCGTCTTCAAGAGATTCTTGAAGATGGGTTCCATTCTGATGGTGTTTGGAAGTTGGAAGATGACGTTCTTGGGAGGAGTGTAGTGCTCGAGAGGGAGCATAGACCTGGATGAAGGAGTTCAGGTAAGAGGAAACGGACCCAGAGGTCACTCTGTGTGCTAACACAAGTGACTTGAATTTGATTCGGGCTGCTACTGGTAGCCAGTGGAAGTCAGAAACTTAACACTCTTTTGCTTCCTGGATCACAATATGACATACCAAACCACCACTTCAATGTAGGACTACTTATATCCCGGGAACATACTAATAGTAGGCAATAGTAAAAATGAACATCAAAGAGCTTAACAAGTGGAATAAGAGGCTTGGTTAGCCAGCCTGAATTTACTCCCTAAACTCTCACAGTCAGAAGAATCATTCACACATTTCACCACAGGTGATAACATCACAATAACATCATATTCCAAGTGTCCGTGTTGTGAGTACAGTTCTTTCTCAAAAAAAAATGTAACACTTTAACCAGAATGTTCGCCATTTTGAATGTGTCCCACAGTGTTGCATGTGTTTTGACAGTGAGAATATGTTCAGTTTTGAAAAGAGGGGCCAAGAAGTTCTGCAAATTGTGTTCCACTTGGTGAAACGTGTTCAAGGTTTTGACAAAAGAGTGAAGACTTCTGTGAAATAATTTAGGCAATTGAGAAACTTGTTCAGTCCATAGCATTTAGTGCTTTGACCATTCAGAAAAACTGTATTTGCAAATGTGTAACTTGATCTGCAAATGTGTGTCTCTGCAAATGAGCTCACACTGTCAGGCTCACAGGCTCAGGTGTAGTAGCGAAACCCTGACATTCTTGCTATCACGACTTTTATTAAATTAACTTAAATTAACTCAAAAACACACTTTATGTTCGGACAATGAAGTGGGAGTTTATATGGAGGGAAAGGGTGTAGGTTCATGGTTGAAGTTGCTCGATTCGCTCTGTGCTTGTCAAGGGTGAGCCTGTGAGCCTGCGCTGAGGGCAAAGGCAAATCGTCATACACACATCGTTCTACACATCTGCAGATCCTGCACAGCAAAAGTGTACCTAAATTAGTGCATGAAAAGCGAACGAATTGAGAGCTCATGCCTGAATCTTAACAAGAGACACTTACAGATCCATCTACGTATATGAAGAACTGTGTACACACAGATTAATATACACATTTACAGATCTTTGCATGCATTTGCAGGTTTGTCTACACTTGCAAATCTAAATACAGACACGTTTTGTTTTACACATTTTCAGATCCGTGTACAAACACACAAAGTACGCATTTACAAATCCTATTACTCAAACAGATTGAGATACGCATTTGCAGATCGAGTTACCCATTTGAAAATCAAGACACATTTGCAGATCGAGTTCCACATTTGCAAATCGAGACACACATTTGCAGATCAAGTTACACATTTTCAAATTGAGACACATTTGCAGATCAAGTTACACATTTGCAAATAATAAAGAAAAAATAAGACCAGGGGAGGAGTCAGTGTAAAATTGAGACAGCATGATGTTGAATTTATTTTTATTCGCAAGGCAATTTTGGACGTAAAAAACCTTTGAAAGGTTAAATCTTTACAAATTAAATGTGAACAATTTAAACCAATAAACAAATTTTTTTTGTTTCCTTTTTTTTCCCAAAAAAGGAGGTCTTTTCATTTTTTTGTGGCTGGGCCAGTAAAATGACACAAGGAGCTTGTAAAAGAAAAAAAAGCCCAAGTGGGCCAGCAACAAAAAAATGTTATGTTTGGATACATTTGTAGAAGGCCTTGGCCTCATTGCAAGGCTCGCCATGATAATACCAGATGTGAAAGTCGAGGTAAAACTTAGAGGTCCACATATCACAAATCTTACTGTTCAATATTCTGAAAGCAAAATTTCGACAGTTGGATAATTGATGAGTTTGTCATACTCTGACAGTCTGCTTTGGATTTAGCGCCAACTATTGAACTTCCACCTCCACAGAATTGCAATGAATAACTATTTAACAATGATTTGCATTTTATCTGTCAGATATTGCCAAAACCATTTTTTTAGTTGTATATAAATAAAAGGTCAATAAATGGTGTTAATATCCATATGAGTTTCATAAAGGCTAAGATGAACTCAGCTACTCACTTTTTCAAAGCTGATACTGGTTCTTATTTTATTAGTTGTCTGTTAATTTACTAATCAAAGTCATTTACTTGAACCAACATTCAGCAGCATTTCATTCTGTGCAGGGTTTATAGACTCTGTCTTTCCTGTCACTACAATTTTCCACAGGAATGTACCTCAAACATGTGATCCTAGATTTTGCTTTTCTATTTACACAGAGCCTAGTTTGATAAGTGGTGTCTGTAAGTGTGTACAAGTGATAGAAACAAGTGTGTGTGTGTGTGTGTGTGTGTGTGTGTGTGTGTGTGTGTGTGTGTGTATTTGCAAGCTGCACAGTGGGACAGCACTGCAGCAGACGGAGCTTGTGTGTGGACGAGGTCATGAGACTGTCATCACTGATTCAATCCTGCACCTGAAGAAAGAGCCCGCTGTTCTTCTGAGCCAAACTTGCTGCAGAAGACACACCAAACCTCCACCGACAACACACATGCACAGGCACACACACTTGACACAGTGTTCAGTGGGTGAGCACAGGGCAGAAAAATATCGACATATTAACTTATTAACATGACTGATTACGTTGGAAAATATTCATAATAGTGTATATGCATATGGATGGAAAAGTTGTATTTCTAATATTACTCTTGAAAAAAAACTCCAATATTGACTGCATTGAGCAGTGTCTATCCATCCATCTCTTCACATGGCTTAATTCAGGATCTGCGTCCTTTGGAGTATGCATTCAAAGGCGAATTCCATCGTGGCAATGCCTGACTGTCCCAATTCGAAGACTCCCCCTATGAAACGTTCATATGCAGCCTTTGTTTGCTTGATTTAGGGGGACACACAGTACCTATCCTTCAATGTCTCTTGTATCTCATGATTATTTGTGAGCTGATTCAAGATAAAATAAATACTCAACAGTGAACATCAATCTTATTATCTTACCCGCCTGACATGTGCTTTTGTGTGTTTTTGTGAATGTAAGGTCTTGGTTTTTGGTCCGCTCTGAAAATACATAATAATATGTTAAACTTTAAGGAACCTGAAACCTTAACAATTCTGTTGAAATGTATTATGTTAATGTTATTACCAATGTTATAACGTTACATATTATATAATTGTATCATGGCATTATAATCATATAGTAACAATAATGATATTATTACAAAATGACACTTTCATAGACTTTCGGTGTCGAAGCCGTGGCACCTGTAGACCACATAGGCTCCATCCTCTCAATGATGCAGACCCTGAATTAGGACAGTATGGTTTTATTTACTTTGTACCTTGACAGTGTTGCAGGGAGTATGTTGAAGCCAATCTCCAGCTCCATTATATACTATAGTGTGACAGCAGGGAATACACCCTAAACAGGTTGCCAGTCCATCACATTGCACGTATACACACCATTCAGTCTCAGGTTAAAAAAAATCTTTAAAAACAACAAAGCCTGATTCAGGGCCAAAAAAAATCTGTAGCATACAAATCCATCAGTTATTTTCTCCAGTAATCAGTTAGTAGCTTTGCCACTGACTGCAGGGAAAATTGTGAAAAATATTTACTTGAATTTCATGAAGATGGAGTTGAAGTCCGAAATGACTTACTTTGGACACACCTCAAAAATACAGTTTTATGGCATAGAGGACTAAAGCGAAAGCAGAAAATAATCATGCTCAAACTACTCAACTAATTAAATAAAGCCTCAAAATACTTTTGGGGGCTTTTCCATGCCTTTATTCATAGAACTCTTAGGGCTGAAGTACCCTGCAATAGTTTAAACCTCCCCCTAATTTTGTTGGACAAAATAAATTACAAGAAATAATCACCCATAGTTGGGTGGTCTACTAGCCTTCTACAGTTGGAGCCGTATATAAGGTGCATTAGTAGTATAGGACATTGAGTAATATGGGACCACCATACACCAATGCTTTTATCTCTTTTTACAAATATAGAGTGAACGTGATTGGTGTTTAATTCAAGCTGGGGGTATCATGTATTAGAAATCATGTGACTTTGTGGTTATGATGTCGATACTGGTCTGATGGATTAAACATGTCAAAATAAAAGCAACCTCAATCCCCTGTGTTGTGTTTCGTCCCAGTTCTAACAGATAGGCTTGCAAAATAATTAACTTCCTACAAAGTCATTTTAAGCACTCTATTTACTTGTTGTTTTTCTTTAGATGGCGTGATCAAATGAAGGGGTGTTTGAGCACCCCTGAAGAGGGACCAGCAGCGCCCCTGTCTCCTACACTCCTACGGCGGTGGACAAAAACAGAGATGCTCAAAGACATAGCAAAGGGAGCTGGACATAGGCACGGCGTGCTCCGGATGAGCGGCAGGCAACTGGCAGCGTGGGTCGGGGCAGTGTGGGAAGGTGATGTCGTAAAGCCGAGTGTCGTAAACCAGGTGCGGAGACGGGGGAGGTGGAGGGGAGGGGGAGGGAGGGAGGAGGGGGGTAGAGGGCTGAGAGAGGAGGTGACTCTCCGGCAGCATTTAGAGACAGCGGCAGGATCATGGCGGATGGTCCCAGGTGTAAGCGCAGAAAACAGGCGAACCCGCGGAGGAACCACGGTGAGTTACCCTGTTGACACGGAGATCCCCCGTCCGTCCTCGATTTCACGCTGTTCAGCGGAAAGTTTGGCTCCTGGTTTTATTCTGAGAAAGTGCTGGGAAGAGTCCAGGGCGCTGTGTGGTGCACCGTTATACCTGGGTCAGCCGCACCAGGGACCGTTATCCGCTCCTCTGCCCAGGGAAATCCGAACAGACCCTGGTCCCTCTGTCTTCCTCCTTGCCCTGGACCCCTCTGAGCCACATGCCGGGACCCGGTTCTCATGGATTTAGCGGAACAGTGTGGAGTTGGAACACAGCATCAAACTTGGACCTGTTCCTACCTTTTCCCCATACAGCGGAGCTACACCGCTGTTTATCCGCCCCGCTATCAGCTAAAAGGGTGAAATGAGAATGGATATGGCTGTTTGTGTTTGGAAACATGGCAAAGGTCATTAGTGCTTGGAAACTGAGAGGATCTGCGTGGCTGCGTCGTTTTTCTTTCCTGTTATCCTGGACGGAGTCACTGAGGCAGCGGTCGGACTTAGCACTGTCCTCATCGCGTGACCCGTTACCGACAGCTCCGTGTCCGCGTCTCAAAACTGATAGGGGACCTGGTGGGGCTGAAGCTTGATGTAGTTCGGCGGCGTTTCTGCCTGCGCCCTCAACTTCCCCCTCGGCGCGTGAGTCCCCCTCCACCAAGTTTGCCCACTCTTGTCACGGTGGCTGGTTGTTGAGAACTCGTCCTAACGGCGACACGGTCGAGTTAACGGTCTGAGCCAGAGAGGAGGGGGGGGGACTCGAGCGGGGTTGTAACGGAGTTCCGGAGCACGGGGGGACAACTCAGGCGCCGTGTCTGAGGACGGTCCATATAAGGACAGCGGATCCTCCACGCGCCGCTAACCTCTACCCAGCGCGAGCCCGTGTCGGCGCCGCGTTCCGTTCCGTCCTGCCCTTAACGCAGCCATCCCGCCGGTACAGGTGGCTCATTTCACGTGTAGCGTATGGAGCCGAGTGCGTATCAATAGTCGATGCGGCAGGAAACGCTTTGTGTGCTCAAACGTTGTATCATGTTTCCGACCCGTGTCCGACATGCAGGCTGAATTTAAATTGCGACGACTGTAGCTCGACTCCGGTTTGCGTGTCAACTTCTTAATATTTTGTTTTCTTTGCCGTTACTTTTTTTTGTTGTCGCTTCGCATTTTATTATGAAAGACGGGCCGCGCGCTGCTCTTGATTTTATTGTGAAAGGACGTCGCCGTCTTTGTCGCGGTGTGTGTGAAGGAGGATAATCGGTCTTGTGTTTATTCTTACTTTCGTCGATAGACGTGTGTGCGGCAGGGCTGCAGAGGTTGCCCTCGCGAAAATCCACTGTGGCTCCTGTGGTTTTTAATACAGTAACCATGGTTTTAGTATGGTACCTAATGGTGATAACGAGTGCTGTGCTCCTGTCCACAGTGCTGTCACTACTATGGTTTTATCCACAGCACTTCGGGGTAGCTGTGGTACTACTGCATTTCACATAGAGCACTTAATGGTAACTGTAGTGTTGTTGTTTTTAAAACCATGTTATTGCTTTCGTCGTGGTTTTCATGTTACCCCCCCCCCCCCCCCCCCCTCGCTATAAAGAAACAAGAAAACCGTGAAATACGGCACAACCATGATAAACCATGCTTATCAAACTTAGTAAAAAACATGGTTAACTCGAGCAAGGGTACTGCTTTTGCTGCGGTTTTGCGATGGGAAGGGCAACTTTTTGTCTGGTGGATTCCTGTCCTCCGTCGTAGCGGAGTCGTTGACGGGCTCGGCTCTGGTCCGGGTGTGTCTCTGTGGCTGTGCTAAAGCCCAGATAACGGTTCAGGTGATTGTGGTGCGTTCAGGTACGGATTTTCCTTTTTTTTTTTGCAATTGAAGCTTTCTCCCCCTCCTATTGCATTGAACAACGCAGCCCTATTCATATTTAAAGTCAAATCTTTAACTTAACAGATTTGGTCCCTGTTCCTCAGCCCAATTTGCATTTGCTTCAAAGAGCCATTCTAAGTCCCCACTTCCTCCTCTGACAGGGCTGTGATCTGTTGTGTAAATCACCATCTTTCACTGGGGAGGAATTTGCACGTAACGTTGCTCTGCAGGCGCTCCTTTGCTGCACAGCACCGAGTCTTTGTCTTTGGCAGTTTGATGGGGACTGCAGTTTACGCGCAGACACCTCCGTCCACTGCTTGTGTGATTGTTGTGAAAAGTTTGTGAAACTGCCGCGTAGGCTCATAGTGAAGCGAGGAGCCCGCTTGTTGGCTCTGTAGTTTCTTGGTTTTCCCAACAACTTGGATCAAGGTGAGAGAGGGGCTCCTTGCTGTAAACATGGAGGTGTTAACAGCCCGCATGATGACAGGTGTTTGCAATTGGCTGGATAATAAAGCTTCCTCTTGACGCTTCTCCCATCGGCTCCCCTCAGGAATAGTAGTCATTCCAGGTGACAGTAATTCAACACAGCCATTTGGGAGTAATGTGGCTGGCATTAACATTCTCTGCTAAAATAAACAGGCTGCACTTTTTTTTTTATGCATGCTGATGAGCTTAGCCTGGGGTTCGCAGGGCAATTTTTGAGAGATACCTTAAACAAGTTGAAATGATATGTTTAATTTATAGGTGCCTTTCTGGCACTGTACCAAAAGTGCAAAACAAGCCATAAGGGTCAACCGTGGCCTAGTGGCCAAGGATATCAACCTGCAACCAAAGATCCTGAGGTGAAGTGTCCTTAGAAGGCACCTTATCCCAAGATCCTTAGGATAAGTTGTTTCTTCCGCTTATCTTTCCTTCCCACTCCTCACTTCCTTTCCCTAAGGTATGTGTGCGCGCCCACACACACACACACACACACACACGCACACGCGCACACACACACACACACACACACACACACACATACACATGCATGCACCCACAGACCCATACACGCGGGGTGGTGGGGAACGGCTGTGGAGCTCCATATGCCACCTCAGTGTTAGAGGACATCTGTTTACATTTAGAAGGCCCGCCCCTGTTGTGTGAGGAGTCCAGCAGAGGAGGAAATCTTTCATTTAACTCACTGCTTTTCACCAACTTCCCAAGCAGCTTCATTTGAAAGTGCTAAGTAAGAAGAAAATACCCCCCCCCAACACAGTCTCTCTCTCTCACACACACACATACACACCCACACATCTATACACACACACACACACACACACACACACACACACACTCAGTCCCTCTCCTCTCACTCCTCCCTCTGCAGCTTACCCTTTATTTTGTGGGTGAAGACACACTAGCCGGGGGTGCTGTTCATTGCCCCCTGACCTAGGCACCCATGCGTGTATAGAGTATGACTTCACCCCCCACCACCGACCCCCGCGCGTGCCATTGTGTGGCTTCCAGCATGTCCAATTGTGTTTGTGTTAAAGTCTGTTGAATAAAAGGAGATGAGGGTGGATGAGGGGCTAGGTGGGGGGGGTTGAACTGGGCCTTTTTCTCTGCTCCATCCATTTCATTGTCACCGCTATGTCTCCAAGTTTCCAGTGAAGGATAGTGTGTATGTGTTGGACATAGTCTGAGGTGAAGTTAACAACAGGTGTTGACCGAGACAAAACTAAGACACAAATGTTAGCTGTCACTCAGACCTGTGCGGAGAGGATCTGCAATAACTGTGTTATTCTTGCCACGTATAGCTGCATAAAAGGCCATAAACCTCCTTTTTTTATTTACAATTGTCTTAGGTGAAAACAACAACCTGTTGCCTCTTTTAGAGAGAGAAAGAGAGAGAAAAGTTTGGTTTCTCATGAGGCTTCATCACTCAGAGCGTGAGTTTGGGTGGGAAAAGTCTTGTCTTCCTATGACCACACAATGGAATTAAAGTGAGGTGATGGCCAACAACACCCCCGCCTCTGTGAAGGCAGCTTCACGATCAGCTGCTACTATGGAGGCTGAGACTGCAGGCCTAGAAAAAGGTGTGCTTTCTCTCTCTCTCTCTCTCTCTTTCCCTCTCGCTCTCTCACATTCTCTGTTAAGACAGAGTTTTAAACCCAGAGTCAGTTTCAGTAACTCTCTTAACTGCTTGGATGTGCTTTATTGGGGTTTGTGTAGCTCAATGCTTCAATGAACCATTGTGTGTGGAGGCTTTAGTGAGAAAGCCCGAGGAGAAAGAGCCTAGTTACCTTTGCAGTTTGCCTGCTCTACCTCTCAGACTTGCAATGGCAGAAGAAAAGGCCCATTCAGCAGACCCGTCATGGGGAGGGAGAGCTCTTTTCAAACTCAGCTTGTGGGAAACTTCTCCATACTGTGCATGCCATTTGCATATGACCCATTCTTTTCCCGAAGGTCCCTGTGAGGGAGGAATCTGTGGAACGTTTACAGAATTCATCAAATCCCTCTCTCACAAAACCCTTGGGCCCTCTGGAGCTTGCTCTGCTGCGCTCTCTTTGATATTTTTGTCTAAGAAACAAAGCTTACGGGCTTCCTTGCCTCGATGTTGATGCTGGTGCATCCCTGTTGTGTTTCTGTCCGGTGTCTTGTACCTGATTGTGCGTGCCGCCCGGTGTACAGCTCTCCATGTCAGCGGGATGCCTCAACAAGGCAAGGGTTCCCCCAAGCACAGCTGTGAAGGGGTCCAACTGCGGGACAAGGAAACTGTGCTGGTGTGTCACTTTGACACAGGTGAACCAGCAGCTGTGACTCTCGCCGGCACTGAGATCCCGATACCCTAATACCGAGCCTTGTGTAGGGCCAGAGCTCAGTTGGGGCGCTGTTTGTGTACCGAGGAATAAAGTTCCTCTCTTCGCTCTTCTCCCGTCTCCTGCCTCCATAATGAAGGTGTGCTCCATAATCTCAAACTCCATGTCCATACGAGTGTGTACCTGAGTGAGAGATTACCGGACGACTGCAGTGCAGGTCAAGGTGAAAGTTGGGCACACTGTCAATCGATGAGGGTGCGTACCCAAATCATGGGTATGTTGGCAAAATCATGGCAAACTACTGCTGCCACTTCTCTACTCGGTACCTGACTTCCTCTTTTCATTTCAGTATGTCTGTTTGTTTATCCTTGGTAAATGTGTATCTTGAACACCCCCCGACCTGACTACAGTCTCTCAGTATCTGCGTCTGGCGGGGTGATGAAAGATGACATCAGGGGAGAGTAATCGGCTGCCATGTTCTGTGCAATGGACACAGCCTAATTACTGGCTCCCTGCCAGAGCTGTGTCGCGATGACCGTATCGTTTTTCCCCTCTCTCCGTGGCGAGCGGCACTGGTATTGACCGTTCCGAGGTGGGGTCCACTCCGTGATTCACACACCGGCTCGAGCTGGCTGGGGCATGACTGTCGGGACTTAGGCATGGGGCTGGGCTCGGCCGGCTTGGGGTAGGCTGGCCCCGCGACGACTCCCAAGACAAAAAAAGAAGAAGCCTTTGTCGGTGAGAGAGGCGGCCGGAGTGTCAGGATGGATAAACATCCACACGGGATTAATGAGAGCGGAGTGCCTGCCCAAATGGGCGGCGTATCCACATCATCCCGTTTAACTGGAGGGCTCTGTGTCGAGCTCCATGTGACCCCGCTGTTGTGACCCAAGCAAAGGGGGCATCCAGCCTGGACGTCGTCATTTATAGCACGACAGTCTTTGTGCGTTTGAGCACGGGACGGATACGGATACTGACTATTTAACCATATCCAGACTGGAAGAGGTTGTCAACATTCCCGCAGTGGTTCCGACAGCACCCGAGCACAGCTTAGGTGTCGGGTTTTTCTTGATGAAAGTGACCCGAATGACGAACCCGCGGGTGGCTTTTTCCCCTGTTACGTCACCCCAGCCTCACGTTGCAGTGGACCCGTTGGACCCCGGAACCGAAGTGCCCGCTAGTGGCTCACTGGATGCCTTTAATTGTCTGTGTTTATATATGCACAGCTCTGTTAATTGGCACCCTCTCCCCTCTGTTTGTGCTCTCCCTCCTGTTCCACTCAGGAGTTGCGTCGTGATCTGTCAGCCGGAGGCCCGGACGCCTACATCTACCAACCGCGCTCCATTGCCCCACTATCAGGTTCTCGCCTCCTCTCCGTTCCCTGTCACCCGACGGTTTCTTTTTGCCATAATACTCCGTCGTGGTGCGGTTCCCCGCGTGAGGATGTTCTGTCTTCTCTGCCCTCCGCTTTCCGCCCGCTGGCTTTCCCTCTGGCAGCTGCCTCGGGTCTGATTCCACAACAGCGGCAGGTGCTGTAAGCATGCCACACAAACTGGCCATGCAGCACTCATAAATAACAGCTGACAACAGCGCGAAAGGGGCCAGCGCTGAGCCGAAGCCAGGCCGAGAAGTGGAGATCGAAAGTTTCCTCTTGCGGTGGGGAGCAAGGTGTGCTTTCAGTCAAACGCTTGCCCTAAGAAGCGGAGAGCCGCCTCGGCTTTTAGCTCTCTTACTGAGAATCGGCGCTGTTCTCCCGAGGATTGCTCGATTGATCAGCTTCTCGGGGCCGAGTTGTCCGGTTTGTCATTTTCTCTCGTTCCACCGTGAACAAAACCAGGAAGTGTGCAAGCGACGGCCCTGCTCCATCCACGTCTCCTCCCCCTCCTCCCTCCTCTCACTTCCAGGGCCCCCGGCACCTGTGGCAGCCTATTTAAGGCCCATCATCGGGGGGGCTGCGGAGACTTCAGAGGCTGGGCAGAAACGTGCGAGACTTCGAAATAATCAGCACCTTAGGTCCCTCTGAGCTGTGGAGCTTTCGGTTTTCTCACAGACAGCATCAGAGAAGGCCGGCTCTGGAGGCGTAGCCCGAAGCAGGGGTCATCTCCGTGCCCCACTGGGCTATGGGATGAGTATGAGCCCGGGCCAGAGAGCCTCCAGCGTGCTGCGACAAACACCGGTCGTTATGAAGAGGTGAAAGTTCCGTGTGTGTTCTGCTTTGGTCCAGCGTTACTCCAGCAGTTATCCCACTTCTCGCCATTCCTTCTGTGTCCGAGCGGGGAAGCAAATCTCATTGGCGGCCCGACGCTGTGTTATGACTACTGTCATTCTTGTTTTCGCCAGGCCCACTGCAATCGGCCTCGTAAACTGTGATTCACGACTTTGATTAAGTGAACAGACGCTCCTAAGTGAGACCTAAGTGGCTTATTTGATCTTGATTTGGTCTTTTGAGATATATAGATTGGTCGATTAGCGTTTGTTTATCTATACCCACAGTGACCTACATCTCACCAGATATCCAAACAATGCCTGAAGCCTTCTTCCAGACCCATTTTTTCTTAATTTTGGTTCTGTACACTGGTATGAGTATGATTATCAGCTTCTCCTCCATTTTTTGGCTTTCTTCTCCTCCCTGTCAATTTTTTCTGCCTTTGGGAGTCCGGGTCGGCTTGCCACTGGCTGTTGCCCTCTCATTTTGCATAAAGATGAGCCTCTCTCAACTTTTCTCCTCGCTCACTTCGCTTGCTACGTGCTGCCCGCCGCTGCTGTCGGTGTACGTTGAAAGCGAATGGCGGCTTATCGTTCAGGTCGCCTCCGTTGCTCTCAGTGCGAGCGGAGCATTAGATAGCCTTACTGCTCTCCTTTGCTGCTGCCAAACCTGGCAATGGTGGTCTTTCTTGACAGGAGCATGCACTGAATTTCAATAACCCCCCCCCCCACACCCCTCCCCATCCTCCCCTGATCCTATTATGCCATTGCAGCTAACTGGCTCCTATTCACTACAATGTCCTGACTTCCCAGTGGGGCAAAGATAAACAGGGGCTGTTCAAGCCACTAAACATCCCTGCCCCCCAGCCTTGGACTCTCCTTGTTTCACTGCCAGGATGCAGTGTGTCTCACTGCCACCGAGGCCGGCCGCGGATGGCATTGTGCCATCCATTCTCCTGTTGCACATGGCAAACACTGTCAGGGGATTAAAGGCAGATGTAACTGATGACTGATAAATGGCTGCCACCGATGGAATGCCTGATTATGCCAACTGCAGGTGTGAGTGTGTGTATGTGTGTGCGTGCATGTGTGTGCGGAGGGCAGAGGAACTCTCTAAAGGTGTGGTGTGCTGTGATGCTTCAGGCCAGGCTGACTTCCTGTTGTTGTAGTCCATCAGAGAGATCGGGGGTGGGGGATGCTCCCATGGGACTACCCCGTGAGAGTCACATGGTCTGGCTGTAATGCATTTAAAGGCCATGTTTTTTGTGTTCTATGTGTGTGTGTGTGTGTGTGTGTGTGAGTGAGTGTGGGCTGTGTGTGCATTCCTGACCTCCACCTGAATCCTGACCCGAGTGTGAACCACCTCTAAGGTCTGGCCTCTCGTCTTCTCTATTATTTTCTGCCCCTCCCCGCATATGTCCTCCAATCAGCCGATCTTAGAGGAAGTCCACTCATCTCCCTGGGGTGCCACACTCCTCCTCTCGCTATCTCTCCTAACCAGATGTTTTAAAGGCTGTTGTGCTTGCTTACCTGATGGGGGCCACTTTTGATTGATGCCTGCCAGTGGCGGCTGGTGGTGACACACAACACCCTCGCTCGCCTCTCTGTCTCGCACACACACGCACAGACTCACACCCACGTGTTTGACAAATCTGCACAGGTGGAATCATCGTTCATGCATGACCATGGATCTGAACTTTTATCATGTAGCTGCTCCATATCCTGAATTATTAACAATGAACAACGGCAAAACAACTGATGCCAATGGGTGACAAATAATCATTGGTCCCCATGTTTAAACACCGCCGTAATTGTCAGCAATCGAGTTTCCCCATGGTTGGTCCCTGAAAGCACCTTGCGTCTTTTTCTCCTCTCCCATCTCGTAAACAGTGGTGTTGGGCTAAGTGAAATCGTCCCAAATGGCAAGCGAGGGCCCCAGTGTCCTAGAATTCTCGTGTTTTGAAACTTTCGATTTTGTATTTTGAATATTTTTTCATTAAACTGGACGGAAATTCCGTCGAGCCCAACATGCATCCTGAACCTTTCACATAATAGGGCGTTCATAAGTTGAGGTTCCACTGTGTGTGTGTGTGTATATATATATATATATATATATATATAAAGTAACCATATTTTGATTTTGTTGGGTGCCACTGGGTCGCACTCTCTCTCTCTCTCTCTCGTCACAGGGCCACACACAGGACAGCCTGGGCAAAGCGCCGGTCAATTGAAAAACGGACATGTTAATGAATTTGAGCTTAGTAGAAAGAGGACACGTCTGGGCAAAACTGGGCGTTTTGTCGCCGTATATGAAAACCCAAATCCATATCGTGTCACCGCAACCGTCCAACAAGGAGCACAAACACAAACTCCAAATTGTAAGGCTGCAGCAGTTAAATAGCATTAGCGGTCTTCCTTGGCTCCGCTCGGGATGGGGGGGGGGGGATTATTACGGACGTGAATGCGATTGCCGGTGACTGCGGCAGGAGGGGGGGGGGCAGTGCGTCCCCGGTGTCCAGCCCACCTTCATCGCGTCCAGGGGTAATTTAAAGCAGTGCACTTCTAATCAAATGGCCGTCTCGGAAATCTATTGAATCAGGACGGATGTCCGGCGGGGCGTGGCAGTGACACAGCGTCTAGACCGGCCCGGGGAGGTAGGTGGATGACTGCAGTGTGATTCAGGTCCAGAGGAATCTCGCTTCTCGACGTTTTCAGACAAATCTGATACAGCCTGGGAGTCTGGGAGTCGGGGACTGGCACCCCAGAAGGACAGGGGAGACGTGTTTGGGCCGTGCAAATGAATTTAAAGCCATAAATATAGGGATACCATTTGAACTGATTGAATTAGGTATCATGGTAGCGCATCATAGTAGTGGCAGGCTTAGCTTTCGGTCAGGTTTCATCTCAGCATCCTCCAAGGGGATGAGGCTTCTTATCTGCCATGCCCGATAAACGTGCGATAGATAACATAATAAAAATGTAAAAAAAAACGTGTATGCCCCAGGCACGGCTGGGCGTGTTTTTTTTTTTATTAAAACCCGGGTTTATATGCACCAGGTCCTCCGATCGACAGGCAGATTAACCTACTAATAAAACATGCATCAGGATATAAGGACGGGCTGCCTCTGAGAGGCTGTTAATATTCAAATACGGGGGATTACAGTCCGCTTGTGTCCCTGACCGCCGTGAGGGGATTAGGGTCCTGGTCCCAGCAGACGGGATTGAACGTGTATGAAACCGAACAATCGCTGCATGACACCGTGGCCGTCGCCGCTTGTGAGGAGCCATAATCAATGGCCGTATTGTAAACGGTCGTGAAACTTGAGTTCAGTTTAGTTAGTATCAGTTCAACTTTGTTTCATGTGCCAGTTCGTGACAATGTTATCTCAAGGCACTTAACGTAAACAACAAGGGTTAACAGAACGGAGCCCGACAAACATAGGCTATTAACGACAGTGGTGGGGGAAGAAAAAGTTTTAGAAACCTTGGGCAGAACTTAGACTTGGCGATTCTCAGTCCACTTTGACGCAGGTGCCCTCACAGCATTACGTACGCCTGTCCCCGACGCTGCTTACTGTTCATAAAACCGATATGTCTCCAGTCTGTAACTCTCTGCGGGGGTGTCGGTGACACTGAAGTCTGTGACGGATCAATGCGTAGGGGGAGAACGCACAAGCACTCAAAGCACCATCTGGGAACTCCTCTCTGTAACTTGCGGTGAGGGCTGTCTTGACAAAGGCAAACGTGCGTCGGTAAATGATGGCGGAGTAACGCGCGGACGCGCCTGACGACTCAGACCCGCAGCGGCTCAAAGGTGATGCTACTGTGCCTGGCCACCATCGCTGATAAGCGGCAAATGCATGTCGCGGCCCACACATACACACACACACACGCACAGGTTATCTCCACGAATGTCCAACTAATGGAGCAACTCTTAATCGCGTCCCCGTCCCGCATCCTTGTTATCGGCCACGATTAATGAGCTGTCCTTTCGCAAGAAAAGAAAACAAGAGGTACCAACCCCTCCTGTTGGAGAGAGAGTCGAGGAGGGTGTGTGTGTGTGTGTGTGTGTGTGTACGTACTTGTGCGTGGGAGACTGATAGTAAATGTTCCCCAGGTGCTATGACATCCCCTTCTCGGTAGATATATCACTGCTCACTTTGGTCAGGGAAGACAGGCCCGCGCTTGTACGCGCGTGTGCGTGTACGTGACTCTTAACTGTGTTCGTATCTGTATGTGTGGCCGACGTTTTGGTAGATCGGACCCAGCCTCTCGGGTCTTGTCCGTTTTGCCTCGGCGTGGCTGTCTTCTTTTGTCCGTGGCCGCACGGCGTTGGGGCGTGCGTGCGTGCGTGCGTGCGTGTGTGTGTGTGTGTGTGTGTGTGTGTGTGCGTGCGTGCGCGCACAGAGGTGGGAGAGAAAGAGGAGGAGAGGCAGAGGGCGGCAGGTGCAATGGACACCAGACGCAATCACCGGCGCTGGGGAGAGGCAGCGACAGGAAATCAAGGTTGCCTTGGCAACCTGGCACTATCGATTAGGCTTGTCAGTCTCCGCGCTCGCTGCGGAGTCCCGCTGGAAATGGAGCCCGGGGTTCGGGGCGGGAGGAGGAGGAGGAGGAGGAGGACGAGGAGGAGGAGGAGGAGCGGGGGTTGAGCTGAGAACGGGAAGGATCGACTCACGGGTGGGAAGACGTGGCCAGTTGGAGGTGGCCTGTTCTCCCCAACCGCCCCACCATCCGTACCGCTTACCTTATCAGCGGAATCTCTTTGTCTCTTCCCGCATCACCCTGTCTTCCGCCGTCTCCTCCCGCCTCCCTCTGTCTGTCCGACGCGCAATCTCCGCTGGATGCGCATTCGACCTGAAACGGCGACAGCGACCCACTCGGAGAAGAGTTACACTGAGATCGAACCAGGGGGGTCACTGCATTTTGGCTCGCGCACCCCATGGCTTCCGTTTCCCCCCCGGGTGATGGGACAGGAACGAGTCACAATTCCGTAAGAGCGGCAGAAGGAAGGCAGTCACTGATTCAACCTAAAGACTAAGACTTATGTTCAGAATGAAGGCCCACGTGCAGGTGGCATTTTGTGTTTCTCGCTTCGCCCTCTTTCACCTGTTCTCACGGAAGGTGAGAATCACTCTGCCCCCAAACCTCTGACAGATTTGACCGTCTCCGACTCTTCGTCCATCGCACACATTGACGAACGGGTGAGGGGCGTTCACCCAGCCTTTCCATGTCAGACGTCCCCTCGGCTGTCTTGCTCATACAAATCGAGTGTACGCATCGCCACCGGTGCTTCGAGCGGAGGCCGTTTTTCTACCCCGTCTCCGAGCTGAACACTGCGAGGCTGTTCGGCAGGAACAGGCGGGAGCGCTGCTCTCGTAGGGAGGACGGCAGAACAAACCTCTTCCTGTCCCCGTCCCTCCCTTCTCCCTTCTCTCCCCCCTCTCATTTCTCGTTTCTGCCCGTGCACCTGGGCTTACGTCTCTTAAGTCAGCTTGAAGAGGGAGCGAGAGAGGGAAGGGGAGACGGAGACAAAGAGAGGATGTGACGATCGCTGTCCCTTCAACGGCTTCGCTCTTTCGTGGTCTCATCCGCCTGGTCGGCGCTCGAAATGTATAGTGTTCCAAATTAGACAGCGGTTCTAATTGTGTGACGTGGTCCAGGTGCTTTGGTCACTTTGTGGAAGCACTTGTGGAGGCAACCAGCACCAAAAGAAGATGTGAAATTTCTCACCGCCCCGTCGCCCCCTCTAGCACCTGAGTCTCGGACCATGCTGGTGTGACAGTGCCCTTAGGTATCCTGACACTCCGAAATGCAGGGTCTTGTCGATCTCATGCTCGGTTTGCCTGCAGGGAGATGTGAAACCACAACCTTCTGACTGCGAGGCGGCAGCACGAACCACCGACTCTTCACCGGCATTTCCCAAATATTAAACTGTTCCTCACGCACCCGTCTTGCTCTCCTGAACTGGATACGATTGAGAAAGTGCTTAGTAACTCTGTACTTAGTAATTAGTTGCTGTAGAAATGTATATGTATTCTGCATCAAAGTACAATTTCCGGTGTCACTTATAAGTCAAAGCAGTTGCAGGCGTGGTAAGGTAACGGGCCAGATTATTGCAGCATTGACTAAGTTTACATTAAAGTGCATTAATAAGTGCAGAGCAGCTAGTCATTTGTGGATAAAGAGGTGAAAATTAAATAAACCAGAGCTCGGTGAATGGGCCTTTGGCTCAGAGTGATGTCCTAGAAGGCTGCAGGGCGCCTAATAGCTGCACTCCCCACTCATCTCTCTTTATTTGGGGCTATTCTAGGCCAGGCTAATGTGGTGGCGCTGCTGCGTGTGGAGTGAGTCAGCGGTCATTAGGCTGGGCAGACAGCGCTCTGCCGGAGGCCACAGGAGCCAGTCAGTCTAATGATGAGGCAGGGGGAAGAGCCAGGACGTCCTAGAGCTCCATCCAATTACCCCCCCCCCTCTCCCTCCCTCCTCATCTTACCCACTCTGTGGCCAGCAATGCTTTCTACTGTGCAGTGCGGGTCAGATACAAAGCGGTTTCCCTGCTGCAGAGGGAGATGCACTGAGTGCCTCTCTGTGTGTCCGCGTGTCGGGGATTCATATGGAGCCATTTGATGTCCATTCTTTCCCCCCTTTGTTCCTCATCCGATGGCTTCATTTTGACGCACGCACACACTCGCTGGCCAGTTCATTAGGTGCACCTTGTCAGTGCTGGCATGTACCCCTTTTCATTCTCAGGCTTTGGTCTGTATTTGCGCGATCGCGGATTCGCTGGCTGCACGTCTATGAGGCAAACCATCCCAAGGTGCGCTGTTGGATTGAGGCCCCGCGACTGTGGGAGCCATTGACGTAGCGTAAACATGCTGTTTAAGAAACCAGCTTGACGTGATTTGTAACACTTGCAACGACTTGCCGGCAGCGTGTTTCGCAAATGACTATTGTCCGGTCCCTGCCTCGACTATTTAGACGCGAACCAAAGGCAAGCTATTTCATTCCGGATCCCTCTTTTCGGGATCAGTTCCTCCCTGTTTCCGCTGTGTCCTCCGCCACACTCTCAGCCAAGCTGCCTGCCTCGGCACTGCCATAAGCAAGTCTTAGCGGGTGGTGTGCCACAAAGTAGCCTTCATGCCATTACAACACCACTGTTGATACGAAACAGGATATTGTTGTGTTGTTTATCCAAATTCTCACCTTTCCAACTCATTGCCGCAGCGGAAATCAAAGCTCATCAGACAAGGCAACGTTTTCCCTATTGTCCAGTTTTGGTGAATTTGTAGCTCTAGTTTCCTGAATATGTGAATTCAGAACATTCAGTCAAAGTAAAATGCAAATCTAGGTTTTCAGAGCAGTGCAACACCTGTCAAAATGAACCAAAACTTGACCAGATGTTGAGGCCCGGGCTATAGATTGATGCGTTTTAACTCTTGTCGAGAGATATGAGTGCAGCCATGTCTAAAGTTACCCGGATGACAATGCAGAAAATCCATTACGCAGCATATCTATGGGATAAAATGGACATTAGTTCATAGTACTAAAGTTGGCTAAAATAGACAAGGGTATTGTACACTTCATAAGTTAAGGTATTTACAGTTTTAAAAAGTTAAATAAATAAACAAATTATTATTATTGTATAATGTATTTAAAAAGTTAAATAAATAAACAAATTATTATTATAAAAATACAGTTTTTTAAAAGTTAAATAAACATACAGATTATGATTATGATTATTATGATTATTATGATTATTATGATTATTATGATTATTATGATTATTATGATTATTGTGATTACTATGATTATTATGATTATTATTATTATTATTGTTATTATTATTATTATTATTGTTGTTGTTGTTATTATCCATGAGTAAAGGAAAGCTTGGTTTGCCTGAAATCAGCAGATCTGCTACTTGTTAGTAGTCAGTTCAATGGCCTCTGCATGGCCTTCGGATTTTAAATGGATTTTTAATCCAATTTGAAGCCATTTTCTCTGTCAGAGGGCAGGACAAGTCAGGTGTAGTGAGTCAGCTAGCATAAATGGTTAGACTTGTCTTTGCTAGAGGTTGAGGAGCAACGTACCGTATTGTAGACAACATTTCCCTTTTTATTACCTTTTCTGGTAGCATACACAATGTTTTTGGGGAGATTGTGTCCACCGCAGTCTGGTCTTCCTTAATGATTCTGTTGAACCCCAATTCACAAGCAATGTTTGATTTTTATTTGACTTTCGCATTTGCGTTCGGTGCAAGTCAGTCACGTCCCATTGCTTATGTCAATTTGACGTTATTTCAGTTCACGCTGTATATTTTCTTTCTTCTTCTGAAGAGTGAGGAGAACGCGGCTCAGCCTTGGTGAGAGCCGACGTATAGGCATCCCCCGCGGGAGAGGCTGACTGAGCAGGAATGTAAACACAGTAGCAGCATAAACTGCAGCGAAGGGATGGGGGGGGGGGACGAGAGAGAGTGAGAAAGAGCATTGCTGTCCGTTTAACACCTTATCTCCCGCTCTCGTTCTAAAATAAGGCGCACTCCCACCGTCATACGGCCTCTCGGACTCTAAAAGCCTCGGCCCCGAAGTGGCGGAGTGTGCAGTCTTGCTGAAAGTTGCTGCCTGGGGTTGATCCTTAACTTGCAGTGCACCAAGCTCAGGGGAGTGTGTCCCCCTTTCGAAAGGGGAGTGCGAATTTGCCTCCCGCATCTCTGTATTCGGCGCGGTGTTAAGTGTGAGGATGTGGCCGAAGCCTCACCTTCTCTTAAGTCAGGGCTTGGGTTTATGGGTCGATGCAAAGGGCAATTTGCCTCTTCTGGTTCTGAAACTGCTTGATTTTGCCTAATGGGTGTTTCCACGGGCCCCGGTGCAGCAAGAGAAGCCTCTTAAAGAGCGTCTCTCTGTCTGCGGCTTTTTCCCCGCACCCACTAACTCCACCCTGCAATCGTCATCCAATCCCTCGCTCTGGGTTTGATGTGGTGAGCTGACTGTTAAGCACAGGTGCTGCCAGCTGTTGCTCCAGGTCTGTGTGCAGGCGGGGGTGGGGAGGGGGGGGGCCGAGCAGGGAGTGTACAAAGAAGGGAGGCAGGGCAGGACCAGTTGGCCAGTTCAGAATTGACCAACCCCATCCCACAGCCCAGTAGCCTTCCTCTCCTCTCCTCTTTCTTATTTTCAGGATACCCAAATCATGTATCGATCCTTGTTCTCTGGTGCCAACATAGGACCTTGGTTTCATTCAGAAATTCTTCAGATGCCATTGCGCAAACCCATTTACAGTCCAGCAATTGATCGCCAATCTGGAACTTTTGCTGTGACAGGCAGCTATTTGGGAAACAACGTATAAAGCCTGAGCCTTGGATCGAATCCCCGGTGCGCCTCGCTGCTGTGAAAGCAAGCTATCCAGTTAACCAGCGAGGGTGGACGGAGTGCTTGGTCGTTTGCTTTTCTGTGGCTGACAGCTCGGCCGATGCCAGCATCAGATTACATGATTTCAGGCAGATTTTGTCACGGCCTGCGAATTTCCAGCGTCGATTCTGAAGGCTGGGGAACAATGGATCGACGCCTTGTGTGACACAGCCGATGGCCAGAAATCTTTGTAATCTGCAACGCTTGTTTTTTTCAGTCTTCTGGCCATTAACACTGACCAGCAAGACGAACGGGTGCTCTAAAGGCTCTGGCGTGACAGAGAGAGAGGCGGTGCTCACTGAAATGATATGCAGTATCATGATATGTAGCAGACACGCTGAAGAAACATAGTTCACGTAAAACGAATTGGACTGACTATTGGGTAAACATGAACCCATTGTCGTGGTTTTTGGAAACATTTTAAACATACTGCGGCTACAGGGGAAACACGGTTGCATGACAACTTATGGGGAATACAAACTACTTAGATCTGACTTCACATAATTTCGTGACCTCCAGGGGTCTTGTATAATAAGACAAATGGCAAAATATTTCATCTGTGGTCAACATGCTGACCGTCAACCGCGCTGGTTACAATCTACAATTACTAACCTTCGAAGAAATCTCCTCTGAGTAATCAAGTAGAGAGTACTCTAGTTAGACGGTGGTACCATTGTAACTACTGCATTTACAAGAAAATGACCTTGGATGGCTATCCTTTGTGACCACTGTTTTCCCGAAGGGTACACTGGACACTAATGACAGCCGGTCAATGGAGCTACCGAGTGACATAACACGCACGGATGTACAAACACAGAGATGCGGAGAAAGATGCTCGCGCGTCCAGACTGTTCCAATATCAGTGGAATACCCTCGTAACAGAGGGTAACTCGGCTGAATGGAGCAGCGTGCTCGGATCCAGTGCTAATCTGTAATCTGTGTGGATCTGAGGCAGCGAGGTGTGTTTAGCAAGCTTCCTAAGCTTCTAGCTTCTTCTAATAGGATGACAGTTTGAGTCATTAACCTCTGGGGCTCTCGGCGGCTGTGCTGTGTATCACTGCTACCGTTCGTCTTCATGCCTGGATGCTCTTATGCTTTTGTGTGTGTGTGTGTGTGGGTGTGTTGGGGGCTGTGAAATGCTGTCACACTTAACAATAAATTCAGATAATCATACTGTAATAAGATAATAAGACCCGGTCGTGACAAGTCTGTGCGCTGTTAATTTCCAGTTAAACAGATTTCTGTGCGTAATCCTCGAAACACGAGAAAGCATCATTGGGTTTTTCAATTACCTGGAATGATCCGAAACGATATCTCTCTTTACATATGACTGTGAGCCCGTCTGACAAGGCATGCGTTGTGCCGGGCAGATTTCATTCCACAAGGGATGCAAGCGAAACCCTTTGAAACTTCAGAGGTCGTGTTTTTTTGGGCACTCTTTACGATTTCACGTACCTTCATGCTCCCCCTGACGCCCCTTGTGCTAGTGTGCTTGTGGAGATACGCCCTGCGAGCCTTGTGGTGCTACAAGAGCCCACTTCCTGTTTGGTTTAAGCTATGTGAGAGCTGAGGTGTTTCGGGGGACGACTCGGCTGATCGGGTGGTTCCATGGTCCTGCTCATCAGGTCACGCTTTTGGGATAAAATGACCCAACCAGTGAATTAACATGAAGTTACTAGATTTCAGCCGCACCCCCTATAGTATGTGGAGTGTATGTGTATTTACAAATCAAGTCATATTTCTAACAGGCATGTCAAAATCAATGTAAAGAGAACAAGGGACCTGACGCCCTCTCACGTGTCTTTTAGCATGTCACATGACGCTGACGGGCAGAGCAGCTTCCTTTAAAGCAGTCACCTTCCTGTCTCCTCCGTCAGGTCCTGGAAGGGTCGCAGCCGCTAACTTTCCTCCACTCCTCGGCCCTTTATGGGGGGGCCGGGGGAGGTGCCAGAATGCACTTAAAGCTGGTTGTGCTTTGATCAATGGAAATCCGCGCTTGTAATGAACAAAGTCGAACCTGGGGCCCACAACGCGCAAGTATTCACTTTTCCTTTGGAGAGCCAGCTCCTCTGCCTCCTCCCTTTCTCCTCTCTCTGTTGATGTCCAGTTGGAGCACCTGGGGGGGAAGCAGCTGTAGGTGGTGATTACAGTTCAGAGATACCAAAATAACCTCTCCTCCTCCCTGCCTACTCTCTCCCTGCATTCTCTACTTCTCCACCGCCCTTTCCCAACCCTCCCCCCTCTGAATCACCCAACAACCAAGAAACAAAGTAGGAAGAAAGAGGAAAGGAAAAGAGCCAAGAGTCGCCTCTGTTTCGTGCTCTGGCGTGTGTGTTCGTGTGTGTGTGTGTGTGTGTGTGTGTGTGTGTGTGTGCGCTCATGCAAAGAACCTGAGTGATATACACCGACTATCTCATCAATATGTGGAGTGGTGGGCTCTGCTCAAACAGGAAGAATAATGTTAGTGTGGAAGTGCAGCACGAGGCCACTCCCCTTCTCAGCCCCCTCCAGTGACTGAGTGTGAATATGCTTGTGTGTGCGTGTGTGGATGCGTACATGTGCACGTATTTACCGCGCCCGAGCTCCCATCAATCACGCTCCCAGCGCCTTTCGGCGGCCTGCACATAATACGACACCGAAACACACACCCCATGCTGAGTTTATTAAAAGCCAGAGTGTTAGCATTGATCTGTCAGACAATAGCGGCGTGCAAATACACGCACGCACATGTGTATATATACACAGATGGCTGCGTTGGTGGTGCGGAGTGTGCAGGAAATTGAGTCCCGGGGCCGTCTTCCCTTCTCCCCTAAACCCCCCAGTGCAGGACCGTGAGTCTGGAACAGGACGTGTCGAGAGTTGCGCTCCGAACGGCAGGGAGCCCGCCTGAGGGCCTCCATAGCCTACATGTCGGCTATGGCTATGGGTCGGCACATCTCCCGCCCCGCCCATGCCGGATCACGCAGAGCTCTCGGGCCTGAGCAGCTGTGAGCACTCGCCGGGCTGACGCAGGCTCGGAAATTTCGCCAGAAACGATCGCACACTGCGACAGCGGCGAGGTTCGCCGTCCCGGGGCGCGTGGGACGTCCTCGCGGGGTTCCCCAGCGGAGGGAGGCCCCTCTGGCCCCCGCGGATGGGAAAGCCGGGGGTTGCAGTTCTGTCCGAACAGGCATTCGAACGGCCCCGTGCTCCGGGATACTTGACACGGAGGGGAGAAGAGTGTTTATCCCGTTAAAACATCTGGCCGCTCCCCGAGTGAATTCACATCATGGTGACATCACATGGGATAGTCCCGGGTGCTGTGTCCAGCGATTGCAGCGTGTTTGGGTAATGGAGGCCCCACCCTGCTGGCGCTCGCTCGCACTCTGAAACCCTTCTCTGGCCCCCGTCGCCTGTCCGTAAGGATACGGTCGGGGATGCATGCGTGCGTGCGGTTTGCGCTCGCCAGCGCGGCCGTCAGGGCTCCTCTCATGTGCTCCAAAAGCCGCAGAGGTCTGAGTTCCTGCCCCGGCCCCGGCCAGGCTACTCACATAGGCTTCTGGCACAGCAATGGGACGTACAAAAAAAAGGCTTGAGGAGGTAACTTTGTGGTGTCCATTTCTCTCCCTTCCTACACGTAGGACAGGAAACTGTTGTGACAAATCAGCGGTAGCTCCAGGCAGTGTGTTTGATTACATGTCGAGTGAGCGCGTGTGTGTGTGTGCATGTCTTGTGACAGAGGTGACATTGCAGACAAAGGAGCGAGCGGTCAGCTGTTGTCAAAATGCCACAAAGAGCACTCTCTCTGCAATCCTGCATGGGTGGAGCCACACTTGCTGTCGGTGCCGAGCCTCCTTGCGTCTGCAGAGCTGGATAAATGGCTCAATAAATGATGCTTAAAAGGTTACTTAATCAGGGCACCTCAACCAGCCCTTGAATGTGTACATAGTCCAGAGGCCTCTTTCTTTAAGCCTCCTCTCCTCACTCACGTCTCTGCTCTGTCATTTTGCCTTGGTTCCTGTCTCTCTTGCACCCAGCCTTTCAGCCCCTAGTTTCAGACTGTGGTTTCCTCCTCTGGTTTCAGCCTTACTTCATGTCTTTCCTATCTCCTCCCTTGCGCCCCCAGCCTCTCGCTTTGCCTCCCCCTTCCCACCGGGCTCTGCGCAATAGGGGATCACACATCACCATCCTCGGTGATAGCACAGCTTTGTCTTTGTGAGCCATTAGCAGTGCCTCTCCTCCCACCTCGGCATCGCCGACCTCCCTTTGCCTTTTCTGCTCTCTTTCTTTGTCCGTGCGCACTCGTCTCTCACTGCTGACTGGCGATCCTTGTATGTTTCTCAGTAACAAACAGGGCGGACAGAAGGGAATAGATTTAGACAAATTGCAGTGCAGATGACTCCGTTAAGTGTCCAGAAGGGCCTGGGTGTTAGGGCTGCATCCCCCTGTGATCCTGCTGTGCCGTTCAGCTGCTCTCACAGGTAGGATTAAGGTTTTACTGCTCGAAGTTTTACCACCGTAGAGTTGTTTTGGTCGCGTACCGTCTTCCCTCCTCATGGGCTGGTGTAACTCTCCCGGCCACACACTCCCCCACAGTGAACTGTCAGACCTAATACAGAAGGGAATGTCCAGTCACCTGCTCCTTAAATGCAACGGCCCTGTGCTACACTAACCTAATATAGAGCTGCACAACACAAGCAGGTTGGCTAACATAGTTGCTCACTGCATATATTTAAACACTCTTCTCAGCTCGTCCCAGACCAGCTGTTGGTTCTGCGGGGTGGAGCCTCAGACCGGGCTGTGCAGCTTCACATGACACAGTCACATGATGTCTAAAAATATGGTGAAACACCCAAAGAAAACCCACGCAGACACAGGGAGAACGCGCTCACTTCACACAGAAAGACCCTTGGTCTGACCCAGGGGCTAACAGGTCCTTCTTACTGGAATACAACAGTGCTAACTATTCACCCTATTGTGCCTGCCAACTTGTTGATGATGAATTGTTTTCACGCCTCATGGATGCATGTCCTCATTGTGTGGCCCAGAGGAATGGGAGGACGGTTTTCATACGTATGGGCTCGGACAGAGGGTCCTGACCCAGACCCTGTGTAGCCTCCGCTGCCGCAGAGAGAGGAAACAAGCTGCATGATACAGTCTGATGCCACTGATGTAAGTGGCTGCATTTAAATGGGCTGAACACCTCCAGGCATTGGTCTAATAATATCCTCGCGGAACCTCTGTTGAAAATGTCAGCCCGACGCAAATGGCAAAATCAAAGAAAAGCAGAGCGTTGTGCTGTTGCGCGGCCCCCATATCCTATCAGTGTGGAGGTGCAGCTGAATGCCGTCCGACAGTAGAGGTGACCAGGACATCTGGGCACTATCCAGGCGCTCGCTCCCCAATCAGCTCTGATGGAGGGAACTGCAGAAACAACTTAGATGTGCGCTGCTGGTAGTTTTTTTGTCAAAACAAAACAAAGTGTCGTGTCTGAGGTGCACTGTAATAGCTGAGGGCACTGACTCAAACAAAGGGGTACAGCAGTGCCAGACCAAGCATGAAAAGGTCTAAATGAGAGGGGGGGTGGGGGGGTGGGGGGGGGGGGGGGTTTCTTTGGGCCAGAATGCCAGAATCTACAGCAGATGTGCAGTGCTTTGGTTGACTGCTGTCATTTGAAATGTGCCTCAGAAATAAATCCTGACTTGATTTGACTTGACCTGACTGGCTTCTCTATCTCTTTTTTTTTGTTTCTCCCCAATTTTTTTGGACTGTATTCATTGCACTTTTAGCAGTTGTATCAGCATAACACGTTTTGGGAGGGTGGTGGGGTGGGGGTGGGGTGGGGGGGGGGTTGCTCTCACCTCAGACCTGCTGAGTGTTGCAGACCTGCTCCAGGCCTCCGTACTGAGGGGGGTCCAAAGAATCTATAAGCGTGTGGAATGCTGTTTGCAAGAGTGTGTGTGTGTGTGCTTTTGTGTGCATGTGCCATAGCTACAATGATCAGTTCAGTTTAATGAAATAATGTATTTTAAGGAATAATTTGAGAGTGTTTTAAGCAATAAGGTAAATTCTCTGATCCTAGCTTTGTAGCTTTTAATGTGTCCTGGTTCCATCACTCTTCTATGACACTGTGAGGCGTGGACAAAACAAGGGATTTGAGGCCGATCGACACAGTACAGCATTTTATTCACACTAATAGACCAACTAACAACTAATAGATGAATGGCAAAGATAACTACTGTACGAATAACTCCAGACATTAAAGCCGCAAGCAGCTGTGAGCGGGACCTTGCAGTCTGCACCCATCCAGGTCCCTAGATGATGCTTATTAAATCTGAAGCCAGTTGTGTGAACTCCCTCAGAGAAGACGTTTTCGAAATTAAGAAATGCAAATGGTCAACTTCCTGTCAGGACGTTTGTCTGTATATCTGCTAATGACGCTTATGCGTATTGATTTCCGTCTGCCTGCAACAAAGTGAAAAAAAAAGTTCCATGGGGATGGTTGTAAATTTCTAGGGGGCACTACTTTGCTATTTGGTCCCGGCCGTGGGCAACGCCCCTATCAGATGTCAGAACTCTCCATGCTTGGCCTGTGTACGGTATTTCATGAGGATAGGACCTCATGGAAGTTATCAAAGAGCCACCCATAATTACTGGTGAGGAATCCCAAATGGCCAACTTCCTGTTGGGTTTGGACCGTGGCCTCAAGAGACTTTATTGGAGATCGGGGTGTGATACATACGTGTACCAGGCTCCGCCTACGGCAACCTTGCTTTCAGGGTTTTTCACAATGTTCAAGGAGGCGCTATCGCATCAGTTGCGCCCGCCCCCCCCCCCAAAAAATACGGAAGCCACAAGCCACAAGCCACTAGCCACATGTCACAGTTAAAAGATACAACATTTGGTACATTTTAGAGCAGGGTTCCCCGTTCCTGTTCCACGTGAGCCCAGGCTTCTTCTTCAAAAAAACCCCACACCCAGCCCTACGCAGCCCGGCTTGGCCCGGCAGGCCAGGTTACACTTTCCAGGTAATGGAAAGTGCCCCGGGAAGGCCGAGTCGAGTCGAGTAGAGTCGAGCCGCTACCACGCCGTGGAAACGGGGCATTGGACTCTTCTTCCTCCCTGGCGTTTTAAAAATGGCGCAAGAAATAAAGGAGACCAGGATGGGGGGTGGGGGGGGGCACATCCCATGCTCTGCGGTTGCCTCGCTGGAGTGTCTGAAAATTTAATGACACAAGCATTTATGCGTTTGTCCGGTTCCCGCCCTGCATCTGTGTGCACATGAAACGACGCAGAGCTAAATCACCTTTTCGGCTGGGTCATGATCCTGCTCAGAGCCTCATGAGAGCACCCCCGCTCGTGTTTATGCCTGCCCCCGTATCCATTTAAGCCCTTTGTAAATGCAAGTCTAGGGAGCATGGGTGAAAGGGGCCACACACACACACACACACACACAACCAATCGCGCACCTCACTCTCTATCAGATGCGCCGTTGTTTTTTCTGTTGACGGAGCTGCCTCACCTCCGGCATAAACATCGGTCAGGGGTGAACGTAAACTCGGTGGCCAGGACGCTGAGTGTGTGTGTGTCCATGTGTGTGTGTGTGAAATGGCAGGTTCTACTCCTTAGCAAGCCTCCTAGCCTTATTTAGAAAAAAGCTGAGCAGGGCTGGAGGCAGCAACCCCCCCGGAAGACTCACAATAAAACAAAATGTGAGGCTCGCTTGTTGTTCTCATTTGTTCCGTGGACACAAACCACAGCCTGTGGCTAAAAAGACACATTAATACCTGTGTGTCATGATGGCACTACTGTCTTGACTAACCCTGGGTAAAGAAGGCACAGAGCGGTAAGAGAGCAAGCTCTGTGATTCACATTTAAAGAAGCCATCAGCCTTTTTCCGAATGGAGTTTAACCCCTTTGTTTTTGCAAGTATTATCATTAACACCCACTGACCGTCTGTGCCCTGCTAGGTGCTATCACGCAGGCCCAGAGAACAAAGGGTTCCATTAACATCAGCTTTATCATGGAAAGTGTCCATCACATGGGGGCTGAATGCACAGCGGAGGGCATGAGCTCTTAGGCCAAAACTTGGATCAGCCTCATTAGGAAATCAAGGTCCCATTGTTTTCATTTTGGGTGATTCTTAGACTCCACAGGTTGTGGAAGTGCCGTTGCTTTGATGGATTAATAAACCCGGGTCTCTTGTGTATTGTGATGGGGGATTCTATCTGTTTAATATCAGAGTCGGGGGAGAGGTCAGTCTGACCGATCCTCTGCATAATTTCACCTGAGCACTGCACCACTGGGAGGTGCTTTATGTGTCTGTGTCTCGCCCCTGAGCAGTGACTCGCAGTAATTTGATGTTGTTTGGGAGGTTTTGGGAGCCGAGTGCGGTGCTGTATATCTATGGAGAAGCTATGCAGCATGTCATTGTTCCTGGATGTGTCTTGCCTCCTCTGGTGTGGTGGGGTTGGGTTTGTGGCGTCAACTGGAAACCATTGGCTGGGACACAGTGCAGCTGGCCAAGTGTATGAACACTCACTGTTTCTGGTCCACAGAGGGGCGAGAACCAAACGGGCCTGGCCTTGGACTCACATGGCAGAGTCATAGGCACCAGCAAACATGCTCACCAGGAAAAATCCCTGTCCATTTGTTGTGTTCTCGGCTCGAGGGTTGACCTTCCTGGCTCCGTAAGAGGAAGGCTGTTGTTTTAACAGAACCGGCAGCATTTACCTCAGTGCTGAATTAGTTGCCTCACCTTGAGACGCCATACTTGAGGTTTTGAATGGCATGGCTTTGTTTTACTTTGGTTTGCGCTGGGGTTTTTTTGTAGTGGTTGGCCTCCCTGAGAAAGTGGTGGGGCAGAATGGGAAGGCCAGACTCAGTGACGGCAGCCCTGTGCTGTTGCAGGATGTCTGTGGTAGCTGCTGCCACACAGGCCCGAAAGCAGGATCATTAAGTGGCTTAGGTCAGTGAGGGAGCCTGCACCCTGCCATGTATAGCGACGGCAGAGCAGTGGAGGGTAGGCAAAAAAAAGTCAGCCTGACAAATCGGAGGAAGCACAACAGCAAACCTTTGTGTTTCTGTAGCTATAGAGCTGCAAACAATCCATGAATGTACTATCATAAGTAGCAGATTTGAGTATGTAAGAGATAGTTTTTAGAATGAGTTTGAGAAGTCAAAATTCTCTGATCTCAGGCTTGTCATCTTGTTAAATATGAATATTTTCCGGTTTCTTTTAGGGATGTCCCAATCACATTTTTTGCCCCAGAGGCAGAGTCATTTGATTTTGATTATCTGCCAATACCGAATCCTGACCTGATACTCAAGCAGTGTTATCAGTCAAATACACAGAGGAAACCAACCACACGGATGTGTGTCTAGAGAAGTATGAGGATGTGGAAAAAGTAGTTTGTAATGTGAAATATTATCTGGATTTCATAGGGACGGATGACGATAAAATTAAGACTGAGTTTGCTTAAGTTTTTGTTTGGGTTTATATCGTTTTGCTTTGAATATGGAATGGCGGAGCTGTGGATAAGGGGTAGGAATACAGAAGCTCAGCTTTCTCCTACTCCTTTTCAAGCATGTGTTGTTTTCTGATCTGAACTTTGGTCTCGTTTTTTTGGGATACTAAAACGTGGGATTTCTTTTATGTCTTTTTTCTAACTCTTCTTTTTTGTTGGATATAAAAAATCTAAGTCCTTTCAAGTCCTTTCTATTAGACAAATATCAGTTAATGCATGCAAATCATAACTCATCTATGCACACCAAAGTCAGTCATGGAATTGCTTGGACCAATCTTTTTCACCTTGTATAAACCTCTGCTAAGCAGTGTTATGGAAGCCCTTCACATATTTTCATTGCTATTCTGATGAATCAATAAATCTGAATGAAAATAATTAGCCACAACAAGAAAACGATTGTGGTTTTCATTCATTTCGCTCATTCATTCATCACTGTGAGGAGTCAAGTTAATGGCTCCTTCCCCTGACTCCTCAGATTCAGTTCTGCATGGTTGTGCTGTAATCTCCCTGCAGTAGGATTTCATTTATTCTTAAATAAGTCTAATGTCTAATGCTTTTTGTTTTTTATTTTGTAAAATCATTGTCAGCGTTAATACGTCACCGTTGGTGCATATTGATGTATTGTAACTGACACATTCTCACAAACAAATTTTAGATGTATTTATACATGTGACACGTAAGCTCGCAGGGCAGCGCCATGACAGTCAGCCATCTTGAAACTACAGCTGCTGGCCAGGGACAAATGGCAGCAATGTGTTTTCCTTGCAAGCCAGCGCAGAGGGAACAAAGAGAGAGGCTTTTTGATACGTGATGGCTACCGTAGTCGCTGTCTGTGTTTGAAACGGAGAGACACTGACCTATTGGTCCAAATGCACGGCTTCACTGTTAGATGGGGGTTATTCCTACACAATGTCCCCTTAAGCGCAGGTCCCGTAGACATGCCATGCAATTGTCTGCCAGAACGCTAGGAGGAGTTCTCTGCAGCACATTGGTCTATGACTGTTACTTAGAAGTTGTAATGGCAACTCAGTGAGTCACCTTTCCAACTGCGGGGATGGCAAACGCTCATATTTTCTGACTTTCTCGATGACGCTCTCCTCGATTTGGCCTATGTCTTGTAAGCGAGAACTTAAAGATGGTGGTCTGACAGAAGGGCCAATGGGGGCTTATGCTTACGGGCAGTAAGAAAATTTGAGAGCTGCTACGCGTAAGCTATGCGGAGGGTCCCCCGCAGACACACGGACTCACTTTTAGACACACTTTTTTTGTTCTCATTCTTCTGTCAGTTAACAATTGAATGTGAACAAGCGCAATCAATAAACATATTTTCTGTTTTGGCCTGTATAAGTCAAATCTACTGGCCAAATGGGCCTGTAAGAAAAAAAAATGTCATATTGGACACTGGTCAGGGACGTGCATGGCTGGGTGTGATGGCTGGGTGCCACATGGCTGGGTGCTGACTTAGTGTGGAGCTACTGTACCTCTGACAGCCACTGGAGATCTCTCACTGTGTTCTTGAGATAAAAATAGTATGCGGGATCAAACTGCATGGGCTTTGGTCTGCCCAGGGAAAGCCCTCGGTTTTCTCTCAGCTGTTTGGTTGACAGGTCCGTACCGTGATGGTGAGCTACGGTAACGTCTGATCTGACATACAGAAGGGTCTGTGACAGCCTAAAGTCACAACCACAGGCTGCAGCCTTCTCAGATGCTGCGCACACCGCCACTTGCGAACTCTCACAAGTAAGCCCCTCCCCTCCAGCACCTCCTGTTGCTCTGTCGGAATCCTCCAGCTGTCCAAACGACATGAGGCAAGAGGTGTTACATCCTCACCCCAGCTCTGTCTCCACACCGTCAACCATTTGGTACTTGGCACACGCTACTTTGCTGGACTCTGGAGCTCTTCTGCTGTCCTGCTGGCCTTCTGGGCAGACTCCATGAATCCAATAAATTCTCGTTTTACTGGAACGGGGTAAGAGGGGCAACAGGTCTTTAATTGATTTGTTCTGACCCTGAAAATAGGGATTAGCCATGCGGCCTGGATAGTAATCCTTCAACAATGGCTGCGCATCACCCCTGACTGAGTGAATGTTCTCCGGGCAGTGCAGTTTGAGAGCGTCCATGCCAGTGTCCTCCGCCTTTCATCCCTTCAGTGCCCTCAGTCCTGCTTCTCTGTTGGAGCACTGTTGGAGCGCCAGATAACTGCAGCGACCTGCACCGTGCAGAGGCAGAGACCTTGCTGAAACAATTCTCATTGTTTGGTCCCAGGATGGCCACTCTCAAATTCCAGAAACGCCTCTTTCCCAACTGTAAAACAGAATGTGACCTTTCTAGAGGGAGGTGGGCGAGCAGGGGTAGGGGTGAGAGAGAGGAAGAGAAGATATCGAGGTGCTTCTTTGTACTGGTGCTGCAGATTTTGGGAATACAGGTGCTCTTCCTCTCTCTCTCTCTCTCTCTCTCTCTCTGTATGTGTATCTGTGTGTGTGTGTGTGTGTGTGTGTGTGTATGAGGTAAGAGAATCGAAACCAGTTTGTAGTTTGCGTGCCGCTCCACAAGCCTGTGCTGACTGGCTGCTCCCACTAGAGAATTGATTTGGCCACAGAGAGGATCTGTAGCTCTCTCCGTGGAGCAGGTGAATGTAGAAATGGATGAGAGTGGGTGGAAGTAATGCATGTGGAATTGAGAGACGGAGGAACTAGTTGAAAATGAAGACAGTAACACACGCACACGCACGCGCGCACACACGCACTCATGAAGCAGGTAGTCGGTCAGGAGAACTTACTCCCTGTAATAACCCTCTCTGTGGGTAGGCTGTCTTTCTGTCCCTAGCCTTCCGCAGCCCATAACAAAACCGCCTCGGTCACAAAAAATCTCTCTGAGTCTGCAGCATAATGATCTCACACACCGAGTGTGGGTGCTTGCAAGCAAGCTTGTGTCAGATTTCCTTGTTCCCTGCAGCACAGCGGACTGGTCTTCTCCGCTGCGGATTTGCATTTTTATATTGTACTGAGGCGTCAAAGATTGTGTGTTTGTTGGTGCAATACCCGTTTTTATTCCCTGTAGACGCGACAGCCCATGTTTAACCTCTCACTCTGGGCCTTTCACGTTCATGGGTGGTAATGAAGGATCACACACGGTGTACCTCCTGTCACCTCTGTCGGGGATGGAAACACTCAATTTATGTTCTCGCCGTTGCAAAGGCTAACCTCATTCTCCTGTGATCCCTGGCACAGTGACTAACTACAACAATGTGGTGGAGGCCGGCTCTGATTCGGACGATGAGGACAAGCTGCAGATCGTGGAGGAGGAGGGCACTGCGCTGGACAGGGCTCAGTGTGACGGCATGCTGCTTGAGGACGAGCTCCCCAAAGAGTACTGCTGGGAACGAGGTGAGAGCACACACGCGTCACTCTAGCCGCCCTCACACACGCAGCCTCAAGCATAGTTTATGCTTCCCCTGAGCGGCTGCATTGTAGCCTCCCTGCTGTAGTTTTTCTTTTTTATACTCCAGCAATGCTGCCACAACACTAGGGGGAGTTTCTTCGTAGTCTGTGGTACTTTGTGAGTGAGACTGAGGAGTTTTATAGTGACTCAAGTCGGCATTAAAATTGCAGGGATGATAAGCGGTACAAAACGCTCGTATTTTCCGACTTCCTCAATGATGCGCTCCTCATTTTGGTCAGTGTTTACTTGTAAGCGGGACTTTTAATATGGCGTTCTAGCAAAAGGGGCGAGTCCCCTTTATCTTTTTTGCTTAGGGCTCCATTTTGGTCAGGGACCCTAAGGGGTACACATCGACACAGAGGCTCTGTGTGGCAATGGCATTGGTTACAAGGAGAAGCATAATCTGTGCTGTACTTGTGTGCAACTATGTTTTCGTGTAGTCCCGGCGAACCAGTCACAGGACTCCTGATCTAACTGACCTTTTACCAACCCCACCCCCAAATGGGAATTGTCCAATCATGCATCCTAGCAACCCTTACCATATAAACAAGGTCCGTCAAGCTGCTGACCTCCTCCAGCAAGCAAAATGGTTAAGCAATGTGCTTATGGCATATATAAGTCGGTTTCTTTACTTTCCCAAAGCCAAAAGTGCAAAAGGAAGGGTGCCAGGATCAAACAATACTCCCAGCTAGATGTCATGAAAACAAACAAGCACAAATATGTCTGCTCCAAGGCAAGGCTAGGCTAATGCCATAGCGATAGCTAGTTGGCTAGCCAGGATGGATGGGAACTGACATTTAGCAAAAGCCCATTATTGTTGTGTCTTTCAAAATTATGGCTAAAAATGCCCATATATATAAAAAACTATATTTAAGTTCTGATTACTATTAGTGAATATTGTTTGTTACTTATCAAGGCCAAGTTTAAGGCTCACAATATGAGAGCAAAAACCTGGTGAAGCCAGAAGTAGCATCAGCTGTTTGTTTTGGAAATGTTATTTGCAGTGACTATGAATTGCTTTTATCAACCAGCCCTATGACCATAACGTTACTAGCTAGTTACTGCTACTGTAGTATTAGAGTGCCAACACACCTTGTCTTCCTATTCACCACGAGTGCCCTGCAAACTTTGCTCCGCTTGTCAGAAAGGTTCCGCACAAGTGCTCATTTAATCTCATTTTCTGCTTTAAAATCTTATTTTCTGAGAGGGGAACATTTTTATCAGGGAATAAGAGCAGTTGATTCACTAAGTGCCAGTTTAAGCTAGGCAAAATAAGGCCTTTCATGCTACTGTTATTATCTGAACAAATGATTTCTTCTGATATATAGTTTCAGTGTTCAAAGTGCCAGTGTTCATAGCCAGTGCCAGTGTCCCAGTCATTCTTACCATGGTTTGGCAGGCTGAATCTGCAGAGAGTTCTTACTTTGTTATGACATAAGACTCCTGTTGACTATCTGACCTCAGGCACTTAAGGCTTATTAGTTAAGCAATATTTCATTTACGTTTCCTCATTTGGTAGATGCTTTCATCCAGATCGTCTGAATCGTATCCAAAGTGTTTCGCTCGCATCTGGCCATTGGGCGGTCTTTTAGTGAAACACAAAGCGGAAGGAAATAGGTACTACACATAGTGGCTTTCCAACTAAGGCAGGAAGTCCCATGATAAACAAAGACAATACCAGCACAGCAGAGACTGCCCGGAGAAACGTCCTGCAGACTTGCAGCCCTCTATTAGTCTTTCAGCCTTGCACCCCCGCAGCCTTGCAGCCTCCCAGCCTCCCAGCCTCCCAGCCTCAAAGCTTCGCAGTCCTACTGAGGCAAAGCCTCATAACCCTGCGGTCTGGGAGCGCCGTAGTCCTGCGCAACCACACAGTGCTACAGCAACGCAGGAACTTGGTCCTCTCGATGGTCGTGTCTCCACTGCAGAGACCCCTTGGTGATGTCACGAGTTTGCCAGTCAAAACTCACAGTCAAAATTTTGTTGTAATAAAAAGGAAGACATCAAGGGTGAAGGAGGTAAACATGGAGGGAGTTGAGGTGGGTGCTGTGTCTTGTTAAAGTGCGTGGTGGCAGACGCTATGGACGAGGCGGCGTCCCCACGACACTGTTCTTGTTCCCAGCGTTGTCTTGCTAGGCTAATGCTAAGAGCTAATGCTAAGAGCTAATGCTAAGAGCTAATGCTCATCTTCTGTCGGGTTTTAAAGCTGTCCGTTATTTGGGTGATTTCTGGTTCTCCAGGGTCCAGCCAATCAGCGCAGAGTAAACCTCAAGTCCAACCTGGTAGTTTTAGCTTAGGGTCGACCTTTGCCGCTTCCCTCGAGCGGGCTCGACTCAGTCAGGCCCCCGCGACGGGAGTTCTCGCATGGGAGACGCGCACCAATGAGACGCGGTGAAAGGCGCTCTCGGGATGAAGTGACATCAGCCTGCGGTCGCAGGAAGGGATGACGTCACAGCAGAGCTGCGCCGCAGCAACTTGAGGTGTTGTTATGAGATACCCTGCCACGGGAATATTTATTTAAGGGTGTCAGCATTGGATGTTTCATGCGTGAGAGATGTGTGAGACTTAAGTGGGGAGGTGTTGGGGGAGTTCAGCAGCCCAGCGCTTACAATGAAGGGAGGGAATTTTTTTTCTGAATTCCTCCGGCGTGAGTTGACCTCAGTGGGTTTTGGTTTGCGTACTAACACCACGGACCTGTGCCAAGTCGAGAGGTTAGTCAGACGACTTTAAGTTTGCCTTTTAGCTCTAGTTCTCTTCGGCTCCTAATTTTGATTCCATTCAGATAAAGACAACCAATATTTAGGTAACCAAAAATATGTTTATTCTCAATATTCAGTCAAACTAGAACACAAATTTAAGTGTAGCCCACAACTGGGCTTTATAATAGCCATTTTGTTGCCAGATTATTGCCAGCACAGATATTATTTATCTTCGTATTTAGGATTAGATTATTCACCCAGTTTTTTCACCATTTTTTGTCCTGTAAATAGTTGAGGGGCAGTGTCACTGGTTTTGACCCGAGTAATATTGTAATGAATTTTGCATTTGGTTGAGCTTTGTTCCTTCCCGGTCGATCCGAGTTGTGTTCCATGATTGTGCTCTAAAGATTACATTGAAAAATGTATAGAAAGTTAATTTCAATTCCTTTTAAAGGGCATTGAAATTAACCTCAGGATTCCTTCGCACACCCTGTACTAGCAAACGAGAGTGTGTTATGGTATAGTTGAATTAGTTAAAGCGATGCTGTGGATGTTAGCGTTAGCATAAAACAAAAAATACAAAAAGCTAATTTGGTTGCGTAACGCCGGGGGACTTTCATCAGCGAGTAGCTCCGAGTTCTGAGTTCCTGTCCTTCATACCGATGAAGAGCGTGATAATGTCTCAGAGCAGGTAGTTGCTGTGGCTCTGAACCACAATCAAAGGCTGTGTTCGAGATACGACGTGAAGGGGTCGGCGGCATTCACTGTTGGCCTGGGACGATTCTCCGCTTTTGATGTTCTCTCTCACTGTGGGTTTGAAAGAACTGGTGATCGAATCTTATATCACAGTGCAACAGCGAACCACCCCTCCGCACCGGAAGGCGAGCTCCTCCAGAGAGCTCACACACACAGATACACAGACCAACAAGGCTTGATAGTGCTAAGCTAAGGATAAGCAAACGATGGCAGATTATTGAAGTGCTCAGATCTGTGCTGTGACTAACCTCCTCTCGGCGGGAGATAACGTGCGACATTTTGCACTAACGACGGTGGAATATTCGAGCTGACTTGCATGGCTGATGTGTCGCTCCCATGCCAGATAGGATCTCCACACGGGCTTGGTTGCACGACCACAGGAAGCGGCCCGGGCAAAGGTTGGCCGGGGCGGAAACGCATCACGGGATACTGTTGTATCATATTGCATAGATGTGGGCAGAGGGAGGGATGGGAGAGAAAGTGGAGGGAGGCAGAGGGGAGGAGACGGAGTGGGCGGTCTGCCAGTTTTGCTCGGAATTGTTCGGTCTGTTTGGGTGAAGCAAAAAAAAAAACAAAAAACGCTTACTAAGGTCAGCTGCGTTGAAGTGTCGCCTGGTCCTGCCCCTGTGTTGTGCCGTGCAGTTAGAGCCTTGCATCAGCACATCAGGGCCGTGTCCGTGATAACAGTGAGGCTGGGAACCCTCGCTGCCTCGCTCATTGATCTAATAGGAGCCGTGGCGCACACAAACACACAGACAAGGGATTAAAACAGCCTGTCACACCGACTTTGCGCCAGACCCTTAGCCGGGACTCCACCTCACATACATGCTGTGTGTGTCTGTGTGTGTGTGTGTGTGTGTGTGTGTGTGTGTGTTTGGGTGCAGGGGAACCTCCACACGCTCAGCAGCACATACGCTGTTCTGTCAACAGCACAATAAGAGGAATGAAAGTAAGCAGCAACAGGCTCCACAGTAGCTTATCTGCGTTCACCTAATGGTTTACCATACTGCAGAGAAACGTATAATGATTCGCTATGGTGCAGGTCCATCTAGGGATGGTGCTTAGTGCAGACACGCTGTACCTGCTTCTGGTTTCCACTTCAGGAAGCTCTGATAGAACAAGGCTAGAAACAAGGGAGGGATCTCTTGCGCATCCTCAAGCGGTGAGCCAGGTAAATAGCGCTCGTTAGAGCAGTTGCTGGGACTGCTGCAGGTCCATGCTGGGGCTGAACTGCTAGGTGGAACTTTTTACAGGAAAACAAAGACGCTGAGAACAAAGACATTCCAGAAGCCACACCTCAAAGACCAGCAAAAGCAACATTGTCTGTATCTTTTTCTTAACCTCTTAAACCGGTCATAGATGTATGCCTCAAAACGTGTAAAAAGTCCTTTTTTCCCATCTATGGCCTCGAAGACTGCTTTTTTTCACTAAAAATCAGGCCTGCGTTGCATAGCACGTAGTATAAATACAATCAGCGCACCAGCATCTGTGGTTTTCCACTCCTCCCAAGCCTAACCCTCTTCACATCCCGCTGGTAGCAGTTGCCACCGAAAGGCGCCATTACGTGCCCGCCGGAGAGCGTAAAGGCCCACTTATGCTCTATGCGCATAGCTCCTTTCGTCCATCTCATGTGTACTTTCGTGCCATTTTGTGCGTGTATTATCTCGGCCCGTTCTCCATTCCATCGGAATGTAGCTCATGGTGGCCGGAAAAGGAACCAAGGAGAACAACCAGAATCTTAAGCGGCAAGGACCTACTTTCTACATGCTGCAGTGTATCGGCCGCCATCTCCTGGGCTGCCTCCATTTGGATTTCTTCCGGAGAGCGTTCAAAATCGTGTTTGTTCATCAGTGGATTCGACCTCAGACCCAGCAGGGAGCTCTGAGCTCGGTGCCGAGCGGGGGCGTGACCCTGGGACGGCATGTCAGTCCTGCACTGCGAGGGAATCATAGGAGCAGACACATACAGCATAGGACGGACAGAGGAGTTTGGGGAAGGCGGGAGCCTGGTTGTTGTCTGGGAATTCAGTAAAATGTGGCTGTGAAAAGGTTTTGAACTGGTTTTTGAATGGTGTCACGGATGCCGCCAGTTCTTCCGTCTCGGGCGGGCTGATCAAGGCATGCGGGGTATAGACGCAAACAGCTGCTTCCCCTTGCCCAGGCGTTACTACGGGGAATGATTGGACTGCGATCGCTTGCAGATGGCGTATAATTAATGAACGCGACCGTTATCGCCTCAGAATCGAGGCCGTGTAGCGCTTTATGCACCCAGAGCGGGATCCTGAAGTCAGGTCTCGTTTTGATGTGACGCGCCGAGACCTCTTTGAATGAACTGTAATCCGCCAACGCTCGACTTTAGGAGTCCGGCGAATAGGCCATTACTGATGATCTAATTTGCTCTAATTTTGCGCGGGTTCATATCTCTGGATGGAATCGTATTTTTCAGGTAGTAAAAGACTGATCGCGCAATGATGACTGTTGAAAATAAGATTACCGTCAATCATCGCACCCAGATCCCCTGCCTCGGGTTCATTGTCCAGGGATCTGGGAAGTGATGCAGTTTTACATCTGTGAGCCTGCGCTCGCTGTTGTGTCTAAAAAGTTATCTGCCATGTCATAAATGTGTGGGAGACGGGTCGTTTGGACGTAACGACCTCTGAATTATCTGCGTAGTTGTGCTAATTCATGCTGTGACTTGAGAAAGCAGAGAAAAGTGCTTTCCAATTGTTCGTATTTTCATTCGTGACTCGAGAAAAGAAAGACTGTCCAGCCTGTTCAGTTACTCTGTCGTATTCATTCACGTTTCCTTCTCAGATGTCATCATGAACCTAAAGTCAAGTGTTTCTGCCTGGCAGCACTTTCTCTTTGGCTCGCTCCCTCTGCTCCCCTGCATGATTAGTCTTAACAGGTGCAATCATACAGTATCAACGGTATTCTGTTTTTTCGCGGTGAATCCTTCGGTGGAATCCCCAGCTGTACACACTGTGGACAACAACTATTCAGTTAGAGTTCTGTGAAAGCTTTTAACTGTGTTCTCGTCAATTATACATTTCTTGACTGTTTCTTGCTATTGCAATGTACGGGAGGGGCAGACACATCCGGGAAAATGTAACAGTGACAGGATACATCCGTATAAGTATAGTTGAGATGAGGTCAAGAGTATGTTGTTTATTGTGGCTGGATCCACGGACATGTTGTGAGAAATGCAATGTCTCCGATGAATTAATTGATTGAATTTGTGGCAATTAGATCTGTTTTGGCGCTCCGGCCGGCTGCAGGGGTAGACAGTACTTTACAGCCCAGTTTGCAGGCTTTGCAGGCACGCCTGCGTGTGTGTGTATGTGTGTGAGTCATATGTGTATGTATGCGGGCGGGAGGCGTTGCCGTCACTCAAACAGAAAGAAACCAGCCGAGGGTTGTAAATGAAGGCCGAAATAAGGAGGGGGACTGGCTTTGGGATCGAGGCAGAATTCCAAAGCGACCCCCCCTTAGGAGTCCCCGACTCGGACGCGCGTTCACGTGAAGTCAGCGAGCGTGTGAATGCTGTTCCACTTCCGACTTACGGTCAGGAAATCACCCACGGTTCATAGCGTTGTGAGGTCACGTACAGAGATCCGATCACAGCGCCATGTTAGTGCTATGGCCGGTCTGTCACCAATTTTGAGAGTGTCTCTGGGATTGAGGAGATTGGATTGAGCGATCGGGGGATCCGTTCCTCACACGCCTGGGGCATCAGTCAGCATCCACGATGTGTTGCTGTCGAGGCAATGTCGGAGACGGCCTTGTAGCTCACACACTCTCACGTTCAGTCACTTACGGCTGACATCATGAAGTCAAGGTGGGAGTGGTCGACACGGGGCGAGATGGCTGGGAATCTGAAAGGCGGAGAGTTGTTGGCTGTTTGCAATTTCCCCCATGCTCTCAGAGCTGCCCCGTGGCCTGGCCCGGCAAGTGAAAGCTGGAGCGGTCTGTTGCCTTGCTGTCATCGCGTTGTCTCAGTGTCTTCACAAACAGCGTTTAAGCACAGTCTGAAGACCTCTCCAGAGAATGCGTGTGTGTGTGTGTGTGTGTGTGTGTGTGTGTGTGTGTGTGTGTGTGTGTGGGATAGAAAGAGAGTGTGCAAACATCCTTTCCTGCGCGATACCTATCTGTTGCAACACACCACCCACGGCAAGATTCATCGCATAATTATCATTCCCCGTCTCGGCGGGTGTCGCGCGCAACGCTGTGGTGTTTGCTGCTCATCAGCGTTCTCTTGTGTTGTGAACAGTATGCAGGGGCTTCGGTTTGCACTCTTCCTCTGCTGCCGCATGTGTCTGTGCCTTGTGACATAGGCTTGCGCCGACACAGAAGTTTAGGTTTTAACGTGCAACTATAAGAAACGTAAGCCGAGTGCCGGGGCGTCCGGGGTAACCGACTCTCCCTCTCCCCCTGTGTCTGTGTCCCCGCAGTGAAACAGGACTGTGCGTCTGACGGGGAGGACGATGTCAGCGGTAGCGCTCTCGTGGAGGAGATGCTGCAGCAGGGGGACACGGCTGTCATCTATCCGGAAGCCCCAGAGGACGAGGCGCCGCGGCAGGGCACGCCTGACACTGGCGTCCACGATGAGAACGGTACGCGACGAGTTCACAGTTCATCCCGTTCAACCCTTGATAATATGAACCCGAACCCACAATGGCCTCCTGCGGTAAACGAGAAGCTACAATATGACTGCAGGGTAAACGGTGCACCGGTTCCTTGGAGTGCATCAATTCCCATAAACTGGACGCGTAACATAACAGAAGAACCAGACCGCTGGGGCTGTGAAGCTCAGATTTCTCGCGTCACTTAATGCCTGGGAAAACGACACAAGTGCGCAAAGACGAGAAGCAGATCAACTGACTGGTACCATGTCGTGTCACTCCAATGGGGCAGTGATAAGTACCCCCCCCTAGGGGGTCACTCTACCTGCTCCCTGCCAAAAGAGCCGAGTCTTGGGAAGGTATACGAACTGCGTTAGCCACAAGGTTGCAAGTATCCTGACAGGTGCAAAATGGGAGGACCTGCTCACAGCTGCTTTTATTTATATCTTTGTCATTTTGCATTGTACAAAAAAAGTGTCCTCCCTTTCTTAAAACTGTAGAAGTACGGTACGGCGAGAGACAGCAGAGGCAGACAGGCAGACACGGTGTGTCGGTTACTGACTATTTTTTCACACTGTGCTGTGCAGATGGGTCCTTTTATTTGTCTTATCTGTGTGTGTGTGATTTTATACTTCGTGTAAAGACTGCATGTAGAGCGCAGTTCTGGATGCGCAAATTCCTCCTCTTGACTGGGGGTCGCCGGGCGAGATTATCTTTCAAGGTATTTCAAAATTCAAAGAAGAATTTGAACTACTCACTTCTCACGAACCTGTCTTCTGTGAATTTCTATAAAGCTCCCTCGAGCAGAAAATGATTTCCACACGAGAGGTGTGTTTTCATTGGAGGTTTGAAATTATTTTTAAAAAGTCAGACTTCAAATCTCCTGCATTTGATCTGAATTATCTTTTTACAGTACTCGCGGGCAAAAAGTGACCTCAGTAGAGTAGTAAGAACTCTTTAAAATTGAAGACCTGGGTGTTTTGTTTGCAAGTACTTAATAAAGGTTAAGTTAAAAAAAAAAGCATATAAAAATGAGAAAATATCTTCAGACCTCAGAGGGATTCATTCCCCCTTCTTCGGCATTGTTGCACACGGACTCGCGTACAGAAACGCACATGTAGTCCAACACAAGTGTAAGCTCACCGGGCACCTGTGGCCGGGGTGTCTCTGAATTCGTCTCACTGGCTCACATCTACGTGTGTGATGATGCATGTGCTCTCCCGTCCTGGAGGCCTCACCCGTCCCGCATCAGGCCTTAGTACATCATCTGCTAAGGCAGTAACGCTTCACCAGCTGACAGACTTACTCTGCTAACTTTCCCTGCCTGCCGTGTTTTCACTCGTGCACGACACTCTATGATGTGCTACGAGTGGTCATGACGACTAGGAAAGTGCAACATCACGTCAAGTTGCCCATCACCATTTCAGAGCTGGGTCCAGTAGAGGAGTGTTACTATCAAGAAAGAGTCCTATGCACTCCCCCACCTCCTCCTGAGACACACACACACACACACACACACACACACACACAGTCTCAACTCATGCATGTAATTACAACTCTGTGTCTTGCATGTTTAGGGGTGCCAGACTCCTTCTCCCAGCTGCTCACCTGCCCATACTGTGCACGCGGCTACAAGCGCTACAGCTCCCTCAAGGAGCACATCAAGTACCGGCACGAAAAGACAGAGGAGAGCTTCAGCTGCCCGGAGTGCAGCTACAGCTTCACCTACCGCGCCCAGCTGGAGCGGCACATGACCGTGCACAAGGGCGCCCGAGATCAGGTACACATAACCCGGAACAACAGGACTGGTTAATAACAACAACACATTCTGCTGAGTGGAAAATGGTCAGGTCCAAAAACCTGAACCGGAACTTGTCTGGAGCCCTGACCACATTTAAAGCATAAATGCAGTTTTTAGCAAATGTTGTCATATAGTATTCAAATGCTAGACACATAAAATGTGATTTCTAGTTAACTGTGAAAGCTAATCATAAAATATGAAGTACTCCTTTTTTTCCGTATTTTTGAAAGTTTTGACTGTTGATCTCACGGACTGTCCCCTATGCCCTCCGTCCACAGAGACACGTCACGCAGTCAGGGGGCAATCGGAAATTTAAGTGCACTGAATGTGGCAAGGCTTTCAAATACAAGCATCACCTGAAGGAGCACCTACGCATCCACAGCGGTGAGTTGACATACCCCATCCCCACAGCAGCAGTGTGGGTGTATGTGCATACGCCCAGGAGGTCCGGGCGTGATTCTCGGCTGGACACGCGGCTCAGTGTAGCGGTAGCCAGAATTTATATTTGACTTATGTCAGAGCCAGTCCCTATGTTTAGATATCCTTCATTGTTTTTCGGCCCATTGTGTGAGCTTCCTTAATGTGCCATAATTGTGTTTCTTTTGGCATTATGGGACAGCAATTAGAGAAGGGCATTTCCCAGTGGTGCCATTACATCAGCAGTTAAGTGTCATTGAAATGCATTAGAGTGTTTTCCTGCCATGCTCGCTCATTTGGTTTCATTCACTAATGGAACCCCCCCCCTCCCCCTCCCCTCCCTCTTCTTCTTCTTTACTACATTTAGGAGAGAAACCTTACGAGTGCTCGAACTGCAAGAAGCGGTTTTCCCACTCCGGCTCGTACAGCTCCCACATCAGCAGTAAAAAGTGCATCAGTGTCTTCTCTGCCAACGGGCGAGCTCGGCTAGCCAGTGCCAAGAGCGCCGCACAGAGCCCGTTGCCGGTGCCACTGCTGTCCACGTCGCCCTCACTGCTGCCCAGCAAGCCCCTGCAGGAGCAGCTGCCCCTCACGCAGATCAAGAGCGAGCCGGCGGACTACGAGTACAAGCCCGCCGCGCTGAGCTCCTCGCCCGCTGGCCTGTTTTGCGGCGGCGCCGCGGCCCCGCTGCAAGGGGCGGTGCAGGCCGTGGTGCTGCCGACTGTGGGCCTGGTGTCGCCGATCAGCATCAACCTGGCGGACCTGCAGAGTGCCCTGAAGGTGGCGGTGGACAGCAGCATCATTCGCCAGGTGCTGGAGAACGGCAACAAGGTCCCGGGGCAGGTGGGCCCGACAGCAACCACGGGAACGCTGCACACGCCGCAGCAGCAGCTCATCTCAGCCATCAGCCTGCCCATTGTGAGCCAGGATGGAAGTGCAAAAATAATCATAAACTACAGTCTGGACTCCAGCCAGAGCCAGCTCATCGCCCAGAACCTTAAGAAAGAACCGGAACCCAATTCTCCCGCCACTGACTCTCTCAAGTGCCAGAAGCTGCCCGAGGACCTGACAGTCAGGGACTGGCATGATCAGATCAAAAGCAAAGAAGAAAAGGACATTAAAACCTGTCTCCTGTGTGATAACTGCCCGGGTGGGCTGGAGGCCCTCCACACCCTCAAACACTGCATGACGGACACTCTCAGACTGAATGGAGCCAGCCTGGAGAAGTCTGAGTCTGCTGTTGCCGCCCTGCTGACTGAGGATGGACCCTGCAGCCAGTCAAAAAACCTGCTCTCCCTGCTCAAGGCTTACTTTGCACTGAACAGAGAGCCCACCAGCGAAGAGCTGGTGAAAATCTCAGACTCAGTGAGCCTGCCCATGCATGCGGTGAAGAGACTGTTCGACAAAATGCAGGAGGGACAGATCTCTCTAGGCTCCCCCGCTCCTCCCTCCAAGGAGGAGGACGACTGTGAAGCCGTGGGTGTGGTGTCTCTGGTCCCAGGAAAAGACTTTAGCAGCCCTCGCCCTACTGGCAGCCAAGACAGCCCAACGGAGGCCACCCCGGCCGAGGGCAGTGGCTCCCGCAGCCCCGCGGCCTCGCCCACACCGCTCAACTTGACGGCGGCGGGCACCGACCCGGCCTCAGCCTCCCACAGCACCGAGGGACCACTGGACCTGTCACTGCCAAAGCTCGTCCAAGAGGAGGGGGGCCGACCGCCGGCCAAAGCTTACTCCAACCCCTCCCACGGCTGCACCGGGGGAGAGCAACCCCTGAATTTAACTTGCACAAAAAAAGAATCTTCTCTGCTCGCAGCCACAGGCGCCGGCCCCACTACTGGGCATGCCAGTCAGACGAATGCCAAACCACTAGAGATGGTGAGCACCATTCAGTGCCTGACGGCGCTGGCCACCAACAGCAAGCAGACCATCCTCATACCCCAGCTGGCCTACACCTATACCACTAAAGAAAATGGCCCCGCGGGTACCCAGATGCAGGACACCATCCACCTCAACGGGCTCAAGGTACGTGGCCCGTCATGTCCCGCTCTGCCGCAGCTCAGGCAGGTTCACGCTGAACCAAAAGATTAATCAGACAAGATGCAAAATTGTGAATTTCCGAAATTTAGGGCAGCAGCATTATATACATGCGAGTTATATCTCTTTATCTCTGTTTATTTCAAAATAAAAACATCAAAATATAAAAATATGAAATCAAAATATAAAAATATGAAAGCAAAATATAAAAATATAAAATAAAAACATAAATATGAAATAAAAAATATACAAATATTTTTTGCTTGTTTATAGTGGAGGTCATAATACACCAGTGATAATGTATATAAAAATGGGAAATAAAAAACAAAAAACATTACGCGTTGCCCCTTTGAAATGATACTTGGTTAAACAACTCTCATGTGGGGAGAGAGCAGGGAAGGAATACAATCTATATTGATCAGTAGAATCTCTCGGCAGTCCTCCTGGTGGGATGACCAGTCTAACCACCACCGGGACAAAGGCCCAATTAGACAGAGAGCCTGATCAATGAGTCATATATAGAAATGTCAAACTTGGTGCTTTGTAAGAGCTTTGTAAAAAATGATAGCCCTTAATGGCTGATCATTGTGCAGACGGCTGACGATGGCTCTGGTTCTTTCTGGGCATGTGCGCTGTTAAATGGCGCACCTCCATCTGCATCATCGATTGGTTGCCGTCGTATCGGACCTCTCCGTTAAACTAATTGGCATACCTGCCGAGAGAGCCTCGCGTATACCCCTGCTCTTCGAAATTTCTTCACATCCACTCTCACTGCGTGATGAGTTTCACCAGACTGGAGTCTAACTTATCGTCATGCTTCTGCTACGGCATTTGAACCTTCGTAGAAAACTACGTGCGATGTGACACAGCTAATTTGCGCAAGTCGCTCATGGGGAATTTTTCTGAACCATCCGTTTGTTTGCAGGAGAAGAAACTGAAAGTTTCTGAATTTTAATGCCCTCTAAAACGTGATTTTTCCTCTTCTCCAGGAGGAGAGACTGGACTCAGAGGGGTTATCCACTTTGGAGGAGCAGAATGACTCGGATTCAGGCCCTCAGAGGAAGAGGATGAGGACAGACAGCAGCATGTATGCCTGCGACCTGTGCGACAAGATCTTCCAGAAGAGCAGCTCGCTGCTGAGACATAAATATGAACACACGGGTAAGAATCCCACTCTGTGCGCTTCCCATGAACAGGGGCAGGAACATGTAGTTAAGTAAAAACAGCAAGCTCGAGTTGTCTCACCATCGCGCACAGCTGGGTCCTGGGAAGAATGAGTCAGAAAGCAAGTGGAAGGGGATTTTTTAGTTGCAGTGTGGAGCAGGGTGGACACCTCCATTCCAGCAGGTATTACTCAACATGCACAGAAGAGGTCTGAGAGTTTCTTACTCCCCACCTCAGGAGCTGCCAGCTTCTCATGTGAAACGCTGAATGTTGCAAGAGCCGAGTTCTGGTAGTGATTTGGGCTCCTCCAAGATGATGATTCTGTAGCCCAAGGCAGGCCGGTGCTCTTGGAGGCATTTTGGGTTGTTGGCCCTTTCTGCTTTTTGGGTCTCTACTGCTCTGATACCTGGCTCGCAGCCACAGCGTTGGGTTCCAGATGACCTCATCCAAGGTGAAACTAGCTGTTCTCTGTGTGAATCGAGTTTCCTTTAAGGTTTTCATGCGGTTCCTGTGATTTGTTGCGTTGTTTCGAAATCCTCTCCTTGGATAGATTAATAATAGATGTGTTATCAGTTATGGGCCGCTCAACCTTCAGCGCAACAATGTAGAGAACCTGCGATTTTTATCGTTTTACTCCCGGGTCTCGACAGGTCTTTTTCAGTTTTGGACTGGTTCCGATGTAGTGCTTTTCTCTAAGCTCTCAACAGAGTGTCAGAAGTCACATTCACCCCGTTCACATGTGTTCATACATGCATTCACACACTTGTGGCGTAGGCAGTGTATGCTCTGTCTGCCTTAAACCACCAACTCTCTGATCCACAGACCCGACCCACACATCCCCTGAGTTTCCCTTTTTCTTGAAGAGAAAAATCATCCTAAACGATCAACGATTAACCATTGTTTGTGTTCCTGTTCCTGCTCTAGTTCTTCTCAGTGCTTAACCAAAATATCTTCTTCCTGCGTGCAGGAAACGTCCCAAGTAAATAACCTGATACTTCACGGATAGCTGCCAGTGTTCTGCGCCTTCATGCTTTTCCACCGTAGATATGTTTGTTTGCGCAGCCTCTGGTTCGGGTTTTTGATGTGTATTTGTTTTCCCTCCCTGTGCAGGAAAGCGACCCCACGAGTGCAACATCTGCAGCAAGGCCTTCAAACACAAGCACCACCTGATTGAACACATGCGGCTGCACTCCGGCGAGAAGCCGTACCAGTGCGACAAGTGTGGCAAGCGCTTCTCCCACTCCGGCTCCTACTCGCAGCACATGAACCACCGCTACTCCTACTGCAAGAAGGAGATGCAGAGCCAGGGTGGAGGTCAAGAGGGCCCCGAGGACGACGCAGAGGCCCCGGTCCAGCTTGAGGCTCTTAGCCAGAGCCCAGCCCTGCACTTTGGTCCCTCCCACCTGGACTCAGACGAGCGGGGGAGCAGCACCAGGGACGACGAGGAGAGCGAGGAGGAGGAAGATGAGGAGGAAAGGGGGGCGGACATAGATGACACCCAGGTGGGGAAGACAGGCGATGAAGGAGGGGTGGAGGTGGAGGGGAGGAACGAGCAGGAGGTGCAAGGAGTGGCAGTGAAGGGGGGAGAGGAGCAGAGCCCGGAGGCAGAAGTGAGGGAGGAGGAAGAGGAAGCCGACACGAGGCAGGAGGGGCCCAGGAGTGTTCAGGAAGAGCAGGAGGTCAGGATGGAAGAAAACAAGGCAATGGATATGGAGGAAGAGGTGACCGAAGCACAGGGGGAGGTCGTAGAAGAGAGTGGAATCGAAACAGACAGGAGTGCGGTGTGAGAAGTCATGGAGCAGACGGTGTAGGAAGGAGGCACCAGTGACGAGAAGAGGAACATGACTTCTCCGCCAGCAGAGAGTCCCGTGAAGAGGAAGAACACAGGAAGATGATGTCCAGTCACTCTGACAGTTCCCTTCAGTTCAATACTGTGTAGAAATCCAGGTGTGCCTGACAAAATACTAGTGATGTTTTCACGGGGGGGGGGGGGGGGGGTCGATTTCTCGCTGTTTTCATTTGTAAACAAAATAATGGAGGCAAATTTTAACAAGTGAAGGAAATGCATTACACAGACTTTGGAAGCTAGAGCTGACATGTTTTAGATAACAGTTTATTACTTCAACACTTTGGCTCGTTTCTTTTATCAGTGTTACTAACTTTGTCACTCATATTTTAACCTTTAAAAGCTGTACAGTTGGGAGATATTTCTATACCTTTTTATTGCCAATGAACAAAAAAAAATGTATTTTAATAAGTTTGAAGGAAAATAAGAATCCTGTGCACTACAAAGTGGCTTGGTTTACCTATGGATTGAGCAATTAAGTTGTGTCGTCTACTTTTCAGTATTACCGCACTAGATGGAGCAGGCCGTCAGGCACGCCAATGTCGGCGGAACGCGTCTTTCAGGTGTTACATGATTGGATTGTGAGCCTTAAGAAGAAAAACAGTGGACTGACATTTTGTTTTTCTTTCTTTTTTTTTTTACAAATCAGTGTTTTCTAGGGTGGTTGGCAGTGACATTTTCGAAAAACAAGTATTCGTTTCTATTCCCGTGAGATGAAGGTGAATACGGTCGATACCAGTGCTTAGGAGGAGCCAGCAGCCGTTTAGCTTAGCTTAGGTTAGCATGCGAAACAGAGGGAAGTGGCTGCCGAAGACAAGTCTGCCAAAGCTTACATTTACTGTCTGCCTTTCCGCTATTGGAGACGCGCTCTCTTGCACTGCTGCACACTGCAGTTGGGACGGCGGTCAGGACATGTGCCAGACGATTTCTGACCTCTGGACAAGAAGCAAGCCTTAACGCTAAGCTAACTATGCTGTGGTATGTTTACCAGACAGAGGCCTGAGACTGAGACCTTCTCTCGGCATGAAAAAGATTTTCAGAAATGTCAGACACTTCTTTAAACGTTTGGAGCGGAGCGAGAGGGGACATATAGAATTGTCACACACACACACACACACACACACACACACACACACACACACACATACACTTCATACTCACCCCACCACACTTAACCCGCAGCCCCCCCCAACACTCTCTGAGCCATATGCAAAAAGTATATAACTAAAACTAGTTGAGCATGCATATCAAAAAGTGCCACCAAATGCAGCTGTTGAAGCTTAGCAGTTGCGATCAGGTATTGCCGGGTCCCAGATAAAACAATAAGCTGGAAAACTGTTGACTCTGACTACCACGCCCGACTAATTGTTGACTGTTTCCTGTCTTTCTGAAGCTTATCCAGTGCGGTCGTTTAGTGCACAATGAACGTTCAAATGTCTTCAGGTAACAAAAATTTGGGCAAACATGAATCCCAATACTTTAATTCAAGGATGTTTTTACCTGTCAGTATTATTATTTTTGTCTTTTAAGTCGGTATTATGTTCTGTTTCAGTGTTTGTACTGTATGTTTTCAATAATGGCAGTATTATCCCCACCCCCAAGGAGATGGGTTTGTCTGTTCAGTCATAGAGAACTTGTATATGTCTTTTTTTTAATATTTTTTTTTCTTATTGGTTATTTATTACACTATGTAGTGTACAATACTGTAGTTTGTATTAATACGATAATATATTTTAGTATGGAAAAAAAAACATTCAAGGCAAATAACTACAAGCCTGGAAATTGAGACTCCAGCATACTGAATATGTTTTTTGAGAAAAAAAAAGGAAAAAAAAGAAAAATTACGTTTTATCTTTGGGAAAAAAAAAGAAACTCACTCCCTGCAAGCCAGAAAATTTAACCTGTGACCTCTTTTTATCATCTTCATGTTAGTGTAGTTGTGTTTTCCTCTCTAATATGATGCTACTGAACTTTTGAAAAGTATGTCTAATAGCATGAGTGTGTGCTGTTTTATTGAAGGAGTATCTGCAACCACACGAACTGTCCTTTTTTTTTTTTTTTTACCAAGCCAAAATAATATTGACTTATGTTCTTGTGTTTTTATTTGTGCCAATTTGCCCCACACCCACTTTTATATGCCCACTTTTTAACACCTCATTTTTTTATAGTGATTGTTTTTTGTTTGTTTTCCTTTTTGCTCATTTTTTATGACTCCCCAACTCACAATAAACTACATCAATTTCAAGCTGTCGGGCTGTGTCATTACATTTGTCGCCGCTAATATCTGTGATATTTAAATTGCGATCCTACCCCCTTCAAACTAGTATCATGAGGGTCTGCTGGTGCCTAAATCCACCTCTCATAGGGCAAAGACAGGAAATACACCCCAGGCAGGTTGCCAATCGAATGCAGGCCACACACAACATTCACACATTTAAGAGGACAATTTAGAGTCACCAACTGACCTTAATTCATGTTTTTCAGAGCAAGCTGGGGGACCTGGAGAAAACCCATGCACACACTCCCTGTGTGTGCATGGGTTTTCTCCAGGTCCCCCAGCAAACTCGTTTCTGGCAACTAGCAGGACGTAAACCTGCAACCACTGAGCTGCCATGTGGCTCATGTTATTGAAGTGATAATTCCAGGCTAGAACAAAATAGAACACTTTCACAGATTACTTTCTCTGTCAAGCACACTAATCTGTCTTCAGGGTCATTTAAGCTCTATCTATTGCTCTAGCTATCTATCCATCTAGCTATCTGTCTGAAAAATCAGCTTCCAAGCTTGTGTCAGCAGGCAATTGCATTTAAATGTGTGGTTACTCTATATCCCAGATCTCAGTTTTCCCAGATATCCCAGTTTGCCTGCTTGCAGCATAACCCTATTGATCCAGATCAGGTTTCTGTGATGGAACACCTCCCACCCTGCTGCCCATCTTAGCTCCAGCCCCTCCACCAGTATGAATTAGTAATGAAATGGACTGGAAATCCATATTCTGTTGAGAAGCTGAAAACGATAGAATAGCTGCAGAGTTCTTCCTTGTCACCCATGTTTCCTTTCTAGCTGGGGACAAAGATGAATGCTGCTTCCAAAAGGAGTTTGGGGCTTTTCAGGTGAGCTCTAAAGGTTGTGTGGATTCTCTGTCTTTGCTCTCTGGGAGAGCAGAAGCTACAAGAAGTTACAACCGCAGCAATACACAGCCACAGAGTAGGAGCAGTGCGCGTGTCTGTATGACTAAATAAATGTAGCTTTGTGTGTGATATTTATGTGTCTCTAAGCAGAAGCAGACCTGTAGGTAGGCTCCAGGTGACAGTGCAGTTCTGACCTCGCCATCATGTTGAATGGCCCCCCAGGGACACATCCAGCATAGGCGGAATGTAGCGTTATAATGTTTTATCGGACAGCTCATACCATAATATCACTGTGTCAAAGTATTCCCACAGCATCCTGTAATTGTGCCCATTACAAATGTCTGCAATGGTGGTGACAGCTGTGCAGTGGCTTCACTTTGCAGTTCATCAGGGGTCAGGTGATGTGTAGCCTGTGGCCATGTTCAGGGTTCTGGCCTGTTCTACAAAATCTCAGCACGGCCTGGACCATAGAGCGAACGTACCGCCATATGTTCTGCTGGACTCAGCATTTCAAAGGAAAATTGAAAAGCTATAACTGCTAAGAGGATATGGAGTGCTCTTGCCAATAATGGTGCAAGAGGCTGATAAAGTATTATGGCTGCTGGGACTCTGACACCAAGCCAAACCCAAGGGGCTTGAGCTCCCCGGGGAAATTAAGAGGAGAGCTGGGAGGAAGAAGAAAGAAAAGCTTAGGCTCAGGAAATAACATTCACTTGAATATCACGTTCATTTACTCAGCCACTAAATAATGGAACATACACAGATGCGTTGTGCTAGTGTATGCGTGTGTGCTTGTGTGTGTGCGTGTGTGTGTGTGTGTGTGTGTCGAGGGGCAGGTTAATATGCCACCTCATGTGACAAATTGCTGTTTTAGAGCTCCACTCTTCACAGCATAACCCTCTTCATAACGGAATTTATTCAGCATCAGTGTAGAAGCTGTAGGAAATGCTCTGTTCCTTACAGACCAATATACCAGTAGTCAAATGAACGATTACATACTCATCTCACAGGTGAAACATGGCTCTTAGACACTAAACAACTTTCTCTAAATGTCAAAATGAAAGATCATAATACCTCTTTGAAGGTTTATGCTTGTTGCCATGAAATATTCCTTTCCAGCACTAAATAATCAAAATGAAGTGAATATTCTCACCAGTCTGTAGTTATCTTAATCTTAATTTCTTAAAACCCATATATTGGTCAAAATTCACCAAGCATGTGTCACACACTTTGTATTACAATAATCTTGTGAAAGCTAACAATGATGTTGTATTTGAACAACATCACAGAACAAAAATAAATGAATAATATCTAACTTGTGTAACGAAAGTTTTGACAACAGGATGTTGTTATATGAAATTGGGTTTTTTACATGTCGAGAAAAACAAGTTATTGATGAGTCAGTATTTGTATAAATATCAAATGCATTCAAGGATTGCTCTGTCAATCATCTGACCTGCTTTAAGACATTGAAAGTGACTGTTTACTTAAAAGACTCTATTCTCTTTATTTCTGAAATAGTAACATGTAAAGGAGAGTAGTAGTGCAAATATATGATATATATGTTTAGATACAAGCAAACCTTGCCAAACATTGCCATCTACACCAACTGTGTGAATACGTGTGCAATATCCATATAAATCTCCCCTTTCCCCTAGCAGGAACAGCAGTGAGGACTTGTTACACATCAACACTTGCCTATCTTTGTCTGGACTTATATTTAAAACCGTAGAAATATTGCCACATTTTATGCTGTTTTCATTACCGCCTTCTGTATAGGGTTTAAAACTTTATTTCCTAAACCGTCTAGTACGGCCTAGGCCCAGGTACACACCCTGACCCTGATGTTCCCCAACTCCCGTGCACCAGCAACAAAGAGGAACCTGGCCCCACCCCCGTATACAGCAATCGGACCCCCAACCACTTGGAGCTTCCTGCTGCATTTTCTGCGTCACAGTGTTTATTTTTTGTGATTTCAGAAATCACTATTGACTTTCAGCAGTATGTTGGGCGTTTTAAAGGATAACAGAGCAGGATGGATAAGAGGCAGACAGTGCAGCAGACCCGGACAGTGTTTGTTTACTTTTGAAAGGAGTTTGCGAGATTGGGTACCAAACTCCAACAGACACCATCGGCCTCAAACCAAGGGCTGCTTATCTAAAAAGGAAGATCATGGCGAAGTTAGAAACCTGGACCCCCCCCCAACGAATACCGAAGCTGACTTGCAAAGTACCCTCAGAAGATCTGTTAGTAGATGTAAACGCTGATGTAAACGCCAATGGGATACCCATAGGAACCATCACTTAGATCAATAAGTTGAAACACAATACAGCAACAGAATTCCTAGAGATGCTTGGGTACAAGATGGGCTCAGCTTCTCACCATAACAGGCAGCACCCACCGTGGAAGATAGGGTTAGATGACCAAGATAAGGGCAACACAGCGAGAAGTAAGCCAGTCAGCGGTGCTACAGAAGAACAACATGGTGAATAAAGGGGAACCAAGAAAATACAACAAGCTCTCCATACCTAAGGCACTTGAAACTGCCAAACAGAAACTAACAGCTCTGGCCACCCGGTTGAGGAAATACACCCAAGAGGCAAGGCCAGGAGAATAAACAAGCTGTTCTCCACTAAACCAGCTAAAGTGTACTCTCAGTGGCAGGGAAGTACACTGATACACACTGAGTACACACACTCATTCACACACAATTGAATGACAACTGCCAAACAGGCCAAGGGTGACACAGCGGCGCCCCTCCACCAGGTGGCACCCTAGGCGACTGCCTAAGCCAAGAACCGGTTCTGGGTCAGACCCACCAAGGGCTGTGGTGGAAGCATAGTGAAAGGGCAAAAGGGAAAGAGAAGCACCACGCAACCCAGATGCCCAGTGGCTAGTGGACCCTGGAGGCGACCATAAGAACCTCCCAGAACAAGAACCAGTGACCATTTCAATGTCAGACATCCAAGAAAGAGTGTCAAAAATGAAAAGCTGGACCACACCAGGCCCCGATATGATCCACGCCTACTGGCTGAATTGGCTGATCAGAACTGCAGGGGGCGACATACCAGAGGGAAAAATAGGTGATATCAAAGACAGCTACGAGTACATTGGCATCCCACAGGCTAACAGAAACCATGACAAGATTGCAAGGAAGTCAGCCACAATCAAATACCTCCAGAGAGTCAGGGAAGTCCTGAAAAGTCAGCAGAATGGCATCAAAAAGGTCCAAGCCATCAACATGTACGTACTACCACTCATCAGTTACCCTGCCGGAATCATAGGCTGGCCAAAGGAAGAGATAGAAGCCATGGGTATCAAGACAAGAAAGCTCTTCATCATGCATGGAGAGTTCCACCCAAATCCAGCACCCTGAGATTGTACACTGAGCTGAAAGAGGGATGCAGAGGACTTATGTGCACCAAGGCAATGACTGAGGATGAAACATCAAAATTCCAAGAGTACAGTAACTGCTAAGAGATTACTTCAGACAGCAGAAACCTGATGAGTATATAAAGGAAGAGGGACAGGGAGAGGCACAACAAAATGGCTGAAATAGTGGACAGAAACATCCATACCCAATATGGAATACAGGAACCCAAATCTACAGAAGGTGACTGAGAATAGCAGGGCCAAGGTTCTTTGGAACCTTGGCCCTGTTGTGGTGATACCAGCTAACACCAATATTAGAAAGAACCAAAAAAAGAAAAAAAAGAACCAAGGGTTAAAAGAACAGCCCAAACAGATGTGAAAGGTTGAGGCGTGCGTGCTCCCCGTGGTAGTAGGAGCACTTGGGGCAGTGACTCCCAAACTGGGAGAATGCCTCCAACAAATCCCAGGAACAACATTTGAAGCATCAGTCAAGGAGAGCACAGTCCTAGAAACTGCTAAGATACTGCACAGAACCCTTACTCTCCCAGTCCTCTGTAAAAAGGACGAGTATATATATGGACCCCAACCACACACTGATTGCCAGATCATCTTACATGACTCTTCTCGGACTTCTTATTGCTGTCCTGATTTTGGTCATTATTTCCTGCCCTGGTGCCCTTTATCCTGATTCCTGATGGGTCTCCATTCCAAAAACCTGACCAGCATTTTGGCTCTGACCACATGTATATCTTCTTCCTGGCAACCCAACTAGTCTTCTGTCTGCCGACCTCATCTCAGGACGTTCCAAGATGCCACAGTGCCTTGGAGTTTCTCTCCCCCCTGTGGACCTTTTTTTATACTTTTTGTTAGTTTCCTAGTTTTCTCACACCAGTACAAAAGAGATGAACTCTTAAGCAAAAGAGACACATCTCCACTGAACCTTCAGCCACTTTTCCATAATCCTGGGGGTTTTCCAGAGCTTTTGGTCAGAGGTGCGGTGGCGCTCTATGCCATTACATGGAGACCGACCGTTGGGGGTTGCACACGCCGCACCCGTCTAATTCACCTGACAAATGCTCATTCCCTGGCAAACAAAATGGACAAACTGCTGCTCCTAATCTCCAAAAACCCTGACTTAATTGGAACACCTCAGTGAACACATCCCAGATGCTTCTTTCCAGCTGCCAGGCTTTTGGCCTTTCCGACCAGATAGCATCATGGATCTCTCTGGAAAGGTTTGGGGAGGTGGTGCTAAGATGATGCAGTCCTTATCTTGAGTCTCTATTCATGAACTGCAAACCATTTTATTTGCCACAGGAGTTCTCCTTGTTCATCCTGGTCAGTGTTTACATTCCACCACAGCCTGCGTAAAGGAGGACCTACAACAGAATTGGAGACACAACAGAAGTGGAGATAAAACATCCAGACTCCCAGCTCATCATTCTTGGGGAATTAAGCAGAGCAAACCTCAGCCAAGAACTCCCAAAATACAGACAACAGATAAAGAGTCCCACTAGGGATGCTAACACACTGGACTGCTGTTACACTGTTTAAAAGGACTCCCCTCTATTTTTCCAGCTGGTTTGGGACTCTTTGACCACTGAATGATTCATCTCATCCCAACCTACAGGCAAAAGTTAAAGTCAGCAAAGCATGTTGTGAAAACAGTGAAGAGATGCACAGCTGAATCAAAGCTGGAGTTACAGGCCTGCTTTGACTGCACAGACAGCAGTGTCTTTGAGGATTCAGCCACAGACCTGACACTGACACATCCTACATCAGTTTTTGTGAGGATTCCTGCCTACCTGCAAACCAAAACCTTCTGCACATGCAACAAACTTCTGAGTTCATCAACAAACTCAGTAAACTATGCCAGGCTAAGGAGGAGGCCCACGGAAGTGGGGACTGGGTCCTGTACAAACAGTCCAGCAACACTCTCACCAGGGAGATCAGAGAAGCCAAGAGGTGATTCTCTGCGAAGCTGAAAAATAACTTCTCAGTCAACAACCCTGCTTCAGTGTGGAAGGGCCTGAAAGACATCACCAACTACAGAAGCCCTTCCCCCCACCCTTTGGGTGACAACATACTGGCAGAAGAGCTGAACAGCTTCTACTGCGGGTTTTCACACCCATCAACCAGACCATCGACCTCCACTTTCTTTCCCCACTGGAGTGTGTTCTTTCCCCACTGCTTTACTCCAAACTACTAAAGTTTACGGATGACACAACAGTAGTTGGCCTCATCAGGGACGATGAAGAGACTGCCTACAGATGTGAGGTTGATCAGCTGCTCCTCTGGTGCAGTCTGAACAAACTGGAGCTAAACCTGCTCAAGACTGTGGAGATGACAGTGGGAATGCCAGGAGGGCCAATGGGCCAACTTCACGGCCCTGTCCCATACGCCGGTAGTGCTCCTGCTGAGCATGCGTATCTGTCTGTCTCACTAACGCCAGAATGGGGGTGAGCAGTGCACCAATGTGGGACCCATCAGCAACTATCTACAGTATTTGCCCTACCATTATACTCCGGCGGCCAGAAAGTCACCTCATCTCCATCATCCAGTCTGTTCTGTGCACACCGATCACTGTCTAGTTTTGACCAGCCAACAAACTGGACAGGAACAGACAGCAACAGACAATCAGGTCATTTATAAAACAAAACATGGCATCAAGCATGTAGATGTAGATCCTCTTCCTGTTTATATTGTGTCATTCTTCTTCGTTCCTTCCTGGCTGCAGTTAGCTATGGCACCCCAATGATTTCTGGTGGGATAGCCTGTTTAATATGTACCGGTGCACAGATGCAAGCTCTCTGACAACGGACCAAATTATGCATGAAATGTTGCACAAAACCGCACACCACTGAAAAATTAATTAAACGCACAAAGGGCACTATGTATGCAGAGCATACATGGGCCTTGAATCCGTTTCTGCAACCTGACACAGTTAAAATTGTGTCAGACACACCCCACATACTATGCTTATTTCACGTTCATTGACATGTTTCCCTAACGTCATACAGTAATGTTGACATGCTTTGGTCAGAAACCAAAAGACTGAACACAGTCTTGCTCTCTACGCACCAGTTTCACAGCCCTTCTCAAAACGCTCCACTTTAGTGCCTGTCCGTTTAAATGTCACAGTGACACAGTAATAGACAATAAACAGTCAGTAGCTGAGGATTACTTTACAGCTACTGTCCTGGGAGCAGGACACCTTCATGCGCATAACAAAGGACATGTTAATAGGCAGAGAATGATCTTACAGTTAGGTTATTGACTCGTTGATGACCTCAACTTACAGAGTTCAGTATAAAATACTAAGAAAAATCGAATGTTCCTCGATGCATGTAAAATTTCCACCCCAACAGCAAGGCTGTGGCATCCAGGTGAAGAAAAGATGGCGGATATGCATTCAATTTGGCCCCTCTTGAATACAACCTAATGCCAAGTGTAGCACAAACTTTGTGGAGATCTCATTCCCTAGTCACAGCCTGAAAAGGATGTGAAATCTGATGGGTGAGTTATGGCCAGACCCCGGCAGTTCATGTTGTGCAACTTTGCAGAAGTTCACTATGTACATACTGTATGACATAAGGATGTTCTGAAATGTAGAACAGCATAATATGTCTCCTTGGTAACTTGGTTACTGATGAATTCACATAAGGTTAAACGTGTTTGGACGCAGAAAATAAAAAATAAAATTAACATTGCCCTTCAGACTTCAAATTACATCCTGTGTGCATGCCCAGGAGCCAACAGAGAAACACTAACAGTCAATGGTTGTGACTGTGATAGTTGTCAGTCTAATATTCAGTCTAAATTGAGTTTTGATCAGTGTGTTATTGGATGAAAACATTTTTCTGTTACTGATGAGAGCATCAAGTTTGAACCATAATGCTGTGTAGTTGTGAGTTGCAGAATTCTAAGATAATTCTCAATAGCTTTATCACAAAAGCACACCCCTTTGACACAACATAAAGCCCTTTGACTTCTTGTAAATATTGAAGTCTTTAATAACATTGAGAACCTGAACTGAAGTTACTTTTCAAAGTGTTTTTCTGTCTCAGCTCCACTCCCCCCCCAAAGTGAATGTGTTAATTTTAGAAATAATCTGACGATTTCTGGTGATGTGTGACACCCCAATATATGTTTATAAATATTTACTGGGACATATCCTCACCTTGCCCCAGGGAGGTAAAATGTGCTCATCTCACATGCCTCCCCCGTTGCCTCTCATTCCACCTCACCTTCCCATGCCTTAAAATGGAGCAAAAAAAAAGCAAGAAGACTGAGGTATTCATGCAAGCAGTTGTCTCTCAGTATCAAAGTGTCAGTGCAAGTTGCAGATTTTTGCAAGAATTCTTTTATGTGTCACTAAAAGTGAAGGCTAATTCCTGCAATTACAAGGGTATCGATTATGTAGACACCTCCTTTACCTTCAGCCCAGAGATGAAGCCACCGGCTAGAGGAGGCACAATGAAAGGAAATGATGAGAGGACAATGGGTGGGGGTGGAGCTGAAGGAGGATGATGAGGAGGGTTCCTAATGATTGTGGGCACCACCTATTCTCTCCTTCTGTCTCTGTCTGTGCCAATTTGGTTCAGCTCTTTTCATCGGGACACCTAAAGCTGGGTCTCTGTGTTAGCACCCATCAGTGGCTCTGACCTGATGATTTTCAACCGGGCCCTGTGTGGACTGTGTGTGTCCTGTCTTGCTGAGGATTACCCTTCCAGCCTCTATCTTCTGTCCCTTCAGTATTTACTGGCTTTTGCTTTGGTGCATAGTGGGAGATGAAGGATAAGGAGTTATGGATTGTTTTTGACGCAATAAGACGCAGGGGAGGACACAGATTTTCCTCAGCAAGTGATATAATGGGAAATTTTTTAATCTCAAGGTGTGTGTGTGTGTGTGTGGGTTGGGCATGTGGGTTGCACGTGTGCGTGCGTGCATGCGAGCATGCATGCGTGTGAATGCCATGTGTGTCATGTGTGTCTGGCCCTGATTCCCCCACCTTCCTCCTCAGAAAGGCGAACAGGCTCTTCTTTCTGGGCCAGATGGCTCCACATTGACAAATCAATTAGACTCCACCTCATCAATGGAGGGACCAGGGCCACAAACCTGTCTGCTGTCCACCCCCGCCACCCCAGGGTCCTTGTTTGACGCATAGAGGGCAAGGGGGCAAGAGAGAAGAGATAAAGCAAATTGTGCAGCAGCACATGAACCACCTAGCATTAATATGGATGACTTCCATGTTTATGCAGAGAGGACCAGAGAGGAGTGTGTGTGTGTGTGTGTGTGTGTGTGTGTGTGTGTGTGTGTGTGTGTGTATTTACAGATTCTATCAAAGCAGACTTTGCATGTGCTCTTTCAAGAGGAGGAAAGAGGAGGAAGACAAAGAGGAAGATGAGGAGAAGGTGGACATTTGAGGAAGTAAATCCAAGGAGCACAAACAGCACAGCAGGTCTGCAACTGGCTCACTGGAGCGAGGGAGGAATCTGTGTTCTTCACTACCCCCTGGTGGTGCTTAACAGTGACGTGTGGGCTCTGGGGCAGGGTAGGCAGATGGTCGCTGACCAAGGCGTGCAAAAAGTTGTTGATGATAGAGGTATGACTTGGCCAGAAAAGCTGATACATGCTGATAAAAATGGCACTGGATGTCTCTGCTTCTTCATTCCATTCCTTATGCACTACCTACCTTGAATACGAGTCACTGTCATTGTGCCTGTAGAACAATAAATCAGTAAAAACGTATTTTTGAAATCAGCTGATTCCATCAGTCTGTCACCTGAAAAGGCCAGTCATATTAATGACTAGTTTGTAGTTTGTTTTGTTCCACATTGGAAGTTCAGGTCAGCTCACAGTTTGGCAACATTCAGAATATAGAATCCGTGACTACCAAGATGAGTAATGTGATGGTTCCCACTATGTGGTTCTCATCACAGATGTGAACTGTGTAAACCTGTGAGGCAGGTGTAGGTGTTGGGAGTGGTGATACAGGGATAAAAAACCAGGTTGTGTGGGTGCCCTTCTGGATTGCCTCCATTTACTCATCTGATCTGAGGGCAGCAATGATGAAAAGAGGAAGAGGGAGGAAGAGGGAGCTGGTGCCAAGGCCCCTAAGTGGAGATTAGTGCTGACAGCACAACAACCAAGAATTATTTCAGAGGCTCTCACCTCCTCGACACATTCACATATAATGTATAGCTTTAACTGTGCCAGGGAGGATCAACATAATATATGATCGACCCACTTTGTGATGCTCTCCATTGGCAGTGATGTAAAAGCGATTTATGCCCATAAAATGTGCAGGCTAATTAAGTAAGACGTTGGCAAGGGAGCAAATCCAAAGAGCTTATGAGGGAGCTGGCAGAGCCTTCAGCCACCCTTCTCCTCCTTTTACCTCTGAAAGGTCCAACACGTAGGGAGAATGACAAACTTCTGGGTCTCATATCTGGGTCTCCACGGGATAATTGTGTGTGGTTCAAAGAGGCAGTTGGTCACCCATTTCTCTAATTACCTGCTATGCCAAACAGTCGTTAGTCCATGCTGCTCCAGTACATGCAAAAGGCAACCCCCACAGCCCTTAACATTACATATATATATATATATATATATATATACATATACATGTACATATATATATATACACACACACACACACATATATGTCACAAGGCCATCTTACCGACTTAATTTGGAATAGAATCAGGTATGGAATCAAGTCAGAGGACAACTACTAAGAGAACAGAGCCAGTGAGTTTAGTCACAGCCAGCACAAAGGTTTGCAAGAGGAGGCTGAAATTCCTATTCGTAGTCACCAACCATAAACTATGGGAAAAATCATTATGCAAAAATGAGCACTTCACAGAGACACACAGATAACCATGAAGTGCAACAGATTAACATAGCAGAGGCAGATGATCAAGAATTCTTTACTGGGTCAATCCAAGCAGAAGAAACATGACCATCCATTCTCACAGATTAATCCTGTAGATGGTAATACAGAAAAATGGCATGACAAAAGACTGTCAAAAAGAAAGCTTTGAAAGTCAGGCTGGATACTGGAGCTAAATGCAATGGTGAGCATGGTGAGCAAATCTCAGTCCTATCAAGTTGACCTGGTAGATAGATAGATAGATAGATAGATAGATAGATAGATAGATAGATAGATAGATAGATAGATAGATAGATAGATAGATAGATAGATAGATAGATAGATAGATAGATAGATAGATAGATAGATAGATAGATAGATAGATAGATAGATAGATAGATAGATAGATAGATAGATAGATAGATAGATAGATAGATAGATAGATAGATAGATAGATAGATAGATAGATAGATAGATAGATAGATAGATAGCTCTTTATTGTCATTATACACTACAATGAAATTGAGGAGCAACTTCCTGTGCAGTGCAGTCAAGTAGAAATTATTAAATAGGCATAGAATAACAGCAAAGACAAAAAAATAACAATAATAAATAAGTGTAGAAAGTATGAGATGAAGAAAAGAAACAATTTGCATATATACAATCGGACTGCTGTTGGAATTTAGGAAAATTGCACATTCATGATGTGGAATTTGAAGTAATTGAGCGAATGGAAAGTTTAGGTGTGATAAAAATTTCAGACAGAGCCTATGAATTAAATAAGTAGCATGGTGACAGTGTAACCAAAATGCCATAGAAAAACCATGGATTTTGGTAAATCCAACTCAATAAAGAAAGCTCTCATTCTCTCTCAATTTAAAAGACTTCCATTTGCTATATCAAGACCTGACGTGCCTCAAGGCCCTGTGCCTTGAAATGTCAAAAACTGTTCCCCAGTTCGACAGCATTGATGTCAAACACACAGCTTTTACCACTGCAGGAGGGTCCGTTGGTTGACCAACATCAGCTGGATTAAGGGGGTAGGCAAATAAGACAGAAAAATAAAATTTAAGGCCTTTATTTCATATTAAAGAAAACAGAAACCTCAGAATAAAATAAACAAAAGAGAGCCCAAGAACCATTTTTCTTTTAAATTAAAGAAGTCCCATTCTAAAGAAAAAGTGGACATCTTCAGGAAATATTAACTAAAATGTGGCTCTTTTAGGGACCAAAAAAATGCAAACATTGCATTGACTGAACATTTTTCTTAAATCAAATAGGTCCCAGTTCAAAAAACAGACAGGTCAGCGTCTTAAGAAAACAGTAAATAAGAAATTGCTCTTTGAGGAAAAAAATGAGGAACAACAACAACAAACAGAGCTTGGACACCACTTCTTTTTCTGTTAATGAGAAAAATGGGCATGTGACTGCCCACCCAGTGATTTAAATCTTGGTCAGAATGGTGCAGGGAAATATTTGAGACCCGCATTCACCCCACTGAACTCGCCACACCAGTAGGTGGAGTTAAGCGCTCAAAACCCTGTTGACAGCGTGGGAGAGCTCTTTTTTTTCCCACAAAGAAGAAGTGTTTGTTGTTTGTTGTCATGGACAACAGACAAAGTCTGCCGCTATCCCCACCCAGCAGCAGCCACTCCCTATGGTTGCGGGCGTCAGAAAAATGCTGCATGAAGATCATCTATTCTCTTCAATTTATCAAAGAGATGGTCACGGCTCACAGGTCCAGACAGAACCATCTCTCAGTCCGGGTCCGGATCGAGGTCCGCCATTTCGTGATCTCTACTGTGGTCCCTCCTGACAACCCACCAGTGGCTGTACAGCCCATAATGCACCACAGCTCCAGGAAGATGGCTTCCGTCAGCCTGGTGGTATCTGGAGGCCATGCCGTTCCCTTGCCTTTGTCCAGGAACTGCTGCACAGAGAGAGATAGGGAGAGGGAGGCGGAGGGGGAGAGGAAAAGGGAGAGAAACACTTAAAGTTATGTGTTCTGTGCTCCACAGTCAAAATTTCAGAGACATTTATGTAAAAGATGAAAAGTTTAGGACCCGGCACTGAACTCTGGGGGACCCCATGAGTTATTTGTAGACGGTTGGAGTCTACATTATTTATGTTCACATACTGCTCCCTTTTGAACTATCCATGGGGTACTCCTCTGACTGTCAGGAGGATGTAACTAGGACCCAAATTCAACACAGGAGCCCATGTCTGTATTTGTAGGGAATTTATTGGAGGGACTGGAAATCAGATGCTGTGAGTCTCAAGGCCGGCACAAGCAGCACTTTGGCCGCGCCGCTTGGCCGCGCGGCCCGTATTTGCAAGCCGGTCGCGTCGGTCGCGCATGCGCCCTGTCGAACTCGCCACACTAGTAGGCGGAGTCCGGGGGTTCAAGCCCCGTCGACAACCAGGAAGAGCCTTCAGACGAAAGACATGTTAAGGAAGTCTGCCGCTTCTGTCTGCCGCCCTGTCAGAGTACAAAGACAGTTCCCACCGTGCAAACTCACTGCGCGAGATAGCACAGACGCTAGGGCGGGAGGAGCATTTGTGTCGCCGATAGAGTTGTCACCTGTGTCTCACACACACACACACATTGACAGCGGTTCATCCGCACGCACTCACCGAGCGGCGGCATCTGCGCGCTGTATTTAGCAGCATATCTGCGTACATAGGATACAGACGAATACACAGAAATACAAACACTCAGGGAGGATTCTTCCGGGACATTCAGTGTCCCGAGAGAATTGAATGTTTTTTTTCCCGGGACAGTCCGTGAAAACCGGGACACGTGACAACACAATACTAGGATCAGAGTTGTTTACATCTCGTTCTCCTTCGTGTACTCCGGGGGCAGGACAGGCCTGTGTATAGATTGGTACGCCCCCCTTGTGGTGGCCAAGAACATTACAGAGCTTGGAAGAATGGTCGCAGAAGTATGGTCGCTCTTCAGGCGGGGGGCTGACAGAGTTGTTTGGCGAGGCCGGGACTCACTGGCTGTCCCAGCAGCCACACAGAATCGAGGGACAGAAGGCGGATCGAGTAGCCAGGAAGGATGAAAGATCATGGTCGAGCGACGGAAGGTGGGTCGAGTACAAGGGCTGGGACAGAAAGCAAAAGTATAAAGTAAAAAGTAGCCAACCGGTTGGTAACAAAGTGAAGATGACTGGAGGAATCATAAAGTTGAGAAGTGGAGTTGGAAAGATTTGATAAGCTGTGGCCAGGAAGAGGAGCGGTAATGTGAAGAGAAGGGGTGGAAAGAACAAGGTGGTGTTAAGTGGTGTTAAAAAAACAAGGCCAAAGCAGGATCGTGACAACAACACCATACCTCTTCATTGTTTTCAATAGTATACAATGTCTATACAATGGGTCGCATTCAGCAGGGGTCAAAGGCCTTCTTGAGAGCAAAAGACCCCCACAGTGTGTTCTCCATTATCCATATTGGTTGAGAATTTTTCTACTAGTTCTAGTACTTCCATCAAGGTTGACTTGTCAACAACTCGTCACGAAGTTGCAGTTCTTGAGTTCTTGGCACGGGGCCCCGTTTGTCTTTTTTTTACATAGGGCCCCACTGGTCAGGAACGGCTCTGGTTGCAGTTTTTCATTTTATTATATTATAAAGTTGTCGTTGGTCAAGTAACTCACCCCTCTCGGTTGGACAGCTTGAACCACAGGGCAGCTATCTTCCTAACCAGCAGCTGCACAAGGACCAGGGCCAGATGGATGGTGTGCTGATGCCCTCCGTGTCCATCTGGTCCCATCGGATCCTGTGAAAGGAGAACAGAGTGTGGAAATCACATGCACAAGAAAACATGCAGACATGATTTGCACCTTCTTCCCCCTCCATTGGCTCTGGTTCTGGCTGGGGGCCCGATTGGGAGGACGAGGCCTCACTGGGCTGAGACTGATGCGAGGATGGTCATCTGAGAAGCCAGTGTCGCTCTTACTGGGCCCTTAACGCTGGCCTTGGGTTCCTCCTCCTCCTCATCCCACACATATTCATCCTTGTCCATCCCATCTGTCGGGATCCCTGCTGAGCTCTAGCTGCAGCACACAGCCTGTTTGTGAGTCCAGGTACTCTATACCAATGAGTTTCCCTGAACAAAAGAGACAAAGACGGGTGTGATGAGTTGGGTCTGCCTGAGACCAACTCAGGCAGGCCGAACTCGTCACACCTGTCTTTGTCTCTTTGCCTCGCAGTACCACTCCATCAGCCTGCTCACCTGTGTACTTGCTGGGCTCAGTGTAAGTCTCAACCAGCCTCTGACCCAGGAGCTCTTGGGTTAGCTGGTTGAAGCTGTGCTGCAGCCAGGCACTTAAGCAGCACAGTGTCATCCTCTCTGCACCCTTCTCCATAGCAGTCATCACGCACTCACCTTCTCATGTTCATGCTGGCAGACTCATACAGGAACTTGTAGGTCTCCCCAATGTGAGCACCTGCCCTAACCAGCCCATGCCCCTCACTGACAATTGATGAAAGCAGGCAGTGGAACAGTGAAGGGTAATCCATTCTGAAGAAAACAAAGTCAGAACAGAAAAACAAAAACTTGATAATTTGTTGGCACTTTTGAACACTGGAAACACACACGAAGCTGCTAACTGCTATGAATTTTGACTGAACCACCGGGCTATGGCAATAGCAGACAGAACAGTGTTCAGCATCTAAACACCACCTGCATGGACGCACTAAACAGTGAGAGACAGAGAGACTCGCGTCTTGGCCTATATATATATATATATATATATATATATATATATATATATATATATATATATATATATATATATATATGGATAAGTATATGTTGTTAGTGTACATCTTTGGTTGAGAACAGATTGTCATAATTTAACAAAGTCAAGGTAACAATGTCTCTTCATTGTCCTCATTCTCTTCATTTATTACCCTATATAAATCCTGGACTGGAATGTTGATTCACTTTTAAATATTTAAAATGCATTTATTTTCATGTAAAATGCTGTCCGGCTGTCTGAGGTTCATTAGAAAAAATGTTGAGCTGGGCTGACATTTAGAATGCTTACACACTTCCTTAGCATTTCCATGCATGCAAGAATACAATCTACTGTATAGTCTGCCATGCACTGGGGAAGACAGCACCTTTCATAAAAAGGATGGCTTTGAATCACGGCCCCAGTGAAAGCACATAATGTGATGCTTGGAAGCACTCAGTCTTTCATCATGCAGAGACAGGAAAGCAGGAGTGTGAGTGGGCGGCTACGTGTTTGCTGAGAGCCTCATTCCCCTGAACTTCTCTGTGATTTTAACATGACCACTGTATTTCAAGCTCCGGAGTCATGTAATATTACTTCCTCGCTGTTCATTTTAAAGGGACAACTCCATCAAATATACATGTGACAAGCACAACAGTCACACTGTCAGTTTGAGGTTTCTCACAGTCTTATGAGGAAATAACCTGACATTCTGTGGTGGAACACATCTCTCCAGAAGTGTTACTTAGTGATATGCTCTTTTAAAGGCTGCCCATTCTCACATACATCAGAGAACAAGCAAACAATCAAACAAACAAACAAACAAACAAACAAACAAACAAACAAACACACACACACACACACAGAAGGTTCTGATGTGTCTTGGAAATACTGGAAAGGGCAATTTTCCTTTCTGGGAAAACACATGGAAAATTAAATGAAATGAATGAAAAAAAAAAATAGGTGGAAGAAAATAGGAATTATTTCTCCTCTCTCACCTCTACCCTGTCCATAAATATACACAGATGGTTTGTGCATTTAAATTTGTCACATTACAGAGGATTCACATGTGATTCAAGAGTTGTCTGACAGCCGATCTGTAAGACTGTTGCAACCAAAAATATCCTGGAAAAAGATTTGAAGAGAAGAGTGGGAACACTTATTTTGTACGGTGGAAGGGTGAGGAGCTGCATCAAGGTGAAAAACTGTACAATTCCCGAGTGTGGAACGAGTCAAGGTTCATCTTATCTTGTGTTAAAGTGGAATTTTACAGTTTACAGCCATGCCAGTGAACACTGCACACAACCCTCACTCCAAAAGTTAAGGCAGCCAAGGTGAAAATCTGCTGATTCATTTTCACAAACACAAACAAAACACACACACACACCATGAAATGCTTCCTTCATTATTCGATTTCTCTTTGAAACACAGTTTTGCAACACTGATTAAAATTCATTATGTCATTCAGTAAAATTCATTATGTTTGTGGTGAGGAGGTTGAGAACTTCATCTTGGCATTTGTGAAGCGCTGATGAACATTTTTTCAATATTTCATAGAACAGACAACAAATACATTAATACAGTCGACAAATTAGTATAAAGAAATATCATTGTGGCTTTTAATGCTATCATAAAGTGTCTTCTAATTTGCAAACTCTACACTATGCCAGTTTTATATCACAAAATAACAGCCCCCACCATTAGAGCCATTACGGCCATTTGCTCGCTGAGCAGAGGAAACAGCACTAGGGTTGCAACCACAGAGCAGTAAACAGCTTCCCAACCATTTTTTCCACATGCAGCCACCGCTCATAGCCCACCTGCAAACAAGGTTGGAGGAGGGGAGCAGGAGACCTATAAATCATTTATGCTCCATAATGGCTTGTTCACATTACCTGCCCACACCTCAGCCCAAGTGGAGCAGACTGGGCCCGCACCCGCAGTTCAGCCTGCAAAGTGACACAGCAAATGGAGCACTTCAAACACTCTGTGGTCATACACATGAATTATAGACATGATCTAATTGTTTCACATTAGAAAACAGCAAGGCCCTCCTCACTGCGTCTCTGCTTTAACGGCCTGTGGTTTCCAGTCAGGACCCATGATTCAGTGCTACCTACCTCCAACATATTTGTTCAATCTGAGGTGGTCCATCCTGTTAAAACAGAGCTGGGCTGAGGGAAGTCAGAGCTGTAGTAATAAATTAATACAATGGCACGAGAGGGAAAAGGTTCCTACTGGGCTTCAAAGAAGAGAAAGTGCAGAGGGACACGTGGTGGTAAAGGCATATAAAACAAACTCAGCATCTAATGAAATTTTCCAAAAATCTGAGGAATTCCATTACTGACGGGGAAAGGGGATAAAAGGTGGAGAAGGAAGGAATAACAAAATTTAAACACTCACAGGAGAGGAACATTATGAGACATTTGGAGACATTGTGATATGTCTGCTGAGTCTTTTGCTTCCTTCTTCACAGAAAAAGTGGAAACTATCAGCCAACAGCTTTCTACACCACCCACTCTCAACCGGCCTCCTCAGGAAAAGGACCCATTACTTTCCTCATTCACCTCTTTCTCTGAGACTGAGGTGTCAGCTCTCCTAACCCACAGCCATGCTACCACCTGTGCCCTGGACCCTAGTCCCACAAATCTCCTACAAAATATATCCCCCACCATTGTACCAGCCATCACACGTCATCCATTCCTCATTGGCTTCTGGCTTTTTCCTGACTCTTTCAAACAGGCTCAGGTGGTGCCCCTGCTCAAGAAACCCTCACTAGATCCAGGTTAAGTCGAGAACTCGGCCAATTTTTCTTCTTCTGTTCCTTTCAAAAACCATTGCAAGGGCAGTCTTCAATCAGGTCTCATGCTTCCTCACGCACAATGCCCTCCTTGACCTGTATCAGTCAGGTTTTAAGAGTGGCCACTTCACTGAAACGGCTGTTGTCTGTGACGGAAGCTCTGAGGGCTGCTAGGTATGCAGGACAATCCTCAGTTCTCATCCTCCTAGACCTATTACCTGCTTTTGGCACAGTGAACCATCACGTCCTGCTATCCATAGTCTCTGAAATGGGCATCTCCGGCAATGTACTCTCCTGTTTTAGCTCATATCTAAATGGCCGTTCCTTCAAAGTTTTCCTGACAAGGGTACTCCCATCCCCTCCCCACAGGGGTGCCCCAAGGGTCAGTGCTGGGCCCCCTCCTCTTTGCAGCACACTCCACTTCCCTGGGCCCCGTCATCCATTCGCATGGCCTCTCATACCACTGCTATGCAGATGACACCCAGCTCTTCCTGTCCCTCTGACCTGATGACCCTATTGTGTCAGGGTGGATCTCCGCCTGTCTCTGACATATCACAGTGGATGATGGATCACCATCTCCAACTCAACCTTTCTAAGACTGAGGTCTTAGTGATTCCCGCCAACCAACCACTCCTCCATGATATTGACATACAAATTGACTCTTCTTCCCTCTGCCCAGTTAGAACCACAAGGAATTTGGGTGTCATGATCGACGACCAGCTCACTTTCGCAGAGCACATTGCAGTGGTCTCCCAATTCCCATGTCGCTTCGCTCTTACAACATTTGTAAAATCAGACTGTTCCTGACTCAATATGCGACCCAACTCCTGGTTCAGGCAATGGTCACCTTCCACCTTGATTACTGTAATTCTCCTCTGACTGGCCTTCTCTTGTGTGCCACAAAAACTCTACAGAATGCAGAATGCTGCTGCATGCCTCATCCTCAACCAACCAAAAAGGGCTCACATGACACCACTTCTGATAGACCTCCACTGGCTACCAGTAGCAGCCCAAATGAAATTCAAGTCACTTGTGTTAGCGTACAGAGTGAGTCCCTTTTACCTGAACTCCCTCATGCAGGTTTATGCTCCCTCTCGAGCGTTACACTTCTCCCAAGAACGTCGTCTTGCATTGCCATCCCCACGCACAAAGGAATCTCAGTCCAGACTGTTTGCCTTTGTGGGCCCTAGGTGCTAGAACAAACTGAATGGGAATCTCCCTACCCATCTTCAACAATCTCTTCAAGACTTTCCTCTTCCAAGAGCACCTCCTTTGCTAAACAGTGCTCTACCTCCTCTAATATGAAAAACAACAAACAAACAATAAACAAACAAACAAAAAAATATAGCTGTCTGCTGGAGGGTACCACCAGTCACCCTCGGCCTGTTTGGCTCTTGTGGGGTCTTAATCTCGCCTAGGGCACCAAATTGGGAAAGGGTTACGCAAAGATTACCAGATTAGAAGCTACTCTCATGGGGCAGCATCAAAGAAATTTCACCCAAAGAAATAGTTAATTGATGCACCCAGAATATGGCACTCACATTTCCCAGCTCAAGGGAAAGAAGGGAAAGAAGCATACTTTATTTTAACCATTTATTATAACCATTTTATATATGGTTTATAAATACACTCACCGGCCACTTTATTAGGTACACCTGACCAACTGCTCGTTCACACTTAATTTCTAATCAGCCAATCACATGGCGGCAACTCAGTGCATTTAGGCATGTAGACATGGTCAAGACAATCTCCTGCAGTTCAAACCGAGCATCAGTATGGGGAAGAAAGGTGATTTGAGTGACTTCGAACGTGGCATGGGTTGTTGGTGCCAGAAGGGCTGGTCTGAGTATTTCAGAAACTGCTGATCTACTGGGATTTTCACGCACAACCATCTCTAGGGTTTACAGAGAATGGTCTGAAAAAGAAAAAATATCCAGCGAGCGGCAGTTCTGTGGGCGGAAATGCCTTGTTGATGCCAGAGGTCAGAGGAGAATGGCCAGACTGGTTCGAGCTGATAGAAAGGTAACAGTGACTCAAATAACCACCCGTTATAACCAAGGTAGGCAGAAGAGCATCTCTGAACACGCAGTACGTCGAACTTTGAGGCAGATGGGCTACAGCAGCAGAAGACCACGCCGGGTGCCACTCCTTTCAGCTAAGAACAGGAAACTGAGGCTACAATTTGCACAAGCTCATCGAAATTGGACAATAGAAGATTGGAAAAACGTTGCCTGGTCTGATCAGTCTCGATTTCTGCTGCGACATTCGGATGGTAGGGTCAGAATTTGGCGTCAACAACATGAAAGCATGGATCCATCCTGCCTTGTATCAACAGTTCAGGCTGGTGGTGGTGGTGTAATGGTGTGGGGAATATTTTCTTGGCACTCTTTGGGCCCCTTGGTACCAATTGAGCATCGTTGCAACGCCACAGCCTACCTGAGTATTGTTGCTGACCATGTCCATCACTTTATGACCACAATGTACCCAACTTCTGATGGCTACTTTCAGCAGGATAATGCACCATGTCATAAAGCTGGAATCATCTCAGACTGATTTCTTGAACATGACAATGAGTTCACTGTACTCAAATGGCCTCCACAGTCACCAGATCTCAATCCAATAAAGCATCTTTGGGATGTGGTGGAACGGGAGATTCGCATCATGGATGTGCAGCCGACAAATCTGCGCCAACTGTGTGATGCCATCATGTCAATATGGACCAAACTCTCTGAGGAATGCTTCCAGCACCTTGTTGAATCTATGCCATGAAGAATTGAGGCAGTTCTGAAGGCAAAAGGGGGTCCAACCTGTTACTAGCATGGTGTACCTAATAAAGTGGCCGGTGAGTGTATATATAACCTCTCTTCACGCAGGGTCCTAAGGGGAAGGGTAATTGATTAGTGCTGAGGTTTAACGGAGGGAGAATAGGTAGGGTGACCAGATGTGCCCGAATTCCGGGGACAATCTGGGGACAAGTTTGGCCACCCTGTCCGAGGTTGAAACTGTCCTGGAAAATGACCTCGATTGGAAACGAGGAGAAAAAAAGTTGTGTAGGGTGTAGAGAGAGAGAAAGCAAGACAGCTAAGTGAGCAAGTGAGCGAGCAAGCGAGCAGAGTAGAAACATCTCCATTAGAGACTGGGTTCAAGGCAGAAGCAGCCCCCAAAATATAGATAAAAAAATGGTCACCTTATGTCATCACAAATAAGAACACTATCACAAAGCAGTAATATAAATTATTACAAATCAAACAAAATAAAACGCAAGAAAATGGAAATAAATTTAATTCAGAAATAAATTAAATCAAACCAATGAAAGGAAAGAACACCTACACACACCTCAGACACCTGATAATAATAATGCTGCTGTATCTCCTGCAGGGCACTCTCTCATGCACACGTTAAAACTGAGAAGAATCAAAAGGACGAAAACCTTGTTCCAAGCCACAACTTTGTCTCTCTCTCTCTCACACACACACACATTAGCTCTGTTGGCCCCCGAGGCAGCGCACTCCCTTTAAGAGCATAGGAGAGCAATTCAGCCTGCTACACTAAGTTAGTGTAACCCAGGTCTAATTTCAGCCAGTCTGTTAGTATTGGCTGGTGTGGTGCCCTTTAAGGTTTGCGGCAGTGAGGTTTGCGGCAGTGCCGGTTTATGGCAGCTGGACAATTGGCGGGCAGTACTCCATGCGGGACTGCAGATGGGCGCAGCCTGCCGCGGAGACGCTGCACGTGTTCCAGCCACATTTGTGCCTTGCGCCATCATTTTTGCATTTATCCTCATAATCACTTCACTAAATGGGTGAACTTCAACGGGGAAGTCCAGGAGGTCCCTCGAGGAGGAGGAGAGAGAGATTGAGCCTCTTCAAGAATTGTTAGGCAACACATTACACATGGGAGTTTTTATTAGATAGATGCTGCCCAGCATATACACACAAATTGGTTCATGACTGTTTTCTTATTTTTTTCTTATATATATATATATATACTGTACATGAGCACAGCGAGTGTGCAACACAGATGGATGGATGGATGGATAGAATCTGGATATCCGACAGTTCTCTTTTACAATGACACTGTTCATGCATTGCCATTCTACCTTTCTGAAAACTATTTTAAACTAGTTTTCCATCTTGATGTTTTTGTGCTTATGTGTCAAAATCATGCACTTTTTGGACCATTCACTGATTTAGTCGTGTAGGGTATTTCAGTTGAAGCGCTCCAACTATTTCTCCAATTTAGAGAACTTGTGGAGAAGGTGTGAGTTCCCAGAACATACGACTGCAGATTGGCTGATAAGACTACAAAGTTGATCATCGATCAACGCCCTAGAGTGTCCTATGGCCAAGTGGACACCCTTATGCCATAACATGGTGTTAGTTACGAAAAAACTGTGACTGGCACAAACGTAAAATGAACAATATTAAAATTCAGAACTAGAATGGAGTTTCTAAGTCAAAGTACGGTGACGTAGCGGATGTTTGTTTGAGGAGTTCCGTTTTCCCATGCATTCTTATGGGAAAAAACGAAATTGCCTGTGCTAATCATTTGGCTCTACAGAGACAATGCTTGCACCTAACTGGAATATAAGAACAGGAGAGTCTCAGGTATGCCCTGATGTGGTTCAGTGTGTGTACTATGAAAACTGAGGCCATAGTCGCGAGTAGAACTGCCAATTTTAACTCTAATCGTAGTGGTGGGAAAATGAATGGAGAGAAGAGGCTGCGCTGGGCTGACCTGAGACTTGTCGTTCAAATTTTCGCATGGGTTTAAGGCTTGCATCGCATGAAAGCACAAATTTTCCTACAAAAGTGGAAAAAAGAATTTGCCTACTGCTTACAGTGTGGCTGGGAGCAGCGTGAAAAGAAAAAAATGAGAGGTGATTTTTCAGCGATCCCACACTGACAGTTGGTCTCTCCCCACTGTAGTTGCATCAAAAATGCCAAACCCACATGTTTTTGAGAGGACCTGGATGAAAAACGATACAAGGTACCAACATGCTGTTGGGTACATGCAGAGAGGACAAGTTGTCTTGCGTTTTGAAGTTTGAATGAAGTTTCTACGTTAACATATGGCTTAACAGCAAATGTTTGTTTGAGGGTGATTTTTTGAATTTGCTGGTTCTTCCCATTCATTATGGGATTTTTTTGCTCTTTCGGAGCTCTTTCGGATATAACTGCGGATCCTTGTCAAATTTTGGGCTCTTTTGGATCTCTCTTCAGGTCTGTGACCCTTCCAGTCCACCAAATAATGGAGTCCCCTGCTGCAACGTCAAGAACGAATAATCCAGTTCACCGAGTAGGCGTCCCCACCTCCAATCTTACGGGGCGGGGGGGCAGCAGGAGGACTATAGGCCAAAGAACAAGACTTCACAAACAGAACCTGGAGTACTCTTCTCTCGACTCCCCAGGTAACTGCTCCCACCACCAGTGAGGGAGGCAGGATAGTCTGTTCTGCAAATTCCGGGTCCCTTACTCCAGAAAACGCCCTTGATAGTGCGTCCGGCTTAGTATTCTTGGGCTGCCACATTAGAGACATAGCCCTACCCTTCGTCTACGTTCCTTCTCCTCCGGTTTTAATGTTGCTCGACCTAACCATCGGTTCCGGTTCAAGGCGGACTTCCACTTCCGCGGTCCCAAACCGGAAGTGTGTCTCTGCGGGCTAATTTACGAGCCTGTATCCTGGAGTCTATCCTGATGGTTAACTCAATAACTTCGTCCAGTGAGGAAGAGACCTCATGACATACTGGTTCGTCCAGAATATAATCGCTCAGACCCGTTAAGTATTGATCAGCCATATTCCAGCCGGAATGAGCAGCCTTGGTCTGGAACTCGATGGAGTAGTCTGCTACCGTCCGATTAGCCTGTTTTAAGCGAGTAAGCCTGCTGATTAAACCGCCAGAACTGGTTTCAAATCCAAAAACTTTACATAATTCGGCAGCAAAGCTCTCAAAAGTGGCACAACTAGGAGACCTCCGGTCCCACTCAGCAGTTCCCCACAAGCGACGGGGCTACCTTACCTTACCTCGGAAGCAAATGTGACTGGTTGCAGGGCAAACAACAACAAACAGTTAGTCAGAAATGCCCCCATGGACTCCTGGTCACCACTGAAGTGCTCTGGACCCTCAAGATGGGGTTCATGAACAGGAGGCCGAGCAACTTCAGGGTTAGCCACCGCTCCCCTAGCCTGATCTTCCAGTAGCCCAATACCCTCGAGTCTCGGTGCTAGCGTGCTAACGCGCTGCTCAAGCAACTCAAACCTATCGAGAGTGGCTGGGTCAGACATGGCCAGACGGTAACGTAGGGTACTGGAGACCCACAAGCACGCTCAAACACAAGGTCGTAGAGACAACAAGGCTTTATTCAAAGTACAACAGAAAATTACCTGGGACCTATGGTTGCCGCAGGGAAACAGTACAAAGCACAACTGACTACACTGAAACAAAAATGAGCCTGGAACCCTTATGGTCTCCGCAGGACAACTATACTAAATAGAAACAAAAGATAACCTGGGACCCTCTGGTCACTGCAGGTGTTAACTATCAAAACAAGGTTTTAAGGGAAATAACCAAGAGCCCAATTAAATGACTAGAACCAAACAAAAACTCAACTCTAAACTAGAAAGTAACAAAGGAGCTGCCAGCCAACCAGGAACTAGAAACAATCATTTGCTCCTGAACCAATAGGAACACGCAGGAAACAGGTAACAGGCAAGCAGGCAGGACAGGATCGTGATACTTGGTTATATCAAGATATCAAAATTAATTAAAGAAAAACAATCTTTGTTATCTTTGTTAAACCAAAATCATGAAGTATTTTGTTATCATGAAAAAACTCTCTGGTTCGATAAGAGTCCTTTCCATTTTTTAAAAACGTGTTTTTTCACCCGGGTAGATATGGGCCCCTTTACTGATAGTATGCACACAGGAGTGGACAGGCGACCCCTGCAGTTAAAACACGTGTAATGTTAAATGGAGGCCTACTCTGGGTGCTGTCTCAGCAGGTCAGCACTTGTGCTTCTTAATCAAAGCTGGCATCACAGTAATTAACTAATTAGACATCAATTAATCAACACCTGTCAGGTCCGCAGCCAAGTCTGACCTGGGGGATGAGTAATGACATAAATGCCTACAACAAACGGAGAAATCAGATTAATGGAAACTAAGTGGCAGAGGTTGTATTGCATTTGAGAAACCTCCAGAAATATATTGCAGTTCACTTTATAATAAAGAGCTAGGAAGATAATTTGAGGAGTGAAACCTTAATCATTCAAATTAATTCAATGTCCAAGATATCAGCTGAGTAGATTAATTTGATTCTGCAATTAAAATAGAAGGAAAGGTGACGCATTAGAACTGATTGAAGGTTAAACAGCAGACTCACCTTTCACAGAGCACTCCTCTGGCTGAACGTTAAGATAGTCTTTTTTTATTGGACGTCACAATTTCACAAACTGAAAATTACATTCAAAATGGGCTGATCATGCGCAAACACTCTAGATACAATTAAAAAAAAAACATGTCTATGCATGTCCCGTGTATTGTCACATTTAAATTAAACTTTTAAAAATTGAAAGAATAATTCATTTAATCACTGCAACACTTCAACCTCTGAGAGACTCTGTACTGTTTCCCTTCTCAGAACACTTGTTGAGCATGAAATATGAGCAATAATCAAACACAATTCAGAGCAAAACCACTTCCACTAATTTTCTCAGTATACCCCTCCGCCCCGTGCATGCTTAGCTCTTATTCCATCCATCTTACCTGCCTTTTACCCACTGGTGTCACGGGGCACTCTTATTTCATTAAGGTTAATTAACTCACATTGACTCACTCATTTACAAATGCATGCAAGCACGCACATGCAGGGTTTATTCTTTATTATTCAAGTCACGGGGCATTTATGTCAAAGGGTTAATTCTTAACACTAGTGGTGGTGGTGGGGGTGCAACTCCAGATCTTCCAAGTGCCAAAAGAAAGTTAACACTGAATATATTTTCCATCTTGAGCCAAGACCACAAGACACTGAAGCCTCAGCTTAGGGTCGGTCTCCTTTCAGGTCTCCTCAGTCCCCGGCTGCTCCACTGGCTAAATTCTGAGCTTTAACTATTCACCACAGGTATTTTGTGTACGTCAAACACCCGATTGTTCAAATCCACACACGTCCACACATCAGCACAGTATCACTCCGACCATGATACAGAGTAGCTGAGGCTGGCAGTTGAACAAGGCTTGTGAGATCTGTACACTTTTGTCTGAATCCCTGTAGCGTAGCTCTGTCAAAGCCAGTCACATCACTATACTGGTGCTGAGTGTCTCCTTCAGCTCCTTCTATTCCACACCAACATTCAGCTCAGCCAGAAGAAATGGAGTGGAAAAAGAAAAGGAGGCAGGGCTCCTTCAACTGCCGAACAAACTTGTGTTCTCCATCAGGATCAGCTCCACAATCTGGTTCTGGCCCATGTGCACAGCAATGTTGCCTGTCTTCTTTTCAGGTTCAGGTTGTGCAGTGTGGGTCTAAAAATGATCCTCAGTTTTTGCAAGGGTCTACAGGCAGGGGGTGTTTACTACCGTATGTAACTCCTCTGTACATATTGTTGCGCACTTTTGTAAAGTGCCTTGAGATAACGTCTTATGAACAGGCATTTAAAATAAATACAGTTGAGTTGAGTTGAAGGGCATGCTCTAGGTGTTCATGTGGTTGGCCTCCCTATGTTCAATCACCCTGGGAGGTTTCAGTTGGGGGAACAGCGAGAGATTAAAAGATGGAAGGTGTCATGAATGCCTTTAGGCTAGCAGAAATTTGTGCCTCAAAACACTATTCAGTGCCTCATTTTAAAGCATAATAGCCTCTCTAAATAGAATCTACATCCTTGCATGCAGATGCAGAAAACAATAATATATCCATACAAGAAGGAAAAACAGATTAAATCCACCTACTGATAAACATAGGCCTCCATACACTGAATGTCATGCCATAAATTCGCTCAGGAAACACCACGTCAGAGGTACTGAATTACAGCAAATACAGCACCATAAAAATGCAAATGGGAGTGCTAGGCAAATGTCATTGTGAACATATGATGCTTCCACTGCCTTGAGTGGGCTAAGAGCTCAATGGGAACATGCCAGTGCTGTGTATTTGCCTACAGGCAAAGAGTCTGAGGTAAACACAGAGTTCAGCAGAAGCTAATGTGAACACACACAAATCCTCTCGGCTTCTTATTATACTGGCGCAGCTGTAGTGGTTGAGGAGCTGGATTTACAACCTATAGACTGTATGTTATTACCTGCTCACTTGTGGGTTCATCAAGTGATCTCAGCACAGGTGCATTTCTGATCTTACCCACTATTTACCCAATGGTGTAGCAGGGGTCTGGGAGTGACAATCTGCAGTTGGAGCAAAAGCATGGAAAAACCTAGGACAGTTTGCCAATCCAGGACAAGGCACACATGCCATTCACTCTTGCACTCACACCTAAGGGCAATTTAGAGCATCAAATATGCCTTAACATGCATGTTTTTGAGCTGTGGGAGGAAACTGGTGTGCCAAGAGAAAGCCCACGCTCAGGCAGGGAGAACATGCAAGCGCCAAACAGAAAATGCCTCAACCAACCTTCTGCAATGCATTTAAAGTACTTGTGGTTTATAATTCAATGCCGCTTTAAGCTTTTCCACATTCAACTGGAGAACACGAATTGTTCTCCACTAGATCTCTAGTAAATGGTCAGTAAATAAATTCATCAAAATGGTATTGGTTGTATAGCTCATATAGCTCAGCTTTCACTTGTGTGCCCCATTTTGAACAAACAATGTGATATACCTTTACTATGACTCTCAACACTTTTTCACGTCTTTCTCTCACGCATCTTTTATCTATTCTGTGCGTTTTTTTGTCACTATTCTCAATAACCATCACGGCTGAAATGCATAAGCAAGAATGGATGTAGCGTTCTCATGGAATGCAGGGTCATGTAGATAACTGAAAAAAGGTTCCATTTCAAATGATAACTGTGTCAAATAAGACTGAATACAACTTGATATGTTGGTGAGAGTGTCTGGGTCTGGACTGAAACTGCAGCCTCCCTACTAGTGACCTTTGGTTTCCTGTAAATGGTAGTGAGGTTTCAGTTTTCTGTTCTTATCTTCTATTTATTTCTAGAAGGCCTGGCTCTCACACTGGTTTCTGAGAAACCGTCAAAAGCTTAACAGTTGCATCCATAGAGATGTGTCAGATGTGTCAAGTGTCACTTTGAAGGCCTAAGATATACTTAGTTCAACGATATTTATTCAATGCACTATAATCTACCAGACACTGGAGTGTAGTGTAATAAAGTGAAGTGTTTCACACTCTGTCTAACCTGCGCAGGTGTTTGAAGAGGACCTGCATTGTGTCCTGGTTGTGTTTTGGCAACTTCTTAATCAGGTCTCAGATGACTGTCTGCTTACAGCTGGAGCTCTCCGAGGCAGAAAAACACAGCGCTCATCAGCAGCACAAACACTAGTGCAGGATGCCACCCTGTGGCTACACTGGGTTCAGAATAGTCACTGGTGTGGTAGAGCAGATACTCATGCATGGCTTTGACAAATTCGTTGATCATCTGACTAGAAAGGGGCATGGGTGGGTGGTGGGTTTTGTGTCTGCAAGTTTGTGTGTGCCCACTGTATTTTTGCTGTATGTAAATATGTGTTCACTGTGTATTCAAAGAGAAGGATGTGAAGGTAGTGGGAGGACTTTAACCTCGTTATAAAACTATGATATGATTGATAGCGAAGCAGAGCTTCTGGATCATCATGGCCAGATTCATTACCTCACAATAAGCACCTGTAATGTCTTAATATGTGCAGTAAGACTGAAGTTGCACAGAGAACCAAAAGAGCATCCAAAACTTCATGAGCTGTAAAATATCTTGGGACATATAAATGGGACAGCAAAATAATATGGGAAGGTGGAAGCGAAAGTCAGAGGCCAGATAGCGTCCACAGCATTTGCTCACTTGACTGTTGATGCAGTAGCAGCCTGAAGGCTGACTGGGAGAGCCTCTGTGTGAAGCAACTGCCTTGGGTGTTTGACACCAATTCAAAGTTCCGAGGAGCTGGAGCTTGTTTTAACTGCAGCTCTGTCTACAGACAAAGCCAAACAAACAGTTACTGTCATAGACTGTAAAAAGAGAACACTCCACTGTCTTAGATCTTCAAAATAGATTAAGAAACTGTTCAGTCTTGCTCCATCTTGGTTGAAGCAAACTGGTCACGCAAACTGTGACCTGCTGTATCATGGCTGGTGATATAAAAGTTTTTGATCATGATTACAATTCTCGATTACACTTGATTGATTAACACATCTAAAGAAACACCTAATGAGAGTGTAAAGGAGGTCCAAAAACATCACCAACACATTATATACAATTGTGCATTTGTTCATATAAATTCCAGATATTGAACATGCAGCAGGTGAATCTGAACAGAATGACATAATGGGAAAATGTGACACAAACTATATACCCCCCCCCCACACCACATCCAACATAATTATTATATGCCCGCCTCTCTTTGGTTGTGTGAGTAATTGACGGCACAGGACTGCAAGGCCGGAGTTTGGTGAAGTTTCTGGAGAGATGAATAGCTTTTAATTACTGTTTGTCTCATCTCTATGTATTCAACACATCACCTTAGAGTCATTGTATGCCAATGTAACACATTTTTTTCAGTGATTATAAAGGCATCCAAATTTCTGACCTTGAAATGTGACCTGTGACCAGAAAGATGTCTAGATTGATGAATCCAGTTGCTGCCAATGTACTAATGTAGTATGGGGCACACTCAGTGTATACATACAACTGACTGTTTTGGGCAATTCATTAAAAGAACAGTGCCAGATCACATGCTAGAAAAAAAGTTTAGCTATTTACATGAGTTACCAGTGGGCCACAACAGGACGTATCTTACAAATCTTACAAACCAAAGTTTTTAAGGCTCTAATCTTCCCTTAAAAATGTATATTCATTCAGTGCCTTCTTAACCACATTAGGAAAGTAAAAGAACTTAGATACACAACAGTGACAAATTCATGCTTTAACATTTACTCTGTTCTGCAGCTCTGTTTAAACCACTCTAAGGGATATATTTGGATCTAAAGCTTTAGATGTTCCACTGTGCACCCCTGTTTCTATGTTTTATTTATCTATGGTTTAGTGCTCAGCGCATGAAGTGGGTTCATCAACAATATAACAAAACCAAATCAAGACTCGTTACAGTTAATTTCTAAACTGTTAGTACAGCCAAGAGGCTATTTTCTGGGCTGGCCTAACCCTTTACTGAGCTTCACCACCTGGTGAGGAGCATGAGGAGCAGCTCCAGGATGGGCCCACCATAGTAATACAACTTTAGAGAGGAGGAAGAGAAAAGCAATATACAGAGGATGACAATTTGCGTATGTAGATAATTTGCAGGTGTAGACAGTTGCTGGTGCAGCAATGAGCCAGAGAAAAGAATCAGGTGGAGATAGGTGTTAAGGGTCAGATACAGATGCAGATAAGAACCTGTTATAATGTGAAGGAAAACTCCCACACGCCCCCATACATATTAACACAATGAAGCTTGAGAAGCAAGTGGAAAATTGCTTGTCACTGGATGTTTTTGCTCAAGGAGATTATTATACACATCTCTGTTCAGCAGAGGTCGCCATAACATGCATCTATGTTTGTGAGGAAATCACCTCGTCGTGGTGACAGCAATGACACAGTCGGGTGTAGCATGCAGTGTGATGTTGATCACCGAGAGAGAGAGAGCAATACAGAGGTGGAGATGTTTTTATTTGGATGGAGGTGAAATGAGATGAATGGGTTCAACGTGGAATACTTACTGTGGCAGGATGCTTCAGAGGTAGGGGGCAGGAGTCGGAGTCTGGAGAGCTCTGGTTGGGAGCTGGAGCACACTCCTACCAATAAGAGGCACAACTTGGCGAATCATTGAGGTCACCGGGTCATAAAGAGGTGAAGAATGAAGAAAGACCAAGTGAGGGTTTAGGCTTCAGGAGAAAATGCATCCACTCAGACTTGAGTGCGGCTTGATGCATTCAAACTATGTGCAGAACAAATCCTTGATTTCAACACAGCTATGATGAACCACAATGGATCATGTGTGGATTAGAGAGTGAGCCACAGGACAATTACATTAACTTTTCCCGTGCCCTTCAGATGTCTTGGACAAAAAAAGCTATTTAAGTGAAATTGGACAATGAAGTTTGTATGACATTACTTTAAAGAGGGAGTGGGTGACTGACTTTGTGTGGGGCAAAAGGAGGAGACATATGCTGTTCGATATTTCAGAACATCATAACAATGTTATAATGTCCTATGTCATTGGTGAACCTCTGCAAAGTTGCAGATGAGCTATCCGGGTCCGGCTGCAATGAAATTTCATATGCTTTTCAGTCAACCTACAACTCCCCCTGCTCCCATACCAAAGGATGTTGTACCGTACAATCCAACTTAATGTAAGTGCTTGCTGTATTGTAAGGCCTTGGGTGCCACTTTCTCTCTCTCATTCTCTCATACTTAAATAACTCTGATAGATAGACAGATAGATAGATCAGATTATTCTCATTACTACTGCTATTCTTATCTATATCATATTCTAATTCTTGTTGTTTATTTTTAATATTTTCCTAGCTATATTTTTATGTTTTTGTCTGTGTTACAAGCCATTGCTAGGAATACCACTTTTGGTAGTTTTTCTTTTCAGAGGTAGCTTATAGATTCATAAAACATAAAATTTTAACCAAAACTTTGTCTCTCACTGATTTCACCAGTAAGCAGCTGTGTAAGAGAGCTGAATCATGAATAGAAGTTGGACAAGAAGCTGATGGTTTCTGTTTATTTCACTACAGCCTATAACAACCTGCTCGCAACATATTATCCCTTACATACATCTTACCAATAAAAAGTGGTCCCACGAGGTCTAGATTCTAAACAGTGCTCTTTAGAGGATCCATAGAGACAGAGACAGTGTGGAGTGGTTAAAACCAGCATTCATAGAAGATCCAAGTGTCTTGTATTACAGCTACATGTGACATTTTTAATAAATACATCGCTTGGAAATTGGTTCAAAATTCAGTGAATAATTCCATTTTGAGCTTGCGGAGTACTTCTTTCCTTGGTAGATTGTCATGCCCTGTTCCCCCTGTTCCAAGATGGCAGCGCAGACACGTCCCTCCCCAGTCTATGCGGTGTCTATTTACAGTAGATATGTCTATGGAGGAAACACCCTGGATAGGGTGTCACATGATTCCATTTACTGTCACATCCACACCTAGGGGCAATAGTTGCCAAATGAGCTCAATGCATATTTTTGGAATGTTTGATAAACTTGGAGGACACATCCAATCTCCTACAGGACCAATGGTCCAGTGAAACACAACTGCTTGAATACACGTTCCCCAGGCCCTGCAAGTTTGGCCCCCTAATAGACAGTTAGGCTGCTGAGTAATGGAGTAATAGTGTAAATAGATAGCTTATCAATAGATAAATAGATGGTAAATAGTAAATATGCCAAGTGCCGGCCCTGCTGGTAACCATCCAAAATGATGGCAAGAAGTGGAGTTAAAAGTTTGACTCTGGCCACATTGTCACTGGCCAAGTGGACCATTTGGACGATGTATTGTGACATACTGTACTTCTGCTCTAAAAAGTTACAGCTTGTTTACTTTACATAGCTGTAGAGAAAGTGAAAGTGTAAAATTCAACAATCTCTCTGGCCTAATTCTAAACAAAGCTCCAGCCCTCTACTTCGACATCACCCATTATTTTTTACAATAAACTTTATTATCATAATTAAGTTATTATACAAACAGAATGACATTATACAAACACGTAACAACAGAAAAGTACAGGGTAGTGCATAATGAACATAATGCATACAATAAATAGAGCAAATAAAATTAAAAAAAACTTCAGGAGATATAAATTATGTTTTTCAAAGGATCAGATGTTTTGTAACCTTCTTGCTTTTACCTAATTTACAGACAAAATAATGATGCATAATAATAATAAGGATAAAATAAAGATTCAAGATCCACATAAAACGTTTTAAAGAGAAGTCTTCTCTTATTAATGTAAAATTTAGCTAACAGACAGCAGTTTTATTGTTTTTTTTAACTACATCACCCTTAAATTCAATATCTCAGAATAAAACCATACTTTCAGTGAAGCTTTAGATAGCTTTAGAAAGCTTTAGAAAGCTTTAGATATCTGAGTCCAAAAGTTTGTTGAATAAGGACATCCACAAAACAAATGAGAGAAGGAAAGTAGGAACACAAAGGGGTCACCGCATCTAAATCTGTCAATGAATTCATTACAGAGATAATATCTGTGTAACATTTTATTAAGTATTTCTTTAAATTTATTGGGGATTTAAAATACATTTCATTCAGTCTAGATATTGTGACTGACATCCAGGAGCCTTGCCATCCTTCCCATTCCATGTGTCCAGGGCTTGTTATGGACCCCAACCCCAATATTTACGGGTGTTTTGCACACTACTCTATACCATTCTTGTGCCTTTGGGAGAATTGTCCTCCTCGCTACTGTTACCTCCAACAAGCCCACAGTTCTGGTCGTGGTGGTGGCCTGCCTGCTATCTACCTCAGTAACTAACTACATGCCCACATCCAATTTGTTTCAGTCTGTTTCAATCTGGCTGCCAGTTAAGTTTCAATTTGAGTTTCAATCTGGCTGCCACTCTAATCACAGAACAGAAACAGCTCTGGTGAGAACCACAAATGAACTGGTGATGACAGGCAATTCTGGTTCACATTCCCTCCTCATCCTCCTTGACCTGTCTGCTGCATTTGATACTGGCATCTCATACTCTTCCAGTGTCTGCATGACTCCGTCAGCCTCAAAGGCACCTGGTCTGAGTCCTTTCTCACTGACAGGTATACAATGCATTATATATACAATGGATTAAAGTCTTGCTCACATGTTGTTGACTGTGGAGTTACGCAAGAGTCAGTGGTTCAACCTCTACATGCTTCCCCTTGGCAAAATTATCAGTGAATTTGGGATATCTTTCCACTGGCGACCCGTCTGACCTGTGACTGTACATCAATTATGTCGACAAAATATAATTTTATCACCTCAGAAATATAGCCAGACTTCGTCCCACGCTAACCTCAAGAGACCTGGAGAAGCTCGTCAACGCCTTTACTAATTGCTGTAATGCATTTCTCAGTGGGATTCCCAGCAACGAGCATCCAAAACCTGCAATACATTCAAAACAGTGCTGCTAGGATCCTGCTGAGACTAGATAAATATATCACACCCATTCTTCACTCACGATACTGGCTTCTCATCTTCGCCCAGATCAAATACATAATCTCATCCTTTGCATTCCAGTGCATCCATGACACATCCTTGGACACCCACAACTCTCTTGCTGTCTAAATAGGGAAAGAAACAGCGCAAAGGATAGCTTACACCCAATGCATCATCCGTTTGTCCTCCAGCCCCCTGGGAGATGCCAGAGGTACATCAAGTCAAGGACAAACAGACAAAAAACAGTATTCCAAAGAGCCATAACCATACTAAATGCATGCATGTGCGCACCACCACAATATCAAATACATATGCACTTTACATCCTTTGTTCTATTTGTTGTTCTCGTTGACATTGCTCTTCTACTTTATGCTTGTTGCCTTCTCTGGTCTTTACTTTATTGTGTAGCTTTTCATCCTATCAAACCACATTCATCATTGTGATTCCAATAGTACATCAATTCTAATGACAGTGAATAGCACTAACATTTTTGTTCAACACGTTTTTAGTTTAAGTGGCAAAACAGTGAAACAGAATGTGGTCTCTCACAGCTCTTACACAATTGGAAAAAAAAAACAGAGGCATCATTCCGAAACATGATGACGTGGTCAAATGCATTTTATTGTGTTAGAAATTATTACAGTGATTTGCAGGTGACAAAGATGCCCGGTAGTAGACTCACAATAGGACAGGAAAACTGAAGAAACATTTTTCTGTTCTGATGTGCCAGCAGCCTGCAAGCTCAATGTAGCAAAACACCCCAAGCTTCCCTATGCCATAGGCTCCCCATGTTTACACACCATACTCATAGCCATAGCCTTTTGAGACTTACTGCATGCAGATATAAAAGATGAATATAGTCCAAACCCCCAAATGGTGAATCTATTTTTTAAGAGGTGTGACTCAGTCACCACTTCCTCTAAAACCACCCAGTGTACAGATCTCCAGCGGTACCTACCACTTTCCCCTTGGCTATCCTCTCCTCCCCTTAAAGAAGAACACAGTAAAGCACTTATATACAGTGTATATACACTTTGATATTGATGGTCGTAATAAGAGACTTGTGGCTGCGGGACTCCTGCTTCTTTTCTGTGCTCCATTTTTAGCTGTAGGGAAAACAGCAGATAAAAAATGTATTTGTAATTTGTATCCTGTGTGTGTGTGTATGTGTGTATGTGTGTGTGTGTGTGTGTGTGTGTGTGTGAGTGAGTGCGTGTGTGTGTGTGCGTGTGTGTGTGTGTCTGGTTACCTGCTGCTGTCTCCACCCAGGATGGACTGGCTATGGATGAGGCTAGACCTGCAGGTGGCGAGGGGTGAGGCTCCTGGCAGCTGGCCTGGCCTTATAGGCTTAGCTGAATTAGAGTGAGGGAAATGGGGTTTGGAATTTGGGGGTTAGGTTTTGGGATACAGAAATGAGGACGGTGATATCGCGGGTCAATAGCTGCTTTTCCATTACTCCTAGAATGGCGCAAAACCTAAGTATTGCAATGAACAAACAGTAATGAAAATTTTGAAAAACCTCTCAAATATTGCTAAAAGATTCTTTTCACTCTTATGAGGTGGAGAGAGGAGACACGTGTTGTTTGACATGATACGTGACAACATTACTGCAATATTGAATACCCAACCTGTTCTCATCCCAGCACGTACTATTTGTCATGCCCCTGAACGTCTCATACTGACGCACTAGGAACCCTTCATCATCTGTTAATTGACGCTCTCGGTTCGGAAATGTCTGTTATGGAAACCGCGCGTGGAAGTAAGAGACGCCCAGGTCAGAGGCTCCAGCCATGCCCCTAAACGTCTCATACTGACGCATCGGTTCCCTTCCGCGCCTATATAAAACGCGATGAGTAATCAATTGACTTTGAAGGAAATGCGTTCCCGTCTGCAAGAGACACTCCGGCTCCAGCCGGCTCCAGCTGGCTCCAGCCGTCGAATCACGGCGATTATAATCAGGTCACGGCTCAACGTCATGCTGCGAGTTACAATCTCGTTGGAGAACCAAGGATCCTCTGCTCAGAAGTGTTTTTCTCATTATTTTAAGGATTTGTTTTAATGACATCAACATTTATCAATACAAACACATCAGTATCATTGAAGTATCACTAATGATTAGTGCTCCGGGAAGCAGCACTATTGTTCTTCTGCATGTTTGTTCTTATGGCAAAATTTCTTATGGCGAAATTTCGGTTGGTCGTATCTCCAAAATGCTTTGTCGCACACACACAAATGATATAACAGAACGTGCAGCTCGGCCCCAGCAAGTGTGCTTTGCTTTTTCACAACAAAATAACAAAATAAATGTTAGTTAAATTGTGCCTGAGACTCTCCCAGACATGTTGGTTTATAACAATCCAAATTTTGACAAAGATCTGCAAAGTTATTACATTTGTGTAAACGTGCTGCAAAAGAGCAAAAAATCCCATTAGAAATGAGTGGGCCCTGGGAGACTCCGAGGGTGGGAAAGGGCCCCCTCAGAATTGGGCAAGCCCAATCTCTTCTTAGTATCGGGCCGACATGACTTCTTCGGGGCTATCTACCAGATAGCCGACTACCAGGGGCACCAAATTCCAAAACCCATATTTTCCTATCCTGGAGCTGATAGGGTTACACCAGGAGTCTCTCTGAGTAGCTGGCACAGCAAAAACACAGTGTTGGGCAGTCCAGGCACAAGTTATCTGGTTGGGGCACGACATTGCAGAGCAGCAGGAGCAACAAACACCCGTCAGAGATGAATGGGGAAAAACACCAAATTCAAAAAATCACCCTCAAACAAACATTCGCTGTAAAGCCATATGTTGACCTAGAAATTTCATTTGAACTTCAAAATGCAGGAAAATTAGTCCTCTCTGCCTGTAGCTGACAGCATTTTGACAGGTTGAAGAATTTTTCATCCATCAGTCAGCTGTCGGAGTGTGGGTTCACTGAAAAAATGAACATGTGGAACATGAAACGGTGCACCTTATAAAATTTAAACAGCAAGCTTCAGAGTCAGCCCAAGGCAACCTCCTCTCTCCTTAAGCCTCCATTCATTTTCCGTCCACTGCGATCAAAGTTGAAATCTACACTTCTACTCATGACTGTGGCCTCAGTTTTCATAGTACACACATCAAATCACATCAAGGTGTTCCTGAGACTTTCCCCTGCATAGTGGTGTGCTCATATTCCACATAGGTGCAAGCATTGTCTCTGAGGATTCAAGTGTTTAGCAATTTTTGTTTTTCCCATAAGAATGAATGGGAAAAATGGAACCCCTCAAACAAACATCTTCTACGTCGCCATTTTAATTTCCAAAATTGCAGGAACTTGTGGTCTGTTTATGTACCGAGTTGCATGTTGATAGCTTGTATTGTTTGTCAGCAATGCCTTCTCAAAGTGAATGTTGTGAAGCGCCTTGTGTCTGCTCCTCTGCTGACAGAGAACCAAACACACACACACACACACACACACCCAGAATGGTGTCTTGTGAGCAATCCAAAGGCAGACAAAGTGCTGCAAACCAACGGGCTTTGGAGGGTCAGAGAGGTAGCATCCCATTGTGGAAGCACACTTACACCCACCTTTCTCATGAAATTTTCATATATAGTATGTCATACTTATACATATTTCTTTGAATATTGATTTGGTAGATGAGAATCTCTGAGTTCTGATGAGAAGATGATGAGAAGATCTTTAAAAAATAACATTTAAGGGCCTGGTTCAGAAATGAGGGTGTAAAAGCTACATCCAATTAGAGCATTAGATTCCGGAGGCCATTCTAGAGGAGATCTGTTTCTAAAGGTGCTATAAATCTGAAAGTATCTTATAGGGGCCCTGGACGAATGGATAAGTGTTGGTCTTATCCTGATCAAAGCCATACTTTTTGAAAGGTGGGGCTTTGAACATTTGCCATTTCACACCTTTGAATGATCGCCACATTAGCAAAAATAGACCAAATGGCTTGAAACTCAATCTGCAGACCCCATGGGGGTCCTTGAACAGTCCCTCTGAACCCCGCCTCTGTAGACCCTTAAGGGAAGCCCTTGGGGAATCAAAGTTGCTCTCGGAAGGTGCTACGAACATGGAGAAGCAGTTCCTAATATATTATAGGGTCTTTTGACAAGCAACATAGTCAAAAACCAGGAGGAAACTTCAATCGGAATGCATTTCTCTCTCCTCTCCTCCCCTCTGACTCACATTAGAACTACCAAACAAAATGCCGGAGTTAATTTCCAGGCTTTTCATCAGGGTTAAGAAAACCTCTTTCCAGTCAATATTCAAAGAAATATATACAACCGTGATATTTATGTTTATTTAATGTGACATGGTACATTATAAATCATAAACATTTACAGTTATTAGTACTAGTGTAAGAGCGGACACTGCATAGCTGGCTTGTCATATGTGGCGCAACTATGACATAATGAAAAAGTGGTGGCTGCTGGGAGTTGGTGTGTTAGAGTGAAAAAGTAATAAACCATAGTAAACGGTTGAGGGGATACCTCTCCAAGAGTTTCGGTTCCTGAGTCTTTGTCAGTCATAAGAGCAGTTCTAGAAGCCCTACACCTCATCTTAATACTTCATTAGTTTAGTGTTGATTCCTGCCTCAGTCTGCAATTAGTAAACACTGGCTCTGTGTTGCAGACTGAAGAGGGTGTGTTCAAAGGCAGAACTGATTCAGCAATCTTTGAAAAAATGTTTTTCTGTGCCCATGACTTGGATTTATTTTATTTGTAAGAACTAACAAACAAAAACATATCTATTCACTGAAGGAATAAAAGCAGAATATAAGGAAGCAAAAAAATGGGAGCACAAACGCGAAGCGAAACTGAATATGTCAACCTTGCCGCCATGTTGCTACTGTAGTGGCCAATAGGAGTAACACGTGTGGTCCCCGTATGTCCATCTTGCCGCAAAATTGCTAGTGACATACGAATAATGCACAGTAAATGTATTAGCTGAAAAGTATGATGAAAGTTATGATTTCCACTGAAATCCTCTGCTACAAACATTTTTTTGAGTTTTATTTATGCTGGGGACCAGTTGTTTTTCCGGGTACGGAGTGTGATGCATGTGTGCATGATATGGATGTGTTTGTATTGAGAAATGTTAAATCCTAAAAATAGCGAGAAAAACACAGAGGATCCTCAGTTCTCCAATGAGATTCTAGCTTGTGGCGTGACGTTAAACCGTGACCGGGGTATCATTGGCGTGATTGGACAGCTGGAGCTTCTGCTTTGAGCGTCTCTTGCCGATGTCAACCTATTTATATAGAAGTCAATTGGTACCCCATCGCGTTTTAAAAATTAGTCCTCTCTGCCTGTAGCTGACAGCATTTTGACAGGTTGAAGAATTTTTCATCCATCAGTCAGCTGTCGGAGTGTGGGTTCACTGAAAAAATGAACATGTGGAACATGAAACGGTGCACCTTATAAAATTTAAACAGCAAGCTTCAGAGTCAGCCCAAGGCAACCTCTTCTCTCCATAAGCCTCCATTCATTTTCCGACCACTGCGATCAAAGTTAAAATTTACACTTCTACTCATGACTGTGGGCTCAGTTTTGATAGTACACACACCAAATCACATCAGGGCGTTCCTGAGACTCTCCCCTGCGTGGCAGTATGCTCATATTCCAGTTAGGTGCAAGCGTTGTCTCCCTAGAGCCAAGAGTTTAGCATGTTAGTAATTTTTCTGTTTTTCCCACAAGAATGAATAGGAAAAACCGAACATCTGCTATGTCGCCATAATTTGACTTAGAAATTTCATTTATTTTAATTTCCAAAATTGCAGGAACTTGTGGTCTGTTTGTGTACCAAGTCGCATGTTGATAGCTTGTATTGTTTGTCAGCAGCACCTTCTCAAAGTGCGTATGGTCAAGTGCCTTGTGTCTGCTCCACCAGTGTGCTCATATTCCAGTTAGGTGCAAGTGCTGTCTCCCTAGAACCAAGTGTTTAGCACTTTAGCAGTTTTTCTGTTTTTCCCATAAGAATGACACACACACACACACACACACACACACACTCAGTCTCTCACACAGACATGCACACACTCCCAGAATGGTGTCTTGAGAGCAATCCAAAGGCAAAATACTGCAAACCAACGGAGCCCTCTTGAAATTTCAGTGCGCTGGAATTTTTTAGTTTACAATATGGTCCTCTGTTCGATCAAGCTGCAGATCTTATTAGAGAACAATTGGGACTCAACCTCGCCAGACGATGGCAGTATGGTTCCATGGAAAAGAAATATTGATTAAAACAAAAGATTTATATTTCAGCTATAGAAAGATCTAAGAAGATGAGAATCACATCATTCAACTCAGGAAGAGAGATAAACATATTAATGATATTAAAACGTAAATGAAATACATATTTTCATTCTTACCACATATTTTCAAAAGCATCTTCAGAGAAGATGTCAGAGAGGTCAGAGGGAATGTTTTGCTCATCCATCCAAGCCATCCAGGTCTTAAGTTGACAGTTTTGTCACCTGAGGTTCAGGGGAAAAGAATCCAAAGTGTTCCAGGTTTCTTGAGGGTAGCTGGAGATCTATTTAGTCTGAATTGGACAGTTAATGGGGTGTTTTATTGTAACAGGCAGGGCGGGCGGGGGGAATCCTACACCCTCTGAGTTGTGTTTTTATGGAACTAATTATAGAGGACAAAGCCATAGTAAATCCTCAAGGGGTTCCCCTGTCTGTGCAGACCTTACGTCTCCCTGGCTGCTCAGTGAGAAGGTGATGGAATTTTGATAAAATACAATTGCGACTTGCTGGTGTTTGCTGGTGATGGATCGGTGTTTTGCACGCTCGTAAAGTCTAGTCACGCATTATCCCTGAATTCTCATGCAACATAACATGAGACTTCACTCTGAGGAGTATGGATATCACCCTGCATTGCTAGCTATAGCGATCTCAGCTGTCAGTACAGCTTTAAGAGTTATTATTTTGAACAGGAGACAAAACCAGCGCTTGATTTCTCAAACAACTCTCTGAAATTCACTGTTGTTTGGAATCCTGACCCATCCCAGTGTGTAAAATAATGACTATTTGTCAAGCCCCTGAATGTCTCTTGCTGACGCACGACACCTTTCAGCGTCTGTTAATCGATGCTGTCGGTTCTGAATTGTCTCTTATGGAAACCACTCGTGGCAGTGAGAGATGCCCAAGGCAGAGGCTCCAGCCAAGCCCCCAAACGTGCCATACTGACGCACAAGGTTCCCTGCCACATCTATATAAAACGCGATGGGGTACCAATTGACTTCTATATAAATACGTTGACATCGGCAAGAGACGCTCAAAGCAGAAGCTCCAGCTGTCCAATCACGCCAATGATACCCCGGTCACGGTTTAACGTCACGCCACAAGCTAGAATCTCATTGGAGAACTGAGGATCCTCTGTGTTTTTCTCGCTATTTTTAGGATTTAACATTTCTCAATACAAACACATCCATATCATGCACACATGCATCACACTCCGTACCCGGAAAAACAACTGGTCCCCAGCATAAATAAAACTCAAAAAAATGTTTGTAGCAGAGGATTTCAGTGGAAATCATAACTTTCATCATACTTTTCAGCTAATACATTTACTGTGCATTATTCGTATGTCACTAGCAATTTTGCGGCAAGATGGACATACGGGGACCACAGGTGTTACTCCTATTGGCCACTACAGTAGCAACATGGCGGCAAGGTTGACATATTCAGTTTCGCTTCGCGTTTGTGCTCCCATTTTTTTGCTTCCTTATATTCTGCTTTTATTCCTTCAGTGAATAGATATGTTTTTGTTTGTTAGTTCTTACAAATAAAATAAATCCAAGTCATGGGCACAGAAAAACATTTTTTCAAAGATTGCTGAATCAGTTCTGCCTTTGAACACACCCTCTTCAGTCTGCAACACAGAGCCAGTGTTTACTAATTGCAGACTGAGGCAGGAATCAACACTAAACTAATGAAGTATTAAGATGAGGTGTAGGGCTTCTAGAACTGCTCTTATGACTGACAAAGACTCAGGAACCGAAACTCTTGGAGAGGTATCCCCTCAACCGTTTACTATGGTTTATTACTTTTTCACTCTAACACACCAACTCCCAGCAGCCACCACTTTTTCATTATGTCATAGTTGCGCCACATATGACAAGCCAGCTATGCAGTGTCCGCTCTTACACTAGTACTAATAACTGTAAATGTTTATGATTTATAATGTACCATGTCACATTAAATAAACATAAATATCACGGTTGTATATATTTCTTTGAATATTGACTGGAAAGAGGTTTTCTTAACCCTGATGAAAAGCCTGGAAATTAACTCCGGCATTTTGTTTGGTAGTTCTAATGTGAGTCAGAGGGGAGGAGAGGAGAGAGAAATGCATTCCGATTGAAGTTTCCTCCTGGTTTTTGACTATGTTGCTTGTCAAAAGACCCTATAATATATTAGGAACTGCTTCTCCATGTTTCGTAGCACCTTCCGAGAGCAACTTTGATTCCCCAAGGGCTTCCCTTAAGGGTCTACAGAGGCGGGGTTCAGAGGGACTGTTCAAGGACCCCCATGGGGTCTGCAGATTGAGTTTCAAGCCATTTGGTCTATTTTTGCTAATGTGGCGATCATTCAAAGGTGTGAAATGGCAAATGTTCAAAGCCCCACCTTTCAAAAAGTATGGCTTTGATCAGGATAAGACCAACACTTATCCATTCGTCCAGGGCCCCTGTAAGATACTTTCAGATTTATAGCACCTTTAGAAACAGATCTCCTCTAGAATGGCCTCCGGAATCTAATGCTCTAATTGGATGTAGCTTTTACACCCTCATTTCTGAACCAGGCCCTTAAATGTTATTTTTTAAAGATCTCCTCTACACTTTGAGCTAAGAGGCTGAATTTTGACTATGTTCATTAAGAAGTCAGGAGCATCCAGCATGCTGCGTGTCAGACTCCTACTACCTCTGGAAGTGTCTGAGATGGACACACACAATTGAATGACAGGCCAAGGGTGACATGACGGCAGCCCTCCAGCAGATGGCAGCCCAGGCGACCACCTATATCGCCTATTCCAAGAACCAGCCCTGCATTGACCTTTTGAGCTATGAGGATGACATTTTAGAATCTTTATGGGTAGGTCAGAGGCAGCACCGTTCAAGCAGGTCCCAAAATCTATAATAAGCTTCCAAGGTACCTGGTCAGAATTTCTTCTTCTCATCAATCTTTCAATCTTCTCATCAGAACTCAGAGATTCTCATCTACCAAATCAATATTCAAAGAAATATGTATAAGTATGACATACTATATATGAAAATTTCATGAGAAAGGTGGGTGTAAGTGTGCTTCCACAATGGGATGCTACCTCTCTGACCCTCCAAAGCCCGTTGGTTTGCAGCACTTTGTCTGCCTTTGGATTGCTCACAAGACACCATTCTGGGTGTGTGTGTGTGTGTGTGTGTGTTTGGTTCTCTGTCAGCAGAGGAGCAGACACAAGGCGCTTCACAACATTCACTTTGAGAAGGCATTGCTGACAAACAATACAAGCTATCAACATGCAACTCGGTACATAAACAGACCACAAGTTCCTGCAATTTTGGAAATTAAAATGGCGACGTAGAAGATGTTTGTTTGAGGGGTTCCATTTTTCCCATTCATTCTTATGGGAAAAACAAAAATTGCTAAACACTTGAATCCTCAGAGACAATGCTTGCACCTATGTGGAATATGAGCACACCACTATGCAGGGGAAAGTCTCAGGAACACCTTGATGTGATTTGATGTGTGTACTATGAAAACTGAGGCCACAGTCATGAGTAGAAGTGTAGATTTCAACTTTGATCGCAGTGGACGGAAAATGAATGGAGGCTTAAGGAGAGAGGAGGTTGCCTTGGGCTGACTCTGAAGCTTGCTGTTTAAATTTTATAAGGTGCACCGTTTCATGTTCCACATGTTCATTTTTTCAGTGAACCCACACTCAACAGTGGGTTGACAGTCGCGAGTCAAAAAAGCAAAAGCACACTTGCTGGGGCCGAGCCGCATGTTCTGATGTATCATTTGTGTGTTGAGCGCTAATGAATTAATATGTTATGCTATACACAAAGGCTGTGTCTAAAGAGCCCCTAGCCCCTACCTTCTATGCCACAGTCAGGGCACTACATAGTCTGTGTGTCCTACGTCTGTGTCCTACGTGTGTGTGTCCACTAACCTATCACAGCCGATGGTCTCCTGCCCATGTTCTTGGGCTTTACAGCATCTTTAATACGATCTATCTCCTGTTGGTAGCGATTGCGGTCCCGAGCTGCGTTCTCCTTGGCCTCCTTTAAAGCCATCTCCAGGGCTTTCACCCGCTCTGCTGTGGCTCGCAGGCGCTTCTCCATTTTCGGAATCTCTCCACGGAGGTCAGCGTTGTCCCGTAGGAGCTGCAGAAAGAAACAGACTGTGAGGGGAGGACAGACAACATGCTACCTGTGTACACAAGATCTGATCGGTAGGTAAGAGAAATCTGAGTGCTGATTATGTGTATATTGTTACCTGTTTGTGAGCTTTGGTGAGGTGTTCAAGGTTGTTCTCCAAGAAGCAGATCTTCTGTTTTTGAGCAGCAGTGCCCCCATTCTCATCCGAGTCCATCTGATTGTTCTGCTCAAGGACAACACACAGCTGCATCTACTGTTTACGCTTTACCTCTGCATGCACTTATTAAACTAATGTGATTGGTTGCAATAGTGTCTATATAAGAACCCAGAGCACCTTTGATATTCCTAAACTTAATGACAGAAGAAGAATATTTGGACAGGTGCATCACTGTGGCTTTGCCAGTGTCTTCTATGCAAAGTAGAGCTTGTGTCTTCTGTGTCTTGGCACGAGGGAGATCAAAGCTGTGCTCTTTGCTCAACCAAATTGTGTTACACAGGTTAATTTTAATTTCATCATGGCTCAAATTTGCAAAACACAACTGTAGCAAGAGCCAAATACGGATTTGTTTTGCCTGGCTGCAGATAGTCAAGGTGCTGCAAGGTCAGACAGTTTTTCACTAGAAAGCAGATTAAATCACACACAAAACACAGAGTAGAGGATAGGAAGTACACTGATGATGTATATGCTGTCATGTCTTGTACTTTTTTGATTCTTGTGGCCAGGTCTTGCACAAAAAGTCTCCTGAGGTTGTGAAGTGTCTGCAACTCTCGGCCCTGGAGGAAGAGAAACAAAGCAGTTTGTGGATATTTAAGGCGGTTAATCCAAACTACTCCAAGGCCCTTTCCAGATGTGAGCTATTTACATTTCAGAGGTCAGTATCAATTCTATTGGACAGGGCAACTATGAGGAGGCCTGCGTGGCCGTCCACAGATGGTGGTTTAATCCCAGCTGGGTGCAGCCTGCATTCAATGTATCTTTGGGCAAGATATTAAATCCCAAACTGCCCCTCATGCTGTCTCATCAGTAATAATAATAATAATACATTTTATTTAAAGGTGCCTTTCTCTGCACTCAAGAGCACCATACAGGATATATAACAGACATTTAAAAGCAAAAAAATAAAACAGGGAATAAAAGCAGAAGGAAGCAGAGCAACTGACAACAAATGGAGTTAGCAGTTTTAAACAGATGTGTTTTAGTTGAGATATGAAGTGGGGGAATGAATCAGATCCCTCCACTGGCCTCTTGTTCATTAGAAGATACATTTCAAGATTTTATTGTTGACATTAAAGGCCATGAATGTCTTGGCTCCTCCTTATCACAGTGACATGTTGGTTGCCTACACTTTACCCAGAACGTCAGCTGACCATTCCCTCCTCAAAATGCTGATCTCTGGGCTAAAAACAAGAGGTGATTGAGCCTTTGCAGTTGCTTCCCCAAAGCAATGGAATACTTATTGTATTATACTGTATTATAATAGCTCCAGCTCTGAAAATTTTAAAATCTTTGCTAAAAACCCACCTACTTTCTTGGCTTTCAACTCTATAAATTGACCAATTATTTCACCACAAGAGTTTGTGCTGTTCTAACAGATTTTATTTCTATTTTATTGTGTTTTTGTATTGAGTGTATTAAATTTTGCAATTATATTGTTTACAATTGTAAAGCTTGGCTCTATTCATTCCTTGTTTTTTGTTTTGTAGCAGCATAAAGTTGCGTATCTCTATGTAATACGCAGCTGCTAATGAGCATTATAGGTAGCCATTTAGGGCTGGGCTGGGCTGGTATAAAGGCGGCAGCCATCCCACCAGATCTTTCCTTCGGGTTCTGTCACCACCTGTGTTGCTTATGGATCGGAGGCTGTTTGGACCAACCTCACCTCACCTCACTGGTCAGCTTTGCGTTGTGCTCCCGTTAAATACAATAAAACATACTGTACGTAGCACAAGCTTCGTAGATCGTGTCGTCTGTTCCAAAAAGTCAAAAAAAGCATCCGAAGGGCCATTGCAAACACAATCACGGCCTCTGTCGATGGCATCTTGACTGTCTTGTTTGTTGAAGACCTTGACACTTGGAGGAGGGGTAGAGGGTAGAGGTAAGGAGAGGAATTGGGATTGGACCCAAGTGTGCCGTATCGAAGCACTCCTCTTCCAACCCTGGAGTCAGACCTGTCGCAACAAGGCCAGCAAACTAACAATTGTCTAGGGCCCAACAACTGATTATGCAAAGCATAACACCTGGCTTGATTTAACCTGCTGAAGGTATTTTCTATTTTGACATACTACTTTTTTTTCAGACATGCAAATAACAAAATACTCAGATGTTTTGTATTAAAATCATCAGGGCAATATCCACTCAGTTTATACTCAGGCTGTCCTAAGTCAATGTATAGAGGTAGGTCCAAATGCTGAAATTTGAAGTCTGTTTTTGGACAAACTTTAAATCCCTTGTGAAAATGCATCTTGACTGATGTATGTAAGCAACCACTCCTGCATTGGAACAATAGCCCTCCTCCAATCTTCCTTCACATTCACATGCTAGATAACTCTGATATTCATGTTCTTCCGGAAACACAGATTAATGGTACAGAAGCACCACATAGTGGCATGTGCAAACACTAGCATGGTCAACTATGGAAACAATAGAAAAATAATCGGATTGGTCAAAACAGGCACCATATCTTTCATTGGTCCATCTCACTTAACAAACATCCATCATTTGCACTTAAGCTGAAAACCACTCCCCCTGGAGAGGCAAAAGAATTTAGAATCACCAAAGCTTCTTCCTATTAGAGTTTCGCTTGAATGTCAGGTTACAGAGCTTTTCTTGAATGCTATGTTACAGTCTCAGATGGTGTCTGCAGTTTGTTGTGAAACTCTCCAGCCATTTATTTTTGCCAATTGGACAAATCTGTGAATAATCAAATCATCTGTCAAGCCAGCTTCTTCAAGCCCTTTCCTGTGGTTTTCTCCATCCACCCAGAGGGGAAAAAAAGCCTAGAATTGGTGCTACAAATCATTGAATCGTCTTGGGCCTAAATTTGTGTCTGTGCTGCTTGTTCGGTATAAAGCATCCAGAGTCCTTGAGAGGTTGTTGGTCAGATTCCTGTCAACATTTTTACAGCCATCTTTTTCACTACTGCTGTCTATGGGGAAAATGCTTTTTGGGCCCAATGGGATTCATGTTGCACTACCAGCTTTGGCCATTTAGTAAAATCGGCTTGCCAGCAGAAGGTGGCGCCCAATTCAGGTCTTATAATACATGCAGCTGGCCCTCCATCTTTTCCTGCATTGCTTATTCCCCTCTATGATCTTTACTTCAGTTCCATCTGCAAAGTCTCCAGCTTCTCCGCATTTTCAGATTTTAAACACCTATTTTTCTCCTTAAGGTGGGCCTTTATGTCATGATTAATCCGGTTCCAACAAACTCTTACCAAAGGAGTCTTATTCCAGCTAGCATCTTATTCCAGTGGAAATCAGAGTATTGTGTCAAAAGAAATAAAACCAGTGTTTGAGAGAAAAGTGAAGTAGACATGCCAAGAACTGACCACAGTCTCCTCCAGCCCCTTCAGATCTTGTCTAGCCTGCTCCCGCCGGTCCTGCTGTACCCTGCCCAGCAGAAAATAGATGTTTGAGGATGCAGGTGGTGGCTCAGGACATAGTGCCAGTGGAGGGGGTTTACGTGAGCTCCTGAAGCTGGCGGCTCTTCTCATGGTCTGCTGCCTTGAGCTTGTCATGCTCCACCCTCAGTCTCTCCTGCTCCAACATGATCTTCTGGTTCAGGCTGTGTAGATGAGAGCATTAGCACTTTGAGAGCATCGTCATCATGAGAGCATCATCACTTTCACAGCGAGAGCTCTATGTTCATAATATCTTACTCCTGCAGCTCTGTGATGATTTTCTCCTTAATGTCCAGCTCATCCCTCAGGCTGCTGATCTGCTTCTGGTAGGCCTCTCTGTGGGATTGGATTTGCCTCTCCACTGCATTCTGAGAACACACAAGCACATAGCTGAAGCTACAGCTTCAACGTTGTAGGCAGGACTGGGATTAGAGAATAATGAAATTAAGGCTCTGCTTTCTAGTACCTTCACTTCATTAGCTGACTGGATCTCATTCTCCTTTTCCATGGTGTTGACTTTCTCTGAAGTTGGACCCAAAAAAAAAACATGAACATAGACAGACAGACAGGTTTGAAATTGATCCTAAAACTAATTTGTAACTCTAAAATTGGAATAATGTGGTCTTGTGTAAATAAGTTAAAACCCAAGGAGAAGTGTTTTGAACCGACTATGTTGCGCAAGTGTCATCTGGCTCAAGCTCACATAAGGTGCATTGCAGTGATCTATACAAATCATGATAAAATCATGGACTAAAATCTGTGATGTAGAGAAAGAAATTGTTTAGCTTTGGTGAAGTGTCTCAATAGTAAAAACCCGGATTTGAGCACTGAGCTAAGCTGTGCATCATGTTTAAGATTACTGTCCCAGGCTTGTTGCTCTAGGTGCCCAAGGTTGATTCAGAAACCCAGATTAACATTGGAGGTCTCATTAGGCCCAAACTCATGTTGTTATGAGTTTGGGTCTTGTTGTTAAAGTGTGTCGTAAAATGCTGCAAAGCCCTAAAGAAATTAAAAGCTTTTTTCATATTTAGGCGCTGTGAAGACCTTTTGAAACTTAGAGTATTTTTCATAAAATAACTAACTGTGATGAGAGGCTGCGAGGTGAGGATAAACAGATAGACATATAGATAGATAGATAGATAGATAGATAGATAGATAGATAGATAGATAGATAGATAGATAGATAGATAGATAGATAGATAGATAGATAGATAGATAGATAGATAGATAGATAGATAGATAGATAGATAGATAGAGTTAGACATATAGATAGATAGATAGATAGATAGATAGATAGATAGATAGATAGATAGATAGATAGATAGATAGATAGATAGATAGATAGATAGATAGATAGATAGATAGATAGATAGATAGATAGATAGATAGGTAGGTAGGTAGGTAGGTAGGTAGGTAGGTAGGTAGGTAGGTAGGTAGGTAGGTAGGTAGGTAGGTAGATAGATAGATAGATAGATAGATAGATAGATAGATAGATAGATAGATAGATAGATAGATAGATAGATAGATAGATAGATAGATAGATAGATAGATAGATAGATAGATAGATAGATAGATAGATAGATAGATAGGTAGTGTTGACCCCGCCTGCAACCACTGCCGGATTGTCTTCAACTGTTCGTATAACTCTCCAACATTCTTCTTGTTTCCTGTCTGCCCAGTATTGACCCCGTTTGCTCCTGACTGCTCGCCATTTCTCCTGCCCATCCTGTCCGCCCTGTTTTGGCCTTTCGATCCTGAAACATGTCTACTACTCTCCGTGCTTGACCTGCCCTCTTCCCTGATAATGACCTCTGCGCTTTTCCTCCAACCATCCATGCTCTTCTGCCCTCCCTGCTCGACGGACACCTTGGACCTGACCTTCCTCTGGCTGCGCCCTGGCTGATCGACCTGCTTTCCATCACTTGACTACACACTCCACCTGAGAACAACCTGAGAGCCGGCTGGTGGTTAGTCGCACTACCAGCATTCTCGCAAACAAGACACCACCTGCTCACCATCACAGGCTTCTGATTCTTCTGATGCTTCTGATCTGGTGCACATTGTTCAGTGTGACAACTTAAAGTGAGCTGTGGCAAGTGTTAATGTTGCATCAGTGAAAGCGGTGCTCACCTTGGGCTCTGATTCTGACTATTTCCTCATTGAGAGAGTCCACATTTTCCTCCAGTTGTCTTTTCTTCTGCTCCACATTCTGCAGGGAGTCTGTTAGGGACTTGATCTTAGCCTCATGCTGGACACCAATGTGAAAAGAAAATCAAGTGACACAAACTGCATGACAGTGCTTTACAGCAGTGCAGGACATCGGCTTTTTGACTGCTAAATACGCAAGCTATCGTTTCAATGAGCTGCCATCTGTCGATGAGGTGTCGGCATTCTTGATGGCAGGGCTTACTTGGGAGATGCGGAGTTGGCAGGCAGCTAGTTCCCCCTCCATCTCTTCCATCTTGTGGCAGCTCTCCGCCTTGGTGCTCTCCAGCTGCTTGCTACGCTTCACCATCGTCTTCACCTCTGACTTCATCTTGCTAATGTAGAGACGAGCTACAGTGAACTCCTCATCAATGAGTCCGCTGCTCTCCTGTTGCTGGAAGGTCAGAAAAGTGCAGTGATGGGGACTGAGAGGATGTCACTGGTGTGAGCTGAGCAACTACAAATGGTGCTCTGCACTCACTGTGTGCAATATGCGCAATACATTAAGAAGATATATAGGAACATTAAAGAGAGGCCAGTTTATTTAGAACGTAAGGATCATGAAGCATCAGCCATTTGCAATAGCACACAGCATCTTCTTTTCCCTGCAGCCGAGACTACATTACAAACTAAAACCTCAAAGTACTGTTGAGCACGGATCTGCAAACAAATCAGTATATTCACTCAGGTTTCTGTGTTCGGAGCCTGTATTCACTAAAGTCAAATGGAGACTCTAAATTGGCCCTAGGTGTGAGAGTGCTCGGCACCAGCACCTGCAATACCACTGGCTGCTGAACAAGATAGCGGATGGATGTTTCACTGATAAGAGGACTGTTTTGTATTTTGTGGTTTTTGTTACAAGCATTTGTTTGCATGCTTTTGTTTAAACCAAATGTGGTTTAAACAAACCATATTTGGTCACTGGACTGGACTTTGGACTGGGCTACTGCACAATGAAACATTTACAATCCACTGACATTCGCAGGACTTGACTACATAAGATAAATGATTAACAATGGAGCTAAAATCAGTGAATTAGTCGAGCAGCATGCTGTTGGTTTTGTACAAAAATGTGGAATAATCATCTGGTTTCAATTTATGAACTTGGAGGATTCACTCATTTTCTGTGGCTTTTGAGCCAAAGAAAGGTGTGCATAGTGTTTTTGTTGGGTCAAAACAAATCCTTTAGTGATAGCAACGTTAAGGGGAATTAGTCTGGATGAAAGGTGAAATGACACTGGAAAATTGTTAGCTTTAAGTCTTGGATGGGTGCGTGGTTATAATGAATGGATTACAAATGAGGCAGGCAGAAGTTTCTATGTATATGGTCTGTGGAGATTCTAATTCATCTGGGTCATCATAGTCCAAAGAATTTTGACTCTTGTTTGTCTGTTTAATTAACAAATCCTTGGATTTTACATGCTAGGATAATGTATTATGTGCCTCAAAAACACATGTAAAAAAACTGTAAATTGACCTCTTTGTTTAATGTGTTTCTGAATGTAAAACACTGTGCCATCCGCAGCACTGGAAACCTTTATGTCATTGCTTCCCAAAGCGATGCCGATCTCTGCCAGGTCCTTGAGCAACGATGACATCATCTCGGTGACCCTCTTCCTCTGGTGGTTCGTCATCTCCTTCAGCTTCTGCAGCTCAGAATCAATCGATGCCAAGGAGCTCTGTGTGCGGATGCAAAACGATCACTATGCAAGGCGATTATGTGTGTTTTTCTATGGCTAAAAACGAGGGCAAAATTCAGATTTGGAATATGTTCAACTAGGGATACATTTGAATTCAATTTGCTTCGCTCACGGGATGGTAAATTGGAATTTGACTTGGTACAACAGGAGGGGGAATGAAATTCTTCACAATTCCAAGAAATTCCACTGAAGCCACACAACTTAATGCTTAAGCTTTTGACCAAATCAACTCCCTTTCTAATAATAAATCCTCTCAACTGAGATTTCAGTGTCAAGTGTCTATACTATGAATTGTACTTAAACTTAAAAATATTTTAATATTCACCGACATTCAAACATTTGCTGTAATGAAATGAAATGATTGCATGCCATTGATACTGTTAAAACACTATATACAATATTTTATGCACAAATCATGTTCAAATATTATATTGTGCAATTAAACACTATACCTAAAGTAATTTAGAAGATTTTATTTGAAATTCATTGACTTAATTCTGCTTTAATTAAAATTTGGCTTTTGACCTTGCATCCTGTTATGAGTCATTCTTTGACCAGTCATGATACTCTCGTGTCAACTCTTCTGGTGACCCCAGGTAAAAGTACCGATTTCTCATTCAGCTCCTCGCTGAGAGCCTCGAACTCTCTGGCTTTGTCCTCAACTTCCTGACTCTTCTGGTCGTAGTTGACGGCCAGCTCCTCCAGGGCTTGCAGCACCTCCTTCACCTCCTCCTTGGAGGCTTCATTTTCGGCCAGCAGCCGGTTCAGCTCTGTCTGCAGCACGTCATGATCACGCCGGGAGGAGGATAAGAGCTGCAGTTGAGGGCGGATAAAGGTGGGATTTAATGGGATCAACCCCTCTACCGAATCAACATCCATCCGGCAAATGTGGGGCAAGGACTGATCAAAATATGGAGGGGCATCCTTTAGTCTATGTCAAACCAACTGAAACCTATTTCAAATTCACACAAAGTTTATCTTACTCTTCTCAGGATAGCAGATCAATTGCCTTTGTACCATATTCATTTATTTCTTCAACACAGCAATGGCAGGACATCAGTAACGACATGTCAATGAATGCAAAATAACGCATTGATATGAAAGGACTTCGCTTTACGTCAATAAACAAGGAGGAACTTAATGCTGCTCATAAGGAGTCAAGGTCGAGGATAAGACAAAGGAAAAAGAGTATGGATAATCAACTGCAGATGAACATTGTCGGTAAAACCTCTGATCATTAGTTATGAACGAGCTCTTGGAATGTTGTTTAGTAAGGTCTGCATTCTAATCTTTGGAAATGTTAAGTTGATACCCATTTTACATTGCCATAATATGATCGCATAGCCCCCTTGGAATATTAAAACCCTCTACGCTTATGCACTCTTTGGGAATCAATAGGAGTTATTAATCACAATAAAAGTTTTTTGGTGGAGTAAAACAGCAAAAGTAGCGTTAAGTCCAATATTCAATGCATGATCCTAAAACATGTTTTTGTACAGACACATCCTTATTTGTTCAAACTGTTGTGGGGAAACAGTGACTTCTCCTACGAGGCCTCCAACAGTCTGCTATTGCCTGTCAGCCTGGCTTTAAGCAAACACAAATCCCTGCAGGACTGAGATGCAGTGGGAGGGTAGGGGAAGAGAGGAAGAGGGAGCTGTGTTACCTCCTCCTGGTCCAACATCTGTTCTTTCAGCTTCTCCACCAACTGGGACTGCTGGTTGATCTCATCGTCCTGGAGGAGGGGAAGGATGGTGGATTTTTTGTTTTTTAAGTGCTAACATCAAAGTCACAGATGCTGCACAGCAATGGTCAGTTCCAGGTAATTTTAAGCAAAATTAAAGTTCCAAAGCTGTAGCACATGAATATTTTCAAAGTTTTAAAATTTAGAGGCTTGCTGTAGTGCCACCATCAGGATTATGACTTGTCTTCAGTTGAGGAGCTATGTCTTTTTGAAAAGTTTGGGCAGATTTCTCATATTGAAATGCTGCAAAATGTGAGACTCAAAACCACAGCCTTCAGCATCCAAGAATCCACCTCTAACTCACTGAGCTTATAGGCAAGTGGAAATGTCACATTCATCTTCACTCGACTAAGTCAGTCACCTGACAGACAGCAGCTCTTAGCGTGTAAAGGCAGATTTCAAACAGCTGTCAAAAATTCAGTTATTAAAATTATTCATTGACTCCAGATATAAGAGTGGATTTTGCATTGACTCCCATTATTAGCATGGGAGTTCAGTTCAGTTTATGAGATACAATTCTGACACGTTCCTCGTTACCTGCGAGAATAGGTTTAATCATTAAAGTATTTTGATGCACTGTAGGCTCAATTTTTCAATAAATCAAAAATCTGTATGGGTTGTTTAAGTAGGACAGTGTGGAGGACCATTGGACTGTCAGGACTATTGACCTGTTTTTGCAGCTGATGCAGTATGGCATATTCTTACTGTCACCTACTTAGATTTCCTCCATTACATTGTCATATCACTGCTGGACTTTGTGAAGCATCTGCAATGTCCCTTCATGTTTACAACAGCAGGTGCAGAAGATGGATGGTGACTGGGAGCAATGACACAAGTGCTGACAGCCTGACAGGTTGCTTGAATATAAACAGGCTTAGACTTGGTGACATCGATACAGATTCTCCCAGTCGTCAGTTGAAGGAAAAGCTAAGCTGGTCTGGCTGATAGTGTGCTATGAGTTCATCTTTCCCAGACACAATTTGGATTGTGGGAAGGACATGGGGTTTGTACATAGGATCAGGTTAAGTGACCGGCCCTTCAGCTTGCCTTAACAGCAACTTCAATCCTGCCTGTGTGACATTAAGACCTGGATGACCTGTAACTTTTCTCTCTGAACTCCCTTTCAAGGAGTTGTGACACAAGTTAGCGGGAGTCAAGGAAAGAAAAAGGTGGAGGATGCCTTTCGTTGGTCCAACATCATGGCCAGATGTGGCCATTCCTTTGATATGTGAGTCTGAGAAAGTTGACTTAAGTGTCAACAGTCAAACTGTTTCTGTTTTTGGTCTCCAGGTCCTGGTCATTTAGGTTGATGTTTGCCATCCTGGCATTTCGTGCCTGACAAGAAGTTGGGTCTCGCCGCAGTTCCCTCAGACTTAGTGGGGTTGAAGAGGCTGCTCTGTCACAGGACGATCATATGTCACAGCAGTGACAGGACAATGACTTGGTCCGGGTTATTTTCTACTCAGAGAGGGGTCGTAGACCCTCCAGCAGGCCCATGAACCATGGGCACAGTGAAAATGCTTAAAGCTTGGAAGAAATTGTCCTTGTGGATGGGGGTACTTTATTGCATGAATAGGGAGCCAGTCATCAAAAAGAAATCATACCAGTACACTGTGTCTACCTCTATGATTCTGAGAGGTGTTGACAATGAGGCTGGGTGGCAGGGTCAGGAGCAGGCTGATGTCAGGAATTGTGTGCTGCCATGAGTGCATGTTCAGCAAAGCTCCTGAGCCTGAGGCAAGACCGCATGTGGAAAGCATCATCATCAAGGAGCCACTCAGGTTGGTCTGTGTGGACTTTCAGTTTGCTGGGACTAGACGCACTCAAAATTCACCCATGTTTTTCTTTGTTCCAGTCTGTGAAGGCTGCGGTTTGTCAACTGTAGGACAATGTAAGGACAATCCTGGCTTTCCCCATCATATCCATTCAGACCAAGGAGTGAGGTTGAAAGTTTTAACGACCTCATTCGGGCCTTGGTAGTGAGGGCAGAGGACAAGAGTCTTAAGATGCTAAAATTGCTGACCTTCATGTACATCTGCACAATTAATGAGACCACTGGGTTCCAGTTAATTATTGGCAGGACACCGTAGTCGCCCATTGATATGGTGTTTGGTAAGGTGCTAAATTGTTGCGGTGCTGTGGATTACGACGAGTACATCCCTTAGGAGGTATCTGCAGGAGGCCATAAATTCTGCTAAGTTGCTATCTGATCGGCAGCTGAGGAGGCATGCAGACTTGTACAACTGGAAGGTGTGGAAGACTCCTGGGGTATCGTGTTCTACTGGCCAACAAGGAGGAGCATGGCAGGTTTATGTAGTCATGGAGAAGGGTGTTATTTTTTTCAACTCTTCCACTGGTCATCGGAAGACTGTGCATCGTAATCTTTTCCTGATTGCCTGAGGCACCTGAGCGGGCCGGGGGGGGAGGCTCTCTGTCTGGATTGACCTCCAGCTTGCACTGGTGCAGTTTGTAGTCGAGTAAGAAGCGGCTGGGATGGAAATTAACGCTTAAATCTGAGGCCATGGCTCTCAGCTGAGAAAAGGTGCTGTACCCACAATAGATAGGTAGGTAGGTCTCATCCTCAAGGGGAGTAGTTAAATTATCTCAGGGTCTCAAGTGAGGGAAAAATAGAATGGGAGAGTAGACAGGCAGGCTGGATCAAAGTAATCAATTTTGTTTTAATTTCGTTGTTGTGTTATCCTATTTTATTTACATGTATTACTTCATAAGTCACTCGAATGTGAGAGGATCTGGCTTTGGATTGTGCATGAATGTACTAGCAAAACCATAATGACTATAATTGTGAACGCCAATGCTCTTCTCAGGAGATTGTTCAAGATTTCGGTTGTCTTTTGGCATATTGTTGTGGTTTACTATGTGCTTTTAGTTTGTTTATTGTTATTTAAATTCTTCATTAATGACAGTCCCTTGGCTGGATCCTTCTGTTTGAGTGACAGCAAGATCTCCCGCCCCAAATTCCCCGTAGCGCTGAGCAGCCACTGTCCTCTCGCCCATAGTGCCAGATACTGGGGACCGGCTGCAAAGCAAGAAGAAACCGATCCGCTTTCCTTTTCGACCCACGTTTACAGACTTTTGTTTGACTCCCTGACCCAATTGATGCAGCCGGTGCCCGGAATCTGATGAGGCGTGCCAGCGGGTGCCCATGGTAACTGACCCCTGCTATGAATTAAAGTGAAAATATTGTGTTTTAGTCTTGAGTGCAACCAGGTCAGGAAAATAGGACATTTCTGATTTAATGCGCTCTTCTTATAACAATGAGCTTGCAGAGGATTTTAAATCTGGTGCATGGACACTTTGCTCACCTTGTCATCCAGCTCTTTATAGAGTTTGGCAATTTCCACTTCATATTTCTCTTTTTCTGCATCCGTCAGTTTGACTCCAGGGGCGCTGCTGAGTTCGGGTTTGGACAGTGCCTTATCGTTGAGTGCATTGTCCAGAGCCTGAACTTCTTCCTTGGCTTTTTCTTTATCAAATTGTTCCTCTGTTGGCACGCTTTCTCCTGCAGGGGGCAGCACAGTGGCACAATAGCTCCAGACTCTGTGGACACGGCCCATCCCAAACAGTGACACTGGTTCAATCCATGCTTTGTGTATTTGTGCAAAAAAAACATTCATTTTCACAGTGTGTGATTCGGCTCTGAGACGGGAATACTATCTGGTCTTTTTTAATTAAAATAGACCTCACTTGGTGGGAAATATAGTCAAGGGATGAAACCATGCTGCTCTCTGTTCTCCAAAGTGGTTTCTGTGTAGATACATGCCAAGACTCTTGCCAAGACTTTTGGATGAATTTCTTGTGAAATTGCAGTGCACACCCACCTGGTTGTCCCTCAATATATATTCCTCCTTGGATTCTGACACTAATAGATAAGGCTGGATGTGTATGTGTACTACAACTGTATCATGCCTGTAGTCAGCTTAATCCCTATATGCAATTGTCAGATAAGCATGACAGGGTGCGAGACCTGTACAAAAGTGGACTGCGATATCCTAAAAACTGGACACGTGAAATCCGCTATATAATATCAGCATTCTGATATTGTTGGACAGTGTGGTCCTCACCACTCCTCCAGCGGGTGAGCTCAGTCTCTAGCCAAGTGATGGTGTTTTTCATTGTCTTGTTCTTCTCTTTCTCTTTCTCCCACTTGTTCTTCCACTGCTCTGCAGTCAGCTCCACATTCAGACTCACTGTGTTCTTGACTGTCTTTGCCCTATATAGACAGTGAAGTAAGAAAATGGCGTCAATTTTCCAGACATTCTGAACTGGTTTTAGCATGCAGGAAACTTTGTTGAGGGTAACTTAGGGTAAGGTAAGAGTTACTATTGCTATAATGATACAAATCATATCGCTGCAAACTATTTAGAAAACTGACAAATAAAAGACCTTATGAATAAAATATATGACATGCCATCTTTCCAGGTTTGGTTGCTATTAGTGTAGTATAAATATCAGGCAAAATGAGCTCCAATTTCACGTGAGTCACTGAATGTGGCTGTAAAAATGCTGTAATAAATCCCTTATGCACAGGTTATGGGTTCTTGTCTCAACTCAGGTTACCTCTCACAGTCCGTATAAATATACGCACTGAATTCAAATGGAGCCTCTACACTGACCTGAAGTTGAATGCTCCTGTGATGGACTGATACACCTGTTTTGCTGCCTTTGTTATGTGAGACAGGCACTGGAGACAGGCACCACAGACACCCGCAACCCCAGTGGCTATAAATTGTGTAAGAAAATGGATGGAAAAAGACGGCCAGGCCTGGGTATTTTACAGCCTGTAGACAATCTGGCACTGTGATCTATCTTAAACTAGAACATAAATCAGTCTAGTGGAAGGTAGCAACCCCAGTAGCTAATCCGTTGAACTGCTTATTACAATGGGAGAAAATTTATACTGAGAGCAATTAGGTTATAGTTTGTTAAGATCTCCAACACAGCTCAGGTTTCTAATTTGGTCACATGTTCCCACCTCTGGAACAGACAGTGGTCCCTCTATGGCCTCCCTAATCTCCAGATCAGTCAGTGACTTGAAACCCAGACAGGTAGGAAGTGCTGCTATGTTATGTACCTCTGACCAAATTGCAGTGTAGACCTGGTCTCAGCGTCATTGAAGGAGGATGGGGAGCAGCAAATGACCATGGTGGTGCGACAGTTACCACCCAACGAGTCCTGCAGGATCCTGGTCATCTTACTGTCTCTGTACGGCACGTAGCTCTGACACAGGACACACAATACAATGCAATACACAGGGCATGCTTGCAGCTGCCATTCTTATATGCTTATCTTTGGTATATATTCTTTTTTTCTCGAATATGGCACGGTGCCACCGTTTTCAAACTTTTAATTATATGTCATTATCACACAAAATTTTTCATCTATATTAAAGGACCTCAGTTTTGAACCACATTCTTTCTCTATAGAATGCACATTTGGCACAGTTATAAGTATACCAGATACATATGCATCCTGGAACTGACTAGTCATTTTGTCATGTGAATTTCTCAGAGAGACTATTCATTTTCAGTCCAAAAGTCCATATATATGACATTTGTGCAACTGTTTTGCAACTGTTAACTTATCTAATTCTACTGCAATGTCCACTACATTGCTGTGAATTTCCCCTGTTATAAATGAATGGCACCACTCGTCCACTTCCTCCGCTCCTTTCTTATTCCTGACTGTGCAGGACTAACATATGGACCGGGGACCACGCGTCCCCGGAGTGTGCTTTCTTCCCTCCCGGATTCCATAGATGTTGAGTTGGATCCAGGACTCTGTTCCTCAGCCTGGCTCTTAATGCTGTATGCACTCTTCTACTCTGGACTGATTCGACCTTTGACCTATAATCTAAACTGTTGCCATCAGTACATGTATTTCTGTACACTGTTTTGCTTGTGCCCCCCTATCCATCCTGGGTGAGGATCCCCTCCTATGTCTCTCACCCTGAGGTTTCTCCCTTTTTTTCCCTGTCAGGGTTTTTTTTTCTTGGGAATTGTTCCTCAGCCTTTGCGAGGGTTTTTACTATGTACATATTGTTGCTCTCTTTGTTAAGTGCATTGAAATAACATCTGTGATGAAATAGCACTTAAAACAAATAAAGTTGAGTTGAGTTAAAGGCACTGCACTTTCATAGGGATCGACTCACCGAGCCTTCTGCCAAGGCTGCAATGACGATTCCCAATGAAGACAGGGATTTGTTAATCATCTTGGCTTCATCCAGCACTGTGCCCTCTGCTCCAGTTTTTCCCACCTTTGAGACACAGACAGACATCATAATGATACTGAAATTACAGCTAGTTGAACTACTAACAGTCATGGCCAACGAACACTGAAAGAAAGGTGACAGAGCATGTAAATGGGTATGCTTCTACGTAGTGTTATCCTTGAATTGTTTAGATCTAGTCTTGATGGCTTGATTGAATAAATCAATCTATTTCTATCTTCACTTAAAAATGGGAAGTAAGGCATCTTAAAGAAGACAAGACAAGAGAGAGTGGGATGGAGGGAAAGGGTTGGTAGACAAGATGAACACATACTTTCTCACTCCCTGCCAGATCGACAAGATAGAGCTTGCCAGTAAGCTTGTGTCCTGTTTGAGTGTTTTCCTGCTTGATGTTGATGAGGAAGATGCTGTGACTCCGGGAACTGTGCTCGTTCATGTCTAACACAGACACACAGCGAGAGAGAGAGAGAGAGAGAGAGAGAGAGAGAGAGAGAGAGAGAGAGAGAGAGAGAGAGAGAGAGAGAGAGAGAGAGAGAGAGAGAGATGATTGCATTGGTACTACCTCAAATAGGTTCAAGAATTTTGAGGAGAAGGAGATCGGGAGCAGGAGTTGAGCAGAGCAAGGGCACTACAACGTGCCTCCAAGAGAATATTTTCAGATGTGGGAGCTTCTGTTGATTTTACAGTTGCATGTTTTCATTAAGGATCGAGTAGGTGACAGGTTAACAAAGTGTTAATGATTAAAATACAGCATATGTATTGACATCATGCAGTGTGCTATGGAACATTTTCACTTGACTTTTCTCTCCTATTCGGCGGTGTGGGCAGCAAAGATACCGTGTCTTAGTCGATGGGAGTTGACAAGGCTGCTGCAGTCAGGAGACTTAATGAGGTTGAACTCATGAGAGAGAGCCTTACTGAAAGCATTCACTGTATGAACTCACTTGTGACAGCCACGCTTCTGTTGTTTTTGCCCTCCTCTATGGCATCCATGACCTCGTTGGGACTGCAGACAAAACGCTCTGTAGCGCCCTGGGGAGTACGCATGCAATCACAAGGAAATGCTGTGTTCAAAAGCCCTACAGCAGGCAAGCGGCACAGAGGGACAATTATTCCAGAGACCAATACATACTGCCTTTCATCTTGTTACTTCACTTGCTCAGTAGTTTTAGTATATCTCTTCATTTCCTTATCAAAATACACTGAAACCTATGCCTGAGAAGACCGAGAACACTGAGTACCCATTCTCTAAAATAAAATTACCAAACTTATTATGTCACTTCATATCTGATACATTCTTGGTGATGAGGACCAACCTGTGACTTTTTTGTGGTGTGGAACCTAGAAAGAAGCAGTCGAATGCTGGCCTGAGACAATATTTGTCACCATGAAACTGAATCTGAACATGATCTCACCTTGACATACGGCACTCTGTTTTTGTCCTCATGGACAGAGAGGTTGGTCTTTGTCACTATGAAAAGGAGAAATATCTAAATGAATTGCCTTGTTTATACCAGGGTCTAAAAAAGAGGCAAGAGATGTGACTCATACCATCCAGCAAGTCCCTGATTTTGTCCAGATAGACTTCAAAATATGAGACCTGCAAAGTCAAAGCCTCCGGTGAGCCTCAACCTCTAACTGCCATGACATTTAAAAGCTTCTAGGCATGCATTATCATACTTTGATATGAAACTCCAGGTTCTGATCCATGGAATAAATGTAGTTGAAGATGTCCTGAACAATCCTAGGAATGACTCCCATCATGTTTGGGTCATGGAGTTTTCCCTTTGAGAGAAAATTGAACAATTGTTAAAACAGAAAGTTACGTTCACTTTTCCTGCTGCTTTGTGTTTGTTTTGTCGTAAAGTGAAGAAAGCACACCTCCATTGTGTGTGTTTTGCCTGAGGACGTTTGCCCATAAGCAAATATTGTTCCATTGTAGCCTTCCAGAACATCTGTTCAAATGGAAAAAACATAAGAATTGAAGTTTGGGCTTATTTTTCAGGATTTTAATGTACTACTTTAAGTTGCCTGCACGCTAATGTCTCACCTCTGACAATCTTCTGAGCCACAGCATTGTAGAACTGCTCCTGAGTTGTATTGGACTGGAACACCCGGTCAAAGTAGTATGGTTTACCCTAAATTGAGGAGGAGATGGCAGTGATGAGTAACAGTCCCAAAACAGACATCTACAGTGCTGTACAGCACTTGGTCTGGCTTAGTCCTCCACTACACGCAGTCAATTCTAATTTTGTTCCCTGACAATGAAAAGTGTCCGTCTCTGGATAGAATAATAGTATATAGCCTTTTAAAATGGATTGATGGAAAGATGGATAGAAACTTGGATTTCTGAGTTTCTGAGGGAACCTCCCAAAGGGATCGATAAAGTTTCAGTCTGTTTGCAGTGCGATATGCATTTGCAATGAATCGACCGAGTTAACACAGACAGATCTCTCAGTTCTCTCTTGACTTGAATCTTAATACGGCTGAGGATGTGTAAATGTTCTTTCAGGAGGAGAGATCCCCTGACGCCTTCAGGTCAGGGAACGAGCTCTGACTATGTGCTAGATAATACATGGAAATATGGATACCATCTTGGAGAGGCTCACAGCTCCATAAAGAAGTTTCGGCGGAGTTGGAGACCAGAATGGACATAGAGAGCTGTGAGAAATTGAATGCAGCTAATTGCCCTAAACCCAAACAACCCCTAATCTTATCTGCTTTCGGCCTCCCTAACCAGCACCGGCTTTGGCCAAAGCCGCTGCTGGACCCCTGGAGAAGATGGCAGCGAGTCGCTCTTCATTCCCTTCCCCCACTTCCCAAAGACACCGAGGGATTGTTGTCTGCCTGGGACCCGATCAAGACCGTCTCCATGGCTACTTGCTGTGTTATCACTATATCCTCCTGCGGACTGAGGCACATGATGAGGAAGCAGCTGAACGACTCTCATGCCTTCCACACACATAGACTCACACACTTAGGCCTTAAACACATACAGTGACATGCAATCACCACCCTTCCCCACCATCCCAAGCCTTTGCCTCATTTTTTGTCAGTTTCTGACGATACTTGATTCCGATTCTGATGTTTCCGATTCTGGATAGTAGTTCACAGTACGCACTCTTGTGAGTTAAGTTCTTGGACTTCTGTCTAATACTTGTCAGCTAGACACCCTAGGTGGAAGACTGTTGATCAGTTTTATAGTCGTATAAGCCATTCTGTGAACATATATTTTGGACACCGGAAAAAAGAAAGGAGCTGAACTGTCACCCGACTATCATCTGGTGGTGGGGTGGATTAGGTGGCGGGTGAAGGATAGATCTGGGATGCCATTCAAAATGGTGATCGTTAATTGATAATTATTTTTGTGCAATTCATTCAAATCATCATTATATTTTTACAATTTTCGTTACTGCTCTTTTATCATTTTTGTTGTTATTCATATTATTCTTATTTTTTATCTTATTTGACTGTGGGTGGGGAGGGGGAGTCTAATCATCTATGGATCGGAAAGTAGGTGGATCAATCCCAGCCCAGTGTAGCTGACATGTAAAAGTGTCCTTGGCCAAGACACTGAACCCCACAGTGCCTCTGAAGCTGTGTTATCAGATGGGAATGTGAGTGAATGGTTAAAGCTATAGGTTAAAGCAGATGGAAAAGTGCTATAAATCAATCAGACCAATCCCATTAATTCCTATTATTATATTATTTTATTATTTTTCACTAATTATTTCTTGTTATTATTTTGCTTACTTATTTTACACAACTTAATTATTACTTATTACTCATTCATCTTATTTACCATACTATTATTATTGTTACTTTCTGTTGAGGACTGCTGGATGTTTCTGTGAATTGTGAATTGTATATAGAGGGTTTTTGCTCTGCATAATCAACATGTCATCAATCCTGGGGGTCGCCATCTTGTAGGTGCTCGGAGGCAACTATGAATCTGAATGAAGTGGAAAACTACGTTAGATGAATATGAATTGTTCGATGGAAGAACGACATGAACGACAGAGGAGCTCAGAGACGCAGTATAGATTCAATATAGATTCAGTATAGACTCTTGACTGAGTCCCTCCCTGTATGTCTTTGAATCTAAATCGCATTTTTATGTGTTTCTGTGTCATTCTGGACATTCCTTCGTCGCAATATTAACATTTTTCCAGCGCAGTTTTCCCATTCATCCAGATGAGTGTTAATCTCTGAGAGCCTGCAGCATGGCTACTTCTGGATTGATGACGCACAGTGAAAACCCTCTATTGTTCATTGTTCATCGTATTGTGCGTTGTGAATGTGACATTACTTTGTATAATTCTGGCTGCTGGTCAGAAGAATTTCCTTTCAGGGATAAATTAAGTTCTTACCACATCATATTTTGAAACATCTCAAATGAGATTGTGAGTCTACCTGGGTCTGCTTCAGTCACAGTTCCACCAGGGATCCACCAAGTGAAGTGCCAAGACAAGAAGCGGTGGCGGGGCTGCAAAGCTGGGTTGAGCGCTAACCTAGAGGCTAGTGCAGGACTCCCCAGCAAGACGGAAGAGATGGTACCTGAAAATGCTGGGGATGTGGCTAAATCTGATGATTCGAGAGTAAGCTATCAGGCTAGTACTAGGATGTACTGTCTGCTAATACTGGTAGACAGGATAAATAACTCTGGCGAGAAGAGGGGGAGGGCTGTTTGTGTACGCTGTTGCCAGTTCACCAGACCCAGAGTTCTTAACATGTAGGGGTCATCCCTGCTAAGGTTTTACTGGCAATTTGAATTGGTTTCAGAACTGCCTATCCCTTTTTTAGGAGTGATGCAAATTTCTCAGGTGGATAGATACTTGTAGCTCGTATTCAACCCGCTATTATAGAAATTATCCACTAACTGTTGACCTTCCACCCTCCACTACCTTCCTGTCCACAGTATCCTTCTTTGATGGTCGCTGTACTTCCTCCCGTAACACCCTTTTGCTAGTTTAGCTAAATACTACATAAGATAGAACAGGTGGAGATTCCTTTGGCAGAGAGCAATGTAGCTGTGTTAGCAATATACACATCAAAATCAAAATATTCACTATCTTGATCCTGCTCATCCAACATGAACAGGATCTGAGACCTTGTCATAATGTACTTTTCAGCATTTCCATTTTTGCACATTAAAAGGGTGATTATCACTCAGCGTGTGACCGAGTCAGTACCTCTGAACAAAGCGGCCATTCATTTTTATCGCTCGTCTCCACTGGTCATGAGAATCAAGGTTAACAATTCCCCCAGCAAATCAATGTTTTCTGCACACCCACGCCTCAGTGCTCATGCAGTGGGTGTGGAGATGCGGTGAGAGTCACGGATCCTGCTTTACACCACTGGGTGTTTTAATTATTTTGACATAGCAGTTAGTTAGATATAATTATAATGGGTACTTATAATGGCTCATAAAGAGGGATTCTTTTATTGGTGGATATTAACTAATTAATCGCTTAATTGTTGCAGCCCTACCATCCTCTCTAATTCAGTCAGTATGTTCTATTTATTCAGCAATGTTTGACTTTCAATTTAGTACCAGTGCCTTCACTTAAGTTTTCCACTTATTAATTCATTCATCCACAAGGCTGTAAAACAGCCGACGGAAGTTCTTGTGATCTGTCCCTCGGGCGACTGAACTTTCATTAGAGTGAGTTTTACCATTTCATTCCCAACTCTCCAACTATGGCTGATTATTTTTAGCATTTTCAGACTGATGATCCAAGTTGAAAAGAGCAAGACAGAGCGTGGGGACCTGGGAAACGTGAGGGACACGTCACATTAAAAAATAAAGATTATTTTATAGAAAAAATAACAAACAAAAACATTACAGCAAGCAAGTATAGTATAGCATTAGGGCTTGAAAGTCTTTTTGCATGCAACTAATAATATTTTTTTTTGGGCACACAAACATACACAAGAAGCACTCACCGCAATCTGGACACAATCATCTCCTTGAAATTTAGGGATGTACTTGTCTCCCCGGGCCACCTCGGAGCTGTTGAGGGGCCTGAAACGGCAAACTACCTTGATGCAGGTTTCGGCTGGGTCCGCCATATCTGCGTGGGTTCAGTCCACTGTGGCCACAGAGTGCAGAGTAGCGGGGTTCAAGTGAGACGTATCGCCTCTTTCCGGGATGTTTCGACTCTCAGCAAAAAAAAACAGTCCTCGAGTTTGCCACCTTAAGTCCACACAGAACCTCAGCTGTGAACGAAACTGGGCATTCTGTCTGCTCAATAAAAGTCAAAAAGAAATTTCAAACATGAATTTGAACCGAATGATATCTACTTCCGACAAAAAGCTGCAATATCTCCCCTGATGATTATTCAATCTCAGGCTCAGCGAATCCAGTTAAAGATGGAAATAGAGGAGAGAAAGCTCCAAGACGTTGCCTTTGATGTTCAGGAAGACTGGAAGTGCTGAAGGGGTCAGGGCGGTGCTCAGAGCACATGTCTCATGAGCAGAAGAACAGGGCAGATAATCTCAGACATATGGTTGGTTTGATCAATCACTGTGCTTTCTGGTTGTAAAATGAAAACTTCAGCTATTCTGACTTTAAATATGCCAAATTCTTCTTTGTGTGTGCATTTACAGATACATAAACATGTCATGAACAACAACAATGAAATAGATACAATTTATTGAACTACAAAATTAAGTGTGCAGTGAAGGTCATTAGCTTGGTGGTTAGTGTTTTCTCTCAACAAGAATGTAGTTGTTTTGCATACCGATAATCCCCCTGTGCGCACATGACCTTTTTCCAGGTACTCTGACTTATTCCCACGGTGCAAAAACAGGCACATTTAGGCCAATTGGCAACTCTAAAATTGTACCTTGGTATGATTGTGAGAGCCAATGGTGTATGTGCCCTATGATGGACTGACAGTCTCTCCAGGGTGTATTCCCTGCCTTCACCAATATGTACACTGGAGATGCACATAGGCAGCTGCGGTCCCTGACACCACTGAGCATGTGGCTACAATGATGGATGAACGGATACCAACAATAGTTCTGAAATGTGAAAAAAATGTTGGAAGGAAAATTAGATTTGCTCATCCAAAATAAGAAGAGGTGAGGAACATCCCTGGCTAAACTGCAACAGCAACGAATGGCTGCAACTGATCAGCTATCAGTGGTCTGTAGTGCCACCGTGTGGACATTGGAAGACTGCAGAGGCAAGTGATCCGGATTGTTCTTGATTTTGAACTCGCCAAACAAGATCATATCTTTTACCTTGCTGACCCGAGGATCTTGCCTACATGTTGTACATACTGCTTTCCTAAGTACTTTGGTTCTTATTTTATCCTATTATACTGTATTTATGCCTGCACTGGTCGGAGAAGGGCTGTAAGGGCTCTAAGTCCATTGCATAACTGGATGTATACCTGATGACAGTAAAAGGTTCATAATTCTGATTTAGGAATAACAGGAATTCAACAGAAAAGACCACATGCGGGCAGAGACATATTGGCATTGTCCAAAACCACTCCCTAGTGGTACCCTACCCCCTACATGGGGCACTCACCAGTAAATGTTTATAATGACATCAGGGCTGCCTAAATATCTTAATTACAGTGTGTTCAACCATCTCAATGCTATGTATCTCCAGACTCAACTGCAGCTGGAGCTGGGATGCTCGTTTTAGCCAGTGCAACATAATATCATATAGTTTCTCAAGCGTTTGGCTTCCCACGCTTCACGGCGAATCACTGCTTACGGGGTGGCACCAAAAACGCAGCATGCGGCTGATGTGTTTGGCAAAGTCAAAAAGCGAGACTGGAACAGGTATCAAGTGTTTATTCTTTTCAGAGAAGAAGAAGACTCACACTCTGACCACAACAAGCGGACCAGTCAGCTCACACAGTTCAGGCTACAACAAAAAAGAATACTAAGATTAACTTAATGTTTCTATATGCATGTCAAATCTCAACCACATCAGTGTCATGGGCATATATGAGTTGTGGCTGGAAAATTTACGCTCTGAAGCCTGCAGATATTCACGAAGAGGTGTTGGGACTGGTGGGTCGGAACTAGTTGCTTGAGGTGCATACATGGTGGGAGATTTAGCAGCTTTGTCAGGATGGAGGTGTGGTTGAGACAGTGGGGCATGCCTGACTTGCTGTACTGGGGGTGGCTACTTGCTCTATGGCTACGGCATCTGGCATTGTAATTGGGACACCATCATAAACGCTAGATACAGGGGTCTATGTGGAGACTGGTGGGACTGGTACAGAGTCCCACCAGGGACTCCTTGTCTTCTATCAAGGAAGTGGGAGTGGTGGTGGGACATATCTGGCACTTTCTGCCAGTGGCATGGGTGTTGGGGCAAAACGGCCACTGATGTTACAGTGGAGGCGTCTTGGATGAGGAGTGGGTAGCCTTGCACCATAGCTTGCACCTGGGCTCATATCTGTTATATATTGGGTTGATTTTGAGGGGTAAAGGAGTTGGTACGATGGTTGGGTAAGGCCATATACCAGATGTGTTGACATGTCCAGCAGTGGAGAGTAACGTATGCCTGAAATGGGGCATGACAGCTGCAGGTTGTATGGTGGCTGGTGAAGGTGACTCCTTCACCAGCCACCGGTCCACATTATGTTTATGTGGTCCACATTATGTTTATATGTTTTTTGTTTGTTCATTTTCGTTTTGTTCGTTTTACCCTATTATACTGTATTTACACCTGCACTGGTCGGAGAAAGGCTGTAAGGGCTGTAAATCCATTGTATAACTGGATGTATACCTCACTACAATAAAAGGTTCCTAATTCTAATTTGGGAATAATAAAAAACAAAGTCAAAGATTTTCCCTTGCTTTTGCGTATGCACACTCACTTGTGCATGTGCAATCGATACTTCGTACTGGCACAGGAAATGAGACAATAGCAGGCTGAGTATGAATCACAGGCAATCAAAAGAGGAAAATAATGTGTGTATATGTCTACGCTGTATGTGTATGTATGTGTGTGTGTATGTGTATGAGTGTCTGGAGAGAGAATGGCACGATCACTCACAGCACGAAGAGAGGGTCGAGATGCTTTTATTTCTGTGACACCGGCGGATTTCCTAAAAATGGTTTTTCATTCTTAACAGATAAAAATAGAAATTACAGTGCCATACATTCTCTAGATTATATGGACCATAATCCATAAATATGCATTTCAGAGCTCAAATTATATCATGTATAAACTTTCATGCATCCACAATTTACAGTACATACATAAAAATAAATATTAAATACAATGCAGCATCAAGATGGAGATTGGTTTTCTTTAAACAAAGTACAGTATACAGCAATACATGGTGTATGTCAGCATTTACCTGTAGGGAGCGGCTGAGGGGCGCATTCAGGACATGCATGTTAGATTTTTATTACAGAGATTTCCTCGGCTACCATTGTCCTGCCCCAAAAGGAGAAGAGAAGAGAAGAGAAGAGGAGAGGAGAGGAGAGGAGAGGAGAGGAGAGGAGAGGAGAGGAGAGGAGAGGAGAGGAGAGGAGAGGAGAGGAGAGGAGAGGAGAGGAGAGGAGAGGAGAGGAGAGGAGAGGAGAGGAGAGGAGAGGAGAGGAGAGGAGAGGAGAGAAGAGAAGAGAAGAGAAGAGAAGAGAAGAGAAGAGAAGAGAAGAGAAGAGAAGAGAAGAGAAGAGAAGAGAAGAGAAGAGAAGAGAAGACAAGATGGAAAGTAAGAAGCACCAGTGAGCTTGAACTCCAGGCTTCAACCTGACTCACAGTAAAGAATAAAAGAAGTGGGAGATGGATTTACCCGGTGGAAGTGAAAGAAAGAGGTATGGAATCGGAACAATTCCGGGACCTAGTTTTGGCAGCGAGGCTTCTGGTTGCTCAGTAACTGTCTCTACAGTCAAAGCTCTCTACAAGGTTGTTTAACTTCTAAACTGCGCGTTTCCCTCCCCATGCCGCCTTCTCCATCTCCAGCCCCAACGGCTCTCTCCCCCGGAGCAAGAAAACCTTTTCTAACAGTTCTAACAGAATGGCGGCACAGCAAAAACAAGCAGCTCACGATCAAGGCTATCAGCAAACAAGGCAAAGCGCAGAAAAGCTTCACGGCGCACACCGACTCGGCATCATGTAAGCCCCACTGACGTGGACATTTCCGACAGGCAGTAAACCTAAAATAGTCAATAAGCGTCGAATATAAGCGGACGATGCAAAGAGAAGGCTCTAACGCTACTGACTGAGATTTGAGATTCATTAAATCTACCTTCTCAGACGTATTTCATCATCAAAACTCCACCTTTTTCTTTTGCCCCGTTTGTGTCCGCCTTGTATCTGCCTTCCTGAGGTGGGGACGAGCAGCCAAGGAGGGGCCGAGCGACAGCCCTTGCCTTCGGCGCGCAGACGTTTTGCCGAGCGTCAACACAAAGCCCTGAAGTCTCGCGACACTCTCGATTCGGAGCGGACGCCGACGGCACACTTAGTGCGGGGCGCGGGTAGATCTCTGAGGAGACAGTGGTCCTCGGTGGAGCAGGGAGCTGGGTGGACACCAATACACTTCCAGCCCGCGTAACCACAAAGGGTGAGAGTAAAGTCACATTTCAGACACTAAAGAACCAACACATTTCATCCACCGTTGTGCGTCACTGTTCGCTCCAGCATTGTTTCACCTGTCATTCACGAAACGTAGTTAATTCAGTTGTGTGCACTCAGTCTGTAGACAGAGGGTCCTCTCACTCAGAGGAAAAAAAAACCTGTGCATTCCTTGTTCGTAACGCACTGATAAGGCTAAAGCCAAGCTGCCATGGTCCAAAAACAAAGAATGGAACAATTACGATGAGGTATAATCTCGGGTGGGACGCAATCAATACAGATTTCGCTCTTCTTGGAGGGGGCTGATGAATGGTCATGGGGGAAAAGAAACCTTGGAGGCAGCAAACGTGATTCGCTCTGCGCAACTTTCCGAACGTCTGTGGCGCTGTTACACGGTCAGCACTGGAGCAGTCGCAGGACTACTAATATTAACACTGTTAAAAACGTATGCGAGGACTCCAGTGATGCCCGCATCTCTATTTTGCGTTTCCAAATGTGATTGAAAAAAAAAAGCTGTATTCTATTATTTAATTATTCTAGGAAGAGCCCCGTGATTTGGCGCTATTAATTAGATGAGTTTGCACATTTCCACTCAGATCTCAGTCCTCAGCCGGAATAATAAAATCTGAAATCGACGTGACTTTGTTTATAATGGAGAAAGATTTTGAGGACGTTCTTCTACATGACCGCATGAGATGAATGCGAACGTCAAAGGGAGATGTATTCTCGGACCGTACTCTTGCCTGCCACTTGTCATTATCACTAGTATCCATTCACCAGGGACCGGCACACTTACAGCTCTATACAGGATTTGTCCGTTGAGAAGCCGTGAGCTATATGTTCATAGCGATATGTTCAGCGGTTGAAATCTGAGTGCAGGTTGCTCTTAGATTCACTAGGTCTCTCTATCAGTTGACCAGTAGTAGACTATTTAGATCTAGAGGCAGAGGTTCCTCCTGCACAGAGCCATAAATCAGTTATTATAAAATATCAATACGGAGCTGATGCAGAAAACGGTCATAAATGTTCTATCTGTGATGGTTCATTGTGTACAGTTCTTGTCTACACAAAGCGTGCCAATGATTCAGCCTCATTTCAGGCTTATTCTCATATATACATTAAACACTTCTACATTTCTGTTTTGATGGGAGGGGGACGTTCTATATGTTCTATTTGCAGATTTGACAAGGCACTTGGTGCATGTATTAGCAATAATGAAACTTGAGTAATCTTACGAGCGGAGTGATAGCTTATCGGCACTGGACTTAACTGGGTCAGTCAGTCAGTCAGTCAGTCAGTCAGGTATTGTGGCTCCGAGCCTACTACGCCTCAGGCTGCAATGTATCCTCACCTAAGCAATCTGTGGCTGTTTCTACTCCACAGCATCATGTTCAGGAATGTCCCCATAGCTGGACGAATGAAGTCTGAACTTTTCTATGTTGCGCCAGCATGGTGACAATTCGTGATGCATTGTAAGAGCACATAAAGCTTTTCAGAACGGTGTCAAACGAAAAGTAATTTGGTCAATAATTCTGTGTTGAGCGTTGCAAGGCCTCAGTCTCCCATTTGCCAATTAAACAAACTCATAAAACTCACTGAAACGAGTCCATGGATTCCACTGTGATATAACGACAGACAACAGCAATAATAATCATTTTCATATGCACATTTTCTAAACTTATGACAGACAGCATTTCAGCTCAGTTTAAGAACTGAGAGGAGACAGTCATTCTTTTGGCTTGTAGGTCAGCTCTTTGACCTCTATGGGTTGCTTTCAGACCTTTTTGTCACTGCCTGACCACTTTCTGTCTCAGCATTCCAGTGCAATTGATGGACAATAAAATGAACTAAATACTTAGCGCTTGGACTTCCGCTGAACCACAGTTCTGAAGGCCAGCTCTGAATGCATGACAATCACATTTTAAGGAACGAGGGTGGAGTCATTCTATATCTTTCTGATTAGAGCGCCTAATACGGATAAGCCAACTGCAGAAAATAATGCCGTGAATTCTGTGTAATTTGTATTTGCAATATTTAAGCTTAAAACGGAAGTAGAATACTTTAATCCTTGAGTTACAATTGCTACATGGTTTTAAAGCTAATGTTTTCGAACATTTGTTATTTTAAACAACCCACAGACACAGAAACAGAAGCATCTATTTCCTGTTATGTTTCTGGCGACCTGATGAATGGAAGTCCAGTGTTCATTCTCTCAAATAGGGGCGAGGGGGGGCGGGGGGGAGTTTCTTTGGTACTGTCAAGTTGTGCATTGTTTGTGTAATGAGTTACGGGCCCTTTTTGCATGGCCTTGTGAACCTAACCACATTGGGGTAGCACATGGTGGCATTGTAATGGTTAAATGTTTTTCCTTGGGATCTGACCCTACCAAAAACAAAAAGCACACCTGCCATGCTGCATATGGCAATTTTGCCTCCTCTTAAACATGGGGTAGGGGATTGCATTTTGGAGCACTTTTTACTTTTTTGCTCCTGAACATGCCAATTACAGAAAAATGAAACAAATCAGCCACAAGGGGTAATCGTGGGTAATAAGGGTAATAAGAAATCCTGGAAAAAACACCATCCAATCGGGTTGAATGCCACGTTATATACAACTGGTCAATACATTTGTCCCTCCCTCCGTCCCTTCTCTGCGCTAATGCGCATCTATGAGGAAAAAAGCGAGTGGACAGTTAGCGATGCAATGCTGCAATGCTTCACAGGGAAGTCTGGAAAGGGGGCTGGACTACCGAGGTGAGTATTTTAGCACTGTAGCCCGCTCGAGACGTTTTTAATTTTCCAAGCCAAACGAACTGATAGAACTGCGGATGTGTTCCACCGTAACACTGTGCTGCAGAGACGACCTACTGTAAGTTAACAGTCTTACGGCGGGCACGGGTCTTAACGAAACTCAGTGACGCATTCCGGTAAACCTGCGTTTCACAGTGCATGTTCAAGATGCTTTAGAAAGCATGCTTAACATGATACCAGGGTGGGTTAACGCGAGGGACGCATTGCATCGCGAAACGAGTAGAAAGCCCCCTCGATGCCTCCCACACTGTGTTCATGTCGATGCTTAAGGCTCAGTGCTGATATGCACACTCTCATTCTGACAGTAGGAAAAGCACGAAATAAACGGGAATAAGAAGTATTGCTGCACCGGCCACTCATACACAACCTATAAACCAATGCACAGGCCACCGTAGCTGCATTAAGTTAAAAAACACAATAAATTGACACCATGCTGGAGGATAAGCTTCAGTACGTCTGACGAAGGCTACAGCCTGGATTGCATTGCATACATGAACCAGAATGCAACTGAGAAAACCCATCAGTCAAACCATCTTTTTTTTTCTGTTGTTTAACACATACGGACGAAGCGCAGAGATGGGGGGGGGGGGCAAGCTAACACGCACAAATTCTTTTACTAAAACATTCACTTGATAGAACCATCAAGTATATCAGATTGTAGCGAGAATACAGCTGCGCGGTTTTAACTGAGAGGTCTATCTTTCTTCCTTGGCTGTCCTCAGTTGGACCCACAGTGTTTTCCAGATCAATTCACGAAGAGGAGATGCAGGGAGGGGAGGCTCAGTTCAATGCCACCCGCCGATCAGCCTCCACTGCAGAAGGACAACCTTCCGATCGCCTGGACGGACTCAAGTCTTCAAAAAGGGGTAATAGAGTTGTGACTATTGAACACATTGCTTTTCCACCAAAGCTGCAGCCAGTCACGTGAGAGACCGTAACCTTCCATATCAGAGTGGTGTAACCTTCCGATCTGTAACAGAAACGGAACAGTGGCCACATCAAAATGAACTTGTGATGAAATCAGGGACCAGACCTTCGAGCTGTACAAATGGAGTTCCAACGACAAGGCCTCTGAGGTGCCACCCCTTGCATCTAGCCATTTTGAAGGGAATGCTACATCTGCTGGATGTTAACAGTAGAGTGACATCCGGCTCCGACGCATGGCCTCGCTGATCAGATATGATGGGCTGATCTCCGGCTCCTCCGTCATTACCACAATGTTCTGCCACTCTCCACACTGGTTGGATTTCTTGATGGTGTCCACAACACAAAGCGCATAGAGACAGTCCTCAAAGGTAGCGGCCATTGTCAAGGGCTTCCTGTCCCATGTTCTCCTGTCATCTTGGTCCTGGAAGGCTTGTCGCACGGCCTGGATCATGCGGATCGTTCCGGTGAGATACGGGGAGGGTATGTCACTGAAGGCCTTCTCCGGTAACGAAGCCTTCTCAAGAGGCGTAGTGTCTTTGAGCAGGAGCTCGGGACCTCCTCCGCTCCCTCCACCTCCACTGTTCTTCTGTCCATACAGATCCGTTCCCATGACAATTAGTCTTCCAACCGTCCCTACGATTATCACCTCCTGCTGGAATTCTCCTGGCACGTTGAAGTTGAGAGTGACGGTGCAGCAAGCTCCTCCCTCCAGGACCATTTGGAACGTGCAGAAGTCGTCACTGGTGATCTGACGGATGCCTCTGATGTGGTCTGTTTGCTTGACAAAGGTTTTGAGGAAGCCGTGGACTTTTGCTGCCCGCTGACTAGTCAAAAAGGTGAGCAGGTCAATGATGTAACTCCCCACGGAATGTAGACCACCACCTCCCATTAGATCATCACAGCTCCAGTTGTATTTCTTCCCCAGGAGGCTCCCACTGTGGACCTTCAGGGAAAAGACAAGACTTTTAGCATTTGAATGAATTTCACATGAACTTAGAACATAAAACAAAATTAGGATGGTTTCTGCTGTCAAATCTTCAGGCATCCATCTTTGAAGCCGTGTGGGTCAAGCTCTACCTCCAACTACCATCAAGATAGATAAAAATTTGCCATACCTGGGCCTCACACACCAAGAGCTCCCCGATGTACCCCTCCTCTATCAACTCCTTCATCCGAACAAAGGCTGGCAGAAAGCGTAGCACATTTCCCATGATGCTCAGTAGTTTGGGGTAGTACTGAGCCGCTGACATCATTCGGAAAGCATCCAGAGGCGTCGCTGTCCTGTCACAGATGACATTCTTCCCAATACCTTGAAAAAGGAACGGAGAAAGTAAGGGTTAAACTGGGCAAACTTGAGCCTATTTTCTTGTTGCGTTAAACTGTTACATTTGAACCTCTTTGTTGTGATTGTGAAGATGAAGAGAGGAGAGCAGGGGAAAAAACGGGGTGAGAGATGCAGCCTCACTACACTTATGGCGATCCCACGTCGGAGTCGTTTGGTCTCCTCCACATCAGAGTTTGTTTCCTGTAATAGCTCACTAAATATTGGCACATGTGAAAACTAACCCAAACGCGGGTCTTGGCCTCACTTGCAAGTAAACCCTGATGTGGCCTGATCAATGTGTAAAAAGCAAGCAGCCCATCCGGAATACAAGAAAGCAAAGAAAGTTTGACGTAGTGTTTGGCGCTGCTTAATTGTTTGTTTTTGTGGCGAACAAGCTGGCTGATCAGGCTAGACGAGTGAAGGCAAATTTTGGCACAATTTCGTTCTTGTTCCACAATTCCATGTCAACGGCCCTTACAGCAATAGCATCAATACCGAGAACACCACAGAGAAAAGGTTCCTGTCCTTTTAAGAAGATACTGTGAGGCAGGAAAGGAAGTCACATCTCTTATTCGCAGTATTCTGCCCAACCCATTCCAACTGTGTATTTTTTGTCGCTAGTTTGGGTTAGCTATTGTAGCTGATCTCAAGATGGATGTTAGCTGGGTAGAGATGACTGTTTGACCACCCCAGACTCATAATAGAGTGGATTGACGACATAAGGAGATGGTCCCCTGTGACCTACGTGTGCTCTGATGGGTCATGTCAGCGGGGATTCTTGAGGTGTGTGTTAATAGGGGGCTGTCTCATAGATTGGATAATCACCACTGAACAATAAGGGGTTGTCCTGAGGAAGTTTTGGCATGTGAACGTGTAGGCGGGGGTTGCCTTTGTTTTGTTGTGGCCACTTAATCATACTTAACGAGACTTAATCTTAATCATACTATGTTTTGTTCCGGCCAGACTTTCGGACACAAAAACATTGAGAAGCACTGAAGTCTAACAGCTAACTGCTCTGGTCACTTACAGTATGGTGCGTTGCTAGCCAGACAAAAAGCGTTCTCTCTCTCTCTCTCCCTCCCTCCCTCTCTCTCTCTCACACACACACACACGCACACACCCCTTCCTCAAGATCCTGGCGTGTGAAAAGAAGCATGCTGCTTCACTTCCAAGTCTGGGGGATTGTTTTGAAAGTGAAACTTCCCATCCTAATCTGCCACTCGTTTGCCAGTAAATTAATCCCTCTGACCCACTTCTGAGAAACCGCTCACATTCGACCCCTTCAGACACAGAAAGCCATGCAAAACCACACACCCGCACCCATTTTTTTTTTTACATAAACAATGACAAATTCTGAAATATAATTGTAATTTTCTACACTGTTCTATCGACAAGCAAGCTAGAATAGTGCCTCATCCAGGGGAAGACCCTTCTGGCTAAATGCTAAATGCTCTTGGCTGATTGATGCTGGCAATCATATTGAATTCAGTGTCAGGACAGGAAGTTGGCTTGATACTTAGAAGCCTAAAGGCCTATTTCACTTAAGATTCCGCATAGATATTTTCTCATCACAAACTCGCCAGACAAACACAGACAAGTCTCTTTAGCAAGGTGTCGATGATATGTTGACACTCATCACAGAGCACGTTGAGTCATCATAGACACTAAAATGTTAAATGTCAACTTGTTTCCTTAATTTATTTCCTCCCTTTAATATAATTTTGCACTTTTACAGTTAGTCTACAGCTCATCTTAGTTAGCAAAATGCAAGTTCTCTCTAGTATTTAGGAATTGCCAACAAACATGGTTTGTTTTGACTATCTATCACCATTATTGTGCCTAAACCTGACCACAGTTTCAATATTAATGTCAACGTGTCACACAGAACTGTATTCCGGTATTGAGACGCTGTAAGACAGACATCTAAGACACTTCTGTTTTCCTCTTTGTTCATACAGCCTCATGGGAAGCAAGAAGCCAGTAACAGCAGCCTCAAGATGTTAAGAGCACAGGTTGGGCTTATTAATTTGTCAATACGCTGAACTCGGTTAAATTAAACCTGAATTATCTCTTATCACCCCTTGCACAAATGCATGCACACATGATCAAACTAAATCGGATGTCACTCTTCAGTCGTATGGAGAACGTGTGAAAGCCTGATACGTACCTATGTGAAAATAACACTGAAACTTTATACCCCTCAGTCAAAATGATTGTAAGTATAATTACTGTCCTTAAAACAGCAGGTGAAGTGAGAGGACAAGATCGTGACACTGAGCAGGTTACATAATGGGTATTCATGGCAATCTGCCTCGATGAGTCACTTGAATAATTTGAGTAATTGTTGCAGCCCCTAAAAAAACAGTTTTCCATCTCAAATGTGATACGTACTTCAGGATTGTCCCCACAGGAGGACGGCAAAAATACCACGGTTCTCTCTCGCGCACCCCCCCGCCTCCCTCTCGCTCTGACCCAATTAATAAAATAAGAGCCAAAACAACCTTGGACGGGACCTTTTCTAAACATGGCCATGCCTTTTCTGCATCTGAGGTAAAAGCCACACTAGGTTCAGTACTGGAGGTTACTACGCGGATAATGTCGAGTGACAAGACAATGGCAGAGGATCTCTTCTGGAGATCTCTTCTGTGATTTACAGTCACTGTGTACAGTGTTCACAGCGCTGTAGACTTATGCACAGATATTCTCTGCTCTAGGTGCTCGTAAAACTGTCATAAGCAAGGCAGACGCCTCTTGGAACATGGAGTTGACAAATGCCGCATATTACAGTTTATCAACACAGTGCAGCAGAACAAAATCAAAACAAATATGAGGTTCGAGATCGTGGTAAAGACAAGGTCTCTGAGCTTAAAAACATTACTGGCAAAAAAGTCAAAACAACAGACGAGCCCCATTTGCACCACAGGTGCGAGTTCCTGCTGCCGGGAACTAGTTCACGGAACTATGCGCATTTCAACCACAGGAGCCAGGGGCTAAATCTGGGAAAATGCTCTGGGTGGGGGGTAGCTACCGCCGAACGGTCCCGGGACCATGGTGCATGGCGTAGCATGCTTTACACCAGGAGGCAAAACAACAATAAACAAGAGACTAATGATTCTGAAGGTAAATCATTGCCTTGTTTTAAAAATGCCTGTAACACAGACACACACACACACACACACACACACACACACACGCCAAGTATATCCACAAACATTTTATATATATATATATATATATATGTGTGTGTACACACACACACATATATACACACACACACACACATATATACACACACACACACACATATATATAGATAGATAGATAGATAGATAGATAGATAGATAGATAGATAGATAGATAGATAGATAGATAGATAGATAGATAGATAGATAGATAGATAGATAGATAGATAGATAGATAGATAGATAGATAGATAGATAGATAGATAGATAGATAGATAGATAGAGATATATGGTGGAATATGCAGAAATAGTTAACAGAATAAAGACTTTATTTTATTAAAATATGGGTTTAAAACAAAACAATTTTCTTCAAGTCAGACTTGCATTTAATTTGATCTTTGGTGCAACATGCATGAAGTTAAAAGACTGAGAATAGTAAAGCAAGTTTTTTTTTAAAAAGAGAAAAGTTTCATTTGATTCAATCTTATATGATGAAAGCATCTGGTTGGGCGGTGGACTGCATTCCGTCATTGACCGTATTTGCATATTCTCTCTGGGCCTCAGTGGAAACACAGACAACATCAGGCCTCAGGAACATTTCTGCTCTGGGTACTAAAGGTTCTTGGAACAGAGCTTTAGCCAGCCTTTGACAATGCACTGTGTTGAAATCAGGCATGATAGTCATGACTGTAGATGTTGTTGGACACAAGAACCTCTTAAAACATCACCAGAATCAGGCTGCAAACGAAAGCTGACAGCTGTGATCCCACTCTTTAAAAAGCTGTTCAGTCACTGCTGAGCCCTCATTTCGAACTGAAATGAGCTCATATTCGGACATTTCAAATACGTTTTAGACTAAATACATAAAATGCACGAGAAAAACAATGTTATTACGTAAAGGGGAGCGCTTCCTGAATACAGCTTTGCCATGTACATCATTGTTTTGAGAACCTATGGGCACACAAGAGGCAATTGAAATTAGGAGGAGAGGATCACCAGGGCAGTCGAGCGGCATCCAACAAGTTCAATAAACTGGGTGGTAAGACATGAAAAGAAAAGTCGATTAGTCAATTAGCACTGGTCGATGGCCACGGGGTCGCTGAGTAACTTGTTTTTTTGACCCTCCGTGTCAACTACATCCTCACGATTACTGGGAGCCACATCGGGTTATTTAAGAAACAGATGTCTTGGCATTACTCTTACGTTCATCACACGTTCATATCGTGAGGCTTCTTCGCGGATCTGTTATATGGTGACTGTACTGTAACGCACAGGGACAGAAAATAGATGCAGTTGGCACAAAAAAATATCAATTATCAAAATATGGAGCAAACACAAGGTTTCAAGATAAGCACATAGGCAACTTTGGCTAGCCAGCTGGATGTTGCCATATACTCTATCATTTCTCCCTGCTATGTACTTTTCGGACTGTCTTGCTCTGGCCGACTAACAGACAGGTAGGTTGAGTCAGTGTATACTGCAGGAATACGCTCAGCCCTTTGCTGCAGCGTGAGTGAGTCTCGCTTTGGAACACGTGAGCTGTTCAGTAAGGTGGATCTGTAAACAAGCCGATATCTACGAGATGGAGAGGTACCATAGGGTTGGTGGAACTTGGACATCCGATTACATTCCGTGTCCAATGAGAGGGACCTCAGGCAGGAACAAAGGGCTGGCTCGTTACAATTCTGCCAACTATGGGCAGGAAATGATTGAGGAGAACACCGCGTCGAAAAGAAATGTACAGTTTCCACCTTCTGCACACAAAACAGGAAGCTTTGCTGCGGTTGACCAAAAAATTGTTTCCTGTTGCAGCTTTTCGACTGTAAAGGTCTTTCTCTGTGCATCTTGACAGTTATTCATGAGCCTATTCTGTATCAAACACTGTGCTTTTAATCACTGACACCCTGACCTTGAAACACATTCATATGTGAAAAAGAAGGCCATTAATATGTGAAAAAGAAGGCCAATCACAGTGTCAGTATGTGGGAAACAACAAGCCCCAACCAGGCTTTACAAGGACTGTCTCAATCTCATTCTAAAACCTGCTGCTGGCTCTTGTTCACTGTCCCTGGTGAGCAATTTAGGGACACATTTAGCAAAGCAATTTAGGGACACAAACCGGCCTATACCTAAAAGTTGGGGCATCTTTGCGAGTGTGCAATTCAAGAGCCTAATCTTTGGGACGAGCAGGATAGGCCTTGGATAGAGAGCAAGTGCCCGAGAGGGTGCAGGGACAGGGAACAGAGAGAGAGAGAGAAGGTGGAAGGACCACTGTTTGTAAGTTTGCACGAGCTGAAAATATTCCTAAACTTATTTCTCAAGACGGCGGCTGTTGACACAGGTCTTTGTTTTGGCACGCAGCTGTGAGCCACTGACAGCTGCGGTGGATGGGTGTGTTCAAACAGTCTGACTAGTGAAGTATTTTAGAGAACATCAGCTGCATGTCATAACACGATAGGACAGCACAACGATGAGCGAAGCTCACTGACACACACTGATCACAAAGTGTTAGACGTTCGATAACGCATCTTCGCAACGACAGCAGCACTTGTCTCGAACACGAGCCATGAATCAGTTATAGCTCGATTATTGCTGGCTTCTCTTAATCAATATTATATCAAATTGTTCTTACGGAGTGTAGGGCTGACCCTACCTCATCAGGTAGTTGGTCCCGGCTGCTAAGCAGTTAGCAGCCGGGACCAAAACAGGGGCAGCTGTGTGTTGAGAAGTGTTTCTTCAATCAACAAACAGCTTTTCGGAACTTGACCCACACCGAGTAAAAGACACGAGGTGAATACGCACGCTTAAAACAGCATGGTGGCGATCTCTAGATCTACGTCTCTGGACCTAGTTATTGTCATCCTTTTTTTTATTTTCTCTCGTTTCCCGCTGTCACCTTTGCTGTCAAGATACGCTGAGGGAAGCACACCCTAAATATTTCAGTTTCAGTCACTGGCCGACAGTGCGGAGTGATTCCTTACTGAACGCCTGCCTCGAATCCCAGCGCAGTGCTAAGATGAGAAGCTGCAATAACGACTAATAACGAGGCGGTTTAACTCCGCGCTGGTTCAACTCTACATCATTTTCTTCGCAGCCGAAAGGCCAAAAAGCCGAAAGGCCAGCACAGTAAGGTGGAATGGTTGATTGTATGAGATGGGGAGCGTAGCTGTCGAAATGACCGACATGATAGATCAAGCGTTTCGTGTGTTGAAGCGCGTCAGTTACTGAGAAACAACTGCAATTGCTCTAAATCAAAGAAAACCTTGTAAGTACATCTTCTTTGAGTGGGCGCTCTGCGATTGACGTCTTTCCGCATGGATTTGGGCCACGTGGGAATTTTTTCGCCCATAGTTTTGGCATCAATGAACTCAGGAGTGGCTGTTTCTCAATATGCATACTTCTCCATTCTTGCGGACTTGAAACGCCGTCAGGGGCAGACAGCTGGAGTTTCAACGGGAAACGGCGGTTCAAGAGTCATTCGTCGTCATCGCGGAGTGACCTAAGGAGCGTGGGAGTGCAAACGTCCATGATGCAACGGTCCACGCCTCAAGGATACGCAGCTTCGAGCATAAAGTTCTCAGTTCACAGCAAGAACGCTCGATTCACCACATGCGTCAGGATGCGTCATGTCCGGTTCATCAATCAATTCGAGTATCTGACGTGAAAGACTTTTGCGGAGGCGAGATCATTTGATCGCGGCCACAAAAGAAATGTGATCTTCATGACAGCTTTCCAGGTTGAATTGGGGCAGGTTTCCAGAGCTGGGATGAAGCAGCCGAAACCTGCGGTAGTTTAACATCGGATCGCAGATGGCTCAGAGCCATTACACGGAGATCTGCACCGCTGCTACCACGGACTCAATTGACCTCCAGACTAAAATCTAAATTGTCAGCCATCGATCCTTATATCACACTACACCGCCTGTCCACCCCATCCCCCCCCCCCCCCCCCACCCCCCCTTCGCCTTCTTCCTTTTTTTCAGGGCTTTTTTCGGGAGTCATTCCCCAGCCAATGCCAGGGCCGAAGGGAGGCAGGGGGTTTTCCTATGTCACTGCTCTGTACGTATCGTTTCTGTAAAGCGCCTTGAGATGATGTTTGTTATGAGCTGGCACTTCAAATGAATGAAGTTGAGCTGAGTCAAACCAACACGCCGTTCCCCGGAGAGCGCAGCTGATGAGCTACAAGTGCAGTTGCGGCTGTAACTGACACGTGGCTATAGCCGACAAAGCACAGGCACGCAACGAGTCCTCTTGAGGGTTCACAAAGGGTCGTTAAATGCCGCAGTGTGTCGTTGGGGGGCCGTGTCGATCCCATCCTCCACGTCATAGCAGAACTGGTTTCACTTTGCAGTGCGACGAAGCGATTGGGGGGGGGACTCAGATCGGAACAGATCGACGCATGCATGCCTGTTGCTCGTCGCTGTGAAAACCCTACAAGTCACACGGTGCATGACTGCGGCACCACTCACCCACAACTTCCTCTTACCGTTATAACAAAGCTGCACACGGGGACAGGGAGCCCTCAACTCTCAGGGTGACGTGTACCGAGCTGTATAAATGCTAGAGATTTTGGATTTTTTTTTTTTTCGATTTGGGATGTAAGGATTTCATGCTGCTTAAATTGAAACAATAACCTTTCACCCACAGGAATTTTAAGGTAGTTTAACGTGACACCGGCCATTTTCAGATCCCTAATGTTGATGACCATCCTTAAAACCGAAACTACACCGTATACCGCCGAGAAAAGAAATGGAATACAGGTTCCTTTTGAAAAATGAAGAGACCACTGATAAAAATAGAGAAGCTGAAAACATGAAGGAGCTTCTGCTTTAAATGAATAAACAAATAAATAGGGATGTCGCAATCACATGCTCCTGAGTCATTTCATTTGAAGAACCTGACGATACCTAGTCCCGGTCCAACACTGCAAAGCAGTCAGCCAGCTACACAGAGGAAACCGACCATGAACATTCGTAAAAGCCAGTGTGTGTGTGCATGTAAAGTTATCTTATTTACGCCCATCTAGCAAACATCTAGCCCATCTAGTGCACTCCGGCGGCTAACCTTCTCAACTTTATTGCAACTACAGTAGCCGCCGTGTGTCAAAAAGCCCCTCTCTCAGATCTTCTCCTCCAGCGTCTGTGCCCTGGCTCTCTGGCAAAACACGTCGGCGCTGTTTGTCCCTTGCTGGCAGCTGTAGTTTCAAGACGGTGGGCTGTCACGGCGCTTCCCTCACGGCTCACCCATCGAATATCAAATGTATAAACAAATCTAAAATCGAATTAATAGTGGAGTTCATAAGGCACCAATGATTACTTATAAATGCAGACAAAGATTTCCACGAAAAAAGGTTACACCGTTTAGTATTCATATTCATATCATGATGTCCCTTTAAGAGAGGGAGCGATAGAGAGCAAATGCGAAACTTTGAGAGATGAAAACTACGTGATTGGCCCCAATTTCTGATCACTTGGTCGGATCAGGGAGATAATTAAAACTAACTAAGCTCAGCAGAATAACTAAGTTATTCTGCTGAAATATTTAATGACTACTTGGGAGGTCCTGATCACTTTTTTTGTAATAAATAACTAATAAATCCTGGTTTGACCAATCACTCTTTCACAAGCTGGTGGCCAAGAAACTTCAGGCTCATACAAGTCTGCAGGATGGTGTGTGTATGTGTGTGTGTGTGTGTGTGTGTGTGTGTGTGTGTGTGCGTGTGTGTGTGTGTGCGTGAAGAAGCAGGTGCCGCGAGGTTCACCTGCTGCCTTCCCAACACGCAGAGAAAGCCTGAGTGACATTGGACACTTCAGGAATGTCATCACGGCAAGAAACAGAGGAGACAATGAGGCAGAAGCAGCTCAACGAGACCAACTGGTTCTCTGTAATGAGTTTGCTAGATCGAGGAGATGTTGGTGACACGTTTTTTTCCACAGCCTTCGCTTTCCTGGGTTCCTGGGCTCATGCTGTGTCACAGTGATTCGATTCATTCGCCCGACCAGGGTGATCTCCTCCCGGCTTCTGCATCTCTATGTCAGTTTGTGCTTGGTTCGGGCCCCTTTCCGGTTAATTTCAACCAGAGGCCCTGATTCTGGTTTAGGTCATCTAATGGAAGTGGAGGTGGCACTAGCGGTGGCCAAACTGAGTTTTAGAGAGTCAAAACAGTCTTCCATAGAACCACTTTCTGCCTTATCCTTTTCATTTAAAATGAACATGATCAGAAGATTGAACAACTCGACATACCACGTTGTATTAACTGCATTTAGAACTATGAGAACTTAAACCGTATGAACTTTTCCAGACCCCGAGTTCACACATGTTGAGGCTTAGGGGTAAGCAACAAACCAGCAACAAACAGATAAGTATCAGCTCACACACCCAGACAGAGGAGGAAATCTCTTACATTCCCACAGCTGGCCATACCAGTCACTGGTTACATAAGACCTTATCGGCAGTGTCATATATTTCCATGGTGCAATATAGTTAAATTCTTATCAAACTTGCAAATGGGATCACTCGAGTGCTTACAGTATTTCAGCCGGTGCAGACACAGCAGAACGTTCTACACAGTGGAGCTTTGAACCTTTTCACTCGTCACCCAGCTGTTTAACCATCACTTTCCATCTGTGCTCAGGTTGGAACTAGTGGGCTGTCGCTTGTATTTGGAGTACGTTTGATTCAGGTGATTCGGGTCCCACTGGCTGGGGGCAATTGCAGCCGGTTGTTGACAGCTTGCTGCAGCGATACATCAATCTGTATATTTTGTATGTGCATCAAATCTCTGTTTAGGCCTTGTCTAGTGGTGTATTCCCCAGACTTGAGTAAAAAGCGGTGGCTGCTGAGGAAGACAGGCGTGTGGGATGGAGAAATAAGCGCTCGGACATTGAGGCTGCGAGGAAAAGGCCAGAGGAGGGAGCGAGAAAGATCGGCCGCGGGCAAGTCAAGTCGAGCCAAGCGGCATAGGCTCTGGGTCAGCGCTCTCGTTTGAACCTCACCTCCGTCGCCACGTGCACGAGTGCTGATACACAGATAGAGGATGAGTGAGGACTTTTTTTTTTCATAATCACCGGAATGGAGACGCCGCGCGCCTATGACCTACTTAGATAGTATTAATACCAGCAGAGTCAGGCCCATCGCTCTTGTAAGCTCATGCTTCCATTCCAGAGCATTAAGTGCAGCAAATGAGCAAACGTGATAACAGCACGGGGATGAATGAAGTCACAGAGGTCTAATCTTGATGTGGCCCCCCCCTCTATTTCTGTCCCTTGCTCTCTCTTTCACACACGCTCTCCCTCTCTCTCTCTCTCTATATATATATATATATATATATATGTATATAAATGGGATATAGGCTAAAAAAACACTTTTATCCTGGCTTGGTTGAACAAGAAGGTGCTCTAACATCATGTCCTCGTTCACTCCTGTATACATTTAACATTTTCAAATGGGCGAATTTGAACAGAGATAGAATGTTAATGAAAATATGAGTGTAACGCAAACCATGCCATCCTCCCATCCCCAAAATAGTTTGTGTATACCCGCCTCAGTTCAGGTACTTAAATAAACAAAGACAGAACTATAAATACGGTATAGATACTCCCAGTTCTTCCTAAATATCTGATTTTCCTCTTCCAATTCTGGCTTAAACGCATGAGGCTGAGACATGCGTGTGTACGCACGTACCTCGTGCCTTATTACGCCAGTCATCGCTTAGTTCAGGAAAAAGGTTGATAAGCTCCATTGTCAAGCGAGGAACTGGAAGTCATTCGATCGTTGGTTTGAGGGGCAGACAAGTAAAAGCGTACATTCGGTGGCCTGGCAAGTGCGAAAGGGCACCAGATGAGTGTGGACGCCGAGCAGAAGATAGCAGAAAAAAAAGCATCCGGGGCATTTCTGATGAAAAGAACAATGTTTCGTGGCTTCTATGTTCACGCCAGAGAACGAGGATAAATATAACGCTACGACAGCCACTACTACAGCCGCCAGAGGTGTGGACCGGAGCCGCATGACTTGGACTTCAGTCATGAATTTGATGACATTAGACTGGACTTCACAAGAAGTAAAAAGATCCACCCCATGACACACCAGTCTCAGCACCTCACGCACACTAACCCCTATTGCTGATGTAGGTGCTCCTATCACCTGCATGTTCATCCTGTGTAGAGTGACGAGCAGTGTGAACTGCACAATCCTACCATTATATGTTATATGAAGCTAGAGATAGGAGTCTTTACTAATACCCTTTTAAAAGATTTTCCATGAATCATGGTGATACCCGTTCATACTAATCAGTGCTGCAGCGCTTCAAAATAAGCTAACATGTCTCATTGCAGCCACACTGTGAATTCTCAGTGAGCCTCAGGTTGCTCTCTACCTTGGACACGGCCGGTCTGGCGAGGATCAGCAGGTCAGAACTGCCAGCGCATCGCTGCAGTTAACTGAACGCGCAAAAGTTCTGGGCAGCAAACTCCAACATGCGTTGGAGATGTCCTGTAGATTAGGGCACGGAGGCTGAGGCATCACTTGGACGTTCTGTTGCCCAGCCACAAACCTCACCGAGTGATCCCCGACAACGAACGTGAACAGTCTGTGAGGGGCACAGCTTCGTCATTCCTGCAGCTCCTGAGTGTTATCACAAAGTAAGCTTTGCTGCTCCGCATTTTCACTGGAACAGCCTCCCTTTGAGTCTGAGTGTGTGTGTGCATGGATGTGCATGTGTGAATAAGGGAGGGAGGCTGGGGGGGTCCTTCTCTCCCCTCGCGTTTCTGCTTAAATATCATCACAACTACGCAACCATAGCCTGATGTTACCCGGAGCATGGTCTTTTCAGTGGACATATCTCATTTATAGCATTACCACCACTCAGGAAGGTCATGTCGGGAGGACGGATGAGCTCCTCTGTTGGTGCATTCTGAAGCAAGACTAATCCAAAAGACATTAATACGGAATATCACGTTCCCACAACAGAGGCTGTGCTCATGAACCCCGGGCTGCAGCACAGGGGCCTCTCAGGTGTCAGCAACAGGGCCACGGTGAACATTCATTTTCGCGGTCGCATTCACAATTCACATCTTTGTTATTTGATCTGTAAAAGGTAATGACCAACATTTACTCTTCTAAAGGCCTTACATAATAGAAACTCCTGCTCCGGGGCTCCTATCAGAAATCATAGATGCATACTGAATTCAACCATTCTAAGTCGCGTTTAACTTGCACTGGTAGCCACAACATCAATCGACCCCATCCCCCCCACCCCCCAGGATCCCTGCGCTACGACAGGGCCGCGGCGTCGCTCGCTCGCTCCATCCATCCGACCCGGCGGCGGGCGGCGGCACTCACCCAGCGTCTTGACCGCGATCTGGCGGGTCAGGGGCGGCGGCAGGTTGATGCACACCAGGTCCACGTCCTGGTGCAGCAGCACGTCGTCGATCCGGTTGGTGTAGAAGGGCACGTTCATCTCCTTGGCCAGCTCCTCCGCCTCCTCCTGCGTGCGGCCCCACAGCGCCTTGACGGCGAAGCCCTCGTTCTTGAGCAGCGGGACGATCACCCTGGTGGTCAGGCTGGTGCCGAACACGCCGACGCCCGGCAGCATGGCTCGGCTTTGTCCGCTTACTCGGTCTATGACAAGCTCGGCTCCCGGCAGCAGCAGCAGCAGCAGCTGGGGAGGCTGCGGATGGACGTAACGGAAGCGTCGGAGGAGGGGGGGGGGAGAGAAGGACCCGTCACGTTGCACATCCACCTGCGCGAGGGCGCCCGCTGCGCTGCATCCTGCGCTACGCCGCCGCCTCACCCTCACGCTCGGCTACGCGATCGCACCTCGAAACACGGCGATTCCTCAACCCGAGAAGCGTCCCGACACGCCGAAGCCTGGGGACAGCCCGGCGTCGGATGTCGAGTATTTCAACGCACCATACCGCTCCTCCACCTCCGCGGTCTGACGGGGATCTGCGCAGCGATCTGCGCCGTTTGCCACCCCCCCCTCTCCCTTCTCGAGGGCGACAGCGCGTTCACAGCCGGAGCCTCCGTCCACACAATGAGAGAGGTGGGATCGACGCACCGCGGCTGAATCCGACGGCACGCCGACGAGGACGCGCTCCCCCGGGGAATTAGCGCGTCGACGGGAACGCGAAGGTGGCTTATGATGCTGCTGCCGCCGCTCGGGGCTGCTCTGTCAAGGCAGACAGCGGCCGGAAGCACCACCACTGGCGCAAACCTTCACAATAATTGCTTTTTTAGAAACCACGCACGCGCACGCACGCGCGCGTACGTGTGTATGTGAGTGTGTCATAAATTATGACATCATTAGGGGCCGGCCAGCCTCAGCTGCAGCGCCCTATTGTTTTGATGCCTTTTCTTTCTTTCTTTCTTTCTTTCTTTCTTTCTTTCTTTCTTTCTTTCTTTCTTTCTTTCTTTCTTTCTTTCTTTCTTCTGAGGAAACTCTACGTCTCATAAAGGTCCATTCCCGTGCCAGATGGCCACAGCTGCAAAAAGACTATCGTCATAGTCCTGATAGGGGGGACACAGCAAGCCGTCATAATTCAAAATTCTGAAAATTCACAACAAATTAGAATTGCAACTTGCACCAAAATGTAGAAACTTTTAGTAGAAGTACACTTAAACCTACTGAAAATTATCTTAATTTATCTTAATTTATCGTAATCTTAATTTATCCCACACTGTTTGCTGAATTTACATCAATGCAGATCATCTTCAAACTGTCCTACAAATGATCCACACCGTTTTTTGATCAATCAGAAATTGAGCCTACAGTGCATTGAAATCTTTGATCTTTGACTGTAAACTGTATTTGATATTATATTTTTTATAGTTTGGAAATATATAATATTTTTAATGTAACAGGTACCAGGCTGGCTAAAAAACCCATCGGGCCTGGATGTCTGATGTTTGATACAGGAGTCTGCAGCAGAGCGCACGGGACCAGTGCCCAGTGAGGTGCAGGAGGGGGCCCCACTGAGTCCGGAACTTGCATGCCCCTACGCCTCACAGAGTGTGAGGCTCCAGCAAGGGAAGGTCAAGGGAAGCGTGGAGGAACGACCCTAACCTTACCTCCATCGTCGCCAGCTTTACGACTGATGAGCTACTGATGCTGACAGAGCAGCACTATTTACTGTTTTATTACCACACTGTTTATACTGTTCATCATTAATTTTCTGTTGCGTATATCATACATTAAATCTCCAAGATTCTGTTGTTCACCAATGTTGGCTACTGGAAATGTAAATTTCCCTGAGGGAGCCGTCCCAAAGGGATTAATAAAAGAAAGTCTAAGTCTAAAGGCAACACCTCTGACACTTATGCTTATGGTGGCTATTCTGGTTGGGTGAAATCTTTCAGCTGGATGAGGTTGTGTTTATCCCCTCCGCAGAGGCAGCGAGTGTGGATAGTTAGGGCGAAGATGATGATGACGATATGTCTGTCTTGATGGAAGACTGATGGGCTGGACTGATGCGAAATCAGCTTGTTGCTACAATGGTACAGGAGCACAACCTCAGTGTCACACTTTTAACTTCGACGCTGAAGCGGCCAACAGACAGCGTCCTCTCCAGATCCAGGTCGGATGCGGGGGGTTTGCCACTTGCTCCCTGTGCAAGCTCTTTCACCCTTCTCGGTATCACAGGAGCTACGTGGAGGACAGCCGCCAAGTCCACGACAGGCTGCTGAGGAAGCCTCGAGATGGATCATCTCCATCAAATCGCCTGAGGAGTGGGTCGGGACTACTGGGACAGAACTCACGGGCCCCATCGGGGTAGGGCGTGACATTGTGAGATTCGAATCTTCCCCATTGTTTCTGCCCAGCCTGTGTGATGGAGGGAGGAGGCACAAGTTCTGGCCCATGTGCGTCGGCAGCGCTGAATGAAAGCCAGCTGAATTCTGTTGATTTAATTCACGTTGAATTGAAAGGAAGTTGGTTGTTTTATGTTATGCTGGGATGAGGAAAAATCTCAGGCCGCTTTTGGCACAGTTTTGCTGTGACAAATTTCATGTAGTGCAACTACGACCACCAATTCTGTGTCTTGAAACTTCACTGAACAGCAGTAGCAAAAGTCCTTGCAAAAGGAAATTGTCTTTTGTTTTGTGGAGCAGACCAAGCCCTTGGGATGTTGTGTCAGTCAGCTGCTTTAGAGTGGATAAAATTGTTTGATTCTCCCTCTTCTCATGCACCAAAATGATCAACGTCAGATTAATAATCCGATATTCATCGCAATAGTATGGTTCTTGTGTCACCGTTTCTCATAATAAGGTATTGAAAGCTGTGTGAAATGACAAATTGTCCTTTTGTTGAAATCCATCTGTCTTGACATTCTTGGTGGTGACTGGTGATCATTTCTGACTCTTGTGTAACCAAAAAAATCCAAGACAAAAATTTGAGTTTCTCACCACAGAGAGTGACAAAACAAAAGGATAATTTGTCATTTCGTTAGTCATAAAGCTTTGCGCCCCCGGTCTTTATAGGACTCTCGGCCTGTAGGGGGCGTACACTCACAAAATAGATAATAAAACACATTAATACATCAAATTCAAATGAGGGACTGGCTCCTACACAGTGGGCGTGGTTTTAAGATTCATTTCTATGCATCAGATTTTGTTCCTGTCCTGCAAAATGGAAGTGTGGCTACCATGACAAGTGCTAGTCGCCTCCACGTTGCACTGCATCGTAAAGGCATTGTATGTGCTTGTGCTGAAAACAATATTGTTGGTGATCACACAGGCATCCGGATGGGAAACCCACTTCTCTCTTTTTTCTAATAATAATAGTACATTTTACTTACAGGCGCCTTTCTTGACACTCGAGGTCACTGCACAATGTGCATAAAAAACATTTAAACACATCAATAAAATAGAGATTTAGAAAAACAATAAAAACAGTAAAAAGCCACAGAAGGAGTCAGACTAGTAAACAAATGATGGAGTAAGCTGTTTTGAAGAGGTGTGTTCATTTGGGATTTGAAGCTAAGACCTTGCAGATTTGTCTGCTTTGTCTGCCTTAAGGAGGAGGCTGATGTTTGCAGAAGTCATACTGGCTAGGAATGTGCCTTTTTTATGTTGTACAGTCCTAGAGAAGGTAGGTGCGAGGATTGGCCATAACTCTTTGTAGAATTCTGCTGGGAAGCCATACGGTCCTGGTGCTTTATTATTTGGCATCTTACAAAGTGCTTCATAGAGTTCCTGCAGCGATATTGGCAGGTCCAGAGTGGAGATCTGTTCTTTATTGAGTGTAGGAAGGTCTACAGTATCTAGAAAGTCTTCTATAACAGTGGTTGGTGGATCTATCTGAGAGAAGTATAAGTTCTTATGAAAGTCCCTGAAGGTGTTATTAATTTCTTCAGGGGAGTGAGTTGTTATCCCTGCTGAGTTTCTGATGCTGCTGATTGTTGTTTTCTCTTTGTTTTGTTTAAGCTGGTTTGCTAGAAACTTGCTTGATTTATTATTGAGTTCAAAGTTCATCCAGCGTAGCCTCTGCAGTTGGAATTGGAGGCGATCCTCACCAAGTTTGGAAGGTTCAAGCTTAATTTTATTTATGTCTCTCAGAATTTGTTCCTCTTGGGAGGCAGCATAAGCAGACTGAAATTTTGATCTAAAGCGCTATCCCAACCTCTCTGTGGCTACATGAGACATATATATATATGAGATGCTGTTACAGCAGTCTCAATCTATTGTTAGATAAAATTGAGCCACCTGCAAGCCACCTTAGGCGAACTTGGTGATACGACTTCAGGATTGCAGGACAAAGTTTGTTAAACTGGATCAAATACGAAACGGCAGCCGTGGATGATTTTCTGCCGTGATCCAGTTCAAAATACTGGAAACGCAGCTTTGAAAGTACCCAGAGGGTTAGAACATTCCTGTCAGGGCAACACCTAAAGTCTGAGCTAAAAACAGTGAGGCAGCATTATCTCCCCTTAAGACGGGAGATCGTCGAGGTGTGCTGTCCGAAACACTGGTGCGTGTGCAGCCCAGCGAAGCACGGCCCCATAGACGAGAGTCTCTTTTCTCACGTTGAGGTCGTCTCTGCCGAGGATCTCGATGAGCTCCAGAGCGGAGAACTGCTGGAACTCGGCGCAAAACACAGCCTCCTCAAAATGATCCAGGATGTAGCGGAAGGCCTTGGACGTTGAAGGCCTTTTGATCTGTGGCCGCCCCCAGCGACTGAAGAGGGCTCCGCGTGCCGGGACGCAGACACGACAGAGGATTCAACAAACGGTGCTCAAAGAATTGTCTTTCCATTTTCTCACTGACAATAGCAGAAACCCCTCTAAAGCCTCTCAAAAGCGGTGAATTGTGGCACAAAAATGACTAAAATTTCCTAGTTTCAATCATGCATGAGATTTTTTTGTATGCTCAACCTACTCAAATTGAAGTGACATTAATTCAGTCCCCAAAGATACCAAACAATAAACTCACCTGAAGTATGGGGTCCATTTGGCAAGGATGATCTTGTGGATTTTAAATTCCATGTCCCCGACTCGAACAACTGCATCAAGAAGATGGAGTTTGTTTTCCTTTGTGAAGCTTTGTGAAGACGTGCCTCTTTTTTTTCCCCCTGAACCTACCTTATACGATTCCTCCGAGTTGATGTTGATGGTCCCAGCAGGTTAGTGTTGTGCTCAAATTTGTGCTTGAGAGCTTGCTTAAAGGCACAATGGAATGATGCGTCACATTCCAGAATGGAATCTTACCACAGTTCTCCAGTGACTCAAATGACCATCTCCAATTCATATGTAAACAAGGATGTCCACTTAAACCCATTTTAAACCCAAACATTAAAAAAAATATATTTCTCTTCCATATTGTTTTATGTCAGTCCAACAGGACAGTATGAAGATGGTCTTTTATTATGGTGGTGTGGTGCTCGATGAAAAGCCACAAAACAGCAAAACTGTAAAGTCACAGCACAGACACTGTTTAAAGTTATTTGATGTTGCACGTGAACTAGAACATTTTAACACTGCAGTCTGCAGGGTTTTTAGTGGATAGTGGCAGAGGCAGAGGTGCGTAGAGCATAGAGCGGGGCACATTTTCTCTACTCATGTATTTGTTCAGCTATAGAAATGTTGAATACGAATAAACAACCTGATGATTTTAGTATCGAATTACACAAAAAGAAAAAGAAAATAACAAAACATGAAGGTGTAACTATTGTCACTGTCATTGAGGTTGTACTTTGCAGAGGCATCGGCCCTAACAGGTAACTTTCCCAACGTGGCCTACACCTGCCACATAACTGTAAAGTGGAAAACCCTGACACATCTCTCAGAGACATCTCTCAGATAAGCATCTAGTGATGCCAATAATAAGATGTAATATTAGTTTTTGTTTTGTTTTACCAAAATTCAAGACTAAACAACCTGACAACAACCTAGAAATCTGAGATCGGCTCATAAGCGGCAATAGGCAGCAGCGGTCGATGTGGCATCTACTCTTTATTATGTCTGTGATTATAATACATGCATGGCCCTCTCACATTCTGTCAATTACAGCTGACGTCACTGAAGTCGTGGAGGATTCAGGGCTTGAGTCATGGGTGTAGATCCCAGGGGGGGATGCGGGGGACATGTGACATGCAGGTCCCCGATTTTTGAAAAACATGAATTGTCCCCCTCTAATAAAAATACCCTAAATTATTCAAAACTGAAATATGTATTTTCAGACTTCCCATTCTTCACATTTAGGTTCCATTTAGATTCAACCCTGCCAAGTTGCCATTCTCTGCAGCTGTCCTGACAATAGCAGACCAGCTTGAGTTAAAAGTTACGTGAAAAGTTACTTTTGTCCGTCCCCCAATCCTGAAATCGGATCAACACCCCTGGCTTGAGTCTTCAGGGGCGTTTTGGCACTGGGCCGCTACATCCAAGGCGCAAAGGGCTCACTCGCTGACTTGATGATGTGACAATGGAGCAGCCCTCGCACACTCGCGGGCTTCCCGTGAACGCACCTTAAGTCCCTAAGTCCTTAAGGGGTCGGTCTGGAACCGAGCATTACATCCGCTCGGGAGGGAGTGACGTGTTTTTCGCGCATGCGGTGTAGGGGGCACCGATCACAATTTCGGGTACGAGTCGGGAAGTGACAGGTGACCGCGGTCATGCGATACTTTCGGTTCCGCACGTAGGGAGCGGTTCCGTATGCGCGAGGGCCGATTTTGGAAACGACACCCCGAGCCCCATCGCTCCCCCCCAACCCACCATGGGACACAACGACGACGGGGACATCGTGGAGCACCAGCTCCAGGCCGAGGAGGAGGCGGAGAGGAGGCCACCGCAGGGTCACGCATCCTCCTCGCCGGCGTCTTTCCTGGAGAGCATCACCCCGTCCGACAGGGAGGGCCACAGCGGCACCCAGTCCTCCCACAGGCTGCTGGCTTACAGCGACGCCCTCATCTCCATCATCGCCACGGTCATGGTAACGGCATAGCGAGACGCGTCGCAACGTAACGGTGCTCGGCGACTCCTCTGTCTGCCTCATCTTATGGTACTCACAAAAGCAAGAATAGTAATAACAGTAGTAGCAACGGTGAAGTACTGCTGTTTCGATCTACTGAATGTAGGAATATATAGACTATAGGGGTGCAGGAAGGGCCAGAGCCGGCCGTATTTTTCTAAGGAGGCTGAGTTTTTTAACATCTGTCAAAATCTGCCATTCAATGGTGGCCAGTGCTCTGTTGACAAGTCGATCGCTCAGTGGTCGGGACCGAGCTACGATCAGTCCAGCAGGTGGCAGAGGCCAGAACTCTGAGAACATTGGGAACAGTTAGGTGATCGACAGCACCTTCGGTCAGAGACCGATCGCACATATGTGTAGGATCGAGAGATTTAGGAGGTCTCTTATGCCAGGTGGATAAGGTTGTACAATGCAGTTGTATTATGCATTGTCTTTTTATTTCTAACTTTAACATATTAACAGTAGTGTTTCATTTATTAGGAGTATGCTGTGAGGGATGTGTGGGTTATGTCTGCTTGGAAGCTGCTGTGACACTGCAGGATCTATTTATAATAGAGTAGATCTTAGTAAACGAGTATGTACAGTATCTGGTCATTTTCAGACCAGCTTTGTTTTTCAGCTGGAGTGAGGTCTGATCTAAAATACGGAAGCTGGCGTCCTGTTAATTTTCACTCCGAGAGGAAGCACATCTCTCCAGTGTGTTTTGGCGTAGCGTCATCAGCGCGTCATGAACCCGGAAGCCACCACGTTGGCGACGCTCGGATGTAAACACCGATCTGAATGAATGGGAAAACTAGTGTGAATAATGCGATGGATGAATGAAGCTCATTAAAACGCAGTATAGATTCAAAGACATACAGAGACGGACACCGTCCGCAAGAAAGGGTACGGTATTTGGAGAAATGAGGGTCTATTGATAGTGCAGGTCTATTACATTTCCCCACATAGTCAACGACTAAACCGAGGTATATTTTAGTTTTGTAACTTCTCCAGATATCGCGCACTTTCCTGCGGACCGAGCCTGTGTCATTGCGGACATCCCTTCATCGGAATATTCACATTTATCTAGCGTAGTCTTCCCACTTATCCATATCGGTGTTTACGTCCGAGCGTCTCCAACATGGCGACTTCCGGGATGATGACGCGTCGATGACGCCGAGTGAAAGTGACCTATGGTGGAGGCAGGTGTGCACGCGCAGACAGGGGTCAGATAGCAGGACTTTGAGATTGATAAACGTGTGTAGAGGAAAATATATTGTAGGTAAAGTAAGTGAAATCACGAGCTCACAGGCTGTGTCCTCCCAGTGCACATATACCCACGTATCAGTACGTGGGTATCTTAAGTCCCTATCTCTGGCTAGGCAGGACGCCTCCTAAAACTTTATGGGTCATATGGGACATATTGCGCTGTTCCACCCTTCAGAACATCTTTACAGTGTCATAATGTCATATGGCCATGGTGAACCCACCAACGAGGTTTCACTCACTTTTCCGTCTCCCTGAACATGAGTTAACAAGATCTCCAAAAGTCCAACGGTTCCGCCCCCCCATCCCGTCCCTGCTCCCACGCCAAAGAAATAAGATACAGGATGTCTGGCCAAACACTCTGTCTGCATCTATCTCTCTCTCTCTCTCCCGTGATTGATAAATATTGATACTCTCAAATAATTCAGCTCTTTGCCCCGGGGGCAGTGGAAATAAAGTGTTGATATGTCAGAGGTGTGTGGGGCTTGACAACAGTGCAGCCGAGCAAGGAAGCCATGAAGGAACGAATAGGCCGGTGTGAGGCTGGGAAACCTCGATCTGTCTGGGGGGAATTATCCACTGAGCGAGCTAATGAGGGGAAAGCAGCAGCAAGAACAAAGTATTTCAGGCAGTGGCCGCATAGCGACTGAAACCTGGATTTTTCTCGACATCTCTACGGGACATGTAAGGAGTTTTTTGGAGATAAGAGGTATGCAGAGATCAGTTGAAGGCGAAAAGCGGCATAATGCGTCATCTTTAAGTTTTGCAAAGGACCATCTTAAGATTTATATGCATTCAGATTGTCCTTTGTGTACACACTGGGCTTCTCTCTACTGAGTGTATATGTCAGGCCAGAGCGTATTTAACATAATTCTGCGGTAAAGTCAATGTTTTTTTTGCTTCCATTTGCGTCTGATGTTACTTATAATTGAGCTCTTGATATGATTGGTCATAACTGGTGTCGTATAACGTAGCCTTTACAAGCAGTCTTTTGCCCCCTGGTTGTGCACACACCTAGTATGGATGGGACACAAGAAACCTGTCTGTCGTGATCACGGTAGTTGACGGTGTATGTCTGTGTTAATGACAGTAGTTGGCATACATCAGCCACCGCCTATTAATAAATACATGTTTAGGGAAGACTCATCCTGGTCGGGTAGAAATCAGATCACACTCGTGTCATGTGCCTTTCCTCTGAATACCTTTTAGGTCTGCTAAACTGTTTGCTCTCTTCCCAGATATTACCTGTGTCGCATACCAAGGTGGAAGACAGCGAGGTAATGTCTGACCCGGTGCTTGGATCGGCTGCTTTGCTCTGCGGGTCTTTCTTTTAGGACCAGACCGTCTGCAGCAATGACATAATGCAGATTTGTGCTGTGTTTTTCAGGAGCTGAGGGAGAGTGTTCAGCTTCTGCTCACTACGAAAATAGCAGTATACCTAATGACATTCATGATTGTGACGGTTGCATGGGCAGCTCATATCAGGCATGTTGCTATCATTGTGATTATTACCCTATTACATGTATCAAATTGTAGTTTGGGGGTTTATCCTTTTGTCGTTTTGGTTTTTGCAGGTTATTTCAAGTAATCGTTCGAATCGATGACTGCCTGGCACTTCTGAACCTTGTAAGTACCGTATCAGAACCACGGCTCGCCTCTCTGCAGACAGAACTGACAGCGATCCACATTTTCTTCGCTATTCGACTACTTGTTTGTCATCTTCGAATAAAACGTATTTCCTCCTTTTTCCTGTTGCTGAGTTCTGCAATTGGTTCTCTTTCAGGCCTGTATGATGCTGATAACCTTCTTACCATACACGGTGAGTGTAGTGGCGTAAAGATTCATGCTGACCAGTCCAGTGAGGTTGAGGCTGTAACCTACTGCGCGTCCCCTCTCCGCAGTTCTCTCTGATGGCCACCTTCCCCATGAATGTCCTGGGGATTTTACTCTTCTGCGGCTGCGTGATGGTGATGGGCGGCATTCAGGTGGGGCACACCTTAAACAAGTAAATCTTCAACAGTAATAATAAGCAGTTCATATGTAATGTTGTCCTCCAATACAATTAGCACCGTTCCTCATATCTTCCGTTACAACCACAGAGTATTCTGCTTGGTTCAGCTGGTGACTAAGGCCACTCCGCATGCTCTCGTGCTCCCCAGGCGGTGATTGTGCTGTACGGCTTCAGCCGTCCCTTCCTGCTCAATGAGCAGATCCAGATCTCCGAGAACCAGGCCTTCTACAAGCATCACATGCTGAAGGTCATCCTGCGGGTTCCTGTGATGTGCCTCTTTGCCAGCATCTTCTCTTTCATTTTCCTACAGCTGGTAGGTGGCACTCGCAGTAAAACGACGAAGCTTTTAAGCATCAGTGTGCGATTTGAGGTCGGTCCGATATACAGGGGATGTTTCTAAGGAAAAAAGAAGCCCTGTACCAGTCGTGACTGGTTCGTGATAACCGACAGAGAATAATTACTGCAATGTCAATTTTACCTGCAGACTTGGAGGACGCAGATCTTAGTTCCAAGCAACAATTTGTTCATTTTGCTGCTTCGTTTCCTCCTCGTTCCGAAACTATCACTGTTATCCTCACCACTAAATGACATATACAAGGATTAGAGCTCGATTAATGACAGCCAGGACAAGAGCCATTCGTTCTGAAAATCCTGTGTCGTCGTTTTGTGCTCCAGTCCTACGTGCTGCTGGCGGTGGTCATCTTCCTGCCGTACATCTCGCAGTCTCTGAAGTGGTGCCGCAGCAAGGCCATGGGTGGGTAAACTCATCAGACGCACCTGTAGCCTGTTCCTTGGTTGCGAGTGGAGATTTCACTCGGGCGGATCTTGTCCGTTCCAGGCCACATGGAGGAGACCCCGGACTCCATGCTGTTTTACACCTACAGGCCCAACGAGCCCCTCAGCAAGGAGCGGGTCGAGGCGTTCAGCGACGGAGTGTACGCCATCGTGGCGACGCTGCTCATCATTGACATATGGTTTGTCCCGATGTCTCTCTTTGAGTTGGACACAGATCGAAATGGTTTTTATTGACGTAAAGGTACTGGGATAAGCATCAGGACAATTTGTCCATGTAGGTAGTATGTTAATATGAGGAGAAACATAAGCTTTCTACGGCTATTCGATTCGATAAAAATCTCCAAAATCCCACAACTCCCGGGCTCAACTATACCTCCGAACGTGATTGTTGTAATTAAGCATGGAGACAAACCTCAGAACTGTCCTGCTCTTTGGTTCCTTCCTCTCAGCGAGGACAACGTGCCGGACCCGGGTGTCGTGGACAAGCAGTTTGGCGGGAGCCTGATCGCGGCGCTGCAGGGCTACGGCCCCGAGTTCCTGGCCTACTTCGGATCCTTCGTCACCGTCGGCCTCCTCTGGTTCGTGCACCACTCGCTCTTCCTGCACGTCACCAAGGCGACCCGCTCCATGGGCCTACTCAACACCTTCTCGCTGGCCTTCGTCGGGGGCCTGCCGCTGGCCTACCAGCTCACGCACGAGTTCCCCAAGAACTCGCGCAACGAGCTGGAGGCCATCCAGATAAGCTGCGTGATCATATTCTTCGCCGGCATATTCCAGCTCGGGATTTGGGTGGTGGCCCTCTACAATCAACAAGAAACGCTGCACCCTTACGTCCGTTACGGCGGGCGCGAGCACGTGTTCATGCTGGCCAAGCTCGCCCTGTACCCGTGTGTGGCCCTGGGGACATTTTTCCTCACCTGCGTCTTGAGTAAATTCAGCGCGCCGATCTTCCACCTGATGGAGATCACAGTGCCCTTGGCTTTCCTCGTGCTGAGGGTGTTGGTACGCGTCGGGCTGGCTTTGCTGCAGCTCATCTTCTGCCCCAACAGGACTGGCCTGAGGCCCATAGTGGAGGGCGAGGACGAAGCAAGAGTGCCATTCAACACCTAAAGCGACCTGGCCGCGTCGAAGGGGCGTGGCCAAAGAAAGTGCGAGGCACTGTTGCCAAAATGCCCGGGTCTCCGAGAGAGTCACCGTGACGGTTTGGATTGTCACTCCTGGTAGACGGAGAGCACTTTAAGCTGTAAACCGGCTCGAGACACGGGATGGAATCCGAGCCATTGAGACCGGATTTAATCTCATGTGTCGAGAGCAGGGCGGATCAAATGAGTTTTGCTATTTTTTTTCATAGCTGCTTCTTTTGCGACTTTGATATCATTTGTTCAAGCGTCGCAAAGTAGGGCCAGTGAAAGTTGATTCCAGTAAGTTCAGTAAGTTTTCGGTAATATGAGCGGAATCATGCCACGTTAGTCGCAGGCAACAACTGACGTGTGCGAGAACAAGAAGCCCAGATCGAACAGGCTTCTCAAATCCTTGTCCAGTTTCCGTGCCACATTCAGGAAAATGAATAAATCGTCCAAAACACAGCGGTATATAATACGAAGTGATGCCCGCTATTCTTTCAGTAATAATATCTCTATTATCTGTATTTTTTCTTTGCTCCAGGACATGTTTTCTAAGCATGAAGGTACATGACACTGACCTTGGTACTGAAATATGACTTAATGTTGAGCGGCCACGGTCATGAAAGTTGCACTATTTTGATAGTTTGAACCTAGTGGGATGTGAGATCACATTTCTACATACGTTGCGATCATTCATTTCTGCGTCCGTCCATGGTATCCTCCTCACACATGCACCCTAAATGTTATCCATAGCATGAATGCAATTGTACCATGACAAAACTGTTTATTTTCACCAGACGTTTCCACTGTCTCTATATTGGAAGTGGTGAAGTTAGGGGCTGCACGTCCGCCCAGCAGGTGTCACTGTTGGTGCGCTCTCTCGCGTTCTGAGGCTATGGCGTATGACCGCGGCCCGATTCCAATCCGCCCCCTTGAAGTCTCAAGCCCCGAACCCTCCGTGACTTCAGTGATGCCAGCTGTAACTGACTGTGAAAGTGTGCGAGGGCTCCGGACGAATGGAACAGCACTAGTCCGTCTCGCACCTTACCCCGACAGCAACGCTTTAGATTTACAATCTACTAGCTCACACAAAGCATGCAAGGAATAGATGTATGTATGTATGTATATGTGTGTGTGTGTGTGTATGTATATATATATATATATATATATATATATATATGTATATATACATATATATGTGTATATATATATGTATATATATATATATTATTTTTTATTATTATTATTTTTTTACTATTTCAGTTTTGTTGTTGGCTGTGAGTCTATGAGTCCATAAGGGGTCGGTTTGGAGTTTGGCCCCTAATGATGTGTTCGTCTCTGATTTGCAGTTATTTGTGTTTCTGTGTAACTGACTCAAGGACAGTAAAATCGAAGATGCACTATAAACTCGTAGGTGAAGGAGGAGGTTGATAGAAAGCTGTGACGATGAAGTAAACTACATATTGCAGATGCTTTTTGTTCTGCCTGTCTCGTTTGTTACTTAAGTACACGTATTTGCGTATCCGGAATGGTTGCCCACCCCTGAAGAGTCAATGTTGACAATTGAGTCAATGTTCCCAGCTGCCTAAATTAAAAAAAAGTGTCTAAACAAGACAAAAGTGTCCGTGCATTATATTTTCATTACAGCAAATGTTTTTTCATCGCCAATTTAGTATAAAAGCATCATCTATGCAACAGTTTTCATTTGATGTATTGTACCTTTAAATTACGGAAAATGGTTGAAAAAGTCTTCATTTTCTAGAAATAAAACATAAATTATTCAAAATGGAGGGATTTGGGCTTAATTTTAGTTAAAGCATTTGTTAAACGTGACAAATTCTTCCTGCTACTTGGCTTACATGGATTACACTACCTGTCGAGCCAATTCAATTCAAATTCCAGTTCTTTAAATGAACTGAAATTCCAAATTTGGAATTTTGCACCATAGTGATAAACCTTGAACCACCCACTCATATCTGCCCCTGCACACACACTGACAGATGTTCCTAGCCCCCCCCCCTCCCCATCCACTGGCTGTAGCCAGTTGGGCGCCTCGGGCAAGATCTTAGCAGGCGCCCCTCTTCATTACCGCCAATTTCCCCATGATACACACTTGACTGATAGCAGCAGTACATTAACAGACACTTTGGCTAATGCCTATGCAAGTTTTGTTTATGTATCCAACAGCTCTTTCCTTTTTCTTAGCTCTTTTTCACAGTTAAGCTGTTCCTCCTCTTCTTCAAAAGCACGTTTTGTTTTGGTTTTTTTGTAATGCAACGACCTCCACCGGAAGGGTTGCTCTTTCAGGCTCTGTCTGAATGCGTGATGCCTGATGTCACCAGTAACCGCGGCAAGCTGGCCATGGATCGCCTCTTCGATTTGTTTTCAAGCTGGACCGCCGTTGTGAAAGAGAGGAAAGGAACTCTGTTATCGCTTCTTTTTAAGGTTCAAACCACGTTTTTGAATCATTTTCATAGTCTCCTTCGTTCAGCAAACGCTGATGTTGTGAGTGAGCTTCTTTGAACTCGTCCAATTTTGTTTTGTACACTGTCTCGTTAGATTAATTATATTCATGCGCCTAGTTAGCTGGCTAAGCTTTACTTTTCTTGTTGTACGCATTTCTTCCAAGGTCCAATAACTTCCAAGGTTCTTCTTAGGTTCCATAACTTAATCCCTATCTGGGACATGCCAATTTTACACAAAAGTTCCCTTCATTCATCATTCGCTTAGGTCATCAAATCATGAACAAATTGTAATCCACAGCTTATTCAGTTACACACACAAAACCATAGAGGCCCCCCCCACTGTCCACATTTAGCAACAGAGGAGCAACTCTTTACAACATTATGAAAATGAGCAGTTCCACTCTCACACCACAAGACAGGAGTATTAAATGTGGATTACTTAATGTCTGCTCCCTGTGCTCCAATGCCATTCATATAAAGGAATTCATTTCATGTCTTTCGGAAACCTGTCTTTATGACGGTGATTGTTTATTATGATTATGATGATTATTATGACAGTGTCTTAGCAAACTTTAAGTAAGCTATTTCTTTGTCTCTTGGTGATGTATCACCTCTCTGTTGTGAAAGCCCTAGTCCCTCTAACATTGATCATTTTGCTGATGGCTTTGAAGGCTCTCCACTAACAGAAAAGATCTAGATCAAGATTGGCCCCCTGGTATACACCGGAAACCCGCCACTTAAAGCAGCTAGCACATGAATTAGAGAGGAAATGGCACTGATCTGGAAAGATAGTCTGAAAATACATAGGCTGGCTCTGTGTAATGCCAGAGCCAGACACTATACCTCTCTAATTGAGGAAAATAAGCATAACCCCAGGTTCCTTTTCAGCACTGTAGCCAGGCTGACTCAGAGTCATAACTCCACTGAGCATTGTATAACCACAAATCTCAGTCACTGTGACAATTAACAACCACCTAACATCAACTGCAACAAATCTACCCCGTATTGCAGCTATTTAGGATAAAGCTGGAAATACAGCCAGGCCACTGTGTCCATTGACCTGCATCATCAACCTGCCCCCTAGGCCCTATTCCCACCAAATTGTTGAAGGAAGTATTCCCTTTAATCAGAACCTCCTTACTAGACCTGATCAACCTTATCAACCTGATCAACCCTACAGGTCACATTCCTCTTAATTTTAAAATTGCCATAATCAAACCTTTACTTCCAAAACCTTCCCTCGATCTGGGAATTTTAGCAAACTGCATGCCGACCCCCAATCTCATCCTCATCTCAAAAATCCTAGAGAAAATCATTGCCAACCAGCTCTGTGAACACCTTAATAACACTAGTTTATTTGAATCCTTCCAGGCCGGCTTTAGAATGAATCATAACACTGAGACTGCACTGATTAACTTAACTAATGGCCTCTTATTGGCGTCCAACCAAGGTCTTGTTTCAGTTCTTGTCTTGTTAGATCTCAGTGCTGCTTTTGTTACAGTTGACCACCAGATCTTCCAAAGGAGACTGGAATATCGATTTGGGATCAGAGGCACTACTTTAGATTGGTCCCCGTCCTATCTTTCAGACCGATATCAGTTTTTGTCGATAATCAATCTCTCTGCACTAAAATCAATCACGGGGTTCCACAAGGATCTGTGCTCGGTTCAATACTCCTCACATTATATATGCTCCCTCTAGGCGATATCATCAGGAACCATTCAGCCCATTATATTTATCAATCAAGCCAAGTGAACATAATTATCTACAGCAGCTTCAATCCCGGGAACTCTGCAGCTCGTTCAGAACACGGCAGCTATTGTGTCCTGACAAAAACTAGAAAGAGAGATCACAACTCTCTAATTCTGGCTTCTTTGCACTGGCTTCTTGTATCAAGAATCTCTAAGCCTAGACTTGGAGCCAGAGCCTTCATCTACCAACACCCTCTCCTGTGTAACCATCTACCGGTCTCAGTCCGGGAGGCCTCTTTACCTTCCCCTCTAGAGTAGGTTAAAGACCCTCCTTTTTGACAAAGCGTACAGGTACACTTTAAATCCCAGATAAAGTGTACCAGATACTTTGAGCTCTATTTTCTCCTTTCTCTCTCTGGGTGTGGATCGGACACACATTCCCTCTTTCATCTCACCCTCCTCTCTGTCTCTCCCCATCTGTCCTTCACCTCCCTCCTCCTCTCTATGACTAACATTTGGACCCTGCATCCCCCAAAGTCTACTGTATGTCTGTCTATTCTGAGTTGGATGCAGGACACTGCCCCTCACCACAGCTCTTCCTGCTACATGCACTGTTTCTACTATGGACTCATTTGACCTCTGAACTATAATCTAAATTGTTATCCACTAATCTATGAATTTCCGTATACTGTCTTGCTTCTGCCCACCTATCCATCCTCAGTGATGATCAACTCCTCTGTGTCTCACTCTAAGGTTTCCTCCTTGTTTTCCCTATCAGGTTGTTTCTTGGGAGTCATTCCTCAGCGTTTGCAAGGGACTAAGGAGGGGGGGTGTTCACTATGTACATATTGTTGCTCACTTTTTGAAGTGCCTTGAGATAACATCTGGTATGAACTAAGTTGAGTTGAGTTGCAGTTTTCTTTGTATCTGCACAAGGTGATCAGTGTTCTTAATTAATGGGTCAACGGGAATAGTCTCACTTCAGATCAGAACCATTTTAGATAAGTAACAGAAATTCTTTCCACTTGCAGGTACAGCACAAGGCTTTCACTAGTGCTTGGTTTTGGTCAGCCATTCAGCCACGCCTGGTCTGACTCTGAGCATGTATTTGTGCACTACACTCCAAGACTGCAGAGGGTGCATATGAGGCATGGGGCCGCTCAGGGGGTCCCATGCCGTAATGGGGATGTTCAGGTACCGTAGGAAATTTGAGAATCTGCGTTTAGGCAAGTACACTAATTTCCTCCCAATGAGATGTATTCCCTCTTGTCACTTGAAAGCTCAAGACACTGGAAGCTATGTTTAATGTCTTAATAAATAAGTATATTCTTTAATACTTAAATATTGGAATAAGTTTGTGGAGCTTTCAACATCATCATCATTGACGTGCCTTACAGTACTGCAATAAATAACTCACCGTGGACCCAATATTGAAATATCAAAATTTGGTGAGATTTGAATAATCTGAGCACGTTCTGAGCAGAAGAGGCTCCATCTTCGATGTGGGTTGGGATAAGATCTTGAACAAAAGGCAATCAATGCCTTGTTCATTAGAACATACAGCGTCTGTGCAGAAGGACGTTGCTTTTTGAGCTTAATGGTGCCATCCACCACTGCATAGATGAAAACAGTCGTAAAGTTGTGCTCAATCTGTTCTCTTTGTATTGTCAGCAAGGGCGACACCTAGTGGGCATTCACACGTATCCGCTGACCATAGTTTTCTCACGATGCTGTAAGAAGGCATGTGATTGACTGTCACATGTTTAAGGACAATTGAATTGTGAAAGGATTTACTTCCTGATGAAGCTGAAACCTGTAAAAGATTTTCCCTATGGTTTTTCTGTTTTTAAAGACTTATTTACTCACCTGTGAGAGTGCCTTGTGAGTTTTTTTTTCACTGATTTTTGGATAATTTTTCTGTCTTTTCAACTTACTGAATCCACACAACCCGTCATGACAACCAGCATTCCCATCCTATTTTACTTGTGATTATCGTCTTCTCAGAGTCATATCACCTGTTTATCTAGTCAACGCTTGCTTTACTGTAACCAGGGTTAGTCCTGTGCTACTTTCAAAGCCTCAGGTAACATTTACATCCAGCATATCTGGCAACTGGAGTGCAAAGTTTTGGCAGTTGTGGGAGGCAGAGTTCACTTAAAACATTCGGTAATTTGGTTGTATGTGTTGACTAGACTCCTTTTGAAGGCATCACCAAGAGTAGAGGCTGAGTTAATGTGCCGTGGTATACTTTTGTAATTATAAAGGTGACACCAGCACACTCGTAATTACGTAACCAAATCGGTTTGCATCAAACATACCCACTAGCACGTGTCGAAAACGCAAGTGGTCTGCCGAGGATAGACATGGAGATGAGATGAATGCGAGGCGAGACTGTGTCACGTGACATCTATTCAAGTCAGACATTTATTAGAACCTCATATTAAGCATGTCAGCTGTCAGAAGTAAACATTTCTGACTGTACCTGAGTGAATTACACACTGACCTGAACTTCAGTCTAAAAAAAAAAAAAAATCCCCCACACTTTAGCTTAAACCGAACCCAAGATTGTCATATGAGGGCATATCCTGTACACCAAAACTGTTGCAGTAATAAAGGCTTTAATATATCAACTTTATAGTTGGAAATCTGGCACTTGATAGCACTAATTCCATCATGATGAAAAAAGTCAGGTGATTAAAAATAGAGATAGGGTTATACTTAATCCAGACAACGTAACGTTTTTGGGAGACATCTGAGCAATTCCTTTAAAAGTGCTGTTGCATCACGTCAAGTGCTCTCAAGATCACCAAAGCATATATCATGGCATAGTCTGCATTATTATAATTTTCTTGTCTGCCTGCATCATGCCCTCTGACACTGCATATGGAATCTTGTTGTACATAAACAGTCTGGTCAGTTAGAGGATTCCTGGTTGTTGGCACAGAAAGAAAACCCATCGACTTCAGTTTTGTATCTTACCAGAGAAGGGAAACAACGTGAACAACCCCCCATAAACGACATGGGCAAATTGAAATTCATCCTCCACTGGTCAGCTCATCCTGTTTATATCAGAGAGGAATACGAAATGTCGGGAAGAGCATGCCATGTCCAGGTAAGCAACTGGTGGGTGGAGTCATATATATGGAAATCTGTTGCTGTCTATCTCGCATTTCTTCAGCAGGCCTGACGCAATGGCTTTCACTGCCCTGGTGGTCTCGGTGCAGGTGGGACTGATCAGGGACTCGGGCAGGAGGAAGCCGAAGTATCCCGTGTCCCTCAGCTCAAAGGCGAACGCGTAGGAGATCCCATTCCTGTAGGCCCAGTCGATGGAGCTGCCGGAGCTGACGTCTGTGGAAATGTTAGACGGGGAGAGATAGAGAAAAGGCTCAGAGTATTCTAGAGCGCTGAAAGTAAAGAGTACCGTCATTTGTACGACTCTGAGGTACTTCGCGCAAGTTTTTCCACTTTGCTAAATGATTAAAGGGGACAGATTTCTGCATATTTCACTGCTTCTTACTTACCATTGTAAGTGAGGGTGGGGGGTTGGATGCAAACCCTGATATCAGGTTTTGCACAGACCTTGTGACCACATACTTGCTCAGGGAGACCGAAAAACATGTGAAATCTCATCGGCGGGTTACGCAACTACGCAGAGGATGACCTAAGATAACACTGTAAATATGTTGCGAAACATGGAGCAGCACAATATGTCCCCTTTAACAGCGCTACTCAAACTGCAGTTGTACACTCAGATAATAAGTGCAGCTTCTAACAACTTAAAAGTACACTGAATAGAATTAAATTACATGGATGACTGATTTTTTGGGCTGACACTCTTGTTTTCTTTTTCTCTATGTTTTTAATCACTGCTTCCCACACAGGATTCGATTTGAAATGATGCTGAGAGCAGCAAGCAAGTAGGTTCTGGGTTGAAAATCCAGTTGGACCAGGGGCTTTTCTGTGCAGAATCTGCATTTTCTTTTTCAGAATTATTTAGCGAGACGGGAGAACGGCATGTGCTCCTTGTGATGGACCACTGTCTTGTTCAGGGAAAATTCACTGCCTTTGCCCTTGTATGTGCACTGGCTCCAGCAGACCCTTGTAACACTGTTAAGACTATAAATCAGACACAATTCAGTGGGTCGATTGTCCTGAGAATGTTTCAGTTCTGACAGTAGCGTGGACCGGTAGTCCACACTGAGTGCAAGATTGTGACGCTAAGGAACAGGTCTCACAGATCACCATGGCGGTCTGTCCAGAGCACTACCGTTCACACTCAGCGCACTCTCACTCTCAATGTCCACCAAGCTAACGAGGTTCACACACAAGTGAACAGGCTTTTGACGGAACACACAAGATATAAGACTTAAGGAATAACACCAAGAGATTGTAAATGAGATCGGATGAGGGTTACTAACAACAGACACAACTCCAGCAGCATCAGATCTGCTTTTTAAAAAAAAAAAAAACTTTTGACAATGTTACGCAGAGGTCGCGGTACTCACAGAGAGTTGTGGAAGCGGGTCCATATCTGTACCTCACGCCGAAGGCAGAGTACAGCGCGGTGACCGCATTATGAGCCGCAGACTCCTGGACATGGAAAGGGCAAGGCTGGATCAAGCGGGATCCTACATACTGATGCTCTTGTGTGAGGTTAAGCCACTCAAAGCTGATGGACCAGGACACTGTTGTTGTTGTTATCAGGTGTTGTATAAAGATGTAACTTACCACGCAGCCAAAGTTGGGAATAGTGGCGTATTTGTAGGAATAAGGGTAGAGGAGCATCTGGGCATAGGCATGGATGGATATGTAGGCCTTGACACGTTTCTTGTGCTTGCGCAAAAATCTGGCGACAGCCTTGACTTCAGGTTCGGACTCGGGGAAGGGACCACAGTAGGTATCATCGCAGGGGTGTGAGGAGGCGCCTTCCTCTGGAGGGCAAAAGGGACATTTAGACGTGAGCATGAGTACAACAAAGTTTTAAGACTGCGCAAGATAGATGTGTAAAAATGTGGAGGACAGTCTTTCTAATGTGACGGCTGTGACTCTCATTTTCTATCTATTTGAACATTTCATATATTGATAGTAATGCACTGCATACTATAAACAGAAGTCTTCAGGATTATTACTTTGTTATTACACTATTGTTTTGCAAGTCGACGAGGTTTGAGGGAGAAAAAGTTGGGTTCCTCAGTTTCCATCTGCTTGACAGTTTACTCCTTATCGACATATGTTTCTCTTTCATAAATCTCACCCCTGACAGAGACTGAATGATATCAAACCCTGATTGGTGCCGGTAGACAAACATTTCACGCTCAACAACTTACGCTGATTAAGAGACAGCACAGACCGTAACAGCTTTGTGTGTTGTGTGTGTTCAAACTCACCACACCATTTCACTTTCCAGTTCCTGTTGGCGTCCACTCCGCGGCAGTAGAACTTGTGGTTCCTGGACCGAGTTTTCCTCCAGAAGCGATCCTGCAGTGGGGAGTCAAAACACGTTGGCTGAGTTTGCCCCCCGTGTGTCAGACTGATTCCCTCTCCTTCGGGTTGTGCCATCTACAGTACCGTGGTCCAGCTGAAGTGATAGCCATCCACATTGAACACAGGCATGATGTAGAAGGTGAGCTGGTTGAGCAGCCGCCTCATCACAGAGTTGTACTTGTATGAGTTGATGGCCTTGAATGACAAATACGAAATGGCATAATGTAATAACGGTGCACACAGATGCGCATTGTTTTCTACAAAGGCATTATTTGTATTAAAGTTCCCTTTCAACTGTCCCCTGATTAGACTCAAGGTTAAATGGCTTTAAACCTCTGACAAACATGGCATCCTGACCTCCAGTGGACACCCTCAGTAACTACACTGAGTATGAACGTATTTTTCTGTCCTTTTTCACCTTTGTCTGTTTTTGACTGGCTTATTCAAAACTACCTTTACCTTCATTCACCTCCTTTTACTTGCATGTGAAGTAATATCCAGCATTTATACATTGGCATCTGTTTAATACATTTTTAATGATGTGTTTTGCGCATATTATTTCATAGTAGGCTGTGGCCCATGATATTTAGAGATATGTACTTATTATATCTAAATGATCTACCACTTGTTCTATTGCAAATCTGGCATATGTACAAGGTGAAAAAAAACAAGCGGTTAAAGGTTTGTGCAGTTGGTCTGGCTGTCCTCGCTCCAGAGGTTACTAACTAATATTTTAAGGGCATGATGGAACTTGTGTTAATGTCAGGGTTAGGTTCACCATCTGAACTATAAAGGGTGTTCTTAAATATCTGCCTATGGTAGGTGAACAGATGTTCATGTTTTGCTAGGCCAAGAGACCAGAGATTATAGACTGCTCTTATAGCTATCATTTATTAGGGGCCAGGCCGCCTAAACTGCCAGGAACCTGTTGTTTTGCTGCATGTTCTTCTTTCTTTCTTCCTTTCTTTCTTTATTTCTTTCTTCCGATCCCAAAGAAATCCTACTTCCTACTGCTGGAAACTGACCAAATTTTCCACAAAGACCCAGTCCCATGCCAGATCGCACCAGTTGCAAAAATAGGTCAATAGCCTGGATGGGGTGGTCACAGCACAGTTCAAAAGTTCAAAATTTTGCATATTCACAACAAATCAAGCACGTGTGCTGCAGATCTGCAACCTTCGACAAAATGTAGCCCGATACTGAAGAGCCTTTTGTAACTTAAACCTATTGCTAATTACGAAATCCATCACTCTAAAAAGTAATTAACTAAAATCTCCTACACAAACAATATATCGGAACGTTATCTCAAAAACAGATTTTTTTTTCTCCAGCATTTTGAATTTCACTTTCGTTCGAACAATTCGTCTGTCCGAAAATGGCACTTTGGAACATCCATTGAAGGTTTAAAGCTGTGGGTGCGAGTCTCAGCTTCCATATGAGAAATGTTGCACGTTCTTTTCAAAAGGGTCTATCCCCATGCCAGATGTGCTCAACACAAGACAGTAGTCCTACTAGTGTTGCTACAGCCCTGACCACTGCTATGCAGCAATTAGAATTATTTATATATGTGTGTGTGTGTGTGTGTGTATATATATATATATATATATATATATATATATATATATGGTGATATGTGGTGAACACAACATGGGGGGCATGGGAGGCATGTCTCTCAGCTATGAGGAAATGGGAAAGGGGTGTGGTTTGTTGGCTCTGGTTTCTGTTGGTTTTGGTGCACTTTTCCTATTTACAGTAATTTATTCTTGTAATGTCTAGTGAGAAATAAAGTAGAGAAACCCAACTTCCTCTCTGAGTCTTCATATATATGTACTGTATGTATGTATAAATATGTATATGTATGTGTGTGTGTGTGTGTGTGTATATATATATATATATATATATATATATATATACACATACATACATACATATATATGTGTGTGTGTATACATATATATCCTATATATATACATATACACATATGTTCATGTTAGGAGAGTGTTAAAACGTGCATCAAAGCATGCTGAATTAAGTACCAACAGTAGTTTTATATTTCAACTGGACTAGAAGAACAACATTACCTCTTTGACAAACCACTGGCAGAAGGCGGGTCCTATCCACTCTCTGGCATGGACGCCGCAGTCGATCCACACAGCTTTCTTCTGATGACGACTTTTCCCGATCTAACAGGAGACAGGTGCTCATAGCATTTTCATGTCGCCTTTGGCATGTGCATGCCAGGCGCTCCCCCTACCTGAAGCACATACAGCGGCCTTCCCTCATACGACTTCCCAATGGAGAACATGTCGACCAGGTCAGGATTGGTCCTGTTCATCTCAAACATCCAGCTCTGGATCTTCAAGGACACAAAAATCACAGACATGAGTGGGAGTCATTTCAGTTTTTCAAAGTTCATGGGGAATTTTAAAGTTTTCAGAGTGAAATATGTGTATGTGTGGGTGGACACAGTTTATGCATCTACGTCTAACATGCATCTGTCTTTATCTGCAGCATGATAGATATGCACAGCCTTTGTTCACAATGAGGACATTTCAGTCGACACAGCAGTAAAGCGGACAGAGAGTGGTTTAGTCAAAACAAAAGAGTGATATCGTAGTAGTTGTAGCATACATAGCTGATTTGTTACATTATTTGTGTCATGAATTTTCAAAGTTTTGAGGCTTGCTTGTATCCAGCTGAGGACATCTGGCACAAGACCAGACTTTTTCGAAATGTTTGGGCAGACTTCTCATATGGAAATATTGCACAAGCTGAGTCTTGAACTTCAACACCTAGAACCTTCCCTCTCATATGTTTTCACTTGACTAAGCCAGCCAGTCGCCTGACAGACAGCAGCTCTTGGCGTGTAAAGGCAGCTTTCGAACGGCTGTGAAAAATTCAGTTATTAAGACAAAACTGCATTTAGACAGCATGGAGATGTTGGCCACTTGCTTTTAAAAGTGACTTATTGGCTCCTTAAGTTATAAACTGATGTATAAAAAGGCCATTTTTTGCCTTCACTCCAATTTTTCTCATGACAGCGAAATTCTAAATCCTGAAAAAAAAATTTAGATGAAATCCTGATATTTTCCAAACGTCATCTACCATGACTCTTTTTGCAAGTATATGTTTCAAATAGTGTTTACTTTTTTACACTTTTTTTGCAGTTGAGGCAATCTGGCATGGAACTGGACCTATGTGCAAAATGTGGTCATTTTTTGCACATGGGAAGTATAAGTTCTTTGGGAGAAGAAGACAGAAAGACGAAGAAGCAGAACATGCAGCAAAACAATAGAATAAATAATTAAATAAATTGAAAAACTAAAGCAGTGGCATAAAAAATTATACACTGTGCAAAACTTCCAGAAAAATAGCAACAGAGAACACAGATGAAAGAGTGAACTGATGAATGAATATGATCTAGTACTGGGATCAGAACTGAGTGTTAAACAGGGAGTTAAACAATAAAACAGCAGCTAGGAGGAAGGACCTGCGAAACTTCTCCTTCACACTCTTGGGATGAAGGAGTCTGTCACTGAACGAGGTGCTCGGTGCTCGGGATGAGCAAGAAAGGAACCAAGGCTGTTCCGTGAGGGGCCCCTGTGCTGCACAGTTCGTTGACCTCGCATAGTGTAGGCAGCAGGCAAAGTAAGCCGAGATCCAGTATACGAGGTGGTTATCTACACCCGTGTGCTCCAGCTTGTCCCTCAGCAGCAGAGGCCGAACGGTGTTGAAAGCTGCAGAAAAATCAAAGACTTGTGATCCTTGCAGTGCTTCAAGGATTCTCCAGGCGAGAAAGAGCGTGGCGCAGGAGGAAGACGACGGCATCGTCAACCCCGGTGCCGGACTGGTAAGCCAACTGCAGAGGGTGGTGCGGTGGTCTCACCAGGGGGCGTAAGTGGGCCAGGATCAGCCATTCCAGTGCCTTCACTATGCTCGTCATCAAAGTGCTATCGAGATCCTCCTGGTGCTGCACTTTCAGCACTGGCAGCCCACAGGATTTGTCCACAGTTGTCTACATAGGATTTACAGAGCCTGGGGGCTGATGCCATCTTAACCTTTCATTCTTTCCTTTTTCTGAGCTCTTTTCTCGCTTGGTTTGCAGCAAGGGGCTTTCTCAGGCTCGGGGGCAGTACGCCGGTTGGCGTGAAAGCAGTTGGAGGCGCGGACGGAAGTGAAGCTGAAGGCGCACTGCAGATGTGAGGCGTGGGGCAACGGGACTAGGGGCGACAGGGGGAGGGAAGCATAAGCGTGACGGGGAGGAAAGCAGCAGAAATGTGTCCTGTCGAACCTGTTGAAGAAACAGTTCACTTCACTCACTCCCCCTTCACCCTGGGAGTCTGGTTCTTTACAGTCTGAGACAGAACTCGGGGCTCTCCAGATTCCACCGTTGTTATTCTGCTGTAGCTGTTCTCCCTCTTCCTTCTGTAATTTTCCTTCCCCTACCTAACCTTCCACCTCAACTCCCGTTGCACAGCCTTCATTTCCTCCTTGTTTCCTGACTTTAAGACCCTCTTCTTCTTCTTGCGTCTGGATTACCCAGGGTTTATTGTTAGAGAAACTCCGTACAGTCCTGGTGGGTACAGTGTTTTTCCTGACCGAAGTTTATGATACTTGTGATAGTGCCATGGGGATCACAAAGCTGTTCCCTCAGAGCCTGCCCAGCATCCTCAGACCATCTTCCCACTCCGCGGGTCACGGCTGGCTGTCTGCGTACAAGGGGCTCATACACAGACCAGGGATGAATCAGGTCGTGGCGTGACCTCCCCAGGTGAGGGAGGGATGTTGACTTGTATGCTTCCCTGGTGTTGGCATAGAAAGGTTCCAGCATTTTCTCGTCTCTTGTACGGCGGGTGAGGTACTGGATGAAATGGGCAAGATGGAGGAAGGAGAGGCATGGTTGGTCCACATAGATAAGGAAGAGGAGATGCGGGTGCTCCGTCTTCAGCCTGCTTACAGTTGAATGCGGGACATCAAAGGCCTGCAGTCTTCAGTTGCTTCCTCCTACCACCGACTGTCTACCACGTGGAGATTAAATCCATCTAGTGAAACATGTCGATCCAGATTCCAGGATTCTGCCATTTCTCCATAATTTCTCCACCACTGTACAACAGTATATGTTGTACAATGGTGGAGAAATTATCGGAAATGAAATGATCGGTATATGCTTTGGCATATGCTTCGATGTCAGGTCAGCTCTGTTAATTCATCGGCCTTGCTGAGAAGAGATGTCACATATGCCATATTTTCTCCTCTTGTCATGGCACAAGAAGTTGAATGAGAGCAGAAAATAGGGGTGCAGAAGGAGCAATACCCGCATCCAGCTGTTGTCAGCACTTCCTGTATTAAACACTTCATAAAAGCTGACTTTTCAACTTTTAACTGGAAAAAAAGGGGAGAAAACTTTCAGCTGGAGAAGACGTGTGTGTGTGTGTGTGTGTGTGTCCCACACATGCCCCCATAGATGGGACACACGCTGAAAAAGGCATGTGCGTCTTGCAGGAAAACAGAAGGTTTGTGTAAGCCCTTCAGGTGAGTGTGTATATGTGTGAGCGTTTGTGTGTGTGTGTGTGTGTGTGTGTGTGGAATTCACCCTGCCTCACGGGGCCTGAAAGATTCATCTCCCAGGAGCTAGGAAAATAAACACGCTGAAGCTGTGAGGTGTCTGAAGAAGAGTGTGAGAGCGTGAGGCAGTGGTTGAGGATCGGGTCGGTGGGAGTTTGAGAGCTTGGACCTTGTGTGTGTGTGTGTGTGAGGATGCGTGTGTGTGCTCTATGTGTGCATTGGACTAAACAGCAGAGAAGAGAGCAAGAGAATGTCGGGATAGGACGGTGGGCTTCAAGTCTACCTCTTCCAGAGAGTGGTAAACCTCGTAGTCATACTGAGACTCTGACCTCCGCTTGCGAGACGAGCGATATCCTGACTGCTTTTCAATTTCCTTCTGCAGATTGGAGATAAACACCCTGTTGATGGAGATGCATGACACATGACAAGACTTTCAATATTCCCGCTTTTGAACAGATATCGGTAGGATTTTTCAAAAAGCTTTGCATTTCTGTTGACTGGGTCAGGTTTACAAGGTGCACACAGCAATAATTCTCAAACACACTCTCTCACATCTAGAGGCAATTTAGACTCCAATCAACCTAGACATGCATGTTTTTGGACTATGAAACAGTCCAGGAGTAGGATATGAACAAACCCTCTGACTGCGAGGCTTCACTGAACTGCCCTCGACTGGTTGAATATTACTGGGAAATGCATATTAATCTTAGATCCCCGTACCGTTTTTGTGGTGTTAGCTCATTCAATTTCAGGGTCATAGGACAAAAAATTAAACAAACTGTAAGTAACTGCTTGAGCTTTCACTTGCATTTCATGCTGATCTTTGCCCACAAACTCTACCCTATATAATACAAGAGGGCAGAGTAAGTTAGGTACATTGGGTCCCAAATGTGACAACTACTTGGTGTCGAGACCTGTTTAAAGTGCTGAATCGGGGGTCCTGGATATAGGGTTGACTCGTTCCTTACACCAGTAATAGAAAAAGTGGTCCGATCTGAACCACAATCAGCACAAGTGATGCTGGTTTAGCTGCTGCAATAAATGCATTGCAAATCAGCCATAACCACAGTTATTATTATCATTATCTGTTTATAGGCCGTTTGCAGCTCTGATCAGACCCCCCGTGCCTCTGAACTTCCCACTTCATACTCGTACAGATGATATCATCTGTTTTCAGAGCAGCTGTGTGCAGCCAAGAGCACCCTTCCTCACGAGGGCCGTATATACATTTTTTCTTCACAGCTGCCTCAGATAACTCCAAATAAATTGCACTGTCGAAGTGAAAATGACACCTCAAACTCCTTATCCCAAGTTCCAAGTCGTGTGAAAAAGTAGAGTAGAAGAGTAGAGAGTAGAAAAAAAAAACCTCCTCCTCAGATCTGTGATTCCACCCTTAGGACAGAGATGACAAAGGAATTCTTTTGACTACTATCATTTCGACGATAATTTTGATGAGGGACGGGTAACGGAAGATGAAAGGGCTGCGTTTTGGAGCAGATTTGGAGCGAGGCTGCGATGTACCGGCTGTGTTTTTTTGTGTGTGTGTGTCCCAGCTCTCAGGAAGTGGAGTCTTTTGCATGCAAAGTATGGCCGACTCTGCGTGTGCAAATTATACATTCTGGCTGGAGTAATTGCAGCCATCTTTTGGATAACAGATGTGTCTTGGGGGTGTGGAGGCTGCGCGCTAACAAGATCGGCCAACGTGTGAGAGTAGGCAAGCGTGTGCACTGTAACGTGTCTGTATTTGTGGATGCGGGTCACTCCGGTCTTACCGATGGTCGATGTGCTCACGCTTTAAGCGTGCCTGCAAAGCTCCAGTGTCATTGCATTTCACGTGGATGTCCACGGTGGCATTTTGAGAGATGAACGCCGCGCTGTTGGGCTGCCAGAAGTCTACCTGGAAGAACAGGAGGATTATATGATTAATGCATGACACGGATTATGGAGACACATACAGCACGTGGAATTTTATAAAGTGAGGGAGGGGAACCGAGAGGGTTGCATGGCCAATCCAAAAAGATCCATTATGATCAACTTCCTCTTAAGAATGAATAGTGAGTGTGTCCTGTGATGAACTGGAGACCTCCGGGTTACACTACCTATCTTGTGCAGGTAGAAAGCAGATCCCACACTCCTATACATGCTTTACCTATTACATATGCTTGAGTAAATGCGTAAGTTAAAATGAGACGTTACACTCATTTCACCTTCTTTGACACGGTTCCTTGATGTCTAAAAGTAATGTTGGTAACATGCTTTGGTCAGAAAAAGCAAAAAATTGACCTCTCTACACAGTAAGTGCTCGGTTTTAGCGCCTGTACCTTTAAATGCTATAGTGCTTCAGCATGCCCCGCTCACCTGGACAGCCAGGTTCACATCTGTAGCCACACCGTTCCTCCACATCAACACAAGAAAACACATGTACATGTCCGACATCGTGACATGTGCATTCACTTATTGCACAAGATTCAGTGGGACTCCAACATAATGCCGCTTTCACTCCCAAAAAATGTCAACGTCATCTAAGTTGACCTTAACATTTTTGCTTTTAACGAACGTAGCACACTTTCCTGAAACCTGACGACAAGATAGATTTAATTAAAACCAGCGATCCAGTTTTTTCATTGTACAGAGGTTACATCTTGATGTTGTCACAGACAGTTCGCTCATTCATATTTCTTAACCTTCTTGTGTGCATCATAGCGTAACATTTAACTTACACAAATATTAATATTGATATTCTTATCCTTTTTAATATGGCATGGCTGGGCAGCCAGAGGAGGGTCCTTCAACCTCTAAGGCTCACACTGACCTAATAAGACTAAATGCCAAAGGTTAATTTTGCGGGATTCATGTAAAACTGTCTGATTCAATTCATCATTATGTATTGTGAGTTACCAGTGATGGAGATTTACAAAATGCCCCTAAGTAAAATAGTGCAGAAATGGTGCTCCTGGACCAGTAGATCACAAAAGAAGATCTCTAAATTGAGATTCAAAACACAAGTTGGATTTGGCTGCATTGCGAATTGTGTTAATGATCGGACCAATGTCAAAATAAAATTAGAAAACAATCGTAGGAAATTAAGAAGATCAACTGAAATATGAATTACGTGGCTTAATTTTACTGTTACAGCACAGATAGAAAGATAGATAAATAGATCGAATGATCCCTCTGGAAGATTCCCGGTGGGAAATTCAGTACCTGTTCCACCGCCATGTCGGGAGTCCAAATGAGTATCTAAAGGTCAGTTGAGCTACATACATACATGAATACATTATTTATAAGTGCAACAGTAGATGTGATGCCGATGAAGATGATGGCTGGTTCCTGAACATGTCACAGTATCACAGACCCTCTCAGGGGTTACCCTGAGGTGAAGCAGGTACTGGAAATGGGCTTTCAGCGAGCCTGTGGTCATCTACCCCCAGGCCCTCGTCCTACAGTGCGCCAGGCTGAAGTTCTGTTGGGGGCCTGGGCCTGGATCAGGGCCAGGGTAAAGTGGTCAGTGGTGTAGGCTGGCATGGGTAACCTCTGTCACCCAGCAGAAAGCCATCAAACTCTCCTGGAATGTTCATATGATTGCATTAGAGGCAGACAAGTGAGACAAGTGCAAGACTGCTTACCATGTTCCTTAATGTTGCTTATATTTGCTTATATATGACTTATATTAGACTCACAATATATCTGTAAGTCATGCATGGACCCAGATCCAGGCAGATTTTTCTACTTATTTCATGTGGAAATTTTCTTGAAAGAAGTAGAAATTGAAAAAAAAAAGTAGTTACCTTTTGAGTCTTTCTAGTGTACAGTAATGAGGTTTGATTTCACTCAAAATGAGGAATTTCGACCAGACAAAGGACCACCAAATGAACCTTCATTTCTCCAAATATCGTGCCCTTTCCTGCGGACCGAGTCCCCCCCCCGAACGTCTTTGAATCTATGCTCCTTCTTTTTAATGAGCCTCTGTGTCATTGCGGACGTTCCTATGCAGTAATTATCCGCCATGTCCACATTTATCGAGCACAGTTTTCCCGTGTTCATCCAATCAGTTCATTGATCGGCCACATCTCGGGGGTACGCTGGTGGCTCTGCAGTGTCAACGGGGGAGAGGCACACAGTCTGATGTGTCCAATTAACAGGTTTCCACAAAGACCTCTCGCCCTGCCCTCCCCTCTACTGTTTGACCTCACATTAGCGACAGAACTCCTGTCTTTCATCAAGGCTTGATAGCGGGGGCCTGTTGGCTTTAGCTGCAACAGACGGCTCCATTGGCTCTGCAGGCCAACTATGTAAACACAGACAGCGTGTGGCAAGTGATAAAACAACAGAGAGGGGGATAGAAAATAAGAGAGTAGGATCGTTTCTGGGCAAATGGGAAGGCACGGATCCACAGTCGATGTACACAGCGGTCCTTGTGTGGAGAGTCCTGCACACTCGGGTGTCTGTGTGTGTGAGGAGTGGCTTCAGCTGGCTTCCACTGGAGCTATAGTACAGGGGCGGATATGTTCGGGCTGGCGCACAGGCTTGTTAATGTGTCAATTGGTTAAATGGTTTGTAGAATACATGCTAAATTGATTTAACTCGGCTCGAAGCCAAGGGATATCGCAAATCCTCAGTGAGGAATGCCGGGTATCACGGAGAAATAAACCGCTCTCTACGGCTGCACTTTTATGGCACGTCCAAATGGGAAGGACCTCAAATGTTCCCGCACTGCCACTCTTGTTTGCCAAACAAATCCAAGACACGTACTCCTCAAAGGCACTTGGATATCCCTGATCAGTCAGCACAAGTCCTCAGGAACGATTGCCTCACTTTCAGACTTTACGGCTGAAATCACAAGCTTTCAAGTCGCACTCTGTGCCCGCATTATGCCTCTTTGGTCCCCTCGTGTTTATGTGGCTCCTCTGTCTGTGTATACTGCGTTGCTATTGAACAAGCTGTTTCGGTGTATTTGGCACTGGCAACGCAAGAGGAGAAATGTTCTAGTCAAAAAGTTGACTTTTCCTCCCGGCCCACGAAGTGAGGCTGTGTTTATATGCAAAGTAACTTCATATTCTCCAGCTATACTGTACATCATCTGTGTTTATCTAGCGGGGAGAGTTTACCACAGTTGCATTTGTACATAACCATATTTGAATTGCCCGGGATTGCTTATTTATGCTATTCACCTTGCTTTTTGTACTTGGCCACAAAACAAGTTCCCTCTAGCTGTGTAACTAAATTACAGAACTACTTAGTAAACTGCATTTGGATTCGAATTAAACGTCGTAGTTTCTGTCCTAAATATTTGTTGAGTTATAAGTAGTCAATACAGCTGCTTTGCAAAAACTATCGAGGCCCCGATGACCAATCGAGAAAGACGTCAGGGTAAATTATCACCCGAGCAAATCCTTAGGTTGAACCGTTGCATTTGTCAGTCTAAATGCAGCTTGTCACAAGCCTCTCCTAAACACAAAGTCCGCTCCCCCGCATACTGTACGCAGAAACGCTCGCACACACGACTAGCCTCACGGGCCAATTCCGACAGTGCTGTCATGTCTAAACAACCTCTGAGGGCGCTCCGCAGACGGTAAATATTTTGCGAGAGTCGGTGACAACAGCCATCGTGGCGATCTCGCTCAGAAATTGGTACATCTGTTTCACAGATCCACTGCCTGGAGTAGCTCAAACAAAATCACGGGGGCCTTGTGTCACCGCTCTCCCTCAACCACGTGGCCGCTGCGAGATCTCTCCTCATCTGATCGACTGAGCTCCTCCATGACAGGAGCAAATCCACGATTAGTGTACTGGTGGCTGGAGTCAGCCGGGCAAGCTTTGGGAACTGAGGCGTTCGTGACGCGAGGGCGAGGGTTGACCTCTTGTGAAAATACACCTTATCTTGGCAAAGCAAAGCCGCGGCGCAGGTGTTTGCTCCACTGCCGTTTCTACCTCCAGCTGTACCAGAGTTCACCTGAAGCGACAGTCAAAAAGGGCCGCAGATAACTTCTCGAGACCGGGCCTGGACAAGTCACAATGGAGATCTACAATCTGCAATGTCCTGATGAACGCAAAGAACATCTCTGCATGTTTTTTTTCTTTTGGGAACAGCAAATGCGATATTGTAAAATGAAAAAAAAAAGCTCCCGGATTATGACCCGAGGACATTCGGTATTTTGTTGGGCGACGGAGCCAGTTCTTGGGTTCCTCCAAGTCTCTTCTGGTGTGCTGCGAGGTTGTGTAATATTTGACCTCATGCGTAGCCCGGGGCTGAAGAGTTTGACTCCGGCACTGGAGGCAGAGCAGAGTGACTGAAACGCTGAAAACACAGCTCCACAGCTGTCCAAACAGTGGCTGCCACCGCCTGGGCCAGCCTCGCAGCTTTTTTGTCTGTGGCCCGGCATAGAGACAGGTCCAGCCAGGTACCGTCACCCCTCGGCGCAAATCATGAAGATTTGCACTCTCCTGCTCTCTCCCAGCCCAGCACCGTATTGGGTCTGGAACCCAAGGCGATGTGTCGAAATATAACCCAAGTGGACAAAACCGAAGACCACACAGCTACCACAACACAGAAATCCCCGCCAACCTACAAGAGAGACTCTTTAGTATGTCTAAAATATTTTCATTGGATTACCTCTATTTTTTCATTCAATTACCGACTCCATTATGTGGCCATTTGTTTTAAATGTAAACATGGATCCGAAGTAATTAAACTCTAACACAACATAACAGAATTTGCCCCTTTATTTTCCCTTCACTTTCAAGGAGCCTTCTGGGAAAAAGACCTGTGAGATAAAACACACAATCATAATGAAACACAAAATATACCAGGGGAGGCCATTTGTTTTCCGTTTCGGGACCAAGCCTGCTCTCAGCGTAAACCCACCCCCGAAAGATTATAAAGAAAGAAACTCAACGCTTATTTGGCAAATTTCAAGTTAATTGAGTCTAATAACCACGGAACCGACATGTTTTTATCTACGGAATCCAAATCTTGAATCAACATACAAATTGCTCGTAACCTCTCAAAATCATCTATGGGAAGTAACACGTTGGGAAAATGATATTCTTGAAATGTCATCTCATAGGATCAGAAAATGGTCAGAGCGACCCTTCAAAGCACGTCAGTGACTCATTACAATACACGTCATTAACTCCCATTGAAGTGAGCACATTTTGGTTTTATACAGAGGGGATTTACTGATAAAAATCCACAAATGGTTTGTGTTAAAAAAAATATTTCCCGGTAATTTCTCATAAGCATAAATAGCCTTTAAGAATCTTTAAGAATCTAAATTGTCCGCGATTACTGTTTTCCAAATTGGACGTTAGTCATCGCTTATCTGTGGAAAAGCAGCATCAGACTAATATTAACCTGCAGAACAATCGCACGGGGGGAAAAAACGTTTTGGTTTTTTTTAATCAGCATGAACTCTTTCAATTATTTATATCGTCTTCGAGACTTCTTGCCAAACAACTGCGATTGCCTCATGCCTGTTATGCTTCGCAGACAATATCTGCTGTGTGTTTCCAGACTCAAAAACAATGCGCAGAGGAAGGTCATCCATGCTCCTGAGGCTGATGGGTAATTACTCCCAAATGAGTTTAGGGGGGGAAAAAAAAGAGGCACGGCCTCTTGACTCCTCCAGGCCCCCCTAGCCCCCCCCCCCCCCCATTTAAATAACGATGCCTTCGAAACACATGTCCCTACGGTCTCCAAGCTCTCTGTGTCATGGCGGAGAAATGTTTGGGTTATCCCGCCTGTTGCTCTCGCTGGCTATCTCCGTGAACGCGCTTTAGCGTCCCATCACTTGAAACCTCTCCGGTCTCCTCTGCTCCCTGTTCGCTCTGCGGCGTGTCACCCCGCCTCCACCTCTGCCCCATCTCCCACGTCGCAGAAAGATCATACCCAGGCTAATGGCTGGCTAGAGACGCGACGAGACAACAACGCGGCGTTTTTAGGTATTTAGCGTAGCCCATGCATTTAAGCTAACTGTTCGGTCCACAAACAGCGTCCAAGTGACTGGTCGCAACTGAATATCCCGCAACTGAGCGAGCGAGGGAGGTCTGCCCCATTGCCCCACGCGTCCGGAATCATCTTCGGTTAGCTCGACCCGCCCCCTTCGCTCCCTTCACATCATTAACTTCCTGTCTCGCGCCTGCCTGCCTGCCGTGAGCGACCGCTTCTGCTGAACCAACCGAACGGCTGGTAAAACACGAGTCGTGATCGTAGTCGACAGATCCGCCGGGATTCTCGTTCAATCGGCGTGACTCCTGCCACTGGAAAAGTGGGGAAACCACGTCGAGGCGATCCGAAGTGGACGCTCACTGCACACACGCGCTGCATGCTAGTTTGCGTGCATGCTCACCTGGAAAACTCTTAATATTGTATCCATTATGAATTTTTCTTGGCACAATGCCGCTTTTTTAGGTTTTATATTTGATGGGTTTTGTAAAATCGGAATCTTTTTTGGTCCACTCATGGCAGAAAACACGCCTGCGGTGCTATATGACCCAGTGTAACATGTTTGGTTCACGTTTACATGCACATTTACTATATTTATTAAAACTATTTACAGTTACTATTGGAGTGGGAATGCACATATAATTGACTGTTTCAGCTCTCTTCACCGATGCTCTGTCGGTTCTCTCGCTACTGCCAGAGCTGGGTAGAGTAGCCAAAAATTGTACTCAAGGAAGAGTATGGCTACTTTAGAATAATATTACTCGAGTAAAAGTAAAAAGTAGTAACCAAATTAAATACTTGACTTAAAGCACCCGAGTGAAAAAATTCCTCCATAGGCAGAGGCTACAAAGAATAAAAGTGTGTGTGTGTACATGTGTATGCATTTGTGTGTGATAGAATAGTGTGATAAAATAGTGCCTGAGCATTCACGGCATTAAATGGCAATTCGGAACAGCATTTTGGGACATTATTGCTCATATTAGAGATACTTCATGCCACAAAATGCAGTATGGCATCACAGGGTGCACAAGAAAGAAATAGGTGCGTCTGTCACTCTGTGTGTGTGTGTGTGTGTGTGAGCGTGCACCACGTTTCCCTGCGGTTTCCACGTAGTAACCATGGTTTTAGTATGGTACCTCGTGGTGATTACGAGACCATGGTCCTACCCACAATACGACTATGGTTTATCCGTAGCTGTGGTACTCCTGTAGTTTACATGCAGCACCTCATGGTCACTAGGGTATTACTACAGTTTCACAATCACACCATGCTTTTGGTCATGGTACGGCTGTAAATGACCGTGACATGAATGTAGCCCAGTGTAAAAGAGTAAAAGCGGCGCTTCGTTTTAATAAAAAGACTTTTTATAACATACTTTTAAAAAGTAAAAAGTAAGGTGCATTAAAACTACTCTTACAAATGTAATTATCCAAAAAGTTACTCTAGTAAATGTATCCGCCTCTAGCTACTGTAATAATGCAGAATTTCCTCATTGTAGTCTAAGTAAATGTTTATCTCATTGTCAACGCATAATACTGCTTCTAAACAAGTACAAAGGAAAACTGAGTAAAATATAAATACAATGTGATAAGTTGCTAGTCCACCTTTGACTTGCCTCAACTGAACATACTCGACATAATGCTCAAGTTGATCGGCTTCACTGCTTTTTCTGTGAATGCCCCGCAAGTTACTTTTCTCGCAACACACTAAACAAAGTATATTGATTAGATATAAAGGGGTGGCCTCCTAGAGAGACTCAGTCACTCACAGGCAAGTATGGGTTGAGGTTCAGCCCATAAAAACCCAATCTGTAAACACCACTTGCAAACGATTGCAGTCTCCTTCTATTTATTTTTATATACCTTCCCGGCTCTCAGGAATTGGGATTGCTCTCATCAAGTGCGTAAAAGGCAAAAAACTGTGCACCAACCTTCAGATCTCCGAGAATTTTCTTGAGCGTTAGCACCTCCTCTTCGTTACTCGGAGTGATCCTGAAGACTTGGTCGCTGCGAAAACAACAGAGCTCTTTACAGGCATCGGTTTACAACTCAAGTGCCCTCAAAGGGGCTTTTTATGGCACCAAATGCCACCGTAACGAGGCTTGGATCCATTCTCATTCGAAAACCATTTGGGGGCAAGAGGTCACAGGGAATGCAACGTGCTGATTTTTGTGCCGTACGCTCATAACAGCAGAGGTTTTTTTTTCGGCGATATAGGCGGCCCCTCCTTCGTCGGGTGGCTTATGTATCCTGTAGATGGCAGGGTCAAACCACAGTCAGGGAACCGACACTGTTTGAGGCATCGTTACAAGATTACGTTTCATCACCCGCTGATAGCACCTGAAACTGAAGTCTGCCCGATGCCGTCTTAATTTCACATTTCGTACGTTACTCATTTCGGACTGATGTGCATTGTCATTCGATCTAGGAGGGAAATGCTTTCTCTAATAGCGGGAAGAAAGTCATTCTAGTTAAGAAACAATGTGATCAACTTTAATGTATTACACTGATCCACATTTCTGTTATTTCGATACGTTGGTTTGCATGGTCTCCCGGTTCGTGTGTGGGTTTCCACACACCTGTTAAAGCCAACTGGAAACTCTGAGTCGCCCCCTCAGCCGAGTGTGACAGTAAGTGGCATGCGTGTCCTGTGATGGACTAGAGACCCGTCCAGGATGTTTTCACCATGCAACATCGTTAAGGTACAAAGTGGGTAAGACGACGGATGGATGGATGGATGCGTTGCTTGTCGAAAGACATGACAATATCAGGCTTCAAATGAAACTATCATGGATGGAAGTCAAACATGAACATGAAACTGATGCCAATTCAGGGATCTTAATCATCCCATTTTGCTTTTAGTCCACATATAAAAAAAGACAATGGATTTGCTTTATTGTAGGAGCATTTAATCAGAAATAATTCCATCTGAAAGTCACTATGCTGTCATAATCTGCATGTCAGTCCGTGCAGATGAATAATGTGGGTAGATTGAGAAGGTAAAATGTTTTAATCACAGCCTCTCCACAGTTACCTGTCTGTGTGGCAACCCCTTTCTTCTCGCTCTCTTTCTCTGCTAGTGTCTTCCTCTCGGCGCTTTCATCAAAGAACTCTTTTTTCTTTTTTTTTTTTTACAACGTGTCACACAGGAAGTATGGGGCCCCTCCATTGACAAAGGTGGCGGGCAAGCCACTCGGAGGTCCGAGGAACAAAAGGGTCCGAGGGTGAGCCGGGCCACCCATATTTCAGGGACCGCAACCCGGGGCCTGAAAAACAACTGGCTCCCATGGCGACAGCGGGGAGACAGGACGGACTTCAAAGCAGGGCAGGTGGTCTGAGCGCGCCGGAGATCGGAACATCGACGGAGGCAACGGAGAGCAAAACTTGTCCTGCATTCGTATTCTGGGCGACCAGGTGTCGCCTCAAAGCGAGGAAGGATCAAGTTCCTCCCTTCCAAGCGCCTGCTCTCCGTGGGTTTTACTCTCCACGTAGTCTGAAAACATGCACTCAGATCAATGGTGAAACGGCATATGTGTGTCCAGCTGTGGACCGGTGAGCCGACCTGTCCAGGGCGTATTCACTGCCTTGGCCTTCTGTGTGCCAGGGAGAGGCTTTCCATGTGACACCGCTGGGTGCACAGCAGGTACTATGATGGGTGGATGTATGTAAAGTTGTAGGACTTTGTTCTTGTTTTCTCCTATGCACAGCATCCCCAAGCTCCGTAGCCTGTTGCCTGAACCGAACAGTTTCTTCATCTTTGAATTTGCGGAAGGATGACAGACTGTTTTTGTTACGGCCCTGGCACAGTGAGTGCCTTTTGCTTTGCATTTAGCAGCTGCGGGGCTCTCCCCAGCTAATGCCGCCCTTAAGTTGTCAGTCTGGTGGTTCTCACAGGGAGCAGCGCTCGGCGCGGCATGGAAGCAATTTGCTTTTAAGATCTGGCCACTTAAGCGGCGTCTCGATATTGCAATGTGCAACAATCGTCATTGTATCCAAGATGCTCTGCTGATGAATGAGCTGATAGGTCTCTGTTCTCTCGCACCGAAGCCTCGTTGTGAGGCTGAGGGGCCGCAGCCTCCTGAGTTTCACCCACAGAGCTGTCTGAGGCGGGAATAGGTCTGCGAGGGCTTTGGAGGAAATCCAAAGTATATGTTGCTTGAAACAGATGAGTAAGGGGGTTTCCAGCAGAGGTGGCCTCTCTCTGCCTAAAATCAAAAACTCTTTTGGGAAAAAAAAAACGTTCACAAGTCTGTCCTCTGTATGCTTACCAAGATTGTTACACTCTATGTGTGGGTGAGCGTCTGTGCCCAAAGTCCCTCAAAGATGACACATCTGAGTTGCATTTCCGAGTGGCTACATTTAGGATCCAGGTGGAGAGATATGGCCACATAAGCCCTCATATTCTCTCTTCCAGCCTCGCCTTCTACGTGTGCACCCAAACTGCAATAGCCTGTGCGTGCTCCAGATAACCCAACTGGACACCATCATTATTTGATCTAAAGACACGTTTTGCGTATGGGGCCCAGGTGGGGGGGTGTACCCCTGGGTTGGTGTACCCCCCCCCCCACGCTGCCCCATAAACTCTCAGACCCCGCTAGAACGCCTGACGAAAATTACCGCTCGGAGGGGTGCACTTTGTGTCTTGTTCTCACTTTGTAATTACAGAACATGCACGGCGAGGCCTGGAAGCAGCTGCCTAACTCGTGTTATTTCCGAAATCCACACTTCTGCACACACGCCGCCACTGTCACCCGCATCTGCAGACGTGACTGACGCGGTCTTTCAGCCAAACAAACAAAACAGGAAACAAAACGGAGCGAAACAAACTCTTGTCGACCGCGCCACGGGATCGACCTGAGCCGAGGCGAACTAAAAACGATCTTTTAAGTCTCGGACAAAGATGCGCACAGACCCTCTTTGTTCACGGAGATAAAGCCCGTCTCTACGCATGGAGACACCCCCCAACCCCCCTCCCCCGCCCCCCTTACAGCGGGGCTGCAGCCTCGCAAATGAATGGAGAGAGGAGGTCTGTACTCACCCCACGTAGCGGTTGTTGTACAGATAGGCGCCGACGGGGCATAGCGCGTTACTGCAGATTATCGCGCACGCCAGTAGAGCGCAAGACGCACGCGACGGGCTCCCGCACTCCATCCTCGGGGGGAAGACGGGCGAACGAACGGGCTCCTTCCACTTCTCTCCCCTTCCTTTCCTGCAGGACGCGCGCTGACCTCCGCAGCGCAGACGTGCGATCTGGAAGTGCGGCATCAGCACGTTGGCGCAGCCTGCAAACTTTTGCGCGCGGTCCCCTCGATGGCGCAAAAGGTGTGAAAGTCGGTCATCTGGCACAGAGTGAGTGTGTGTGTGTGTGTGTGTGTATGTGGTTGGGTGGGCGGGTGGGTTTTGGGGAGGAGAGGCGCTTGCCACCTCTTTGAAATGTGCGGTGGGGATCGCAGGGCTGCAGCTCTCCTTTTTTAAAAAACGAGGAGGACCTGAGTCACGTGTCTACAGGGCTGGTAACTGGATCCCCTGGTCACTGGTGCGCACTGTGCGCACGGGAGAGCGCACACACGGCGCTTGAAGGTTTTTTTTTTTCTTACTTGGTAAATTATGCCAGTGTATCGAGTGACTGGCGTTTGTCATTTCGTGACAGCAGGCTTTGTTCTTCCTCCGGGCTCAGCTCACATTTACATTAGTCATTTAGACGATGTTTTTACCCAAAGAGCCAAAAAAAAAAAAAAAAAAAGTTCAACCTACCTCCATCACAAAAGAGACCGTAGCACAACGAGATACAGCCTGGCTTTCTTCAGTACCAAGGGATAAGAGTTCTGTAGTGTATAAACAGCACTAGTACAAGCAGAGAGTTTAAGTAATGCTTGCTTGTTATCCTTCAACGATATTCTGTTCTACTGCTTTAAGAAAGCACGGTTTTCCCCCAGTTTATTATGCTGTAACCTGCAGCCTGAAAAGAGAAACTTCCCCAATAAAATACCTTCACACTCACTGTATCTCTCTGTATTGACGGCAGAGGTTACCATTCTTGGTTTGGGGCTCATCATCGACGTGTAGGATGAAGTGGGCTGGGAGCGAACCTTCCATGCATGGATGACCATGCTGCCCCTAAGCCCCGACTGGCCCGTGTGGTGACACTAGAGCGACATCTGTGATAAAGCAATATGGAGATTGAGTCTTCAAGAAACTCTGGATGGAACTCTGGGTCTATCTGGGTGTGCTGTGCACACACAGGTTGTCCTTTCTTGTGATATTTTTTCCTCGCAAAGAAATGCATCCTAACATCGCTAAAACACGTTGACGGTACTGTTAGAACAAATGAAGACAGAGGGAGGACTCACTTCAGGCTCTACCTGGACCAGCAGAGGTGCGGATAGGTTTTTTGAACAAAGCTGTCAGCGGATGAGTTTTTTCTTCTAAAGTGAGTGGGACGGATCGAAGTGCATTCAAATCTGGGTGGGTCGAATCCCACCTGTCCCACCCTCTATCTGCGCCCCTGTGGACCAGTCCTTTTTCTACCCATCCAGTCAAAACAGGATGGGTTGCGAGCAAACTTTGTGTGTATATGCACAACCAGCTCTGACGCGGGTTGACTTGAGATTACATTGTTACATCGTTATGAGCTGATATGTTGAGGTGCATAAAAAAAAGAAGACAAAAAGAAAAAGGGTTTTTCCAGAAAACAATAAAGGACTCTCTACCGAGTGACTCTACTAACCCGAACCCTCCACCAGGAATCCCTCTGTGGAGCTTTAGGTGGCTCGCCCCTGTTATTCCATTATTCCAGGCTGTCCGTGCCTCCGTTTGATCCTCTCCTTATCACTCAACGTGGTGATTAAACGTCTGAGTCAACTGACGGCCTTTTCCTTTTGTGATTGCATGGCAGCAGCACATTTTTCGCGTGCTTCTCTGCAGTGTCAACGGAGCGCCACCTGTTTTACACCCAATTACTGTACGACAGACCCCAAAACAGACCTCTGCTCGCCCTCAAGCGGACCCAGGCATTACGGTATACCGGACTGGAATGCTTTTGGCAGCAGCCACCTCGGTGTGCAGATAAGAAGAATTAGTCTCCTAATTATACAGTCGAGATAACGATATTTGAGCGACACAGGCACTCAAATAAACTGGGAATAAATTACTTGAGGATAGGATTTAGGTAGCAGCCGGCTCATCTCCTCACAGGAGATACACCGAGGAGCTGGAGATAGATTTTATCCTCAGCCCTCAAAGAGTTATTGATGATACAAACTCAGCAAAATGATTCATGATTTGAGACGTCACTGTAGACGCTGATACACTTAGTAAATCGAGTCCTTTCATTTGTTGACATATGTCAGAGTCAACAGTTTAAGGACTTGCAGGCCTTGGCAATTTACCGGGCCCGTCTCCGGGCTAAATTCGCTCTAAATCCATCGCAGACTCTCAGGTTTAAGTGTGAAGTTGGAGGGGTGCACCGGAGACGGTCCTCATCTGTCTTTTTTGGGTCAGGTCATAGAGACCACAAGTTTGTACAGTGTTCACCGACTTATTTCAAACATACAGCATATTTTTCAAGCCCGATATAACTGCAACCACAGTCGGGTAGAACCATTTGATGTCTTGTTTGTGCATGACTTTTTGGCATATACAAAAGAAAGGAACCGTTGTGTCTATGCAGAGCACATAGAACAAATCTGATGGTTAAGACTGTTTGTATGTGGCCATTTCAAGACAGTTATTTCTTTGCATTACTACAAGTAATATTGTCCGAAACATTATGTTGCCATTTGATAAAACAATTGATTTTTTTTTTCCAGAGACGACAGCAGGAGGTCAAGCAATGAGACAGGATAACCAATTTCCATAACACTGAGAGCTTAAAGAGATGTTTGTTAAGTAGTTATCGCACATCTGTAGGGAGCACATCACAGCTGGCACAGGGAGCGAACACGTCCCTGGTTCATATGCCAAAAGAATTCTTCCCCTTATTGGAAAATGTCATCAGGGGCCAAATTGAATGTACCAAGGCTTAAAGATTGGTTTCAGACAGACCTATTTTTCAAAAATAACATGAACCCAGAGGGCCAGAAGTGTTCCTGAGCTCCCTGACAGCTGCGCACAAAGGCATATTCATGAACCCGCCTGCTTTGCCCTTCACGTATATCGCATTCTGGGCTTCGCGGGGCAAGTGAACTTGCTTGTGTGTACGGGATGTTGCGCCGGACGCCCGCTCCAGCGCGACATCCTTGGCACGGAGACGCAGGGTTGGGGGCACAGCCGGGAGTTTGCTCGAAGTCACGGGAGCGCCGGGCGGTGGCGCGTGGCGGCGGCAAGGTGAAGGGTCTTTTTCAGAACCAGGCTTTGAAACTCCGCGCCGGGGCCCAGTAAATCACAGCACTGCCTTGAGTCTGCGGCCGCGCGGAGCGGTGTGAATGGGCTCTTTGATAGGAGGAGCGGAGGAGCGGAGCTCACTGCGGCCCTTTGTGAGGCCTTCAGCGCCGCCGTAGGACCCGAGAGGTCACGGATGACCCCGAGCGAGGCTTAACACGCGCGTGACCCTTCGACCCCGGGGAGGGGGGGGGGGGGGGGGGGGGGGGGGGGGGTTGGGGGGGGCAGAGAAAAGGAGCGAGGAGGGCTAAAGGTGGGAGGCAGCACAGAGCGGGCCACTTGACCGGCAGGGGAAAAAAAAAAAGTTGCCCTCATAATGAGAGGAGAATTTAGGAGGATCCTAACGACAAAGACCTTGGCGTGCAAACATTTATCATCATGAGATCATGATGCATGAGTTACACTCGGCTCTGCTCCCCAGCCCGCAGACTTCCAGCTGTCAGATTAAAGGCACAAAGACTTCCTTACAGTGAAAGACGCGAGCGGAGCTGGGACTGAGAGGCAAAATGAATAACAGCGGGCCTTGGCAGCAGCGTGCGGCGGCGGTTAAAGAACAAGAGGAGAGTCAATAAAGAGGAAGACGATTTCTGAGGAGCGGCGCTTTGGTTAACTGCCGCACCAGACATCGAGTCAGCTCGCACTGCTCAGCGTGAAAGAGGGAATTACCACAGCATATCGCAGGCCAAAGGGTTCCCAATCTCCGCTCAATTTCAGTGCCTTTTAGGGGGCCGAGAAGGTAACACCATTCACAGCGTCAAAGTTGAAGGTACACGGTACATATGATGATTGTTTTTTGCTTCCTATTCAAAAACTTACAAAACTTGATATGTTCTCACTATGTGACAAAGTGCCCAAAAGGTTAAAACCTGTGATTTTGAACTTGTGAATATGTATAGCCTGGTTGAGAGTTTAACACATTTTTGCTGAAATATCCTCCGAAAAAGAAGTCGTAGGATAAGACAAGGAAATCCGATACAAAAGGGACACTGTGTAATTTGCTTTTCATGCACACCAAGGGGGACCTGTGTATTGAATTAGCTTAATATGCTTAGTGTTTGAGTTGTATAAAACCCGTAAAATGCCGTTAAAAAAAACACAATCTGCGTTTCATGAAACCAAATGTTGCACATCGGAAAAAGTCAGAATCCACTGCTAGTATTCTGGTTCAGTCTCCCTTAGACAGTTCAATGTTTAGTACATGCATTTTGACTTCGGACGTCTGGAAGTTGTTCCCATGACATTGAGCAAAGTGACATATATAACAGTCACACTATCTATATAAGCTTACACTAAGTCAATTGCATTGTGTGGACTTTTAAATTGTGTGGAATCATATATGTATGGATATGGATATGTATGGATATGTAACATATTTCATAATTGTTCCACGACTGAAGGGGGTCCCTGACAAGTTGAGCTTCTCTGAAATGGACTCCGGTTTCATATAACAACTTCCCTCCAGTTATTTTCCTGCACATATATTTTAATTCATGTCAGTTTTTCTTGGCAAATACCTTGTTACTCTTGTTCTGCCTCGGCTAAACAAAGTGCAACCATGAAGGATCTACCTGCACAAAAAGGTCGTAGCTGAATTAAGAGTACATGTGCGTTTACACCTAGTCTTACTACTAAAAGCTGATGCTCTTTACAGAAACAAAGTGTATTTTTAAACACATCCTCTTCCCTATATAGACTGGTTGACATATATATGGGAACAATGCTGTAGAGGTCTTAAGCGCAAAGAGTTGCACAGTCATAAAGTTTTGGAAATTTGTGTGTAGAAAAAAACCCTTGCTTTTGCTGGGTTCTTTTGTTGGTTGCTTCAATGAAAGGCCGAAGTGATCGTCTGGTCTCAGTCAAAAAGGTTCATTCTGGTCACAGGTAGAGTATACAGTATAGAATACAGAATACGGTAGCATTTTATCTTGTTGAGCGGGCGAGTGCCCTCCACAGCATGACGCAGAGAGATAAATGCACAGACATAACTATGAGGAGCAAATCATTACAGAACATGTCTACAAAGCAAACATGTGAAGGTCCCGCTACATAGAGCTACAAGAGCACAGGATGCACATTGTTGTTTTAGTGTCATTCTTGCCATCACGTCCCATATCAATCAGCTTCCTCTTCTATGCTAGGGGATTGCCGCAACCTTTGTTACGGATGAAGATATGCCTATAGTAGGAGTTTGCTGTGACCTTTGTCACAGATGGAGATGTGTCCACTAGGCCAGATCTTCAGACACTTTAAATGCCACTCCCCTTAATTGCAAATAGTAATAGAAATAGCACCATGTCTCTGTCTGATGCTGCTTTTCCGACAGGGAAGAGTGTTAGAACAAAGAAATCAGCCACGGTAGCAGCTGTAAACCATGACTAATAGGAGTTAATTCCATGGACTGAAATCATGGGCAATAAAATCAGAGGCCCTGGATATATATATGCACTAGGATGACTAAAGTAATATAATCATATTAGATGCGATTAAGTTGGGCTTTTGCTAAGCAGGACCAAAACTTGGTACTTTTGGCGTTGGATCGGGAGCCGGGCAGTGGCAATGGGGGGGAAAAAGAAAGGAACAACAGTGCCCTCTAGTGAAAGCAAACAGGCGGTGCAAGACAAACCTGCAACATCGGCAGGGACTGCGGAGGCATGCAGTGCTGCCTTTAACCACCAGGGCATACTGCAAGTCAAGATTTAATCGAGAGTCTGGGCGCCATGTCCTCGTCTCACCTCACAAAACTGACACTATCCTATAATTTATCCATCCAACAAAAAAAAAGACAAAAGAAAAGGCTCTGTTAAATGAAGACTTCCTCCGGTGCCGATAAATTAGGGCAGCAGATGTGAGTTGAATTCGTTCTCTCTTCAGGCAAATGTTCTCAAACAGGCCGTCCGCGCTCCGGAACGCGATGAGATGCATAAAAGCGGCAATGGAACACAATGACTGACTCTGCCGCACAATGGAACAACGTGAAGCCCTCCTTGTCAGGGTGTTAATCCTTCAATCGTTAGTAAAAGGCTATAACAACGGAATCCCCTCAAACGATTGAAATTAAAGCTGGTTTTGGTGGTGGTGGTGCTTCAATGAGTAAAATGCAATGCATACACCTTAGCCAGCGTCTCAAGTGTCTGCTCAGACTCTGCAGTGTCAGCCGGGAGGAAGACAGGAGCCCGAGCGTAGCTCTCACATCCCAGGAGGAGATATTCCGTTCCAATTAATCACACTCTGATCACTGTCTCTCTGAGCCAGTGAGCCAGAGCAAGCACTGACTGAAGCACAAGGAGCAAAATGTGGTCCGCGAGGATTCATACGTTACCAGCTCGTTGAGGTGAGTCGCCAGCGTCCACTTCATGGGAAAGACGATGCGCAGACAGAGAGACACGACGTGAATGTTTTCTTTCCTAGGGTCATTTACCGCAGCTTAGATTGCTATTCGATGTGTGCGGTTGGAAAACAAATCCATATCAATTATGCACAATTAGACAACATGCGAGCGGACCCTGGGGTGAGATGCTGCTCCTTTTGAGGAGTACCTGAAAAAAAAGAATGAATCTATACTATTTTTTTCATTTTTCTCTATGAAAAAGAGTAGCTTCCCTGCAGCAGGATGGTTTTGCAGAATCTTTTACCTGAGCTCTGCTGCAGAGCTGGTTTAGAGCCAGGTTGTTCTGCATCACCATACAGGTGCAGGGGATTTGCTTTGATACTGTAGTTCACATGAGGTCAGACACGAAAAATACTCTTGCAAGCTTTATGTACATGTTTCTGTGGGGCAATGATTAGGTCTACCCTGGAATATCCATTGTTTATGCATTTTATGCATATTTTGCTCAAGGATACGGCTGCAAAGCCATTGCCTCAGACTTTTCCCTCAGCAACCTTCAAATCACATTTTATCAAGGCTAAAAATTGAGCATGAATTCTTAAACGCAGCCTCTGTAACGAGGACTTCATCTACATTTATTCATAATGAAAACCTCATCTCTGTGACCCATATGCATGCAAATAAGCAGCTGAAATGTGTGGCATAACGTATGCTGGAGCTGAATTTACACACACACACACACACACACACACACACACACACACACACACACACACACACACACACACACACACACACACACACACAAATAGCATCTATCTAAACACTTACATTTCGAACAAACTGCATGTGACTCATTCAATAGTAATGTTTAATAATCAATATTTATTCTGTGTTATAATACCCTAGTTATTACTGTTTTAGATAGTCTTCAACAATGTTTACAATGCAGCTGGCATTGAAAAAAGTGAACAAGTAGAGTAAACAATCATATCCGCCCAAGTAAACAATCATATCCACGCGATAAATTGCAGATCGTTGCGTAATAATCACGTAATATCACCAGGCGGTCTGTAAATAATTGAACACGACAGGCTTTTGCTCTGACACCGATCACTGTCAGCGTGGGGAAACCGAGTGAAGAAGAAGAAAAACCGTACTCTTCTGAGGTTAGGCCGAGCTGAAGTTTGCGAACGTTTCTGCGCCCCGTCAAGTCCAACACGCGCAGAGACTTGCCCTGTCAGCAGGCTTTTCAAATTCTTCTTGAAACAATCCAGACCGACGTACTTACGGCTTTATATTGAAGGGTCGTACAGGAAGTTGCGGCCGATGTTGCCCCCGACTTGACGCTGGCCCTGCTCTGCATCACGGACCGATGGAGGCAGGCTCAGGGCGAAGTCACATGGACTCAACTTTGAAACGGGCGTCCTGTGTCCAGTCCTCGGCGACGCTGGGAGGGAAGGCTGCCTCTCCGGGAGTGATCCGCACCTCTCTCTTTCCACTTTCATCTCTCAACCGCGTCCTCCCATTGCGCTCTCACCTCGGAACTGCCAACGCTGCAGTTTTGGACGATGCTGCAAACTTTACACGTCTGAGGCATCTCTGTGTGCGTGCGTGCGTGTGTGTGTGATGGTAAGCCTCTGCAGACGGACACCGGGCTGCATTTGAGTCACCATGACGGAGGAGAGCAGGGGGGAGCACCGCGCAGAGACGGGCAAGGACCTGGAGAAGCAGCTGCGCCTGCGGGTCTGCGTCCTCAGCGAACTTCTGAAGACCGAACGGGATTATGTGGCCACGCTGGAGTTTCTGTCGGTGAGTGGCACAGCGGCACAGCGAGAAAACCGAGCGCGCAAGGCGAAACAAGGCGGGAGCAACCTGTTCGGAGCGCAGGTGATCCGCTGCGCGTCCGTAACGGGACCGCCCCGCTGCTGCGCGCAACAGGGTCTCAGCGCCGAGGAGCGACCCGCAACTTTCGCGTCACCTCCCTCAGCTCACTCCCGCCGCGACGGAGACGCCGAGCGCGTCGCAAGTGCGAAATTGGCGCAAAAGAGGCACAGCACAGCGGCTTGCGGTGTTAAATCCGGAGCTCGGCCCGTTCTCAGGTTCGCCCTGGTCTGTCTGGCAACCGACGATCAGGCGGTTGATGCCATTTGAGACGCCACTCTTGCGAAACAAGAGCAGGCAATAAAGCCAGATGTTTGTAGGTCAAAAGTGAGCTTGTTCTTACAGTACATAAACATTGGGGGGAAAGCGTATAAAACAAGATTTAGAACAAAGTCAGTTTGTTCTATTTTCTGTTTTCAGCAACTGTGCAGTACACCCAGATGTGACTCTGGCTAAGTGTAGGTTGTCAAAGCTTTGTAGAGGTGAGCGAGGTTTTGCCATGCAAGCACCTCTAATGATACAAGCGTTCTAACTTTACTGTGCCCGTGCCACACTCAGTTACATCATTCCACCCGTCATCTCACTTCGAACCCAATGGTGTGAACCTTTAGCTCACCTTGTCCAAGGGCAGGGAATGTAACTTGGCTAGGTGCCTGTCCATCACAAAACACACACGCTGTTCTTTCCTACTCACGCCTAGGGGTGATGCAGTGAATAAACGTACCAAAATGTCAGTTTTTTTTTTACTGTGGGAGGAAATGAAGGTGCCTGGAGAAAACCCACACATAACAACTTGAGAAATGCCTCAGAGGCAGGGCCCTGACTTGGGTTCGAACCCAGGAAATGCAAAAACGTGTATCTGACTTAAGAGTGTGGATCTTTTCAGCGCGGATAAGAAAACTGACTTGTGAACCGAGAACTTCCTCCATCCATATGCTTAACATTCTCCCCACACGGCATGGGAAATGCAGGGGAGGGCACTTTAACTGGCTCCTCTGCCAACTTCTGATCAAACCCAGAAGTGGGGCAGCCTTTGCCAAGGACGGCACAGGTGGACTCAAATGAGAACCAGTGGCACTGGCACACAAGCTTAGCGCGCCCCTGGCCCCACTGGAGACATTGCAGATGCAAACTGGCAGCGGCATGGGAACAATGCGCTGTCAATTCGGTGGCAACACATAAAGCCACACCAAACCTCAAAAGAGAGGATTGTAGGCTTTTTGCAGCGGCAGTACAGAGTATAGTCGGGTCTGATTTGATAGATGAAGCTGTGGCTCTTGGGGATGTACTGGACATGACCTTGTGGGCAAGAGTCTCGATGAGATGGGAGTGGGATTATGGGTGTGGAAGGGCCTCCCTAGTGTTTACTCTGCAGTGGGAACTGTACAGTGGGAGATGGGTCAAAGGGCTACAGTGCTGTGTGCTATTAATGGGGCTGTTTCGCCAGACCACATGAACAAATGTGTCCACTCTGACCTCCCTCCCACTGTCCAGATGTTTCAGATGTGGCCCAGGATGGAACTCCGCTTCTAGCCTTTCTTAGAATTGGCATCACTGGAGAAATGGAGGAGGCGAGGACATGAGGGGAAGGTGTCCCCCCCCCCCCCCCCCCACTTCCCTCTTCACTCTCTATCTCCACCCCCGTTGTGCTGGAACTGGGATTCATTTCAGAAGTGACAGATCCTTACAAGGAAACTCTGTTCTGGCCCGGGGAATGTCGGGAAGAAGCCATCAGATTGAGATCTGACAGTGAAAGATGCTTTTTGTTGCCTTCCCCGCCAGTTACAGCCGACGGAACAGAATGATTATGATAAACGAGCCAGAGAGTGTGGCAGAAAGGCAAAGCATTGGCGTAATCTCCCGTCTTTATCATCTGGGAGGTCCTGGGGAGCGTCAGGGAAGATGCTTTGGGGGAAGGTGGGGAGGGGGATCAAAGATGACAGGGAGGTCACACTGGAGACTTTTATCCGTGACACATGCCTGCCTCCCCCTGCTTCCTCAGCTGCCCTTTATGAACCACACAGGTTTCTGTGTCTAGGGACTATAGCAGTCCCTAGATTGGCGTCTGTGAGGCTACATGGTGAAATAATCCTCAGATCTTGAAGTACCGGCAGGCAGAGCCGTGATATTGTTAGAGGGGGGTGAAAGGGAAAAAGGGTTGAGCACGGTCTGCGCGGTAGGTATTGCCAGGAGGGCGGAGGGTAAGCTGGGGGAAGGGAAGGAAGGGGTAAGGGGGTGGTCCAGGTCTGGTGCCTTCTCTTGTAAACCATATTTCCTGGAGGAGGAATTCCTCCGAGGTTAGGAAATGCTGGGGAACAATGAGGCTCCGGTCAGCGGCCGGAGCTGAACACTGGAGCAAAGATTGCTGCTGCTGATCCGTGGGACCTGAACACAATGCACCTCACACATGCTTTACCCTTAAGATAATGGAAAATAACTAGGATGCTTTGAGCAATTGAGAAGCCATTGTGCAGCTGTCGCATAACCTGTGGTGGGAAAATCTGCATTGCCTTATTATCTTTGAGGTGCCAAACTTGACTCGGATTAAAATTGCACTTATACTATGCACACTAGTGTGAGAGGAGGAGGACGGCCTCTTGGGGAAGCTGTCTGATATGTCTGCGGCCTTTCTTACATAATGAACACTTACAGCCGGAGATAGTGGGCGGCGGTGGATGCCGGTGTTTATCTTGGACGACGATGGGCCAATAAAATGACAGTCATTCTTAGAAACGTCTCAATGAGGGGAACAAATCAAGGCTCAATGTAAACAGCCACTTTAATGAGGCGTCCACCGCTCCGCGGTTTACTTTGGTTCGCTGGTTGATGGAGAGATGCTGAAAGCATTTGTGCTATGCACGACGAGCGCTCGGCAGAGACTACACAAGAAAGGGACCGTGGAGAAAAGCCCAAGTCTGGATCGAGATCTGAGCCACAAGTTAACTTAATATATTCCAAAGAGCCTTGCAGTGCATTAAGTGGTCCCTCAGCTGTTGCTCTCCTCTGCACAGCGAAAGCCTGTTGAACTAGGAAGCAGCCAGACAATGTAATGTTTAATGAATTAATGAATTAACTGTGGTGGCAGTGATATGGAATCTTGACCGTTCTCGTACAATATTGAAATCTCACATCTCAGCTTCAACACCCATTAAATACAGGTGTACACAATTGGATTTTCTGGGTTGATATTGTCATGGACGTGGTCACTTTAAGCCAGTTGCATCTTTCCAGTGGAAATGGCTAGAGCAACTTCGAAGAGGGACCATTTACCAGCCCTCAGAATCCCAGGTGTTTTTGCGTGTGCGTGCCTGTGTGTGCGTATTTTAGTACAATGAAGTTCTGCGTCTCTCCGTCTCTCGCCAAGTTTGGATTGGATTTTGCCTTCGCGTGGAAGCTCAGGTCAACCAGTAAGTTTCCACTTTAGCACGCCTCGAGTGTGTCTGCGTCCTCCGGACAGCCAGCCAGAGGTCACGACCTCTTGTTCCCAACCTTTTCCTGTCTGATACCCCCCCCCCCCCCCCCCCCGCCCCCCCCCCCCCGCTTCTGATGGGAACAGGAACACGAGATGCTGATGGTCGACTCGTCCCGATTTGACAAAAACACACAAACAAAACTGTGTAAACAGTGAAAGTTCGAGTTGCATCCGTCTGGACATCTGGCAGTGGATGGGTGTCTCTTGTGTCTACATGGGGAAAACAAAGGAACATGTAATTTTACCTACACACTTAATCAAGTCAAATGAAGTGAGGTACAAATACTTGCTGCTCAATATTTCCATGTGGTAATAAGCCGATTTATTTCATTTTTTTCTTTTTTTTTAATGCTAAAGCTATAGGAGAAGCAGTAGGAGGAGGATGTGGTGGGTCATAGAGGACAAAAGCAGGAGTTGTTTATGTCGGTATTCTGACGCTGACACCATTTGATGTACCATGCCCAGACTGCCCAGATGGTACTTGCGAATCTGCGCTGTGTGATATTTGACTCCTCTAGCATCCATTCAAACGTGACACTCGTCCGCTTGCCTGCACGTTCAGCTGTGTTAGGTGATAAGAGATTACACAGAGAACGCCGTATTAACATCGGCAACTGGCCCTGCCTTGATTGCTCGCTTTTTCCTCGAGGCTTATGAGCTTCCCTTCCTCAGAGCTCGCCGTTGCTCCATCGTACTTAATGCTGGTTTATTCCCTTGTCCTCCCTCACACAGCTCAGCTCTCGGATTCCTGCTGCTCTTTCTTGCTCGGAATCCAGAGGGAGCAGGGCATATGTTCCATCTGGTATTTTGGATGTTGTGTTGACAGGAAGTGTATCCCCCCCCCCCCCCCCACGCTTTTTTTTGTCCACTTGAAGGTTTGTTTTGATTCCCACTAGGCCGGATCTGAGTGTCTGCAGCGTCTTGAAAAAAGGATGGTTCCACTTTATCCCATGTCCGCACGCAACACGTTGCGCGGCTCCTCATACGCACTGAGAGAGGGAGGCGATGCGCCTCTCCTCCTGACTCTTTCTAATTGGATTGGGTCAGTCTCTCCCCTTTAACAGTCCCTTCCCTGTGTGTCCTCAGCGTGAGGCTGCAGTGGAGGGATGCTGTGGCTCACTTGCCTTTCAATTTCACGCCACTGGTGCCACTACACAAGAGACCCCGATTCCCTGCTAAAGTGCTCTCTATCTCCGTTTGGTCACGCCGAATGTTGTGTTTTGTGCGTAAGCCGGTTTAGCTCCCCGTCCTGAAGCTAAATCTGTCCTTTTTTCAGTCTGAAGATGAGCGATAGCGAGCTGCTTTAGCTGGGCAGCAGCAGAGCGCTCTCCCTCGCTGAGCATTTCTGCATCAACCTTGAGTCGCATATCAATAAGAAGCCAGGGGGATAATCTTCCTATTGAGCAAGTGCAAGCGCTGTGTGGGCCACTGTATCTAGAGTGGACTTTCAAAAGTCTTATCTGTTCGTCTTTAGAGGAAAAAAATGACTTCCTTTCCTTGATGAAGCAAAATATGATTACCATGGGTGAGTAGTCGGTAACATGCCTACCTTAGGCCCAGTCATAGAATGAATATTGAATGTTGTAATGTTCCGTGAGGAATGTGACAGAGAAAGCTCACGGTCATTTCATCTGAGGGATGTTCCTACAATGTGTGAGGTTGCTAAATTGATTTATTTTAGTTTAAAGTTCTGGTGATGCGTCTTTTGTTTTTGACAACATTTGACTTAAAAAAAGTGTTTGGCCCGCCAACATCCTCAAATGCCTTTGTCCCAAAGTCGAACTTCACATCAGATTTTCGATCCGATGGTAACTGAGATCGATCAGAGATGCGGCTCAATTCATTTTCTGAACTGTTTCCTCGTGTACCTTGTGCTAGGCTAAGCTAACCAGTTTCTGGCCGTTGATTCATGTTGTATCGATACTTGAGCAGATTCAAGCAAATAACGATTGTTTTCACGCTAAATGCCGAACGGTTTCTTTTCCTAAACACCTCTTAATATTCGTACTGAAAGGTCAATGACTCCCACTGCTTCTCCAGACCGCAACAAGGGATGGAAGCACAGATCATGTTGCTATCGTCCAGTGCCACAGTCAGCATATTCCTGCTGACTACTGTTTGGTAACACTTTACACTTTACATCATCTTTAGTGTAATAACGTACGTCCGCAACGGGTCTGCGGTCCTGTAGAAAGTTAATTTGCTTTTGTCTCACTGGTCATTTTTCAAGCAGGATTTCCTTCCTTCCTGGCCCGCCCCATCTTTACATTGTGCTGCATGTTTCCTGCTTCAGCACACACACGCACACGCACACATACTTCCCCCACTGCCTCCACCAGGCCGTGGTAGGCAAGAGTTGCCCACAGTTGACACAGGGGACAGGGCTGCAGGAAGCCCTGAATCCACTTGATGGATTCTGCCCGAGAGACCAAAAGCGGTATGGTTCTATACAGTTGAAAAGAGAAAGCGGGCCTTTGGCCAGTGTTTTAGCTGGCATGCTTCGAGCTTTGTGCTTTTGTGCTTCATTATAGCCATAACTCTGTATGGCAGTGGAAAAAAGACAGCACATTAACAAATGAATTACTCGTCGCCATAATTAGTCATCGAAAAATGGTCAGTTTTGTCCAGTACTGCAGCCTCTGCGGTTCAGCCATCTCCCCATTCTCTGGTGTCATGGCCTGTTAACACATATTAACATGCTTTCGCTGCCTCTGCCGCGCTTGACGTCACACTTTCCGTGGCATTCCAGTCCGTCTGTCCTGCATTTCAGGCCTCAGAATCTGTGAACATCCAGAGCCGCCCCGGCCAGACTTGATGGGAAATTCCGCTTCATTCCAAATTACTTAATTAAACACTTGAATGGGACTTTCTATAGGGGCTCTAAGAGTTAGACAAGTGTCTCTCTGTCATTAAGCGCAGACATCCTTTTTGTGTGTGTGTGTCTGTATGTGCGTGTCTGTTTTCTGTCTTTTTTCATCCACCCTCCGCCATTACTTTCCGTCTCTTGAACCGAGGACACGGCCTTCTCAGGGGCTTGTGCAAAGGGTAACCCTTTGCTTTTTACATTTTTGAATTCAGGTGGGTTTCGGTTTGACCTCAGTGAGGCCGCTCGATAGTCATTGTCTAATTAGGTTTATCATAAATCATAAAGAACTTCAACTGAGTCTGAGTCTCACACATCCATAGTCCGAAAAACTGCAGGGGCACAGGGGTGATGATTCGTAATGGTTAAATAACCGAGTAATCTTTGTTGCATTGTAAATGTGTAATATTGATTAGAGCAACATACGGCCTTCTCAGGTCTGCAAGTGAATGTGAGTGTGACAATGAAACAACACGTATAGGCTGAGGAGCTGCTCGAATGCTGCAGTAATGAGGGACAGAGTGGCAAATCTCGATTTCCCCTCTTGCTTATGTGAGAGACGAAGCGGCGCAAATCAAGCTGATGTTGGCTGTGCTCTGTTGCAGCCATGTTGGCACGCTGCCTCCCGCTCTGTCCATTCAGGGGCGAAAAAGGAGCAGGAGGAGGTGGGGGGGGGGGGGGGGGGGGGGGGCGTGATGGGCAGAACCCTGGCAGGAGAGGGGGGTTGCTGAATGGGTGGGAACGCTCCACACAGCTGTGCTGAAGGCAAATGAGGGTGGTGGAGGGGGCGAGCGGGGACTGGTAAGCAAGTGGCCACTCAGTCCTCCATTATCAGCGTGCGAGGCTGACGCTGCAGGTTCCCTCTCTTTTCCTTGCCCCTCCCGCTGAGATGGATGGCGAGCGGAAGGGAGGGGGGGGGGGGGGGGGGGGGGCGTCTGTGAGGCCGGAGCAGCAATCGAACGGGCAGCCCGGATTGGCGACGGCCGGCCGTGCTTGGGAACATGCCACCGATTGGGAGACTGATGCTTTTGCTTAGTCATGGTGCAGATCAATACGGAGGCCTGGTGTGTGTGTGTGTGTGTGTGTGTGTGTGTGTGTGTGTGTGTGTGTGTGTGTGTGTGTGTGTGTGTGACCGGGATGGGAATTGCCAGCCAGCGGGGGGGTAATGGATTGCTCCGCTGCAGCGGGGGAAAGCGTGACAAGAGTGTGCTCTCCAGCGACTCGAGCGGACCAGAGTGAAGGCTCGTGGAATCCGATTCCACGAGCCGGAATGCGTCAATAATGGCGGCGGCTGCGTGTGGTGCTGCGATGGACAGAATCGAACGTGTCCACACAGGTGTCATTCACGCACCGCGCCTCATTTCGGGTCTGGTGTTAACCGTGCCGGGAGCTCGCCAGGAGCCAGGCGCAGGCATCGGACACAGACATGTTCATCAGATAGATTGCTTCGCTCCAGCTGTTCGCATAATTCCTCGGGTGCCTGGGTCAGCGGGAGGACAGGAGAAACATGAAGAGGAGAGGAATATTTCCTTAGCCCCGCGCGTATCACGGGGAGTTCTTAGGGACGCCTCAAAAGGCGCTGCTCGGCCGGCCTGCGTCTTCCTTTGGCCGGCCGGGCTTTTCTTGCATTTTTTTTCACGAATCAGGCATTTCCTAAAGCAATAAACCCCCTATCCCAGTAACCCGCTCTAATTGTCTGGAAAGGGGTCTCGTTCGGTAGTTTATTTACTTGCGGGAGTAGTCCGGTGTTGTTTCAGTTTTAGGATGAAAGCTAGCGGAGAGAAATGAACTTTGCGCTATGAGTATGCACTGCCTCGCTCTGTTAATTAAAACCAGCACAAGCCCAAGCAGATGAGCCTCAATAGCCACTCCCAGGATGGACGTATCAACGTTCCCGGTTGTATTTAGAATGTCTGTTTCCTTAGCCACATTCCCAGTGGGTACGAGTGGGACAGTTTGGGAAAGCCAGCCCCCAGGCCTCAGGGATGGGAGGCTCATGATGACTCCTGGAGGTGTCATGAGGACCTGCTTAAGGCGGGAGGGGTTCGGGGGGGGCGGGGGGGGGGGGGGGGGGATTCACAACAAAGAGCCTTTTCTCTCTTTTCGGATGTTCCCCTGTGTGCTCACAGCATCAGAGCCTTACTCTGTCTCTGCTCTGGCCTTTCTGGGGGGGCGGAGGGGGGGGGGGGTTCAGTTTTTTGCTTGCCTGGAATTTAGTGTGTCTATAGGTGTGTGTATTTGAAGCCTGTAGTGTTGTTTTCCGGTTTAAAGGCTTAAAGGTACTACATCCTCCCTCCAGGCTGAATGAGGTTCCTTTTATTCGGCCCTCTCTGCTTCCTCTCTTCCTCTTGGTTTATTCCGCCTGTGGCCCTCTCAGCTGCACGTACATGCACATACTGTATGCACAGAAAGTCTCAGAGGTTTCTGCTAACTGCAGGTGTTTAAGCTGCCTGTGCATCTCTTACCTGCTGCCCATTGATCCCATCGCAGAGCTGCACCCTTCATCGTGGTCCTCTGGGATGGATGCACGAGGACCCACAGTCACACACTCACACAGTCAGAAAGACTGTTACATTAATGAGCATGCCTTCACAGTCTAGTGATTCACTACAGTGGGCTTCTCTCGCATGGAAGCTGTTTGTGTCTCCGGCTTTGAATGCTCTTTGTCTCGTCTTTTTTTTTGTTATTTGCTAACAAAAAAGGATGCTTTCACAGATGGTGGATTGTGGCGGATTACAATACCTCTGTGTGCGCGGTTTGATACCCTTACACGTTTGAATCCTTTCTTCCTCGACACATCACTAAAAATACTACAAAAGTGAGCAAATTCCTGCTCTTGTTTATGTGTGCGTGTGCTTGCCAGCTCCCCAATCGCGACAACAAAGTGGATCAGTGAATCATGAGCAGACAAAAGACAAAGTATGTCCAATAGACTCGGAGAAAGGCCCATTCATTCTTCCAGAGTTTACTGGAGACCAGTGCCAATGAACTTGGAGTGGACCTTTCCCCAGTTCTCACAGCAGATCCCACATCACAGTGTCAGTAAATACAGTTTACAGGTTTAGAATTTTATCGTGTGTATCATTACTATATCTATTATGCACTTTGTTTCAGCCTAGCTCTAATTTCAGAGAAGTGTTGTGTTCTACAGCCAACCCATCGATCCGCTGGGACCCAAAGTAGGTGTTTTGTGCATAATACATCAAACGGGCTCCATGTTCTTGCCCCCGATAGTTTAAACCTGAATACATTAGCAGATGCTGGATTTGTTCTTAACTCAAACTCATTTCTTCAGCAACAGAGGGCTTTCTGTTGTTTGGGATCAGGTTAGTGGCCCTTTTCTCTCCTCGGGGGAGTTTGTATTCCCATCACAGCCCCCTCTGCCCGGCATGCGTCTCTGTAAATGTGATGGACGATGTTCCTTTTCTCCTCCTTTGTGCTCTCTTGCTCCTCTTGACCACTCTCCACACTCCCTCTCACATTCACCAACACGCTGTGGGTTGGCACATATACTGTACACACACTTTATTTTGAAGCGCAAAAATGTCTATGTCCATTGTCCACTTGTTATATCCCTGTTAGCGGGGATGTTTGAGGAGGAAAATGCCCCGCGTTTTGCCAAGTTTTTCTTCTGTGATTCATCTGTTTTGTTGACACAGAGATCAACATATACAGGGGGAGTGGCCACCCTTCCACTGATTGTATCTCCAATCTGTGTGTGTGTGTGTGGAGGGGGGCCGGATTGCATAATGTCCATTCACAAAGTGTCCTGAACTAGTTTGGTTCAGCACACACTCTTGTCGGCATGGAAACAGGCCTCTAGCCAGCCCCTAACTTCTCTCCTTTTCCTCTCCCCCCGTCCGGAGGTCGGAGGACACTGGCTTTAATTTCAGCTGCCGCTCGGGAGCAGAAAGCACATTTCAGCGAAGTGCAGTTACTGAGCGAGCTGTTTCTCAGGCTGGACCGGGGAGGGAGGGGTGGAGGTGGAGGTGGGGTGGGGGCAAGGGGGGGGGGTGTACTTTCCACTCTGTCAGGGTGAGGGCTCAGCCAGGTGAGGGTAAGGTCTGCCATGTGGCTCGCAGGTGTGCTAACCGAAGCAGCTATCGGTGTCAGTAGACAGCAGCGGTGAAGGTCAGGCTTTCGTCTTCCTTTGTCTCTGGGCTGCACAGTCCCAGTCTCGCCTTGCTCGCAGCGGGTTAGCCTGTCGTGATTAATGGCAGGTGTGCCCGCACGCGGAGATCACACCGATCAATTCCGCGCGCCCATCTGCCCCGAGGAGGAGCAAAAACTTTAAATGGGGTTTTAATGTGTTGTTCCCTCCCCTCCAGGTGATTATACCTGGGCGTCTGGGACCATAAATGACTCTCCAGTAGAGTTTTTCCCCCTCTCCCTGTTGACACATGATTATGCGAGGAGGTGTCAGATGCGGAAATGAACAGCCGCCTCTCAATTACTCCGCCGTGAAAAATGAGGCTGCTCAAATGCTTCAAATGCGACGTGTGTGCGAAAAGAGCGCCATTGCTGGCCGGCTCCTTGATCGCTTCATCTTTCGCCCTCCACCCCCCCCTCGGCCTTCAAAAGTTCATATTCCCGCGGCAGAAACTCCTTCGGTCTTTTCTGTGCTGTCTGAACTCGGTCCCGGGTGTGAAATGGATCGCCTGCAGCCCCTGTTGAGCCTCACGCTGCGACAGCAAAGGGGCCGGCGTGCCGGCTTCCTGCCGGAGAGCACATCCGGTCCCAGGGAACAAACCGTGTCCTGCTGGAATCCAGCGGGTTACCGGTGCGAGTGGGGACAAAGATGGAAACATAGAAATATGGATTGTGGGTGCGCGTCTCATACGCCGAACTCTTGGGAGATGTTGCAGATCCTTCTGTGAGACCTCTCCCCCCGGGGTTGAGAATGCATCCGTTGCACTTAATTAGTTCATAGTGGAGTAATAATTACCATCGGAGAGAGCGCCGTCACATCTTTCCTGAAACTTTAAACCGGGGAGCAGATGCTCCGCTCCGTGATGCAATCGCGGGACAAACTCTGGATGTGCTCCGCTGACACCGGATTACAATGCTCGCTCCGGATGACTCACACCATGTTGGACTTAGATTGCTTTCGCAAATGGGCTGTGTGTTTATGCAGGGCGGCGCTGTCAGGTGCTGTCCAAAGCTGGGAACGGACTCCTGCTTACGGTCACCCCGGGCGCCGTTGTTGTGGCCGTAAATTCCAGGATTCCAGGACGTTCCAGGATTAGCCTCCTAAACGTCGGCTGGGAAATCTTGGCGGGCATGGTGGGAAGAGATGCGATCTTTTTCTGAATCATCGGCAGCTCTAGGAATAACATGAACATTGCCTCACATGAGCCATTTGGACTTTTGTGTGGTCTGTTTCTCTCAAACCTGGGCGGTATTACACTTATCTGCAACAGGAGGACACACGCATCCGAAGTATATTATCCAGACGCACACATCAGATTTCCTGTTTTTTTTTTACCCAATAGTGCCAAATTGTGTTACGGGTGTCTATCCCTACACCACCTGGTGTGAAGGCAGGGAATACACCCTGAACAGATCACCATTACCACACACTCACACTTAGAGTTTAGAGTCTCCAATTTTCCCTTTTTCCTAATGCACGGTTTTGGACTGTGGGAGGAAACGTATACATACTCTGTAAATGTGTGTACTGAGTAATTACGTACTGTGCAACTGACGTGATGAACTCCGTAACGAGCCCGTATCAGTCAAAACGGGCATGGCTGTTGCTCCATCTCGCCTGGCCGGGGTCCTGCACTGCACTGTAAGCCGTGTGGAGCCCTGTGCGAGTGGCCTGTGGAAATCTGCTCCGTGTTTGTCCACATTAGACTTGCTAATCAGATGCTAATGCCCGTGAGTGGCGGAGTTGCGAGGCGAGGCGGCTACAGAATGGTAATCAGCCTGGAGTTGGCTTACAACAAAGAGGCTAATTATTTAAGCCCCCCCACCCCCTCACCTCCCCCCACCCACCCACCCAAACCCCAAACAACGAGCCCTCGTTTGAGCGCTCACTTCTGCGGCCCCTTTTGAAGTGTCGCTCGACGCCGGTTACGACTCGATTTCGGGGTTTTTTTTTCACGTCGCCTCGTATTCCGCCGGAGCATCATCGCCTGTGTAATTCGCTGGAAACTGAGTTTTTACAACCCAGTTAGCCAGACCACCTTTCCATCTGTTCCCAATTACTCAGAGGGGAACTTCTCGGTGTCGTGGCTCAGATCTCGGCGTTGAGGGATAACTCTCGGCCTCGTCTGCTCATTAGAAGCAAACTGTTCACATGCCCGGTGGTTGCGTTATGTGGGGCCGCGCGGGTCAGGCCGCCCCGCTGCGTGGCCGCGAGGGGCAACAGATGGCGTTACGGTCCTCAGCGGGGCGGTAAAGGGAAGCCCGCGGGTCGGGGTCAACCCGCAGACTTGTGTTTCGTGCGCTTACAGGTTGCGTGTCATGCTCCGCGCGTCTCAGTCGGGATGCGCCGTATCGTCCCTGCGCCTGTTATTCCCTCACGTCATGTTGTCGTGATTCCGCGCGAGTCTGGTGAGTGACAGGCCGCTGATTAGATCTGAGTCCGAGGGCTGACAGCCCCGGAGCATTGGGGAGGTCTGGTTTCTGATCGGCAGACGGATGAGTTGACGCGCGTGGAATGAGACCCGTGGTTTGAGTGACCTCACTTCTTCGCTCGCGTTATTTATTCGCAGTGTCACGAGTCTAAGCGGCCTGATTTGGCAGACAATCGTGGCCAAATAAAGCTCAACGACATGCTTTCTTTTACTCCTCGATCTTGTCTCCGCTTTTATCTTACTTGAATTACTGGCTTTACGCCGTTTGGAGGATACATAAAACTGGTCCTGCGACATGGGAAATGAAAACAAATGTCAGCAAGACGAAAACCCACATCACACGACGTGTTTATGTGATGTCGTGCCAGGGACATTTTCTTTCCCGCAGCTCAACTTGCTCTCAGTCAAACCTCCGCGTCCGGGATGTTGTCAGAGCTGTTGGATTCAGTTCCACGTACACTTGATATTTTCTGAAAGTTAGGATTTTTAAGTCTTTCTTCGGATTTCATCACTGCTCCCTGAAGTGAAGCGTGTTACAGAAATCAATCCAAATCAAAGGGCCTTCGGTTTTGTTTTCCGCTGAGCTTTCGGCTGAAGATTGATTCCTGTCATGCAGAGACATATCAGCCATGTGTGCACCCATGAGGCTTAGGAATATCTTGTGCGTGCGTGTGAGGGTTTTGGCAACGCTCAATTCTTCCCGAGTCACAACTTGGAAAGCCACACCTCTTTAATTTTATCATCAAGTGGCCTGTCGTCCGGGGTTTTTGTAGTGAGGCAGCCTGGGAACTGTCGTCCTTGGGGACTGGAGAAAGCGAGAAACACTTCCCTTCAATCTTGATTCACACTCCACTGGAGCTCTCCAACTCCCATCCCCAGACAAATGGCCTTTGAAATGCCATGCACTGCAATTATGGTGTGTTTTTTTTTTTGCCTCTTTTCGAGCAGCGCAAAGATTCAATTTCATGCGTATCGGGTGTCCGGTTGCAGTGGCTCCCAGTTTGACCTGGCAGCCAAGTGTTGTAGCGGCGCACAAAAGCCTTTAAAAGTCTTGCCCTTGTGTCCGTCCCGTTAGCGCTACAAGCCATCGGACACCGGAGCGCAATTCAATCCCGGGGGCCACATCAAAGGTGCTGACTGTTGCCTTTCCTCTCCGCTTCAGGTGTTCCTGCATCGCCTGGACCAGTACGCGGCCGTCAAGATCGACAAGAACATCACAGAGGAGACGGTGAAGGTGAGGGTCAAGCGGGAAGGTACGGGGGTGGATACTTGTTAAGGGCCGTGCGCTGACTTTGTTTTAATATGGTAACCCGATATGTTACAAAAAAAAAAGCCCGGAAATTGCACTGGAATCCAAATAAAGTGGGTCCCTTGTTTGGGGCGACTCTCTCGACCGAAAATAGTCAGGTTCTGAATGGAGAAAGAGGCGGTGGGCGGTCCAGGAAGCAGCTGTAAATATAATCTATTTATAAATGCTTCAGGCTGGGGGAATAATAAAGGATGCTCTCTTTACAGCCGGCCTGTGACTGTTTCGGCGAGTTTGCCGACTCCTGGAGGTAAATACACATCCAGCGGGTCTGTGTTGACGTGTTTTCGTTCGGGAACCAGTTGAACAGAGAGGGGCCTAGATAACGCGGGTCATCTCGGGGTTCAGGAGTGGCAAGCCGTGATGTCACCGTGACATTTCAGTCCTTTGCGGAAGAAATGCCTAATGGTTAAATGTGGGCCTGTTTGGCGTTTGATTTTTGCCCCCGAGCTTTTTTTTTTTCCACCCAATGTGCACACTGTGGTGTCCTTTTAATAGCGCCACAAGAGCGACTTGAAAGGGGCTTAGAAGTTGACACCACATGAAATCAGACTTTCCACACACACAACAGATCTTGAAAATGCGCCCCCTTTTTTTAGCTCCTTTGATGAAACATCTCCAATCAGATATCAGAGGCCTCCGAAAGCCAAGACACCCATCACAAAGCAACCTCACTCTTTACTCTGCGTTCTCCGAAATTCCCCCAGCCGAGATTCGCTGGCCGCAAATTAGCAGCACATGCCAGATCATTGATTCGGGCATTCCCGGGAATGCCAGAGGACGAAAGGAAGCGGTGGGGGGCTTCCAAGCCCAAGCACATGCACAGTTTTCTTTTGCCGACTGTCTTCATGGCCTTCTCACTCGCTCAGGTTTTATTCTCCAACATCGAGGAGATTCTGGCCATCCACAGAGACTTCCTGTCCATGGTGGAGGAGCTGCTCCAGCCTGACCCCCACGCCCAGCACGAGATCGGCCGCTGCTTCTTGTACTTTGTAAGTAAAACAGCTCCATTTGTAGCAACGTAGCGGACGTCATTGTTCGGGCGTTCGATGCGGACCCCCGCTTACCGGCGCTGCTGGGCAATGAAAAGATCCACCACATGTTGTCAGTTTGTCTCTCGGCGTTACCCGTTGTCAGGGAGCGCACATGTGCTCGATAGGCCTCTGATATACAGCTCACGCCTGCTACATATCACCCGTCTTTGATGCGGAGCCACGAGGCGGGCTGGCGTATGAAAGGTTTCGGAGGGTAATAAATCTCGCCATCCTCCTGCGGCGCCGAGGGCGGCTCCTCCTCCAGGGCCCGGTCCAGGTAAGACGGAGGAGAGGAGAGCTCGCAGGCGAGGTCGATGAGGAGATGACCTCGGCATAACCCAAAACCTTTGACTCGACACATGAGTGACCACGCGGGCGTTCAGGGGTCAAACCGGGACAAATTTCTCCGCGTTCCCTCGTTTGGCCGCCCCTGCCGATGTTTCCGTCGCCACGGCGATTTGCGGTCGCTCTTCGCAGTTCCAAGAACGAGTTACTCAATCTCACCTTTTACTACAGAGACACGAGTAGCTGAGTAAGCCAGCTGGACGCTGGACGCCTCAAATCAAAGTACCCGACGGGTTCCTGCTGACTTGGGTCTCTGCCTCCTCCTATCGGACGGCGGTTTTCTGGACGTTCGCAGTCTCCTCAGAAAGACATGATTCGACCAGACGGGCAGACACAGCAGTTAATCATGAAAGGGCATTTCGCTAAGTGCCCCCCCGCGTTCTGTTTTGACAGCCGTGTCTCTCCACATCAGCAGCTCCGTCTCCTCTGGCGGATGAGCGCGGCGCGATGAAGAGCGCGTGCTGTTTTTTGACTTTGTAGTGAGTGATTTAAGGGCTGCACGGCCTGGTCCCCGCTGCTGCCTCGCAGAGACAACGGAGTGTGAACGTCCCGATAACTCCTCTGCTGGAGAGTTGTCGGTCATGTGGCTGCAAAGCAGATGACAGGATGCTGCGAGCAGGACATCATGTCTTTTGCAGAGGAGAGCCAGCGAGGACCAGAACACGTGGATATTATAGTTAGGCTTGGGGATGTTTCTTTTGCTCACCTCTCACTGCCCTTATTTGCTTTGCCTTTGTTGACCTTTTTCTCCTCTCTCTCTCCCCTCCTTCCCTCTGTTATATGTGTCCCGGACTCGTCACACCTCCCTCTCACCCTGTCTTCCCCCCGGTTCGCGCAGAGGAGCCGCTTCCAGATTTACGACGAGTACTGCGGGAATCACGAGAAGGCGCAGAGGCTGCTGCTGGAGCTCAACAAGATCAGGAGCGTGCGGACATGTTTACTGGTGAGACGTGTGACGTAACTGTGAGCGCGGCGTTCATCTGCAACACGCGGGCCAAGGGAACTTGGCGCGCATGCACGGTACGGTTCTTCACCAGGGTGACTTTGTTTGCTCGTAAATGTCATTTTTTGCATCGCTCCGTTCTCACTCCGATGCGAAGGTCCCCTCTGAAACGCCCGAGCGATCAGATCGAGGGCTGCTCTCATATGAAAACAAACGGTCACATATGCACACAATCTCCCACACACGTCAGCTGGCCAGTGGAGGAGCATGCACTCTGCGTTCCGGCGCGTCTGACGGTCGATGCGACTCCGCCCCCTGCGTGGGCAGATTCCCACTTCCTGTCTCTGACACTTGAGAGGTTTTCGTGTCCACGGGTGGGCGGGGGGTGGGGTGGGGCATCACGTCGCGAGAACAAAAGACGGCTACAGCGCATTCGGCCTGTTTCTCGTCCCAAAGCCTCTCTTACGGCTCCTCCTCACTTGAGGCTGTTCGCAGCCGTAACAGTCACAGCTGCGGCCATGGTGGACCCTCTTCGGCCGCACCTTCCACCACCACACCCTCTAGGCCTTCACTGAAGCGGAGCACTTTGGGATGGAGCAGAAGGACCAGCGCGCCAGCACAAAATGACTTGCATCGATTTGGGCTTCTTTGCTGAAGCACGCGGTCTCACAGTGCAACGGATGGGGCGAGAAACGCAGAGCGCGCACATGCTACGCTCAGCACAAGAGAAGATTGGCCACGAAGGCCCTGCGTCTGATTTACTGTCCATGTGTGCCTTTAATCTAGGGAGCCAGAGGGGGCAAGGATATTAATTGACTTTGATTTAATAGCGGTCTTTATAGCCACGACCTCTCATGACCCAGCCTTCCATCAGGGATATAAAGGGATCGTTTTACCCACTGACATACACTCGGCTATGAGCCAAAGTGCGGTGGGTGACCTTCCCGGCCTCGCAGTGGCTGGGGCAGGGATATCCGCTGACCTCCACTAAACCTCTGGCACCGCTGCTCACAGTAAAGCCGTGTTTGTTGTTTACCCTGTAATTCGGCACCTCGTCGGAATTTTAGGCGAGAGAGGCGAGAGAGGTGAGAATGGGCATCAGCAGCTGACCCCGTAACCTATAACCTCCTGCGTGTTGCCCAGAGTGATTTTGACCATCTGAAGTTCTCCGCTTAATGCAAGTTCTGCATTTATGGATTTTAACATCTGCGCAGCTGAGGAAAAGTTTGATGTACATTTTACACTGCATGAAGAACAAAGTAGATCAGGGTGAAGCAGAACAGCATTTAGCAACAGTAGTAGAGCATAGTGCTGCACAGTAAAGCTGCACAGGCATAGAAAAAAATGAAATGTTTCTAAGTTAAATCAGCACTAGGGATGGAGTCAGCATGGCTCAGGCAGAGGTCAAGAAAGGTCAGCAGAGAAAATGATCCTGGTTAAGCCATTCCACTACAGCGCTGTTTAATGAAGGTAAATGAAGTCCCAGTAAATCGAGGCAGGAGCTGAATTTATGAGGTAGATTGAGAAAACCAGTGAAATCTTTCACAGCAATTCATTACCCCAGTTTGTTCCGCAGCGCCACCTTTTCCGCGCTTTGACCGGTCAATTTCATTCCACCAAACATTTGCAAATCAACAAGATTCCCATCGTTCCTTAGCTGCCTGTTCACACCAATTTCACCCTGGGCACCGTCTACGGGCAACAGGCGGCACATCAGTTTAGCTAATGGACAATTTGGTTTCAGCCTCTTCTCTCTCTCCCCTTAGAACTGCATGTTGCTGGGAGGCAGGAAAAACACGGAGGTCCCGCTGGAGGGTTACCTGGTAGCTCCCATTCAGAGGATCTGCAAGTACCCGCTGCTGCTCAGGGTGAGTATGGCCCTGATGGACACGCACATGTGTTTACCCCTCCCGTGTGAAAACCTCCACTCCCCTTTTCCTCCGTCACCCTCAGTCTGTCCGGTCTCGATCACGCTCCCTCGACTCGTGAAACGCCGGTCCGGTATCCGGACACGTCTGCGCTTCAGTTCCCCCCCCGGCAGAACCACGTCGTGGAAATAACATCAGGCCTATCATCACCCCGCCCGGCCCAGTTGCTCGCTCCGACGCTTTGACTGGGCCCATTCATACCTGCCCTCCCAGTTGTTAGTTTTTGAAATACTCCCTTTCCCGATGCGAACGAAACGCAACACGAGTTCAAAGGCCCGCTGGGGCGGGCGATCCGAGCTGTCCCGACTCATTCGTCTTGTTATGATCTATTAATTCACCCAGGCGTTCTCGAAACAGCCACCAGCGCGGCCACAGAGATGTAATAATAATAAAGGGGGGGGGGGGGGGGGGGGGGGGGGGTAATCCGACGCTCTGCCATTTGAAGTCTTCCAGCTGCTGGGGCCTCCTCCTCTGAAATGACACGGATAGCCATCCCCAGTTGCAGATATATCCGCACGAGTGTAAATCAGCCCCCGTGGCTGCTGGAACGGGACGTAGACTAGAGATGCAGACCTCGTCGTCTCTCCTGCTGGATTGTTGCACGCAACAGCAGAAATGGTTCTGACCTCTGCAAAGGTAAACAAATGAGTGTATAGCAGTTGACGTGCATCAGTTTCTTTTACTGTCTCTTTTTTCCGGGGCGGTGTGTGCCCGCAGGAGCTGCTGAAGAGGACCCCGAAGAAGCACAACGACTACGCCCTGGTACAGGAGTCCCTGCAGGTGATGAAGGCGGTGTGCTCCAGCATCAACGAAGCAAAGAGGCAGATGGAGAAGCTGGAGATTCTGGAGGAGTGGCAGTCCCACATCGAGGGCTGGGAGGTGGGCCCGAACCGCTGTGCACTGCGTGTGTCAAATGACTTAATCTCGTCCAAGTAAATGCAACTTTAACGCCCGTGTGCCTTCTCCCTTGCTGCGCCTGTAGTCCGTGTAGTTTTTTTCCGCCTCCAAAGCTCAAAGTCATGACTTATTGAAAGCCACTTAGCCCCATGCCAGTGACTCGAAGAGGGATTCTAAGCGGCGTGACTCTTGTAGCCCCTTAAGATCCCTTGTTCTCGGTGGGAACAATGACTCGCGCTCACAATGGTTCCATTCTTTCCGCCTGGACGAGCCGCCGCCTGTTGGGGGTTGCCGGGGTTGACCGATCCGATCGCCGTCAGGTGGGACGCACGTCTCGGCCTCTCCGCGGGCTCGGAGTTGGCTCGGCCTCCGGCTCTGGCCTCCGGTATTAGTGAGGGGTCGGCGGTGGTGGCAGGACAAGAGGCTGGCATGCTTATGCAATTGACCTGGCTGCATGCAAAGAGGGCCCCGAGACTTCCTGGACACATGCAGGCAAACACACAAACAACACGGTGTTGCCAGTTGCGGCGATACGGCTTAACGAGCTGCTAACAGACCCCAGTTCAGTTTATTTTCTCACTGACACGCACAACACAGACTCAAAAAGTATAAATCCTCAGAATGACTGCAAAATGTTATGTCAAGTGGTTCCACGCAACTGCGTTAAGTACCTCTTAACTCCAGTCAGTTTCTGAGTATTGACTCAGGATATGCAACATGGCTAGATTACCTCATTTGAACTATCGGCTCTAAATGGCTGAAATACATAGTAAAGTCACGCGTCACATGCACAGGTCGCTCAAATTTGGCATCTCAGGAGTTACTGGATACACTCATATAACAAGAGAGAAAGAGCGAATGCGTTCACAGTCAACATGTGAAGTCATACGCTGGATCGTTTTTTCCCAGTGCGGCATAAACTGTTCTGATTTATGGTTTACAAACTCGGTTGTTTTCTTTTTGTGTCCATCGTTACGTTCAGAGTCGGGTTTTCTGAGTGTCTTTTTACAGCCGCTGGTGGTGCATTGGCTCGATGCTTCGTCTTTCGTCTCAACGAAATAAAACTTAATGTGAATCAGACAACATGCGGGGGCTGGAGGGACGTTTTAGCCATTTTGTGTTTCTCCATAGTAAAAAATAAACTAAGGGAGCGCAAATAGCTAAGCGTAAAAAAAAAAGGTTCTTGAATCCATTCAATTATAAACCCCAGGACTGTAAATAGATTAAGACAGACAATATTCAGAAAGATCTGTTTTACGCATATTAATCACAATGCGAGGTCACAAAATTAAAAAAATTGCAGGTTTTAGGTGTTCCATATGTGTTCTCTCTCTCTCTCTCTCTCTCTCTCTCTCCCTCTCACACACACACACACACACAGACACACACACACAGTCCAAGAATAGCGTGATCCGAATGAAGCCTAGTGTTGGGTGGGGTGACATGTCTTGTTCTCGACACGGCCCTGGCTGCAGCCACTCTGCGGTTTGCCCCCCCCCCACCCCCCTGCACTTTTATTAATTGTAAACATGAGCTCATGGTCGAACAGGACCCTCTGGCTCCAAATGACCAAATGAGATGGAGCCGAGAGGAGCGGAGAGAGCTCGAGCGCAAGAGAGGGCTCGGCCTTTGCACGGCTGTGTGGGCGTTGGAGGAATGACAGAGGGATGAGGAGTGATTTGGTGGGAGGGGGGGTGGAGGGGGGGGGTTAGCTGCGACCTGCTCCACAGCTGGCCGCCCTCGGGCCGCCCTGGCAGGCTCGCCTGGCGTGGGAGAGACGGGGCGATGGCCAGCGTTTGTCAGGGCGCTGATCGCCAGCCTCGGTCATAGCCCCGCAAGTGCCTGCGCTCTGTCACCAGTGCACCACAGGAAATGTGTTTCAGAGCGGCGGCCCTCAAACTTTCCCGTTGTTCCTCACTTCACACTCTGCCCTCTCTTGTGCAAGTTCAACGAGCGTTCTTAAAATCCTCACCGGTGTTGCCTGGTGCTCGATTCGTCCTCTCGAGTTGAGATCGTTTCAGCAAACCTCTCCGTTCGGCCCGGGCTAATTGACCGAAACCACTTCAGAGTCGACACGAGCTACGACGTTTCGCTTGATGAATGGCGCGTCCTGCTCGGCCATTTCTAATCCGTCTTAGCCTCCTCCGCAGTTGTTATGTCTGGCGGTTGACTGTAAAAGTAGAGGGTTGAAGCTCAGATGGACCGAGGATTTAAAGCGTTCGAGTGTTCGACCAAGAGCAGCCTCTGTGGGACTTTGGCGGCTCGGGGAAAGGAGGATGTGAGGAGTGATAGAAACCATCTTGCGGCGGAGGAAGGGAAACAAGTCAGCGCAGAGGGAAGTAGACGAGCATTCACAGGGCTGGCTCCTCCATTCAGGAAATGCAGCCCGGCGGCCCGGGTCCGCCTGGCGTGGCCATGTTGCCTTCAAGTGACGGGGACGAGTTGACCTTTCTCTGCGTCTGGCGCGCACGCGCTCACCGGCTGCGATACGAGTTTAACATCTGGACATGGGCTGGGGAGTTGAAAAGCCCCGAGGGATGGAGCCGGGACTGAAGGAGGAAGGAATGAAAGAGATAGAGAAACAGAGGAGAGGAAGAGAGCGAGGAGTGATCAGCGGAAGGGAAGGGTGGAGATGGAGGATTTGAGAAAAAAGTGTGGGGGGTGGGGGGGTTTTGGTCCGCCGATGTCTCCAGCAGGAGGAAATACTTAGTGCATTTTCCGGCTCCGTGCACATGGGAGTTATTTTTAGCTCCGAAGGGCCGATCAAACGTGCCCCGTGAGTTCCCAGAGCAGGCGAGGTAGTAAAGGAGAGGCCGGCACAGTTCGTCCCTGGCAAGCGGGGAACCTGGAGCGGGGGCGGGCGACGCACACAGTCCGGGCTGGACGGGATGTTGTTCTATGGACGCCACTAACGAGCGCGCGTTTTTTAAGGTCCCACAGCAGCCTCGCCACGAGGAAGCGGGGGGGAGTGGGGGGGGGGGGTGTTTTCACAGACCCCCGAGAGAGTGGAACAGGAAAGGCGGGGCCTCGTGACCCCTCCCCCCATCCAGGCCGCGTGTGAACACTGAGTGAAACGGGTTCGAGAGACAGAGAGAGAGGGAGAGAGAGGGAGAGAGAGAAGAAATAAAAACTGTCTGTCCGTCTCCCCGTCTCTCTGTCCGCAGGGCTCCAACATCACCGACACGTGCACCGAGATGCTCATGCAAGGCGTCCTCCTGAAGATTTCGGCCGGCAACATCCAGGAGAGAATCTTCTTCTTGTTTGACAAGCTCCTGGTGTACTGCAAGAAGAAAAACAGGTGTCTCCAGCCATCATTTGCTCATTAGTCTGCAGGCTAGGCCCCTCAAAGAGGCCGGGGATGAATATTAGTGCTCATTAAGGTGTATGTTTTCTTAGGGAGACAGAATGAAAATATTTTTTATGCTAATGTCAGATTTCCCCCCGGTCTCCGTTCTCTTGCACAACATTTGCGAGCATGGACCCCATAAATAATTCACCGGGCCAGTTTCTCTAGAAAAGGGAGCCGTGTTCAACATGGTGTTTATTTCTTTTTTTTTTTTTTTTTCGCAAGAAGATGTTGAGAGAAAAGTTATGCAGAGGTGACGCGCGGGAGGGGGCGTCTGGGGTTGAGGGTTTTCGTGAAAATGCACCAATTAAAATAAACGACATCAAAGTTGGCCAAGGTTTCAGCTCGGAAACTTCTTATGAATTACGCGCGTAGACCACGTCTATGTTGCCAAACCTGTCCAACTCAAACCGGGCGGTAGCCACTAACACTGCCGCTACACGCTTCTGCGCGTGCTTCTGCGGTTTCATTCATGGGAGAGAGGCGAGGCAAGACAGATTGGGTCCGTTCCTCTCCCCTGAATTTGCTGTTGGGAAGCAGTCCTCTGGCATTCGCACCAACTTCAACTCAACTTTCAACTTTATTTGTTTTAAGTGCCATATCGTAACAGCTGTTATCTCAGAGCACTTTACAAGGAGAGTAACAATGTGTACATTGTGAAAAAACCCCTGTCCTTAGACCCTTGTAAAAGCTGAGGAGCAACTCCCAAGAAAAACCCTGACAGGGAAAAAACAGGGAGAAACCTCAGGGTGAGAGACAGAGGAGGGGATCCTCACCCAGGACGGACAGGCGGGCACAAGCAAAACAGTACTGATGGCTAACAGTTCAGGATATAAATAGATCAATGAATTGAATCAGTCCATAGTACCCACCCACGCGAACCCCGGACGGTGGCGATCGCAGCTCGTCTCCTAACCTGCCTGTCTCCATTCCAAAGGCGCTTAAAAAACAGCAAGACGGCCGCCGAGGGTCCCCGCTACCTCTTCAGGGGGAGAATCAACACGGAGGTGATGGAGGTGGAGAACGTGGACGACGGCACCGGTGAGCGAGCTGATTGCTGTTTGCCCTGGGCGAAACAGCCGTGTTTTTGTTCCCACGGGCGAGAGGTTTTTTTGGTCTTTTTCTTTCTCCTTTCCCGCTCCTCCCTCCTTGTGTCTCTTGGCCCCGCTCAGCCGCCGATTACCATTTATATTTGGAGGAGCCGCCGTTTCCTCGACGGTGGCGGCGGTAATGTTGGGTGTTTTTCGCGGCGAGGGATGGACGGGCTCAGGTCCGGACAGGGAGGGGTAAACACGCGGGGCAGGCCGGCTCCTGGGTGTTCCGTACCACAGGAGAGGCAGGAAGGCCTCCGTCCGACGCGATCCAGGGCGAGGCGGTGCGACTTGGGCGCATTTCAGCCGGGGTGCCTGCGTCAGGAGAGAGCGCCGCAGCGTTCCTCCCGCCCGAGGTCAGAAAAAAAACGCCCTGGAGGCACGCCGTGTAAAGGACACCGCACCGTGGACGCTTTTAGAGGCTTCAGACTGCAAATTGGTGACTGTCGAGGTTTTTCGTCACACCCATGGATGGTGAAATTCAGGGGTTGGACGGAAGAGGCACTTAAAAATATTCCGGGAGAGCTGTGAATGAACGGCAGGGACTGGTCAAGAGTTCGTACTTTTCTTTTTTGTTTGTTTGTTTGAGGGTGGGGGGGGGCATTTTTTAAAGAGTGGCAGCTCTGTGGGAACATCCCCTCAAATAAGGCTGATGGATGGTTCCTCCTCTGCATGTTTATCTCATTAAAGGGGAAGAGCAATAATCGATGACACTCTCGATCGAGAGGCAGAGCCAGGAAAAAAGAATAAGTCTGGAGTGAGTGTTTGCCCTCAGACGGAGTGAATCATCCTCGTAATTGCTGTTTGCGGAAAAGCAGACTTGACCCGTGTCGCCATCGCGGGTCGAGTCGAGGGTCACGTCCCTCTCACCTTGGAGCCTGACCTCTCTCCCCGCCTCCGTCCTCACAGCCGACTACCATAGCAGCGGCAACATCGTGAACAATGGCTGGAAGATCCACAACACGGCCAAGAACAAGTGGTTCGTCTGCATGGCCAAGACCCCGGAGGAGAAGCAGGAGTGGCTGGAGGCCATCATGAAGGAGAGGGAGCGCAGGAAAAGTAAGAAGCCGCCGCCCCCGGTACCCGTGCTTTCAGTGTGGAAAGTGGATGTTTTTTTTGCTCAGTGTAGGGCAATTTTGGCCTTAATTATTGAAAAGCTTGTGTTGCTGATTCGTCATGAGCAGAGAAGCGTGTGTGTGTGTGCGTGTGAATGTGTTTGTGTGTGTGGCTGCTGATTGGAAGGCGTTAGAGCAGATGTCCACGTTGCGACTCCCACAAGAAAAAATGGAAGGATATGTAAATGAATATGATATATAATGTGTTTACACATTCACTGACACTGACCTCGTGTCAGATTTCACCCCACTGGGAGCAACAAACAGGTTTTGGACAGGTGCTTGAAATCCTTGAAAGTGCTTGAGCGTCATTACTGTCACGTTCAAAGTTTGAGAAAGGCTTGAGTTTGGGATGCAGTTTGAATGCAGTAAAGGCTTGACATTTTGATTGATTCATATTTACAGAGCCTGCTCAAACGGCACGCAAACTGATAAAAAAGTGAAATAGTCATTGCCATGATTCATTTATGAGATTATATTATATTTAGCACGGCTGTCGTTTGCTGGAAAACTCATTTAAAGAGTAGAAAGTGCTCGGAATGTGCTGGAATTTTATCTTGGGCCTTTGATAAGGATAAGGTCCATGAGCCCTGAATGGCACTGAACAGTGCCGCTTATCTTTCTAATGAAATTAGGAGCGACGTTCCTCTCGGCTTGGCATCTGCTTGGAGGGGCATGATCGTCCCCGATATGAACGCTCCCCATTCTCTGTGTGCTGCAGGCCTGAGGCTGGGCATGGAGCAGGACACGTGGGTGATGGTGTCGGAGAAGGGGGAGAAGCTCCACCACCTCATGACCAAGGGGAACCTCATCAAGGACCGGAAGCGCAAGCTCACCACCTTCCCCAAGTGCTTCCTGGGGAGGTAAGCGCGGCGGCGGATGGCGTGGATCCGCACCCTTTCGATCTGCGTTTTCTCAGACGTATTGGGTTCTTCACGTGTCGGATGTGCGGCAGGTAGATTTAAGGGGAGTCGTGTGAGCGGATTACATCCCAGATCATCCCCGCCCTCGCTCTCGTTTTCAAAATTGGCAGAGGTTTCTGAGGACGGACAGCTGGGGAGAAGAAAGTGCCGGGCGCTGTGTCTTCAGGAGAGTGCCTGCTATGTGTGTCCGCCGTCTCAGTCATGGGAAAATCAAATCCGGCCAGATTTAGCCCATGAATCTTATTTAGGGATTATTGGTGTGGTGTCTGGGGACAGATCAGCCATTGAACGCCAGTCGTAAATCACCGGGAGATATCCCTGTGCGGCTCAGCTGGGCTCTCTCTCTCTCTCTCTCTCTCTCTCCCTCGCCCATGTTAGATTACAAAAAGCTCTCAGCGGAGGAATCCATGAGCTAACTGCAGTCGAGGGCCCATTGTGCCATAGGGCAGCTGTGTGTGTGTGTGTGTGTGTGTGCGCGTGTGAATCAGCGCACCCCCACTGTTGACTTCTAATGAGTCATAACCCGTCAGTCTGTCCTCTCTCTGCTGATGAGGTGTGAATATTTACTGTAACCGGTGCGTTCGCTCTGAAATTCCCATCCCGGAGCTATTTCAAGCACGCACGAGTAGATGCCCCCGTTTCAGCACTTTACCTTTTATCACCTAAGATGAAACCTTCACCGGGTTTGCATGTGAGTAAATCAGTAAGAAACGAAGTGCGGGCTTGCCCGGGGTTTAATGCCGTCCGGAAAATCTCGCTTTGAGTGTCAAATCCCGGGGTTCTGGATCAGCCACAGGTACCTTTCGAATCCTGTATTTAGAGGGTAACGTGCTTTGGCTCCCAATCGTCGTCTGTCAGAACTGGGAGCGGGCGATCCTCCGCGAACTACCCGAGATGATAAGATCTTTTCATCTCGCAGGCATCTTGATGATATATTGAACCTCTCGCCTCTCCAAAGATGGGAAAAGCGCAGGAGCCTGCAACCTCAATCCATAATTCCATTTCTCTCTTTCAGCCCAACTTTTTTAAGACGAGGTGCTTTCCATATGATTGACATATATACACTACAATCTTTATGTGTGCAGGGGGAACACTGTTATATCCAGTATTCATGCCTCTCCCGCAACCTCTAAGATGGAGATTTTTGGAAATTAGGACGGAGGCGTCCTCATTCGTGCCCCGAAGCACGTCCTTGACACAACGTGTCATGTGCCGGGCGAGAGCGGGTGGACGCGATTTCCGAGACGGCGCTAAAACATCCGCCTCATTATGCAATGAAAACGGGACTTGTGCGGCTGCAGCTTTAAAAAGGATCCGGATAATGACATTTTCAAACATCTGGCTTCAGCCAGAGCGCTCCGTGTCTGGATATGAAAACTGCATGTGATGGCCTTTTTATAGCGCGATGACACCACACAGGGCTCAAAAAACGGCCTTGGAAATGAAACGAAGCGTCTTCACGAGGGTTCGCTCTTGGCTGGATGTCACTTAGAATGCTTGTCCGCTCTCCGCTGGTGAAATCCCGTGAACAAGCTCCCTCCGGCGAACGCCCCGTGTTTTCCATTGGTTTTACATCTTCACAGAGATGTTTTGACTGGTAATAATCGCCTCAGCCGTTGTGTCAGAATCCCTGTTATTTTATTTAAGAGCGTGTAGAGAGAAACGGTGAGAGAAAAACAACCCAGAAAGTCCAACTGGACGCGTTGTATCGCGCTGTGGTTTGGAGAGAGGATCAGACGGCCTTAAATCCCCGGCGGCCTGGAGAGGGAACGGATCTGTCGGCTGAGCGGATCCCAAGGATCGAGTGTTGCGTGTCACGCATCACGCTGCGTCGGCCCAGTGTGGAGAGAAAGTAGCTCCCTTCGGAAGAGGATCCCGACACCTGGATGACGGCTTGTGGGTGAGAGGATAGACACGTCGCCTCGCTGGCCTCCGGAGCTCCCTCTGCTCTGAGACGAGCTCCGGGATGATCACGCGTAGGCGTGATTGTGGAACCGGAACCTGCGTGGTTGGTCTCTGATGAAAGCCACATTGCCTATTGCTCCGGCTCAGCCCACTCCCTCCATTGTGAAATGCCTTAGCTTTTATTTTCTCTCCACGCCTCCTCTCTCTCTCTCTCTCTCTCTTTTTGATTTTCTTTTTTGCTGAAAGGCCAGAGTCCTATTTTTGGGGTTGGTAGCTCCTCCTCCTCTAAGTGATACAACTGCGGCGTAATTCGTCAAAGAGAGCGTGTGTGACAGCCGCCGAGCCTGCAGCCATCGTCCGGTCTTAAACGTGGAACAAGCGGGAAAAAAACAAACAAAGATTCCCGAGGTTTCGACGCATGACGGACAGTGAGCAATGCGGATGAAAAGCCCCTCAAGAGCTCGGTGAAAAGGTTAGACGGCTTGTAAGAAGCACCCTCTGTCAGAGGCGGCTCTCTCTCTCCTTGACGTCCGCTCACACGCATTCGATATGAGCAGAGGGAGACAGCGCTTAATCAATTATTCAACCGTGCCGTCGCCGCGCGAAAATAGATGTTTGTCGCAGTTTCTGCAGAGTTTGGATGGAAACGAACCGGCTGGAGCCGCCGTTCAGACAAGAGGGTGGCGGGCACCCCGACGCGCATATGCACCGTGTTGGTGCGGGACGGATACGGCCGCGTTCTGATTCAGGCGGGGAAATATGTGGCCATCTCTCAACCTTTCCGAGCCAGTGAGAGTAGCACAAACACCGGAATACGGGAGGCTCCCATGTGAGATTTGCCGAGGCTTTCCTAACTTCATCCCCCATTAACTTTTATTGCTCCTTGTAAGAAGTTCATTTACACTACATTTGGTTTTGATGGGATTGAAGTTGTTCTTTTTCTCCTCTCCTCTGAGGCCCAAACACGGGCGGCGTGCGAACGTATTGATATTTCTTACATTTCTCCTCGGATCCTTCCATCCATAACCCTAACCCTAACCCCAACCGCATGGAGCTGCGTGCCCTTCATAGGTGACCCCAGTCTGCCGGAGGCCATGAGAACCGCACAGGCCGGACTCTCGGGGCATTTTCCAGGCAGAGGTGCAGAGGTTGACAAATTGACGTTGTTTACGGACCGGCGTCTTTTCCCCTGTGGCCTGTTGCAGAGGCTGACCATGCCAGGGGGTGAGCGGTCAGAGGGTGTAAAAACGCTGGGCGGCCGGTGGGAGGGGGGTGGGAGGAACGGGCGGGGGCGAAGGGCTTGGTGCGTGTTTGTTTGGTCGTTTCTCCGGAGTTTCTCCTTCGCGGAGTGAGTTCCGCAGAATTCCAGCGGCGCTCCCGGCCCACGTCTGTTTGGCTTTCGTCGGGGGAGACGGGAGGCGGAGGCTGTAATCGGATGCCTCTCCTCTCCCCGGCCGCCCTCGCTCTGTCTGTGGCCTGTCTCCGTCAATCTGTCCCCCCCGCCCCCCCCTTCGAATCGCCAAATTATGGGCAATTTTCCAATTTAGCTCGTTTGGGCCATCAGAGGACGTGGGGCCAAATGACGCAGCGTGACAACTATCTCGCATTCTTCATCGTCAGCCTCCCGAGATCCAATTAAGCCCCAAGTGCGTTACGTTGTGTATGCAAGATAAATAAAGTCATGGTGGACAGAACACACAAACCAGGGCCAGCGGGGCTGTTTGAACACCCTCGGCAGTCAATAAATCTCCTCGCTTTGCCAGTTCAAGTGTTTGTTGCCGCTCATCAATCCAGTGTAAACGCTGTGGCTGTGGGGACGGCGAAGGCCGCTCGCGGATGGATCATCGACAGTGATCCAGGGCTCGCTCGAAATGGTGGATCCCCCCCCCCCCCCCCCCCCGCAGGAGATTGTGTGCACGTTTGCCCTGCCAGCCCTGCCATCGAAACGTTAACCCGCTGTGTGTCCCCAGTGAGTTTGTGTCCTGGCTGGTGGAAGTCGGCGAGACGGGGAACCCGGAGGAGGGCGTCCACCTGGGTCAGGCGCTTCTGGAGAACGGCATCATCCACCACGGTTTGTCCCTCGCTCTCTTTCACATTTCCAAACCGAGTTTTCCGCCCCCCATACGGAGGAAGTTGCTCGCGGCCGTAGCCTCGCCAAACCACCCCGCCCATCACTGGACATTCTTCGTCTCACAACGCTCTCCCTCCCCTCCGGAGCCTGCGCCTCGTCTTACTATTTTCTGTTTGAGCAGGTGTCTCATTGAAACACTCCCGTTTAGATCTGGGATTACAATTACTAATCCCCTCTCTCCCTAACGTTTGCGCCATATTTGCTCAGCGGCTTCTCCCATTTAGCGCACTCAGGCGCTCGTGGCTAAAGCCGGCCAGAGCCGGCACGCATGGCTCTGCCGCGTCGTTCTTCTCCTTTCAACAGAGCGGGGGGGCCCCCCGGGCCAAGTTGCGTCTGAAAACACCCAGGAGGGAAGGCGGAAGGGGGGAAATGTGGGGGAGGGGGCGGCGTTTCTTTATTGCCTCCTTGCAGAGGATGGAGATTGCGCCCCAGAGCCTGAGCCTGAGCCGAGAGAGGGATAACTGCGAGCCCCTCGGTGCCAGCGGAGACGATATAGAGTAGCTTCTCATAAAAAGCTTTTAAAGGAACTTTAACATCTTCGGCCGAGGATAGAGAGCCAACCGTTATTGCAGTTTAGGAGACAGCCCCCCCCCCCCCGGAGCAGCTGCTTTATCTGCGACCACTCCGTGTTACACCCCCCCCCCCCCCCGTCTCCTCAGCTCAAACACACCCCTAAACGTCTATTACTTATGGAGTCGGAGCACTGAGCCCCTTCCCCTCCCTCTCATCCTCCTCCTGCTCCTTCCGTCTCCTTTCGCCCCCTCGATGGCGATTCTCAATGCACTTCTCTTTTTCCCAGTCACGGACAAATACCAGTTCAAGCCCGAGCCGGTGCTGTACCGCTTCCGCTACGACGACGGCACCTACCACCCCAGGGGCGACACGCACGACGTCATATCCAAGGTAAGAGGGGGCGACGGCGGGGGCCGAGTTCACGCAAATCACCGCCGTCCACTCCCGGTAACGCGGCTCCTCTCTGCGGTTTCCCAGGGCGTGCGGCTCTTCTGTCGTCTCCACAGCCTCTTCACGCCTGCGATCAGGTAGGCTGCTTGTGTTTCGTTTTTTTTCATTTCCCTTTCACAACCGGGGAAGGTGGTGGGAAGCTTCCTAAAACTGTGACGCGGGCGGAGGGGAGGGGGCGAACTCCAGGGCGAGCTCGGTTCGGTTTTGACTGTCCGAACTGTCGACAAGTCCCCTCGAAGTGACCTCACAGTGAGAGTGATTCCAAGCGATGCTCTCTGTTTCCTGGAGATTCCTCCCTCACCGCATCACAAAAGCTGGTTCCTAACCAGTCCCAGCCTTGACTTCGGAACGATTAACCTTTGAAATGTACTAATTTTACGCTGTTTGGTGACTGCACGGTTTGTTTTGGGTCAGCGCAGCGACCACTGCATCACTGCAGTTCTCACCACCGCTCGGTTACACGGGCCCGCCCAGCGGCGTTTCGGTCCCTGTCGCATTCGGTCCACACGCAGCACTTTGCACACTTTTGCTTGTAAACTGAAATCAGAACAAGCCTCGTGGTCTCGGTGCGAGCGCGCGAACCCGGGAACGCGGGAAAGCGAAACGGTCGCCCAGACCAAACGAAACGCAGGTGTCTCTGCGGAGCGATCTCATTCTGGAGTCATTTGAGCTCACTTCTTAAAATCCCTTTTGATCAGCAGTTGGTGGCGCAGCCCGGCTAATGTCTTTAAGCCGCCGAACGCCGCATCAAGGTTGCGGCGGATTCAGGATGCTGCATTTGCAAGTGGCCCGATGAAAAAGCTTTAATTTCACACCAATAAATCTGTGCCATAGCCACAAGGGTGGGAGATGTGCGTGTGTGTGCATGCGTGTGTGTGCGTGCGTGTGTGTGCACGCGTGTGTGTGTGTGCGTGTGGGGGGGGATTGATAGGATTCGCTGTGCTCGCAGGGGACACTGATCCTGCATGTATCCCAGCATAGAGGCTTCTCTGTGTTTTTGTTTGATCCACTGCCAGAAAAGCCTAAAGGGTGATTTTGTCTGTGTATCAGTATGTGTGCGTGTGTGTGTGTGTGTGTGTGCGTTTGTGTGTCAGGGTTGAGCGTGTGTCTGGATATCAGCGCTGTGCTGCATTGCTGGGAGCCCGGCACAATGCATCACAGAGCCTGGGAATGCCAGAGTTTAATTGGAGCAACCAGCCACTGCCTAATTAGGTATCATTTCCTGGCAGAGCGAGAGCGATTAAGCAGAAAAGGGGAAATGTACCCTGCGTACCCCCCCCCCTGCAGCCCTGCACGCCTTCTGTTCCCCACTGGCGGCCCCGGCCTTCATCGGAGGAGATGTAAAACAAAATCTGCCCGCTGTTTGGAATGTCCACGACTTATTTACACATAGTTAATCTTATTTACACATAGTTAAATAATGCAGTGGGAAGGTTTTCACAAGCCCTGGCAACGCTGCAAAGACGATCCCGTAAATCCTTGCAACAGACTCCGTGAAGCATTGGGAAATATTGACAAGTTTCCTGCATCATCCTGAAGATTCCCCCCCCCCCCCGTGTCTTATATGCCAGGGAATGCTTTGAAAATCCTCCTCCTCCTCTTCCTCCTCCTCCTCCTCCTTTACGGCAAACTTTCCTCCTCGGGCAGCAAGTTTAAACAGCGCCTCCCTGACCTTTCCCTCCGTTCCTCCTCAAACTGCTGTTTCCTCATGAGGGACATATGGCTGCCCACCGGACCAGCGTTTACCTCCCATTTTTCACTCTGACAGCCTCGGCGTGCGCCCCCCCCCCCCCCCCCCCCCCCTCCCCCACCCACCGTCTCCGCTCCCCCATTCGCGGCCACCTCTTGCCTCCTCTTTTCTCATATGCAGAGCTGCACTCCCTCTGACCGGCTAATAATCCCGACACGAGGGCTGCTCATGGAGAGAGCAGAGACAGCCGGCTGTCGAGCACGCTCAGGCGGGATCCGCCACTGCGTTTTTCCAGTTGCCCTCTCACGCTTCTCGGGCTGAAGAGCTCGAGGACGGGCTGAAGACGGGCCCGAGATCGGACTTTAACTTGGTCACGTTTGGCTCTGCTGAGCTGCAGGGTGATTTGGTCTGTGTGTGTGTGTGTGCGCGCGTGAGTGTTTGCATGCGGTGGCAACGGTGGAGTGGTGTAAGTCGCGGCGGTCCCGGACCTTCCCCCGGGCCCTTCGTCGCTCGGCCCCTGAGCGTCCCTCCGCTCCGAGGGGTGGTGGTGGCGGGGGGGGGTTCCGTGGGAAAGTCAGGGCTCCATTTCAGACGGCATTCCCGGGGAGGGGGTGGGGGGGAGGGGCTGAATGCAGCGGAGCGTGGGTGACACTCCGGGAAGAGTAAGGAACTGGGTTCCTTACCTCACCTGGGCGCCCAATGCCGCGGGGTCCGTCAGCTAAGAACCCGCTAAGAACTGCCGGTGTTTGCAGTTTGCAGGCCGGCACCGGGAATTATTAGTTCTCTTTTAGACGTTTTGTTTAAATAGGGCGGACCGTCTCAATACAGTTCGAGTAAAATCACAACGTCGAATGGGTGGAGTTCCCTCGTTTCTTTTCTCACGGTGATTGCTGTTTTTTTCCTTCTCTTTTCCGCCCGTTCAGGGACAAAGACTATCATCTGCGGACCTACAAGTCAGTGGTGATGGCCAACAAGCTGATAGACTGGCTCATCGCGCAGGTAAGGGACGCGGACGCAGATTACAAGAGCGCCGCTGGCCGTCAGGGCCCGGGGGCTCCTCCGTGCCGGAGGGATAGAAACCTGGAGAAGAGAAAGCAGGATTGATTGAGCGTTATTGACTTTGACGGGAAGCTTTGATGCTGACAGATTGATGGTCCCGTTCGGGATGACAACAAAAGGAATGAAGTGTATACGGCGACCACGGCGGAATCAATGGCAGACGGCGCATTCCTGTGCGTGTGTGTGTGTGTGTGAGAGAGAGAGAGGAGTGTGTGTAGTCCATATGAATGCGTTTGACCCAGGCCAGTGGCTCAGCCTCGGCTCCAGCAGTGGGACTTTGCTCTGTCTGGATGTGATTTTGTCTGTGCTAAGGCAGAGCGCGGGGTGGCTCCACCAGCCTGAGGGCTTTTCAATTCAGGAACAAAGGCTGGGGGTGTGCAAGTGTGACATTTCTCTAAACACTCCACGTCCTTTGTTCTCCTTTTCTCTCTTCCTCTTTTTCTCTCATCCTCCTTAACTTTTATTTCCCTCGACTCTTTTGTTCTGCGCCCTGTCACCTCCCTCCAAATCGGCCTCTTCTCTCCACCGCCGCACTCTCCCTCTCTTACTCTCTCTCTCTCTCGCTCCCTGTGCCTTCCTGCTGCTCACGTCCTCTCCCGGTACAGGGCGACTGCAGAACCAGGGAGGAGGCGCTGATCCTGGGGGTGGAGCTGTGCGACAATGGCTTCATGCATCACGGTACGGCGCCGCTCGCAGGCCGAGGATTTCAACAGAGTGACACAAGAAAAGAGAACGAAAGTTGCGACCTGGCTGTTCAGAAGTGCTCTCCATCATTGACTTGAATGAACGTGAACGCTTTGGAGAAACTGCACATCCTGTTTTAGAACACAACCACTCTCCCTCCCTTTCCATTTGTACCATTTCCATTTGGACCTCGTTTTTTAACGGCATGCCTCCTCGCACCCCTGTGATGTAAGCGCTCCACGCCGGCCCCCGGGGGGGCCCCCGTGCTGCAAATGACCAGCACAGCCTTCAGGGGACCTCAGTGGCGGCGCCAGAAAACGATTCGGCCCCACGACGTAGCTATTAGAACGTATTTGGCAACGTCTTGAGGGAGCACGAAGAGGGGAAACTCTCGCTTTTTCACCCTCGGGGCTTTTTTTTTTTTCCTCGTTTCAAAATTGAAGTCTCAGCGAAGGCGTTAATGTCGCTGTGGAGACGAGGTTCATTCAGATGTGGGGCTCTGTCTGTCTCTCTCTCTCTCACACACACACACACACGCACACTGCATTTGTGTGTTTGGGGAGCTTTGGGTGCTTGGGCGAGATCCATTTGGCTCGGGATGGACATTTAAAGCTTTTTTGCTCCACACAGAAAAGACCTTCCAGTTAATTGCAGCGTTTTGCACCAGAAGCCACAGATTGTCGAGAGTTTAACACAAGTAAGGACCAAGACGGTTAAACCATCAGTAGTGAGTCAGGGTCATTGTCAGAATCGTGCTTTGATCTCATGTGGTTGTCATGTGTGCATCTTTCTCTTGACTTATTATGAAACTTTGAATGCATTGTCTGACAGAAAATGAAAATGAGAGAAATATTCATTGTAAGGGAATATCCGAGAATAATCATCTCAGTTCTTGCACCTCCTTCCAGTGCTGGAGAAGAGCGAATTCAAGGACGAGCCCTTGCTGTTCCGCTTCTTTGCTGACGAGGAGATGGAGGGCTCCAACACCAAACACAAACCCATGAAGCACGACCTGAAAATAGTCGAGAACGTCATCTCCAAGTCGCTCCTGGTGAGGCCCCCCCCACCCCACTCCCCCTTCCCCTGCTCACTGTGGATTTATGGGGTGAAGCGGGCCCCCGGGTTTGTCTGTTGAATGCTGCAACTTTGCAATAACACACCGACTGCTCAGAACAAACCCGAAGACGCAGCAAGTCATTAGGCAGCACACAGCCGTGGGAGGGGAAAGCCGTGCACTGTAAATGTCTATTTTATACCTCGGTAGGCATTCCTTTCGGAGGAGTGAGCAAACACTGACAAGGCTGCTGTCTCCCCCCCGCGCCGGTGTCTGCACTCGGCACGCGGAGAACACGTCTTGGTCTGGTGGTTTTCGGGGGGAACTTTGCTGACGGGAGATGTGTGTCGTCTCTCCGCAGATAAGACCCAGTGACGGAGGCTACGGCTTTACCCTGGAGGAAAGGAACAGAGTGCCCATCATCAAATCCGTGGAGAAGGGCTCCCCCGCAGAGGTGCGGGCACACGCGGCACGGTTTGGTTTTTGCGGATCGACACGGGAGAGGGCGAAATCGAGCCTTTTGTCTCGCTCGGCCGCGTAGGCTCGAACACGCGCGCATTGATATGAGATCAAAGGGAAGCGCGTGTCCTTTTGCTGTGAGGTCAGTTGGCAGCGTAAAGTCCGCCCCCTCAGAGTTGAATCCTTTGCACCGGCCCAGTTTACTGTACACTGGTCCCGTATCTCGCGTCCCAGGCGTTCTGGAAAGCGCGTTCCATTCTGCCCTGTTGAATTACGCCGCACTCGATGCGGAGGTTGCGCTTGCAGTTTCAGACCACTTCTATTTCAGCTCGCTCGCTCCTTCGGGTGCGATTGCAGCGTTGTTGCGTTGTTGTAACGCATTGTTCTGTAGCTCTGCCGGTTTTGACAAGTCCTGCGCGACCTAAAGTTCCTCCTTGAATTCTGTATGTGAAAGCATCTTTTGGGAGAACCGATTTCCAAAAGTGTGTCCTTAATTGTGTCAGTAATGATGTCTTCGTCTATCCTATCCATGTCTATCCTGTTCTCTGCTGTCTATGCTCCAGCTGTTAAAAGGATCCCTGCCAACACCAGGGCTGTGAAATACTGGACTGCCTCACTGATCACACCAAGTTCCGTGCTGACGCCTCAGTTCCTAGTCAAGAGATTAAATACTTCCCCAATAATAAACCCCGGATGACTAGACTCTGTGACCATCGGTCAGCTGTATTCCATTTAGTTTTCCCGAGGCCGCTCAGCAAAGCTGTGATGCCTTGAATGCAGACGGTCAGGAGGGGCCTTTTGTTGTTCAAAATCTTTCCATTATCACTTGCCTTCCCAAACTCAATGTGCGCGGAGACTAACATTCAGGACCATTTCCGTGCGAAAATGGGGCACGTTAAAGGGCGCCACGTTTCCGAGATCTGCTCCGGCGTTATGCTTTGATGTGCGAGATGGAAACGGGACGGAGGAGTTTGAAGGCAAATGTGATCAATGTGAGCACACGACCCGTAATTCTCTCCAGCCCTGAAGTAGCAGCGAAACACTGCTGAAAAGCCTGGATTGCATAGAGACTTGGTGTGTGTGTGTGTGTGTGTGCGTGTGCGTTTGCTTTAAATATTCATTCTGGGACAATGATATGCTCAACAGGATCCAGCTGTACACCCGGAGATAAAAGTTGTCCCATACAGTCTTCTTTTCCCGAGGAGTGTGTATGAGTTCCTTTGACATGTATAGAAATCCTCTGGGGAAATTGGTGTTTTCAAAACCCGCAAAAGTTGAAGCTAAAAATTGCTTTTCATTGTGATTCTGCGTGACATTAAAGTCTGATGCCTGACTCTGTACTCTTCCCTTCTCCTGTGCTGCGTGTCACTGCAAGATGGCTGGCCTGGAGGCGGGAAAGAAGCTGTTTGCCATAAACGGGGACCTGGTGTTCCTCAGGCCCTTCTCTGAAGTGGAGGTCCTCCTCAGGGAGTGTTTCAACAGCAAGGGACCTCTCAGGGTGCTGGTCAGCACCAAACCCAGGGAGTGAGTCGCGATCTGCGCCGACTTTTAGTCTCACGAAAGAGATGTTTCCAAGGTCACCTTCGTCACTCCCTCACGCACCACTCCTCCCCCCCTCAGGACGGTGAAGATCCCAGACTCCGCGGACGGATTGGGTTTCCAGATCCGTGGCTTCGGCCCTTCCGTGGTCCACGCTGTTGGGAGAGGTAAGAGAAGGCATGCCATCTGATTTTACCAGGTGAATGTTGTCCCTGGATCGACTAACTCTGTTTGTCTAGAATAGGTGTCACAGCCAACCAGTGAGCAGCTTTTCCAGTCAGATTTCATTCACCCGTACAACAGTTTTTGTCGTATTTCTTTGTATTTACTTTTCATTTTCTCCATATTTGTTTCACATGAACTAAAGCCCATGCAGGTGAAATACTGTAGGTTCATATCCCCAACCTTAAAGCCATTTGTGGTATAGGCTGCCTGCTAGCAAAGATTTAGCAGATCGAGCGAGCCCAAACATATGTGAAAAACGCCCGGTATTTATTTCAGTGATCTCATGTGCAATTCCCACAGGCCAAAGTTTCACATCTCGAAACGGTAGTTGTTGTTGGATAGGAACAGTGGTTTCCAGCACGCGCGGGGTGCGTCTCAATGAGCCCGTTGTGATGCTGTTCCCGGAGAGACGTGCCAGAAGTCGGTCCGGGGACAAACAACTCCCTCCGTGCGGAGAGAGATGAGCCGTCTCTTACCACTCGGGCTGCCGGGCCGGCGCTCCAGCCAGACGGAGGCCTCCCGTCACCCCTCTCCACGACTGCGGCACAGCTGGCAAACAGCTGCCGCACCAGTCTGCGGGGCTGGTCCACGTGACTTGGCCGCCAGGGGCCAATTTCCCCCCGCTCCCCGCTCTCCGTGTGGTGCAGCTGGTCTGCTCATGGCGCTGCCAGGGCTGAGAATGATCTGGTTATCAGTCGCTCTCCACATTGCCTCCGGTCTCGTGTACCCATTCACACGTTTTAATTTTTTTTTAGCCGCTCTCTTTCTCCAATCGGGGAGCGATCGGTGTTTTTCTTTTTTTTTTCACTGACTCTGTCGCTCTCTCTCTCTCTCTCTCTCTCTCTCTCTCTCTCTCCTGCAAATGTGGCGAGTTTAGTAGCGCGGGCTATCAGTGCTCAGCGCGTGATA